>OX424490.1:33462649-34109097 GCA_949152395.1 Agrochola litura | reverse complement strand
AATACAAGAACACTAAAGTCCAAGGAATCTCTATTAGAACTAGAATACGCCTTAGAAAATATAAACTGGGATATCATAGGATTAAGCGAGATACGGAGAGCAGATGAGAAAATTGAAGAACATGAAAATTACATATTATATTTCAAAAATGAGACTGCGGGATTATATGGTGTAGGGTTCATCGTGAAGAAATATCTCAAAAATAACATAATAGAATTCAAAGGAGTATCAGACAGACTTGCCGTTATGACCATTAAGCTCCCCGGCCACAAACAAACAACTTCAATTGTCCAGGTATATGCTCCAACCGAAGACGCCAAAGAAGAAGCAAAGAACGAATTCTACAACCAACTTAATAATACGATAACATATTTGAATCTCAATAACACCGTAATCGTAATAGGTGACTTTAACAGTAAAATCGGAAAGAGGAAAACAAATGAAGACAAAATAATTGGACCTTATAGTACTGGAAAAAGGAATGATAATGGACAAAAACTGGTAAACTTTGTCATGGAAAATAATTTTCACATTATGAATACCTACTTCAAAAGAAAGAAAAGCAGAAAATGGACATGGATATCACCGGATGGGAAGACAAGAAACGAAATCGATTATATCATTACAAATAAACCAAAGCTATTCTCAAACGTGGATATTGTCAATCAACTGAACTTTAATACCGATCATAGAATGCTTAGAAGTCAATTATACTCAATAGAACCAAAACGATCAAGAAAAAATATTCATAAAACCGAAAACCGTATAATATTACCAATACCCGATAAGATCTTAGATTATCTAGAAGTCAACTTGGTAAAATTACAAAATGTCGAAAAAATTCAAGATAAATACGATGCTCTAGAGAAAGAACTAAAACAAATAGAAAACAACGTTATGCAAAATAAATCAACAAATGACAAAATAGGACCGAAGGCTAGACACTTAATCGGACAAAGAAAGATCTTGTTTCAAGATAGGAAGAACAACAGACAGGAAATAGCAAAGTTAAGCAAAGAAATAAACTTAGGAATAAGGAAACATAGACATAATACAAGAACACAAACAATCAATCACTATATAGAAAAAACAGGTGGTGCGAAAAAGGCTTGGCAAGAATTAAGAGATAGTTTAGATTGGATCGAAAACGTTATACACCGAAAAACCAAAAGAAGCAACACAAATAGAATAGAAATATTAAAAATCGCAACAGACTATTACCGAGAGCTATACAGTGATAATGAAATGCTGTCTGAAGCAAAGCAACCAATGATCCAAAAAGGTGAAAAGGAGGAAGACACCCCAAGGATAATGCGAGAAGAAGTCGACAAAGCAATAAAATCACAGAAAAGAGGGAAAGCACCAGGAGAAGATGCCTTGTCTAACGAACTCCTTATAGGAACATCGGACAAAACACTAAACATCATCACAGACTTATTCAATGAAATTTTGAATTCTGAATACATACCCCGCCAGTGGAAATCGTCAACCATAATACTTATACACAAAAAAGGAAAGAAAAACGACATATCAAATTATAGACCTATTAGCCTCATGTCCAACGTGTATAAAATTTTCTCCAAAATCCTATTAAATCGCGTAACAAAGATACTGGACGAAAATCAACCAAGGGAACAGGCGGGATTTAGGAGTGACTTCTCAACGCTTGATCATATTCACACCATAAAACAGGTCATCCAAAAAAGTAACGAATACGGTATCGACTATTACATAGCTTTCGTAGATTACAACAAAGCGTTCGACTCACTTACACACGCAAAAATATGGGAGGCGTTAGAAACTCAGGGAGTAGACAAAAAATATATACGGCTCATTAGCAATATCTACCAGAACATGACAGCTAAAGTACGAACAGAAAGAATAGGTGAAGCTTTTCCTATACAAAGAGGTGTTAGACAAGGCGACCCGCTGTCACCCAAACTTTTCTCAGCAGTTCTGGAATTCGTATTTAGACGCCTCGAATGGGACAACTATGGACTAACTATTAACGGAATACAACTGAACCACCTAAGATTCGCAGACGATCTGATACTTATTACAGGCGATGCGGGAAGCCTTCAGGAAATGCTCGAACAACTTACATTCGAAAGTAGAAATGTGGGTCTGTCAATGAACACCTCAAAAACGAAATTGATGACAAATGTAGAAAAAGTTCCTATTAAAATTGGTAGTACGCAGATGGAATATGTAAATGAATACATGTATCTTGGACAAATTATATCCCCAAAAGACCTGACAAAGAAAGAAATAAACAACAGAGTTAATCTATCCTGGAAAAGATACTGGTCTTTGAAAGAAATCGTAAAAAACCCAGAGATACCACTGAAATATAAGAAAAAAGTATTCGATTCATGTATTCTGCCCGTTATGACGTATGGATGCCAAACATGGAGTCTAACAAAACAAAATATACACGCATTGGAGACCTGCCAACATGGAATGGAAAGAAGTATGCTCAATGTTAAACTAAGAAATAAAATGAAACTTGAAACAATCCGGAAGCAAACAAGAATTAAGGATGTGACATATTGTGTCAAGAAACTGAAGTGGAGGTGGACAGGCCACATGATGAGGAACAAAAAGGACAAGTGGGCTAAGGATGTGACCGAATGGTGTCCAAGACAACACAAAAGAAAGAGAGGGAGACAGCGTCGGAGATGGGAAGACGACATAAAAAGAATAGCAGGCGCCACATGGAGAATGAAGACACAAGACCGCACTTTATGGCAAGCTTTAGGGGAGGCCTATGCTAAGTAGTAAGACAATCTTCGCAAAACTAGTGTCTATGTTAAATATTTAATTTAATTTAATTTACTATAATTATAAGAAATATGTGTTTTTATAAGATTGTTTAATAAAGGCTAATAATAAAACGACTGCCGAGTATGCAGCTTTTGAGGCGTCACTAAAACCTTGCAATTCAAGATCATCAGTTGAACTTGTTCCAAGCCAACGAGGTATCTGAACCTTGGTAAGTAATTTTAACTCTTCACGGTAAGTACTCCACTCTGTTATTAATTCCGTAGTTAATTCCTCATCCCAACTTACACCTGCAAGCCATAACTTCTGTATGAACACCTTTGCTACAACCACACTAGGAGCTAACCATCCTAATGGGTCGAACAAACGAGCTATGTCTGATATTATAGATCTTTTTGTTACAGGTGCCGTCGTCATCGGTAGGAGATTTACCGCGTACTGAAAGGAATCTTCATGGCGGTTTCAGGTGAGTCCTAAAATTTTTGTAGTACTATCTAGTTTAATTTCTGTGTCCTTATTATTTATTTCCTTTTCCTTTACTATCATATCCTGTTTGTCCTTATTCTCAATGTACTCGTTTTTATGTATTTTTGACCTGCTTGTTGAATTCCTTCATTCCTATCCATAGAACCTATTTTATCTAATAATTGCTGATTATTACTGTTCCATTTCTGTAAGGTAAATCCTCCTTTTTCTAATAATTCTACCATTTGCTTAAAGATTTCTACACCCTCTTCGATGTTATTATATCCAGTCATTAAATCGTCCATTTAGATACAATTTAACACTCTGTCTGCTGCAAGTGGGAACTTGTCTCCTTCATCATATGAGACCTGATGGAGCGATCTAAAAGCTTGGTATGGTGCAGAGGCTGTTCCGAAAGTTACCGTTACCAACTCATAATCTCTGACCGGCTTTTCAGGATCGTCTCGCCAGAGTATTCGCTGGAAAACAGCATCCTCATCGGCTATCCTAACTTGACGATACATTTTAATTATGTCCGCCACTATACCTATAGAATGCATTCTCCATCTCAAAACAGTGTGTCTTAAATCTGCTTGCAGCGTTGGTCCTACCATTAGAGTGTCGTTTAGTAAAACTCCCTTTTTATTCTTTTCCGAAGCGTTAAAAACAACACGAACCTTAGTCGTGGTCTTGTCATATCTTATCACCGCGTGGTGTGGTAAATAAACGGCTTCATCTCTATTACTTTCCTCATCTTTTACAGGTCGCATGTGTCCTAACTGTAAGTATTCATTAATTACCTCTATATATCTTTCTTTTAAATCTGTATCCTTACTTAGTCTCTTTTCTAATGATTTAAATCTTGTTTCAGCTATATCACGTGAACGTCCGGCTTTACAAGCAGGTTCTTCATCTCGGAATGGTAACCGTACAATGTATCTGCCTGTATCGTCTCTCTTAGTCGTTTTAATATAGAATTCTTCACACTTTTGCTCTTCTGGATTAAGTAATTTCTTTGTACTCATTTCTTCTTCGATCTCCCAAAATTTCTTTAAAATGTCATCTGCATTGAACTGTACACAATGTACCTTTATATTTTTTGTGCGATGTTTTGAATTCTCGGTACTTGGACTGACTACACCTGAAAGGACCCACCCTAAAGTGGTGTTCTGTGCGATGCGATGAGAGTGCCAGATGGACTCTTGACTATACCTTCCTTCACAATGTAGCAGTAAGCATCTGCACCCAAAAGAATATCTATTCTATTGGGTGTGTCAAAATTGGGATCTGCTAGACATAGATTGTTGATTGCAATACAATTCAACGAACATGTGTTTACACTTCTCTCTGGCAAGTATGAGGTGATCTTACTCCAAACATAGGCATTTATTTTAAGTTGGAAATCGCGATCAATTGTTGACTCAATTGTCAAGTTTACCATGTGCTTCGCAATGGTTGATCTATCGTCACCTAAGCCTGATACGAGACCTCTGACTGGTATTTCCTTTAGTCTAAGAAGTTGAACTGTGGCCTCTGTAATAAAACAAGCCTGTGAACCTTGGTCTAGTAATGCTCTAACTGTTTGAAATTCACCCGTCTTGGACTCGGCTTTTATTAACGCTGTGGCAAATAAAACCTGTCTGGGTTTGGAGACCTTTTCCGTAGACAAGCATGTGACTATCGGATTATCACTAGTTGAAGAACTAGTATTATCTGTAGCCGTCTTTACGGTAGCATCTCGTCCTTCGTTCTCTGCGTTAGGTTCTCCATTAGGGTGCAGCAATAAATGGTGGCGCTTGTTGCAAAGTTTACAAACGGTTTGCTTTTTCAGTCGTATACTCTATGATTGTTGCTTAGACAATTATTTAAAACAGATTTAATTTTTTGCTACAAATTCGCGTCTACTTTCTGTGGGTTGTTTTGCAAATTGCTTGCAGAAACAGAGCTTGTGGACTTCCGAGCAGAATTCGCAACGCATGTTGGATGACTTTGTAGCTAGCATTGTCTTTGAACTATGAACCTGTGAACTATTACTGGCCTGGTGAGCCACGGCCTTCCTCGGCTCTATACATTCCAATGCGCGGAAACGACTTTCAATAAATATTTTAAGATCCTCAAAGGTGGGCAACTCGTTGCTAGAATCGTTAGAACTGCTTAACTCCCATTGTTTTCGCGTTACATTTTCTAATTTGAACGTTACTATATGGATGATGATAACGTCCCATGTACATGATTTTCAGATTTTTAAGCGCATTAAGGCAGTCACTTGTGGTATCTAACAGCTCCTTTAAAGCGGTAGCTGATTCTATATTCAATCGTTTCTGACTGAACAACCTTTTTAAAATACAATTAACTAGGTACTTTTTATTAGCATAGCGCTTTTCTAACTGAGACCAACATTTGCTGTAGTTGGCATCTGTGATTGGTGTATACCTAATCAGCTGTTCGGCTTCAGCAGTGAGGTGGCCTTTAAGATAGTGCAGTTTTTGCACATTATCTAAAGATGTGTTATTGTGTACAAGCGACTTAAAAAGATCGTGAAAGGCTGTCCATTCAATGTATTTGCCAGAAAAATTGGGAATTGTGATCTTGGGCAACTTTACAAATGAATTAGATGGCTTAGACGAACTATTATTGTTAAATCCACTGGTTTGTGGTAGCGGTTCTTTAGGATTAATCTTATTTAACGTTGATTTCATCAGACATTTACATGATATATATATATATCTTCGGTAGAATCGTATATATCGATCACCTTTTAACCTATGTCTTCCATCTTAAAACGTCCATAAAGTTGAGATTTGGTTTCCTTAAATGAAGACCAATCATTTTCTAACAATTCAAGTCTTGTCTCTATATATATTCTACTGTCAGTCTATCTTTTTACGCTAAGACAAAATATTTTTCAAAATCTTCTTTAAAATAAAGTTCAAAATTGCTTGGCAAAATCTTCTTAATCACTGCTACTCCTTTTAAGGACCGCGATCGCCCGGAGGCGCCGGTTTCTGAGCCATTCCGTCAAGCACCGCCGGCACTTCTACACCATTAAAATATTATTTTTGCGTAAATTACGGAACTTAGTCGATTGCTAATATTTTTCCTACACTGGCAAGAATATTTGTAAGCCATAGACAATAAAAGTTACTAAAAACTTCATGCCCAACACTATAAAAAAAAATACGAAGGCGCGCTTTTTTACTTTGATATTCTGTGGTTTTTATTCGTGAGTCGGATAAGGTGTATTATTTACTGTGAGTTATTGTGATGGATTTTTCGAGTGAAACTTATGTAAGTACATGGATAATGAAACAATAGTGGATTGTGCAAGTTTTTGGCTAATCGTTTGCGTAAAACAATATAGTAAAAATGATTTTCGAGCCAATCAATTTTCAGGTTATTTCGCCTTACACATTTGCCATATAAATATATTGTTGTTGACTGTTTTTGATGAATTTGTGTCTATAAACGGTAATTATCTCTGCAAAAACTAATTCTAATTAATTATTTCATGCATTCGAAGCGTATTCATTAATTTTTATCCATTTTTCAAAGATTTTTCGAAGCATTTTGATGTGTAGGTAAAACGGGTCAAATTATCATGCCGAATTATTATGAAATAATATTAGATTTGTTTTGTAACTATAAATGAATTAATTACAGGGGTTATAAATAAGGAATGCGTGTACAAAAATTGATAAACCACTTCATTCTTGTTTACTTTCAAATAAGATTCTGACTAGACTAGATAAATTTCCGAATAAAATGACCCGTCAAGGTCATCTTGGTATTTTACCAATTATCGTATCATATTTTTACGATTCATGGATAGCAATTAGTCGAAAAAGGTATAGGTAATATCCTAGAAAGATTTAATACATGATATAATGCTCAATATAACTCGTATGATCGTTTCCAATATCACGAATTGAACTACGCAATTCAAAATTACAGCACCGCGCACTATGAAGTTTGAGTTAGAATATTATGGAAATATTGTATGTACCTAAGACTAATAAGAAAAAAAATCTAATTGGATTACTTGTATATTCATGATATTATTACCAAAATTTCGCGTCAATCAATTCATTACTTTTGCCAGAAACTAACATAATACATTAACAAGTCGGCTTACGGCCAGTTCTCTATTTTCAATAGGATGTTTATAATAATAACTAAACGTATGAGTGTTATGGATAAGTGGCCCCCATTGTTCAAACACCCGAATCTGTTTACAGATTGTAAATTGACGCAATAGAAACGAAGCTATAGCAGTTTTTGTGAGCGAGGTCAGCGCGTGTCAAATTACATCGCGATAAGCCGCGTGAAGTGGCACTTGAGGGATTTTCGCGCGCATTTTTTGCAAGGCTTGAGAGGTTAATTTATTTAAATGGGGTTAAAAACTGAAAGCTCATAGCAGATGGCAGCACAGTTGTGCATCTTAGTCCGCCATTGTTGTTTATGTTTTCACTGTTGTGTCGATATCGTTTATACGAAAACTACATAAAAATGTATGCGATTTGGAGTGTAGTACAACTAAAAGCGGAGTTATGGAAAAGAGATGCGTCTACCACGGGTAAAAAAGCAGCTTTAGTGGAAAGATAAATAAATAATGACCATTTTATATTTGATAGATTGTTTTGTTTACATTATTTAAAAGTCCTTTTTTTGTTGAAGACTGGAGGCATACGACAGGAATAACTTGATCGGAGTTGAAGAAGAGCTTGAGGATGATAACCCTAACATTCCTGCCCTGGAAAAGTTCAGGTATGTCAATTCTAGCACTGATCTTCCAGCGCTATCTAAAACCCACATTCAAACGTTTGCTGAAAGGTAAGTTTTCATACAGTGATCAACTTATGATGCATTCATATTCCTTTGTGAGTTCAACTATAAAAAAAGCGTGTAATATACTTAATTTAATATTATTCCAGGTTTCAAATATCTCCTAAAGGGAAAATCCTCTATGAAAATAGGAGCTTGGTCAAGCTAATGATCGTAACCATGCTTATTTTCGTGCACAATGCAAGGCACAAATGAAAATATTAATGAATAAAACTGGTATGATATGTGAAAGTCATTGTGAATGTGCAGCTGGAAGTGGCTTGGAAGCACACTGTAAACATATCTTCACAGTCCTCCATGATATAGAGGATATAGTATGTACAAAGATTATAATTACCTATGCATAAAGTATGCACAGAAAAATTAATGATGTTCAAACAACCAAAAGCAACATCATTTTATACTGAGTGTATCTCCAACCAGCTACGATAAATACTATGATACTGTAATAAAACCAAATTAATATTATATGCAATGTTTTATTTATCTCCTTATACACAATGCATATTACTTAATACATTCCCTAAAGTTACAGCACATAAGACAAATAAAAAATATCTTTGATGCGAGGGGCACAAAATTGTGATGTTTTTGTCAAACCTAACAAACGTTCAATATGAACGCATTGCCTTATTTATTAATTAATAGGTTAGCCTACAATTGTTTACACATAACAATTACTTAAAAGCTAACACCACATGCACTGTATATTTGAATTTAACATTTTTATGACTGCAATTAATTTCTAATAATGGCTGATTTAGAATTATGTAAAAACAAAGCAATAATGCAATAAACTAGGATCAAATATTTGGTTTACATTAAAACATAAATTAAAAATTAAATTACATAGAAATAAATAACATTTTCAATAGTAAAATTCTTCACATGACTTCCATACCTAATACTTTATTTTGTGAGCCATTACACTTAATGTCGAACACACAAAATATGATAGGTTTCAAAACCTGTGTAGAAAGCAATGATACTGTCATTGTTTTTATAGATCCATAAATGTACAAACAATTCACTTGAGTATGCCTTGATGATACAGTATGTTGGTCCCGCTCTGGCCCATCATCTGGCTCCAATGGTGTGCTAGGAAAACTTTATGTTTGGTTAAATATTGTAATTTCCTCGTCTTTATATGGCTCTTCATAACTATCACGGGTTTGAACATGGCTAGGTCCAGCAATTTGATCACTATATGTATCAAAACATTGCTTTTTCTCATTTCTCTGTAACAGTCTATTTTAGTAAAAGAAAAAATAGTGGGTACAGCAGTCTTCCTGAGCCTTTTGTAAATATTTTCATCACCTAGAACAGACACAAAGGATTTATGATCTACTTATCTATGTGCGAAACATTAAATACAAATATGATGAGTGGAAGATATATTTATCTATTTAGCCCGTAATGTCCCACAGCTAGGCAAAGGCCTCCCATTCCCTTTTCCACACAGGTTTGTCCACTGCCACTGCGGGCCAGTCCTTTCGGTAGGATTCAGTGCAGGATATGTGTTAATATCAGGCAGTAGGTAGTTTGGTATGAAGGTATTAAATACAATGCAATAAAGCGAATGCTACATAGATGCTTGCTACTTGGACATACGAGTATTTTGGTCGATTAAAAGATAATCTTAGTATAATGTATATAAATAAATATCCACAAATGCCTATAATGAAAACACACTTAAGTTCACTGTATTATGAAAAAGAGCATCACCTGTACACGCATTCGTCTGATAGAAGTCTTCAGGTTTAAAATGTACATAACCTCGACGAATTATTTGGTTTCCAATTTTTTCTTCCAAGAGCTCTCTCCCACACTTTTCTTTTTTTAAGATCTTTGGGGAATACATGGTTCCCCGGATTTTTGCAGTCAACAGCTGTGCAAGGGGGCATATTAATTGATTAGGCGTAAAATAAGTTGATTGTTTACAAAAAATGTATGGATATTGACAGCTAGCTGTCAAATTTAAAGACGGACAATAATAGCGACATCTGAAGTGAGCAAATGGCAGTTTTTATCCCCATTGTACTCACGTTTGCACTTCACTCACACTTGCACGTAGTTTGAACTCGTACTGAACTAGTAGCGCCCTCTGTTGTGACACTTCGAACTTCAACTGTCGGCTGCTGACGTCGATCTCGTTCACTTTGCTGAACGAAGCTGCCGCCTGATCTAGTGTTGGTCGTCTTCTGCGATACTACTAGTGGCGCCCTCTGTGGCGACACGTTGAACTAAAAATTCCACAGCGGGTTGCTGCCACTGCGGAATGTTCTGGTACTCCTGCTGCAGCGATCCACTGCGAGTACACTGGGGTGCGGTCCAACCTGGCACCGCTACTTCAAAACTTTAGACTGTCTGGTCTAATCCAGGGTCGATGGACCAATGTTTATTACCGAGCTGGTAATGATTTGAACTATGAACTTATGTGTGCACAAATAGGATTGAAAGTAAAACCACAATTCTGTGGCCCTAGTGAAAAGGGGTCTAAGTCCAAAAATGCAACTTTACAGGAGACGCAAAAAACACTCCGCGCGCTTCAAATTGCGTGTTTGACCTCGTGTGGCATTTAAACCGCTACCAAATGAAATACACGTGATATTTTTTATAGGTAAACGATTTATGCTCTTTATTATTATTGAGTTATTTTTTATGTAAAGTTAATAGTTTTTAAGATAGTGACTTATACTAACCACAAAACTAATTCCTTAAGGGTATAAAATTAGTTATACCGCTTCTCTCATAAGTTCAATGTTAATTCACACAAGTGAAAAGGGATACGCATTTGGAATGATTTTTATGATAACCAAGTAATAGAAAGAAATATTTAATCGTTTACTAAATGAAAAACATGTGTTTCACTGTATACTTTTATTCAACGTTAAAAATATTTAAACCTTCTCAAAAAAAGTAATCTTGACGCCTTTTTCACAAAGATGTCATACATAGCGTATGGTACATTAGGACTTGTACGAACTATTTAGTGCAACTTATATCCATTATTTAAATAAAAATGATCTATAGTTTCTTGCACAATTTGAAAATACAAATACAATTTTAAGAGAAACTAGCATTTTAATCTGCAGAAAAATCACAAATTGAGTAGAATTAAAACAAAATTATTTTCTTGAAAATATTAAAGTATCTGATTGTTTAGTAAAGAAATAAAGGGTCTTACACAATTTAAAATTACAAAGAATTCACAAAAAAAATAAGAAACCGTTCTAAGAAACCAAAAATATTAGTAATCTTATTGTAAGTCATCTTCGCTGTCATTTAGAAGAGGATGTCGAGCTTTAATATCATTATCACTTGATAAATTGGTGTAAAAGGATCTGAGACTGGGGTTTATTAGGAGAAGAAGATAAAGCAGGTCGCGCTTTTTCTCATTAAAAATTGCAATCGGCCCATCGTATGACTTGGGTATACATTCGGTTTCAAAAACACTTGGGAGCGGACTTTCCTAGTTTTCTCTGCAAATAAAAATAAATGGTAGAATTATTACAAGGTAAGTATCTGGGATTTTTTGGCTTATTACAAGTATTGTGTCTGAGTTACGAAATAAAACTTATTGTTCCTATTAGTTTTAAGTCATTGCACATCTGATAAGATTGAAAAGAATAAAGTTGTAGAAGTCCATTTTAAGTTACGTATGTAAGCATCTAATAACTATACCTAATCATAAATCACACTGAACAGTAAGTAACAAACTTTATAAACTTTCAAAAACTTGACTCAATCAAAATCAATTTAGTTGGTATATATCTAATTAGTTTTTAGGGTTCCGTACCTCAAACGGTAAAAAACGGAACCCTTATAAGATCACTCTCTTGTCCGTCTGTCCGAGTGTCACCACTGATTTTCTTAGGAACGTGTGGACCTAGCAAGTTGAAATTTATACCAAATACTAAGGTTTATAGTCCCTATTAGGTGTATAAAAATAAAGGACCTGAATCAATACAATAAAAAGATATGGGTTAGTTTAGATTTTCGCGAAAACTTGTAAGTACCAAAACTTACTGAAATTTTCAAAAAAAAAAATTCTTAATTTTCCTTTAATTAAGCTGTAACCTGCTTGTACCTTGCTTTAAACCAAAATTGACAATTCTAGGTCAACCGGAAGTACCCAATAGGTTTTGGGTCAAAAACCAATATGGTAGTTCCCGTTGACCTAGAATCACGAAATTTGGCAAAAAGCAAGGTTTTACAGCACAAATAAAGGGAAAATTTTGAAAAATAAAAAAGTTGAAAATTAAGGTAAATTTTGGTACTTACAAGTTTTCGCGAAAATCTAAATTTGCCCATATCTTTTTACCAATTATAATGGTACCAATTTTATTATGGCGGTATAATGGGTAGGTACGGAACCCTCGGTGCGCGAGTCCGACTCACTCTTGACCGGTTTTTTATTATAGGATATGTATTTTATCACTAAAACAAATATCAATTGAATCAGCAAATGCATAAGAGTTACGTTCCTTAACAAATTATTGTTCATAGTTATTAGGTGTAAAAAGCTACGATTAGACTAAAACCTATTATAGTATACATTAACTCCGAAATAAGTTACAAAAATATGTGTAATAGGATCTAACTTACTCGTATAATTATCGATTTTTCTGCAGCGCGTCTACAAATGCTCCGCTCAGCATTCCCCGCATCGACGAGTTACATCCTTTCTCACGTAAAATGTAAGCAATTCGTAGGATACAATTATAATTATATCAAATTACATTAATTAATTTCACAATAGCAAATGTGAATACTGATCTCAACCGAGTTATTTTCGATTTTTTCCCTTTATTTTGGTGAAAACGGATTTATGTCTAGTAATATCATTACTCACTAAACCATTTTTAAGGACTAGGTGTTGTTGGGCACGCCACAATTGCGGCGATAAGACCCCTCTTTGAGGAGTGGCTTGAGAGACGCCACGGCGTCCTCACCTTCCGCCTGACGCAGGTCCTCACCGGACACGGCTGCTTCGGGAGGTTCCTGTTTAGGATAAGGCGGGAGGAAACACCCGGGTGTCACCATTGTGTGGATCGGCCTGAGGACACGGTGGAGCATACGGTGGAGGTCTGCCCGGCTTGGGCGGAGCAACGCCGTGTCCTCGTAGAGGCGATCGGCGGCGGTGATCTCTCGCGTCCGGCCCTGGTTCAGGCCATGGTACGGAGCGAGAGGAAATGGCAGGCCGTCACCTCCTTCTGCGAAGCGGTAATGCTCGCGAAGGAGGAGGCGGAACGCGTGAGGGAGAGGCAAATTTCGCGCCCTCACGCCCCTAACCGCCGCAGGAGGAGACGCCCGGGGCGGGAATCGAGAGCCGATTTCCGGCCACCGTAGGCGCGGGCTTGCGGACGGTGAGCAATGGGTAGCTCGCCGTCCGGTAAGGACCAAGCCCGGGTCGACGGCGCGTTGTGTTCCACGCGCGCCTCAAAGAGATGTCAGCAGAATTGACGGGGTCCGCTAGGGCCAATGCCTGCCGGGGGTTCGAAGAAAACCGATAGGGACATCGTGGCCCCCGGCAACAGGGCAACCGAAGGAACACGGGTGGGTTTTAGTCAGTAAGAGTCTGACACGCCCTCCCGCTCCACCCAGAGCGGGAGAAGTTATTTGATAATTTCCCACCCAAAAAAAAAAAAAAAAAAAAAAGGACTAGGTGTTGTTGTATTGATAAACACCAACCAAATTAAACTGTGGGTAATTTAAGTTAATTTAAATTAAAATCCACAAAATAAAAAATAATAAAATCCGTTTAAAAGAATACAAAAGTACTTGAAACCAACTTTTGTAGTATTTTTTGGTGTCAGTTGGACCCTTTTACACAAAGTAACTTCTTTATTTTTAGAGATAGCTTAGATCCGTTTTCACCAAACGATAGACATTTTTTTCTGATCATTTTAGTATACTTAACTCATTTTCGACAAAATTGGACCCCCTTTTCACTAGGGCCACAGAATTATGTACAGACGCCAGCACATCAGTCAGGCTACTGCAATCTGTCAAATTTATTTAATAGATTTTCAACTTTATCGCTGAAACATAAGGTTCAAAGTTGATTGCAAAAATTTAACAGTTTCGGGTAGTTTGATGTGTTGGCGTCTGTACTGATCCAAGCTGGTTTATTTAATTAAAATTGCGACACTAACAAAGTCGCGGTAACGAAACCATAGCGCGATCTATTTCGACGCCAACGCCATCTATCGAGCTTGACATCAAACTTTTCAATTTAAACAATAATGACTACGGTTTCTTCATGAACAGTCAGTGTATACACCGGCTTTATGAAAGGTTTAGAAAACTATAAAATGTACTTGTCCATGGTGTGTTATGTCTATGGTATAGAAAAATAAATTGGACAGGTGACAGTTTAATTTGAAAATGTCAGAATATAAATAATTCTAAAATTTTTTACATAGACGAAAATCTCTGACTAGTATATAGTTATCTGTGGACGAAAATTAGTAATATGTTTTGGATGCTAAGACGATCAAAGAATAATTAAAAGTATACTTCTCAGAGGTAACAATGTTTACGAGTAATTATAAAAGGTGAGTTCTGTGTGTGTCATAGGATTTTAATATGTTGTAAATAGATCGAAAGGTATTTAGTATAAAACATATAAATGAGAGCGCTGTAGGTTTAGTGAATTGTGGACCTGTAGACCATTTTCTATTTTGTTAAGTAATTAGTACTTATTGAAAGACCTACACTGTCCTCCCATACCTAGTAACACTGTTATTTGAAAGTATTGTAAAAGCCAATTATTTTTAAAAGAGTAACCGTGGAGTTTCTTGCCGGCTCTTCTCCATAGGAAACGACCAATTGGAACCGTGCACCTAGCTTCTGACGTTTCATAAGTGCCCATGTAGGTTTATGTGAAATAAAATATTTTGAATTGAATTGAATTGAAATAGATTAGATTAGGTGGCGCGGCAGAATACCACATTTCCCCGGAACCCTAGGACAAAATTTTCAACTTGTTGGAAATTTTGTCCTAGGGTTCCGGGTAAATTTTCAACTTGTTGGAAATTTTGTTGGTTGAAATAGATCCTTGATCTTTCACACGACATCTTTAATGCTCTCGTCTTACACTCTCATTCGATCACACGTAGTAGTACGAGATCCGGTATAAGAAATATATACCCTCATATGTTATTTAATTACAATTGTTAGGTTTCAATTTATTATACTGGCAGCACCGAAAGATTCTATGTGGCCTTCTGGGTTGAGCCACAGAGTACATTTTATATTGAGCCATGAGCGCTCGTGACGGTAGGACGTGCTTACTGGCGGTGTCGGTAAAAATACAGATTGGCATAGGATCGGTTGGAGATCTACTGTAAATTAAGGTAACCTATTAGTTTTATGGTAAATATAAGAATACTGATTTGATAGTGAAATGAATTGTGATATTATGTGGGGAATAGGAGATGTGATGGTATGGTGTAGAATATTGAATTTGAAGTTGGCAAAGAAATATAAATGACTGACAAATATCTTGGTGTTTCATATTGCTTACTTATCCCTGAAATACTGTAAATATGTAGTTTTATTAAACAGTTTTAGATTATGATATTGGTAACGACTTTAAGATTCATTTGGGGATTAGTATCCATTTTGAGGTTAAATAATTATATTTGGCATTAAGTTAGTTATTTTAGAGATAGGATAGTTTTTATTACATTTCAGTAGTGGTATGTGGCCCTTTATTTATTTTGCATTATAATATAATTCATTTAAAGTATTATTAACGGTTAAAATTTGATTGTGGAAATACCTTACCTACCTACATCACATCTCGTGTTCTTTTGGTGTATTCGAATTTTCGGTTACAAAAATTAAATAGACTGTGATCCGTATAGCACTAATTTATGAAGTGGAGGTCATTTGAATGTCACATTTTTCTTTCTTTAAATTTATCTCCTGGATAAGTTCACAGGATACAAGGGGAATTAAAATCTTGTCATTTTTGAGCTACGACCTACCGTTTAGAAGATAGGTATTAGACATTTTAACTTTTTCATGGCTTGTTCGAAAAGGAGTCAAACCCGTTGTTATGAGTTTCAGATAATGTTTCGCGACAGTGAAGCGTCCTCACAGGGCACCGGCTGACGACATCGGCCCGAGGTGGTATCCATTCAGGGGTAGAACTGGGAACTAGTCGCAGTCATAGCCGACGCCATGGAGTTTGTAGCCACCGTGGTCGGAGTCTCGTGTGCAGCGCCCGTTGTGAGCGGACCGCGGGATGTGCGAGCGAGAGCCGGCAAAAGCGGTTACGCTGGTGCAGCTGGACGCCAGTGCAGCTGGACGCCTGTACAGCTAGATGCCAGTGCAGCTGGATGCCAGTGCAGCTGGACGCCTGTATTGCTGGATGCTAGTGCAGTCGCACTTGGTGATGATAATCGGTGCTGTTGCTTCAATATCTTTTCATTATATCATTTTAGTTACGTATTTATTCAAAATCATTTATTTGCAAAAAGGTACAGAAAGTTTTTAAGATAATTACTTCTATATTATATTATGTCTTTAATTACGGAGTGCACATTCTGAATTATTATTTTGAGAAATTAATTTATTAAGTTATATAATGGATGCGATTAGTAAATAATATTAAATTAAATCCTTATTCATAAATGGCATCAAAATACTACAATTTACAACTTATAACTTACTGTACTTGGGATTCAGTTATACAATTCGATACACATGATAAACCTGTTGTTGGATCTGAGTGTGAGTTTCGTCTTGGGTTGATATAACTAGTTAGTATTACGAGATCAATACTCAATTCTTTATGGCGTTCCATAATATTACATAGAAAACATAACAAAGTAAAAGATCAATATGGACCCTGTCGGGCATCAAGAGGCATATAGTAGCTTGTTGCCTGCTGTTAGTTTCTTACATTTGATTAATAGTACTTCCCAGATGTCATAAGGTAAACTAACTAAGTTTTAATGAGTACAAATAGGAGAAATCAATCCGGATAAGTTTATGTACAATTTTATTGTGTCTAAAGTTATTAGTATTCCTAGTTAATTATAATGTGTAGATTGACTGGTTTGAGATTTGATTAATTATATCTGGAACGATAAGGATGAGAATATGTATGTGAATATCATGTATATATGTGTGTAACTGTTATTTTGTGATACTTCTGAGAATATCAAAATTATAATTTCGAACAATCAGTGTATACTTATGTATTTATGCTTGTGAGAGCGTTCACAAGTTATGAGCACAGTTGGCGAGATCGTTCGCTACCACCGTGACTTTATGATTATATTTATATAATTATGCTTGTGAGAGCACAAGTTATGTCGCCATGATTGGTGAGAGCGTTAACTACTATCGTGACTTTATGATTATATTTATGTATTTATGCTTGTGAGACCGGTCACAAGTTATGTCACCGTGGTTGGCGAGAGCGTTTGCTACTACCGTGACTTCATGATTATAATTATGTACCTATTTATACTTGTGAGAGCGGTCACAAGTTAGGTCACCATAGTTCGAGAGAGCGTACATTGCCACCGCGACTTAATAATTATTTTTATGTATTTAATATGAGAAGGAGAGTTCAAGAAATTATGAAATAATATAATAGTTCTTTATTTGCACAGAAAGTAGATACAAGTTACAGATGTTAAGTTTAAAATGATCCTTATACTAACTAACTCAATTAAGGCATGCAAACAGTTTAAGCTATGATAAAGACTCCCTTAATATAAACGTTCAATCAAATCAATACAAGTTTACCATGTCAAGATGAAATTCAGTAAATAATTTGAAATAAGCAATACCTACAATACATAATGTCAAGTTTAATAAAATGGGATCATAAATTCGTCAAGTTCGAGGTCAATACAGTTAAATTAACATGATTTAGTACAAATCAGGAGTACAGAGATTTATTTATTATTATTAGATAAATAATATCAATTTAAATTATTATCAGTAAAAAAAAAACGCCTATTTATTTTATATTATTGTTTATTTAACTCGAACACAAATGATTCATATTGTTGTTACTTGAGTAATAACATTTATTAATTAATTGCTCTGACAATTTCTTTTTGAAAAGTGGAAATGTCTCATTTTTATTACATCGGGTATTTTGTTAAATATGGTTAGTAAGAAGCTACTGGTTAGAACATGTACAGTAAGTTATGATAATAATGTCAAGGAATTGAATTGTTTTAGTTTAGAATCAGATTATAACCCCAACAGAAGCTTTGTTTGGTCGTAATTTAATCCTTGGTAGTGAGAATATTATGAATGAAATATTTTCAGATACAAGACGGTTATCTGAAAAATAATGATTAAGTTGATTACGCAGGTGATGAATGAAATACACCTAAATTGTGGAGTATGTAATTAGTCATAGGTTTTAAAAACAGAATAATTGTGTTACATCAGAAGTTTATGATTTACGTTTCTTCAAATGATACGGTTGACCTGAAAGAATAAAAATAAAGATTAATAATGTAATAGTAACAAATAATGTATGTTAATTAATCAATGAAATTTATGATTAAGTTATTGTTTGAAAGTGAAGAGGAAATGTGAATTAAATATTTATATGCTGTTTTGTTAAAACTCATGCTGTGTTAAAAATAATAGAGGCAAATGTTATGATTTAAACGAAACTGAAACTTTGAAGGGAAAATATCGATATTACTTAGGTTAAGCTAATATGAAAATACATACTTAAGGAAGTCGAAGCAGAGGCCATTCATTGGAAGTCGTACAGTGGCTGGCAAGTGAGAGTGCTTAACCAGTAAAGCTTGCGGTGCAATGTGTGGCATATACAGAATGTAATGTTAACATATTAGGTCGAAGTCGAAGCATAGGCCATTCATTGGAAGTCGTACAGTGGCTGACAGGTGAGAGTGCTTGATCAGTGAAGCTTGCGGTGCAATGAGTGACGGATGTAAATTAATATTGAAAAGTCTGAATGAGCTAATGAAACTGAGAAATTAACAAAAAGCGATTATGTAATATCTTACCTTTTAAGCGTTTTTGGAGTAAATTGTCACTGACTAATGAATTTCATAGTTTCTGAGAATATCTCATGCTTGTAATTTAATTTTTAATTTAATTTAATTTAATTTAACGCTAAATATTCAGGTCTTCTATAACATTGATTGAACAAACAAGCAACATAACGTTTATTTTTTAATATAAAGCTTACGGACAAACTTGATGTCAGGAAGGTCGAATGTTAGCTTTTGATTTTAACGTAACTAAATCTTGTTGATATGATGCAGATTATTTTGTAAAGTGTTTTATTTAATTATTTGACACTTTCTGAAACCGACTTCCGGTGCTTTAATTACAGTCTCCGCGGGCTTATTACGTATCTTGCAGAAGCCTAGCGATAGCGAAATTTGCGCAATAGTTGCTCTATTGCAAATCCGTATTATGTATCAGCGATAGCCACACTATAGCAAACTAGCGATAGCGCTGCCTCTAGGGAACAATCAGTCAACTGAAGTGTGCAGTGGTCGCATGGTGATCGCGATTATTTCGTATTATGCATAGTTTTTGGTAGCCGAGCGACAGCCATTGGCGAGCATATTTGGCTGTCAAATTGCGATAACCTTTTCCCGTGTTGTTGATCGCTTGCTTGTCGCTCGCTGATTGAAAAATGTAAATTGGTCTTATAATTCGAAGAATTTTAACTAAAATTGTGTACCTATATTAAATTTAACTTCGTCGCGTGTTCATTAGAATAAACTGTGTGTAGCGTAAAAGACTATTCGTTTAGTTATGTTTGCGTCTCTATTGATGTATTGGGTAAGGATGGCTAGAAACTCTAAAAGTTCATCTAATTGGTCATTGGATGCTCTATTTGCTATTTTACACTGAAACAGGATTAGGTACTGTAAATTTTAAAGTTAACTTTATTAAGATAAGATATATTTATTTGCTCAAACATCTGTACACGTATAATAATAAAAACGTGCGTGCAGGATCAAAAAAAAAAAAATACAAGTTAGACATGTTTGCCACATGCTATGGCGTGCAAATATGAATAATATGAATGCATGTGAATTTAGCAAACAATAATAAATTTAAAATGTCGACAATAAACAAAAAAAATATATGTATTTATAAAAACATCTAAGTTAAAATAAATGCTTCAGTCTGAAATTCATTAATATTACGTATAACTCTTTGTTTCTCATATTATTAATGTTTTAAAACTTATTTTAACTTGTTGAGAAAAGTCGAATATTGTTTGTAGTCCAAGTAAACACTGATTTCATCCACTTATCCATCTTGTAGCCGACGCTAAGCTATTTGGTAAATTTCAAGTAGAAAGTGGATTCTTTGTTTTTTTCATGACAAAGATGTGTTACATGTGTTTGAAAGTTGAATTGTTAGTTTCGAAGATTGCTACTTATTTGTTTTGACGCTAGTGTCGATAATTGCTGATTGCTATTTAAGATGCGTGATAGACCTTAGGTTAGTGAATGAAAGTCGATTGCAAACTTGATTGAAATAATATTTAATGTTTTATTTTGGAAGTTGCTTGGCACGCCACCTAGTTGCAGTTTTTAGATGAAGAAAGGTATAAAAGTAAATGTCAGTGCATTTTATAGTAAGTTCCGTGCAGAATAAAGAAATGTAAATGTGAGTACCATGTATCTATTTATAATGTTATTATGATGTTGTTAGACTTGAAAGAGAGTTTGTCATGCACACTCAAATGGTTGAGTTAAATGGTGCATAGCCATGCGTCATGTTCATGAACGGGAGCCGTCAATTCAGACTGAACTGCTAGCGCTTATCTTTAATCGTGTGTTTTGAGTTGTTTGATATTGTTTTTTTTACATTGTTCTCACATATAGAATCAACAATAATAATGTACCCAGGATTTTGTAATATCTTTATTTAAAAGAGTATCATTGGAGTTTCTTGCCCGTTCTTCTCCATAGAGATCTACCTATGTTTTGGAATGGGCGACTAGCTTCAACTCTCAGAATAACTGACAACCCTTTGAAAATTTTAAAGTGCCTGTAAATGGTTTAATAGAAATAAATGTTTTGAGTTTTAGTCTACGTCATACCATCATATCACGACTAGTGGAAATTTCAATAATTTTTCTCTCATTTGCATTATGTTTTATATTCTGGCTAGAAGAACGGTTCTCAGTTTATAAGTTTTAGAAATAACGTATAAATAGTTGTAAGCCAAGTATTAGGTTTTAGATGCCAATTCACTTGCGTGCATGAGGACATGCACGATGTCAGGATGGTCGAGTGTTAGGTTTCAATTTATTATACTGGCAGCACCGAAAGATTCGATGGCTTCTTCTGGGTTGGGCGCTCGTGAGTCGTGACGGTAGGACGTGCTTAGTGGCGGTGTCGGTAAAAATACAGATTGATATAGGATTGGTTGGATATCTACTGTAAATTAAGGTAATCTATTAGTTTTATGGTAAATATAAGAATATGATTTGATGGTGAAATGAATTGTGATATTATGTGGAGAATAGGAGATGTGATGGTATGGTGTAGAATATTGAATTTGATGTTGGCAAAGAAATATAAATGACTGACAGATATATTGGTGTTTCATATTACTTCCTTATCCCTGAAATACTGTAGATATGTAGTTTTACTAAACAGTTTTAGATTATGATATTGGGGTAACGACTTTAAGATTCATTTGGGGATTAGTATCATTTTGAGGGTAAATAATTATATTCGGCATTAAGTTAGTTACTTTAGAGATGGATAGTTTATATTTCAGAAGGTTATTAAGTTTGTAGTTGTTAACTTGATATTATCACAATGTTTGTAGTTATGTTCACAGTTTTAGGTTAAATGTGGTTTGTGACTACTTGACAACGCTACATCGTATGCAATTTACTTTTGTGTCGATCACAAATTATACGAAAACTAGATAAATATGTATTAGACTTGGAGTGTAGTACTAAACGAGGTAAGGACAGGGGAAGCGTCTTCCACTGGTAAAAAAGCAGCTTTAGTGGAAAAGTCAATAAATTATGAACGTTTTATAATTAATAGGTTATTTTGTGTTTGTTGACTTTAAGTTCGTTTTTAGTTAAAGACTGGAGGCGTACGATAGAACTAACCTGATCAGAATTAAAAACCAACTCGGGCTTGATCTGCCTGCCTGAAAAACCTCAGAGATAGCACTTCTAGCACTGATCTAATATAATAATATAAACATAAACATACTTTACAATAATTTGCATAATATCACATCACAAGTGCCTGTACAGTACCGACCAAAAGTCCATAAGCAATCTCACAAAGCAATAGACTGACGCTTCGGTTTGACTTACGACCTTCTTCTATAAGTTGTTACAATACTGTAGACAGGCTCATTACACACACACACTCACTTTGTCTGCAACCAATGACTAGTTCGATAATCATCATTCGTTTTTAGTTTCATTCGTCTTGTTCACATAAATATTAAAGTTTAGCAGGTAGACCACAAAAAACTTAGTAAATTATTTCGATTTCTGCGGGGTAGATGCAGTTTGTTACGAGTATTCAATTAATAGAACTTTGTTGGTTTGTGGATAATATTGGTGACGAGTATTTAGCGCAGTGTTGTGGTTATTATTATCAAAAAGCAGGCATAAAATATATTGAAGAGATCAGATCAGATCAGAGAATATTATTGCGCTGCGTAAAAGTGAAGTGAATATCTAATGAAACCGGACTAAGTGTCAGTGTTGTCATTTACTAAACATAAATCTTAATCAAGGGTATTGTTGATAGAACAGAGGTATTGTTGAGACAGAAGATGCCTTTAAAGTTTTAAATTCATTGCGAGGTTTAATTCGATTAGTGAATAATAAATAATTAGGTAGGTATTATGTGTAATAAAAACAATGTTTTTCTTTGTTCTAGAGAAATACTGTGAGGGTTAAGAGATATGAGGAAGGGGCTTATTATTGAGTAGCAGCGACGTCAAATGGTGAATGAAACAAATGGTTTCATCCCAACGAGATATTTTGCTGAATTATTAAAAACACGTCATTATGAACCGTTCGCTAGAAAACCGTTTTTGACCTTAAAATATTGACCGAACCAACTTAATAAACAACAGATTCGTTATTGCATGAATTTGTGGTAACGAATTTTTTAAGCACGTTTCAATAGGGTGTTTGTCGTATTTCTTGCAGATATACCGAAATTGTTTAATATTATTTTAGTAATAGTCTCGTTTATTCATTTTAATTCTTATTCTATTACATTTTTAAATATTTCTTAAAATAAAAATTATAAAAAAACATTTAAAAATATAAAAAAATAGAGTTCCGCCGGTGTGGGAGCAGGGTCCAAGCTACCGGTGGTTAGGGCTGCAGAGACAGGAACCTCCTCACAATGCGAGCTGTATCGAGGAGTACTGCCTTCTGAATCAGGCGCTTGATCCAACCGCCTAACGAGAGCCTCGAGAGATGTTGGTCGAGGCTTTCGGCCATCAGGCCATTAGCCGTTACGACAATCGGCACAATGATAGCCGAGCTCACATTCCACATGTCAACAACCTCGTGTGTTAAGTCGAGATAGTTTCTCTTTCTCAGCTTTCACGAGGTTCTCGTCATGTGGAATGGTAACATCGACTATCATTGCGCGGCGCGCTAATCGATCTATCACTACTATATCAGGCTTATTTGCTACAATAGTCCTGTCAGTAATGATAGACCGATCCCAGTACAACGTGACATGGTCATTTTCGAGAACTGGGTCGGGCACATACTTGTAATACGGTACCTCAGAGTCCACAAGTTTATATTTCAAAGCAAGTTGCTGGTGAATAATCCTAGCCACTTGGTTATGTCTGTGCAAGTACTCGCCGTTAGCTAGACGCGAGCAACCAGAGATAATATGTCTGATGGACTCACCCGGACGATGGCATGCCCGACACACGTCAACCGTACCGTCCTTCATAATATGTCTCCGGTAGTTATTCGTCAAGATAACTTCGTCCATAATTGCACAGACGAAATCTTCGGTTTCCCCGAAAAGGTCACCGAAACGTAGCCAGGATACGGACGCTAGGAAATCTACACCGGGCTCATGGAGAGCTCGATAGAAGCGCCCGTGAAGCGCCTTGCTTTGCCATACCTCCTTGCGGTCATCTGTAGTAAGTACTACAGGTTTGCGCCAGTTCTCTTTAGCCATGGAGAGCGGGGTGAGCCCGTTGTCCACTGCGACCACATCACGGTGCATACCCACATCGGCTTTAAGAAAGTAGTCCCTGAGGCTGCACACCTCGCGGTTGTGGAGGGTCTTTGCATTTAAAAAGCCTCGACCCCCGCACTTCCGCGGGATGTACAGTCTCATCACCGATGAACGTGGGTGATGCATCCGGTTTGCGGTCAGGAGTGTACGGACCCTCCTGTCCAGGGCGTCGAGTTCAGTCTGAGTCCATTTGAGTATGCCGAAAGAGTACATCAAAACCGGCATGACCCAACCGTTGAAGGCGCGCACCTTGTTTCCGCCTGAAAGAAGACTATTTAGTACCTTTTTCAGGCGACCAAAGAAGCGCTCCTTCAACGATTGCTTCATGTCAGCAACGTTGATGCCTAACGCTTCCGACATACCCAAATACATATAGCTTTCGGTTGAGGAGAGGGATCTAAAGTGTATGGAGTCCGAGAGTTGGGTCCCCTCGGATTCCATAATCTCCCCTCGCTTTACATGCATGACTGCACATTTGTCCACACCAAATTCCATACTGATAGCGCTACTGAATGTTTCAGTTACCTTCAGTAGCTCCATCAGTCGCAATTTGTTGGGGGCAAAGAGTTTCAAGTCATCCATGTATAGGAGGTGAGATATGACCTGACCTCCTCTCCTCAATCTATAGCCCAGACCTGAATCCTCCAGCAGTGTGCTTAGAGGGTTCAGGGCTAAGCAGAACCAAAGTGGACTTAAACTGTCGCCCTGGAATATTCCCCGTTTAATCCATACAGGCTCGTCATTCTTCTGGATCTGTCGACATCCTGGGTAGCGAAGGACCGTCCTCCATTGCCCCATACACGGCATCAGGAAGGTGCGCAGAGTTGCATCTATCTTGTACAGCTCCAGCACCCTCATGAGCCATGTATGTGGCACCGAGTCGTAGGCCTTCTTATAGTCTATCCAGCATGTCGACAGATCCTTGCGGGATCGACGAACCTGTTGGCTTATGGCCATGTCGATGAGGAGAAGCTCCTTAGTACCGCGGGACCCGTTCCTACATCCATTTTGAGAGGCTGACATGATTGAATTATTGTCAATGTGTGTGTTAATTTTCGTTCTCAAAATGGATGTAAGAAGTTTATAGACCGTCGACAAACATGTGATCGGTCTATAATTCTTGGGTTCCGCGGGACTACCTGACTTATAGAGCAGGTGAGTAACGCCTGTTGTTAGGAACTGCGGTAGCGACCCAGTCTCTAGGGATGACTAAAATGAGATGCCAGGCGAGTGTGTGAACTACTCAGCCATTTTAACCAAAAATTGTGCAGTCCGTCCGGTCCCGGTGATTTCCAATTCGGTAACGGACGGACTGCTCTGGCTACGTCTAATGGTGTGATTAGTATAGCGTCCATTTCTGGTATAGTTTCACACACTCGCTCGACATCCTGCATCCAGCCAGCCTCAATGTGACAGACGGGCACCGACCAGATGCTGCGCCAGAATGTACTCGTGGCAGCATCATCCGGGCGGCATACGTCTGTCATATTTTGTTCAGGTCGCTCCCAAGCTCTATATACCCACCTCTCATCGCTCTGGAACATGCGATTCTGCGTGTATCGGTCAACCCGCCGCTTATACCGCCGAATACGGCTCGCCCATGCACAAACTTTCTGCTTCAGGAAGTCGATGCGCTCTGTGACACGGAACATGTATTCTTGAGGACTGATTCCAGTCCCCGAGAATGCCCGCCTTACAAAGCGCATCACTCGTGGTCGTGTATTTCCCTCCCTGAAGCAGTATAGTTTGCCGATGAGTGCCCTGGCCCCATCGATACGTCGCTCGATTCTGCACTGCCAGGCTGGTACGGCTGGTTTGGGTCGAGTAGCTCCGTCGTAGTTTGGAAACTTGACGTTAGCTAAACGACATGCCGCAACAGCCGCGCAATACAGGATCGAGTGTGTATCAATGAGATCCTCGCTGCTTTCGAAAAAATTCGTAAGCTGCGAGTCCAAGGCACACACCAGCGCCCTATTTTTTTTGTGCATGGGTAGGCGTGGTAATCGGGGTCTAAGTTCGGTCGGAGTGTACCTATACTCGCGGAACGCATCCTCCAGTGCGCTCCTCAATCGGACGTTACACTGGCTACTTACTGTGGCAACCCTATCATCCTCCTCTTCAACATCATGATTGAACCGCGGCGGGATTGCATTAATATTTGACGCTTGTGCTGCGGTTTGTGCCCGAGTTGAGACGATATGGTTGCTCAGTACCTCTGAGTGCAGCCTATCAAGTGCAGCATCTTCCAACCTATGATTGCGTTGGATGACACGCACCTGATCCGACAGTCGTTGGGCCGAGACGTTGACGGTTGGCTCTAGTTCCTGGAACAGAGACAGCATCCTAACACGGTACGCAGTGAGGTTAGTTCCTCCCTCTGTAGACCCGTAATATGCGCGCATGACGTTCTCGTTCATTGACTGAGTCCATCTCATGCGCTGCACACAACCACCGGCAGCGGGGACCCGACTCGGGGCCGGTTGGCCCCTAAGTCCCAAGCTCCTCGGTGGCCGGCCTCTCCCCTGCCGTCGTACAGGTGTTGGCGACGTCGGCGGGGAGAAATACTCGTCGCTCGAGCTCGACGCAACTACCGCGGCCGGTGTCGACACAGCGCTCACAATGGGGCTGGGTACCGGCGGCGGCGAGGCGGAGCTGAGCGAAGAGTCCGGAGGTGGTGGGCGTGCTGATCGTGTGGCCGATCTCGTCAACATTTAGTTTTCAATCCAATTTTTTGGTTTTATTGGAGGTGACATCTGTCATGTCACCTCCGTTATGGCGTTTTTTGATTATTGTCTATAATTTCTCTGGTCATTTTGATCTTTTTTCTGTTCTATTTCGATTTTTGGGCTTTTACGCTTGTTCGTTTTTACTAAAAACTGCGTCTAAAATAAATATAACTGTGAAAATTGAGAGAACACTTTTTGAGACGTGTTGACGTTTGTGTTGCCAGCCGAATTTTAATTAGTAATAGTATTATTTTAGGATTAAAATTTGAGGTTTAGTTTCAATCTTCTTTTCGTAAAGAAAATGAATACTTAAGCTATAACCTCAATACCAACCAATATTTACTAAAGCCAAATAAAGTTTAAAATAATTAATATGAACAAACTGCCTTTAACCTTAAAATCAACAATTTTGTCAGTAGATTTTTTTACATTTTAAGTAGTCTAATATTCTTATTTATTGCTTAATTACTTCGACCATGATCAAAGCTTTATATTTATGGTGAAAAAAATCCATTTAAAATTTAAAACATTTCAAAATTTAAATATGTCAAAATAATACAAATTGCTTCTAAGTTTCTAGACATCTATTTCACATATTATTCAGGTGAAGTAATGATAAATAATTGTAGCAGTTTGTTAACTATACATAAGTAAAATAAATATAACGAATAAATATTATTTATTTTTTATTATAACATATCACGCATTTTTTATTCTAAACCTTTTATTGCAATAACAACATTAATAAATAGGCAGGAATATTTAAAAATATTATTATTGCAAACAAAAATAATAATATTTGCAAAAACAGTGCTGTGATTTACGAGATTAGAACCATAGCCATCTTGAATCTAAGATCAACGCTTAACGCCTTCTGCTATCTGCACATACAATTTACTTTCGAATTTTAGCAATGCGATACACTGGCCAAGGTCATGCGTATGATGCGTGCTAACAAAAGTGAAGGAAATAAAAGTGCGGCGCCCGCGAACCGTGACGATACGACAGTGTGTAGTGCAAAACTGCGTTCTCTGTGGTGTGTGTACGGCACTCACACCACAGACGTCTGACTGTTTACACATAGAAATGTACCGACTACACCGCGTGTTCACAGCAATACGTCTCTTAGCGTGCTTATGCACTTTTGAGCACTTCCTGTACCTAATGAAAATAGACTTAGTTCTCTTGGGAGCATCACCTATAAACCACTTTCTCCCATAAAAGGCTTTTTAAAGCATATTGTCTCGACGAAATATCGGATTCAACTTTTTTTCGGAGAGCTTTCTCCCACAGTTTTTTTCTTATAACATCTTTGGCAAATACATGGGGCCTCGTATTATTGCAGTAAACAGCTGTGCAACTGGGCTCAATAATTAATTATGCGTAAAAGAAGTCGCTTGTTTACAAATAAATTATGGCTAGCTGTCAAATTATAAGACGCTGGAGATCAGCGCCATCTGAAGTGAGCAAGTGGCAGTTTTTATCCCCATTCAAATCACATTAATGACCAGCGGGTCATAATGGAATTCAGTACAATATTAATGCCCTGCTAGACCTCAAGTCTATGACTTACTTTGGGTTAGGTTTGCATGACATATTATTTATCCCGAATTAATTAATTATCTCGAATGGTACACAGCAGATATTATAAGAGATATAAAGAATAAAGCTACATTTCATAAAACTTTAAAAACAACAAAGCTGGATAGCGGTTATACTGAATTTTCAAAGTACAGAGCTCGTATTAAAAAATCAATAGAAATTGCACACAAAGAACACAAGTTTAAAATACAAAATCAATTTTCAAAAGATCCAAAATCATTCTGGCAGTATATTAGGTCCAAACGAAGTAGGTTAAACAGGCAAATTATCGGATGAGGAGTGTGCTCGACAGTTTGCGTCATTTTTTGAGTCTGTGTATAATAAAGAGCGGCCGCGGCTGGAGGCGCGGGCGGCGGGAGCGGAGGTGGAAGCGAACAGTGCGCGAGTGCACATCGAGACCCTCAGTCTTCAAGACGTAAGGGATGCGCTCAGAAAGCTCAAGCCAAAGTACTCATCTGGCACCGATGGCATTCCAGCTTTTCTGTTCCGAGACTTTGGCAGGGTGCTAGCTGAGCCCCTGCATCATATCTTTAACACGTGTTTAAAACAAGCATCGTTTCCGCCTAGGTGGAAAATCACGCGAGTGATTCCGGTTCCCAAGAGTAAGTCAGGTCCGGATGTCAGTAGCTACAGACCGGTGGCAGTGTTGTCGACACCGGCAAAAGTGTTTGAGTCTGCCACCCAACGCTGCGCGCAGGCTCAAGTGAGCGCACAGCTATCGGACGTGCAGCACAGGTTCCGATCGGCGCGCAGCACTGCCACTAATCTGCTTAACTTCATGGCGAGGGGCCGTCGATGCTGGTGTGCAGGTAGACGCGGCATATTTTGATTTTAAAAAGGCATTTGATACCGTCGACAATGATGTACTGCTAATGAAGCTGGCAAAAATTGGCTGCACTCCGCACATACTACAGTTCTTCGCCAGCTACTTGAAAGACCGACAGCAGTACGTTGACTACAACGGGTTCGAATCCGAGCCATACTACACCAGGTCGAGCGTGAGTCAGGGCAGCAATTTGGGTCCTCTCGAATTTATTTTAATGATAAACGACTTACCAGACGTAGTCCAACATAGTTTATGTTTATTGTTTGCAGATGACCTCAAGTTGCTGCTCGAGGTCAAGGGTGAGTCGGACTGTGAGAGATTGCAGGAAGACATAGATAGAGTGGTAGAGTGGAGCTATAAAAATAAACTCTATTTCAACACAGCGAAATGCTCAGTAATGACATTTACGCGCGCGAAGACTGCTTTAGCCTACGAATACAAAATAGAGGAAGCGCCGATGCAGCGAGTGTCTCAGGTACGAGATCTAGGAGTACTGCTTACCCCGGATTTAACTTTCCGGGATCATATAGTTAAGATTTGCAAGAAGGCGTACAGAAACCTGAGTTTCGTGCTGAGACAGTCACAGGGATTCACAAACGTTACCACGCTTAGGGTGCTGTATGACGCTTTGGTAAAGAGTCACTTGGAACACAGTGCGGTGATTTGGGCTCCTCATGAAGCGAAATACAATGTCATGCTGGAACGAGTACAGAATAAATTTACAAGACACTTGTATTTTAAACTTTATGGGGTTTACCCTTTTTACCCGCTGATGTATCCTACACAGTTTGTACTGGGTATGGTGGGGTACAACGAACTCAGAATGCGCCGAGAATTTACACTTGCGGCGTATGCGCTAAAGCTCCTGCGTGGAGTAGCTCATAACCCGGGTGTGTTGCGTCATCTGAAGCTGTGCGTGCCAGACCGGTATGTGTGGAGGCGGCGGCGACCGCCACTGCTGGCCGTGCCTGCTGCCAGAACTAATATGCTGTCAAAAACACCCCTCACCCGCACAATATGTGTACACTCCTACCAACATAACTGTGAAATGGCGAAAATTGGAACTACGGCCGTCATGTTGAAATGTCATTCGATTGTCAGTGTCTACTACATTTGGGTTTTCTGGTTGTTTTGTCGTGATATTGCTGAATTTATAAAGTTAAATATGCCGAAAGCTATTAAAAATGATGCTCGACACATTATTCTAAAGGTTTAAACCTTTTTTGAAAAAGAAGCTCGGGCGGGGTCTTCAATTATTCCATTTAATCAAATAAACAAACGAATTTCGGCAGCGACAGGTTAGTGTTGTCAACTTTCTTATTATAAATTACCCGATACTTAACTAATTATTTAACTTCACGAAATATTCGTTTCTGTTCTTGCTGCAGGTTAGCGTAACGGTAACGTACATCTATTAGGTAACCTGCTAAGTGAGTGAGCCAACTAACCTGCCAGATTTCAAATTTCTACTAACGTTTATTTTAGTTTTTAGTATCTTATATTTCAGGTGTGAGTCAAGGACTAATTTCAAAAATAGTTAAGGAAGGGCACGCAGCAGAAGAAACTGGTACAAAAATTCGGACACCAGGCAAGGAGAGAAAACGTAAAAGTGGATTCGTGCATGTTGATGATTTTGACATGGGAGTTATACGGAGGAAAGTACATGAATTTTATTCTGCACAAAAAGAGGTCCCTACTGTTAAAAAGCTTCTGGAGGTCTTAAAGACAGATACAAATTACACAGGACAGCGAGAGAGTCAGCGAAAGCTGCTTCCCAAGGTGGGATTTCGTTTTAAAAAATCTCAATCCAATCGGAAGGTTCTTATGGAGCGTAATGAAATATTATCTTGGAGAGCTAAGTACTTGCTTGCAGTGGATAAAAATAATAAATCTCCCCAGCCCCGGCCCATAATTTATTTAAATGAGACCTATATTCACTCTTCGCATACATCGGGTAAATGTTGGCAAGGAGAGGGTGAAGACGGAGTATTGGAGCCTGTAACGAAAGAGCAAAGATATATTATTGTTCATGCGGGAGGAGATACTGGATATGTTACAAATGCACTACTTGTGTTTAAATCAAACACAACAAGTGGTGATTATCATGACGAGATGAATAGTACCAACTTTAAAAAGTGGGTTATTGAAAAACTTGTGCCTAATTTACGAGAGCCATCCATAATAGTGACGGATAATGCTCCTTATCACCGTATTTGTGTGAATAAAGTCTCAAATACGAATTCCTTAAAAAAAGATATGCAATTATGGTTGACCCAAAATAAAATTGACTACGGAGAGAATTTGACTAAACCTCAGATTTTAAAAATAATTAAGAGAAACAAGCCTGAACCTGTATATGAGATTGAAAAAAATTTAGAGACAAAAGACACAAATGCTTATATTTACCACCTTATCACTGTGATCTCAATCCCATTGAACTCATATGGAGCACAATGAAAAGAAAAGTTGCTGATGTAAATATTGAGCACAAAAATGCTGAAATTCCCCGCCTAGTTAGAGAAGCTTTTGACGCTATTACAGTTCATGAGTGGGCACAGCATTGTAAACACGTTCGCAGGTTAGAAGGAGAATACTTAAAACATGATTTGTATTTAGATAAACCTTTTATTATAGAAGTGGTAAGTGACACTGAAACCGAAACCGATAATGATGATAGTGGTACGGAAATAAGCGGAGTATGGCCTCACAACTAGGATGAAGTTGTGTATGCAGGTTCATCTAAAGATCACAATTACTGTAAACCTGGTTTTAAATAAATTATTGTAAAGCAATTTGTTTTTTTTTTATTACACTACACTACCACTAGGTACCACTGCTAATTATAATTAGTCAAATCTGGTGTTAGGGGTTAGGTACGGTCATAACTAAATGCTAGACATCCAGGTACCTCCTGCAGGGTAGGTACCTACTTAATTTCGCATTAAATGAAAGTTGTATCCCGTGGAACATTTTATCTGCTGAATTTCCACTTCATTGGATTACTTTTTAGATAAAGCCATTGTTTATTGTTGAGAGACTAAACTGTTAGCGTACCTACGTAACTGTAAATTATGAAATTATTTTTATTTATTTGAAATACGTATCATTGTTTTTAATTTGTAAAAACTGTAATTCTTATTAAACGATTATGTCTAATGTGAAATTTCCTTCTTGAAAACTTACTCAATTTTGGGCACCTTATATTAATTAGCAACACTGAATCGACGGTGCTGTCCTCTTTCAGTTCACAGACAAGTTGGTAGGACTGTACTGTCTACCTCTCAGAGTAATATGAGGTCTGCCTAGTGCCTCCTGCCTTCTGTACCACAGACATATAAAGAGTTCTGTCCTATCTCAACGCGATGCAGAGGACGCTACGCCAGGGCGTCTGTCAACCGGCAACGGTTGCCGGGGTTGCGCCAAAATCACAGACGTATAAAGAGTAGCAGACCAAACATTCGCAAAAAATTGCGTAGCCATTACGCACACATAGGGAATGTTGTCAATACAGGGCCGGACTAGGGCTGGTTGCCGGAATTATCTAACGATATTGAAACAACCGATATAGGTACTTACTGAAAATCCGCGAAAATTGATATTCTCTGGGTATAAGAAGTGTAAATTACTTGGCAATAAAGTCAATCAATCAATTATTACCTGCCGAATGAAATTTCAAAGTTATGTGAGTAGCCTATTTATGTAAGTATACTTATGCCTATGTTCATGTTTTCCATCACACAGATACAGGGTAATATAATTCATTTTATAATTTATTACAAAAGCATGTGTGTACACTGACAATCTGCACTTTGCAGTATTCTGGAACAATGTCACCAAAAAGATTAAAAAAATCGTAGAGTAAACTGAAGCTCTGTTTGATAATTCAATGGTAAACATTTTACAAAAAAAATCGTCTTTGTTGCCAAATCCGTCCCTGACTAAATAACGCGGTTGAAACAAAGAACGCGATGCAGATGATGTTGCTTAGCAATATAGCGGCATGGTACAGACAAGCTACGCGTCAAATTTTGTCTATGTGTGAGTCAGTGTGACAACAGGTGACAGACCGAGATACAATTTACGACTTGTCGCTTAGCAAAAAAAGGATAGAGAATCATGTCCATAATAAAAAGTAAGTTCAAAAACTAAAAGGTATGAAACAAGAAAATATTTCAGACAGAAGTCAAGACATAGGTACAAAAATGATCAAGGTAAAGCCGTGGTCGCATGCTGGTACACCTACAAAATTATAATGTCATGCGACCACGGCTTTACCTTGATCATTTTTGTACCTATGTCTTGACTTCTGTCTGAAATATTTTCTTGTTTCATACCTTTTAGTCGGGTTTTAAGTTTTGAACTTACTTTTTATTTAAATTATTTTGGGGTTACTGTTTCGCGATAAAGTATTTGCAGAGCAACAAAATTTATTTTACATCTCTCATATTCGGTAAGTAGGTCCTTATTACCCCCAAATGGGGCTTGTAGGTAACCAATTAGCGCTCTAGGGTAATAATGTAGCTAGAAAAGCCCTAGGGCGGTAAGTAATTAAAAAAAACTCTTCACTCTTTCAAAAAGTTCGCGTGCATCTAACCATCATACTGGCAATAGACATCATGCATTCAGCCCAATGACAAAAGAGGTCGTTTCGCTATTCAGCCTTGTCTTCGTATGAGTATAATAATCATCAATTTTAAATATCGAACGGCGAAGCTCAATTTCGTTCTTGAAAAAAATAAATAAAAAAAAAGATGAAAAAAGGCGGGAATAGAAAACTTCCCTAAAATTTGAAAATTGTTCTCATTTCACTATAAAGGATATGGACAAAAAAGTACATTCCATATACACGAACATAGTAAATATATTGTATAGTAAAAATAGGAAAATGAATTACTACGTAGTTTTTAGCCTCTCTCAACTTGTCAGTTTTTAAATCAAATTAATAAGTAATGTAAGATGAATTCAAAGTACTATTTGTCAACGTCAGCCATAATGGACCATAGAGAAGAACAAATATAATAATTGACGTTCCACACCATGCATAATACTACTTGTGGACATGTAATATGGACGACAGAATGCTCTTATTAGGAACATTTTATTCATACGAAACTGTCTTCATTGGTATTTTTTGCTTGAATTAAATTATCTTTTCCTAAGTTGATGAGTAAGATAGTATTTATATATTACACCCAAAAAAAAATAATGAAACGAAACGCGTTTACTTGTTTGACAATGTGTCATTGTCTATGTCAATTGTCAATGTATTTTTATTGTTACTGCAGATTCTAAGTTCCGTACTGTGTTTTGTTTTTGCAATTATTTTCTAATGTGTTTGACCCCCGATTATCTCTAAGGACTTCTACCACTCGATTACCTTGCTATTAACACTGGACTTTGATTTGCATTGCGTTTCGGATAAGTTTTGTGAATCAATATGAGATGCATCCACTGCGGAATAGCCATGCAAAGGTTGCAGAGGCATCTCATATCCTCGCTTTCTGCACACCATCAAACAAGACTTTCGCGTTGGATAACCAATGCTCAAACTCAGGTATGAAGTTGGAGTAGAAAAACTTAATCGTATTTATTTTTATATACCTACTTCTGGTATATTTTATGGTTTGCGATATTAACTTAGTGTATCTTATTTTCAGTTGCCTCTGGATACATTTATTTGCCATCCATGCTTCTTATTATTAAGTACCGAAGCTGGTGAACACGAGCGACTATTGGGACATAACATGGTTTGTGAGAAAAATTAGACATCATAATGTCAGTATGGACTGTCCATTGCTGGCTGTCCTATTATTACAAAATACTAATTATGTGGTAAGCATTTTGTTTTTTATTACAATAAATAACCAGGTAAATGTATTAATTAATCTATAAAAAATGAGTTTTCATATTGTGTGTATGATTGTAATATCTGTGTTTTACATATTTTCCATCTTTAAATACTTGCCTAAAGTAGGCATGTTGTAACATAGTAAACACAATAACATTATATTTGAAAACATAAACAGATACAGTACACAAAAGGTACCCTTGTTGCTAAAAATAATATTAACATAAGCTGTAATATCTGTGTTTAATCTAACTGGTTTATTTTCAGCCCTCAAGAAACAACTACGTTTGTCATGTGTGTTGGATGCAAACAAATAGACAGGCAGTGCATGACTCATCACGAGAAACGGAATTGGCTTCGGACATCAATCCATCAGCCACTTCGGTGAACATGTTAGGGATAATGGTATCTATGTTGTTGAAGTGTGTCCGGAACTGAAAATAATCCTTATTTATTAAGAGGATGTATTAAGTCTCATCATGTTTCCCAGATAATTTACTTTTCCTATGTTTTATTTGACACTGAACATGATAATGATTCTGTCTTGGAAGCTATTTTAGGGTACTATTGCAATTGCTTTGTAAGGAACAGAACCGCTGGTTGTTGTTGTCACGTTATGACAATAATCTGGTACCTTGGTTGGGTAAGACACCAAATTAATATTCAAGCTCCAGCAGGATTTTTAGTCAACATATTATTAACAATTCCAGAATATTAAAATAATCTAACAAAAGGCTAATCTTTGTTAAAAACCACAATTACAATTGTAAAATAATATATGAATCAACGCTTGTATTTGTTTTACATGTCTGGTTATATTTAAAGCAGTTATTTATGTAATTACTGCAGCACTACAATACTTATATATTACACATAATCCAAGTTAGTGTATATGTTAAATAAAAATGCTCTTGGTTGACCTCGGTTTCTTTAACACTAGCGCTACATTGCTATACCTAATGTATATTATTGAGTTATCTAGGTAGGCATTTAAGATATATTATAATCTAACAAAATGTTTTTCTTTATTTTCTATAATAAATAAATAAATGTTTTTACTTTTTTGTTTCATTTTGTGTTTCCCTTGTTTATTGGTAATTAAACTAAAAAAAATAAGGGTAAACTGTAATTTAAGAAAAACATTAGTTTCAAATATACTTTGTAATTATTGTCACATTTTTTGAGACAGTTAAAAGTCCTTTATTCAGGTGGCCATTACTTTTTTTTAATGCCTAAAGCTCAACACGCACAAGGCGGGTGCGTGTCGGGCGCTGGTCGGGACTGCAGTACGGCGGGCTTGTATATATTGTAATTCCTTGCAAGTATTATAATATACATGTCAGCACACGAAATACGTGTGCGGCTCCCGCTCCCAACCCGCTCCACGCCCGACCCGCTCCGCAACCGTCCCGCTCCGCGCCCAACGCGCGCACGCGTATCGTGTGCCGACATACATAAATATAATATAATATATAATACAAGGAATTACAATATATACTAGCCCGCTATACTGAATACAAGGAATTACAATGTACAAGCCCGCCGTACTGCCGTCCCGCGCCCACACGCACCCGCCTTGTGTGTGTGTTGAGCTTAATAATACTAAAACCATATCAGTTAACCGTAATAATTCACAACTGTTCGCTATTTTAAAGCACCATAAGATTTTTAATAGCGAAATTATAATCTATACACTTATTGCCAGCGATATGATTAAAAGGTTTTATTAAACTGTTTACGTCTAGTCTGTTGTAATGACAAGTTCTATCAGTTTTTTATTTATACCAATTTAATGTGTCAATATTCACAAATGTAAAACACAAAAAAACATTGATGTACATTCAATTCGATAACTATGCCGACGTCCATACAAAAACTGGCCATGTTCTTTTAACTAATAAAATGTTTTATTCTTGTAATGCCGGTTTTTTTCTACTTACCTCACAATCGAAATGTAAAGCAGAGTAGTTAGCTCGGGTGTAAGCATCAATTGCACCCTCGAACTATAGCTCGGGCTGCAATTGATGCCTTACAGCCCTTGGCTACTAATCTACTATTTTTGTGGGTTATATGGTATAATAATACCAGCCTATTATTGTCCCTCTGCTGGGGAAAAGCCTCTTCTCATACAGAGAAGGCACGAGCATTGAACACCACGCGCGCTCAAGACGTGTTGGCGATTTCAGACTTATATACTTAAATAATATTAACTATAAGTCCAGTACCTACCCTAATAGCGTAACTTATTTTCGTAAACAATTTTTCCTAATTTGTTTCATTTTGACAGTTCAACAACATTCATTGCGTTATTTACGTTGTAGAGCAGATTCTTTTTTCCAACTTATGAAGCAATGGATTAGCAATCTGTTTCAAATCGAAACAGACTGTGGTTGTGTTGTATTACGCAATTGGGGTACAGGTTTCCTCACGATGTTTTTCCCTCACCGATGTTAGTAATGTCCAAGATAAACTCAGAAAGTACCTTTGAATTGAAAAAGTCACATTGGTACCTGCCCGGATTTGAATCCACAACCTCGTGCATGAGAGGCAAGGCCTTAACCACTGGACCATCACGGCATTTATGGTAAAATAGGTATTAATTTTACAGCCTCGTTGGTCTAGTGGTCGCAAGCGCTACTGCTGAGCATGAGGTTCTGGGTTCGATTCCCGGGTCGGGCAAAGTGTTATTGGGTTTTTCTATCAGAAATTTCTCAGTAGCAGCTCGGAGTCTGGATTTGTGCCCGGTTGATGGCAATAGGCTCGCCCCCTATTACATGGGACTTAAACATAACTGGCGAAATGTGGGTGTACCTGCTACAGGGACACCTCTGCCCAACCCTTTGGGGAAACAAGGCGTGATGTTATGTTTATGTTTATGTAATTTTACTGTCTTTTTATTGTCTCACTTTTGCTTGTTTTTAACAATTTAGACATATTTATTTACTTGGACAATATGATACTCGTATATATACATATTTGTAAAATGCTCGTCAAGCCCTTTCATTTGATACCCAACATGGTACAATACAATTATTTTTATTTTTTATTTCCTTACTTTATGTCCTCTAGAGGGCGCCATATTGCATTAAATGTAACGTCACATAGCCTATAACCAGCGGACAATCAAAACGCTTCCAATGATACTTCATTTGTCAAATTATGATCGGCAGTTTAGAAGTTATGAGGTAACAGATGAACATACATACATACATACATACATACATACATACCGGTCAAAATCATAACCCTCTTTTTTGCTTCGCCGTAGTCGGGTAAAAATATAACTATGGATTAATGTTTGGTCTGCTACTCTTTATATTATGTCTGTGGCCAAAATGCGCAACCCTACCTAGTAGTGCCACGCCGCTGATGTATTCTACATCAGAGTACTAGGTATTATCTATGACTACTAGGCTGCCAGTGCGACTGCACCACTCCTGTATTATTTATGGCTCCGGTCATCGTTATCATCACAGAGTACATTGGGAGATCAGTGTCAAACAGTGTAAAATGGACGTTTGAGAGTTATTTTTAATATTTTTTCATTACGGTTAATATAAGTTTAAACTGATTTAAATAAATGCTCAGTGCTATAAATAAAAAAAGCAAAAATAAAAATTCTGTGGTTGAGCTTGTCGATTTTCAACATCGCATCGCGCTACATTTCTCCAGGATACGAGCATCCTGGAGAGATGTCCGCTATCTCTCCAGGATGCTCGTATCCTGGAGAAATGTCCGCTGTGTACCCAGGCACGGTTATTTAAAGGCAAGCGGCGCGCGGCGTCTGAATGTGCATATTGGAAAGGCAAACAGACAAAATGCAGTCACCTTAGTCCTGTATCAACATCTACACTTACAACACCAGATACTTCTACTTTTGACCCGTTTTGGAAAACCCTTTTAACCCTAAAACTCGGTTCCTATTTTGAAGCGAGTAGTTCCCCGCAGTGCTAGACCTCTAGTGGCACAACGATTTGCAGGCTGCGTTCGTCTTGCCACCCGGGAGAACTCGCAAAGTGCTTGGGAACAGTTGCTCACCTCCCCTTACAGAATTCTACATGTACAAAAGATTTTGGAAACCAAAAAGGCATTAGCTGCACAAATTAAAGAAAACTGTTACATTTTCGGCACATAATTTCGATTCCAAGTTACAGACACAGAGATCAGAGATCTGGTAGAATCTAAGTTAGGAGAAGGTGACATTAGCGGAGCAGCCAGGATTCTTGTGATGTGGTGGTACCGGGTGCTCCAGAAACGCTTACAGCTCTGAAAAGGAAACACCCTGCCCCAAACGGATAGCCTTTATTTTCTCGACCCTCCTGATCCGGATAATCACTCGCTCACCATTACAGGTCGAGAGTTGGTCGCAGCCGTTTGCTCCTTTCGGAACGGCTCCGCTGGCGGCCGCGATGGCGACGGCCTGAGTCTTCAGCACCTTAAGGCCCTTATTTGTTCAGGCGCTGGGGTAGCTGGTGAGTTACTCTTGAAGGAGCTTACGGCTCTGATTAACCTTATGCTCTCGTGCAAGGCGAATGAGACTGTCATCGACGTTTTTTACGGGGCCAAGCTAAGCGCCCTGCCCAAGAGAGATGGGTAGGCCTTTAGTGTGGGACGCAATGTGTGTCGACACTCTTGTGCCATCCCATCTTCCTGGCTCGGCGTGTTGTGCTGACGCTGCGGCTGGAGAAAACCTCAAGCGGCGAAAGTATAATAAATCTTATCGGTAAATATATTTTCGAGCCTTTTGGGGTTGAAACCCTCGGGCCATGGGATCTGAGTGCTCATGTTTGTTCAACGAAATCTCTAAAAGGCTGGTTGACATACACGTGACCCAAAAACTGGCTTTTACCTTGACCAGCGGCTAAGCATTTCCATACAACGTGATAATGCCGACTGTCTTTTGGAGTCGACAGCGATGCGGAGGACTTTTTCGACACCATATTTCAGTTTGTTTATAGTTCGGTTAGGTTATTATATTTTATTTTAATAAGTTTGTTAGTTAATTTAGTTTATAATAGTTAAAAATTAGTTTAAAACTGAACAAGTTATGTTTACCCAAAAACGAGGATTAGGCCCTTACCGCCTACCCAAACTGTTCAATACAGAACTTCAGTTGGCCAACGAGGTCAAATACCTCGGGGTCATTCTAGACAGTAAATTAAACTAGTCATGTAGACAACAAGCTAAACAGGGCCTGCATCACCTTTTGGCAGTGCAGGAGAATGATAGTTAGGAAGTGGGGACTATCCCCAAAAATTATACTGTGGCTGCACACAGCAGTGATCCGTCCCATGATCGCTTATGGGGCCGTGGTCTGGTGGCCCCGAACTCAGCTGGTTACAGCTTCTAACAAACTGCAACACATGCAAAGACTAGCCTGCGTGGCGACCACGGGCTGCATGAGGACTACTCCGACTGCAGCAATCGAAGTCATGCTGGGACTACCCCCGCTTCACCTGTTCATACAGCAGGAAACGACAATGGCAGCGGTACGTCTTAATGCAATTAATCTCTGGGGTAAGAGAGAGACAACACACCGCGCTGCTTGAGGGACACAATAATGAGTTCCCTATTACGAAGGCCATAAAGGACCGGGTACAGGAAAAAATACAGGATTCCAGATCCCATGGCGGTAATCCGGCAAGGAGGCTCTCCGCCTCGCAGGAGACCGTGCGGTATCCTCGGGCCAGCCGGATGGCCATGACCCTCTGGGACGCGTTCAACCGGCGGGCTGGCCGCAGCCTCAATGAACGCGCCCACACCGGTGCCCCGTAAAGGGCCATGGACCGCACGATTCCCGCATAGAACCTCCGGCAGGAGGTGTTTGGATCCCGTTGATTGGGCAGGAGCCGCTTCAATGCAGCACCGGCCCGCTCCAGTCTGGGAGCCAAAACGTCGGAAGTGTTCTATAGCGCGACTACCTACGGGTTCTATTTCACCGAACAAAAAGTGACATAATATGAACTCAACGATCCCGTGTTGGCGCGACAATCGCTTTTTAATACGACGCGGGGTTAGAGGTCGGGTGAAGTCGGGCGATGTCGACCAACGTCTCCAGATAACTTGTCTCACGACATTTATCATCGTTTCTGATGTTGCCAGACATGTGTTGTGCAGGACATGGCGCTCTTTTAGGTGTCCAATGTGTATAGGGCTTAATATGAAAAGTCAGCTACTAGTGCCACATTTTCTTCCAGTACCCATTATTCGAACTATTCCGCCATCTTTGAATCTCATATCAATCTGCCTAGCCTTTTCCCAACTATGTTGGCGTTGGCTTCCAGTCTAACTGGATGCAGCTGAATACCAGTATTTCACATGGAGCGACTGCCTATCTGACCTCCACAACCCAGTAACTGGGTCACCCATCCACTGACCAACCCCGGCAAGCGTAGCTTAACCTGATGGATCGAATCGTGCGGCTGTTATTACTTCGCCACGAGCTCCTCACAGTATGTAAACAGTATGTATCTTTGGATCTCATATACATACTGTATATTGTGATATACTCTTTGCTGGTGAAACCCAACAAAAAAAAAATATGCTGCGATTACTTTTTATCTCAATTTGAGCAAGATCTATCTTTTGAATTTTTACGTAGCACGCGAAGTCTAAATGCGACACCCAGATTACATGGAGTCCTGGCCATTCTTCTTCTGTCCAGTTATGCTAACATACAACCTACTGATCTCAAAGAGAGGAAGCCTATCTCCCAGCGGTGGGAACGTTATAAGCTGATTATGCTTATGCTAACAAAAATGTAAGGAGCAGCTGATTTCAGGGTTGGTCCCGTAGAAGCTGTTCATAAAGATGAGTACAATGAACACCTAACAGGTTTTCAGTAGGCATTATTTAATCGAAACTCCAATCATTCCTATTTTGTGCTTTTTTGGAGGCTTTCCTGGGTCACCTATAGGTATAAAAACATGACTGCATGTAACTAATTGATTGACTTCAAGTTTACGACGATTACCCGAAAATTATTATGAAGAAGTCCTCAATGGCTAATTTGTTTTTGGTAACGTTATTCATCTGTTCGTCTGTTAAATATGGTGAGTCGTAACACAACTACAGTACTGATATTAATAATAAGCTATCCATACACCCTTACTTATAAACGTTGCTTAAGAGGGTCCAAACAGAAAGTTGACAACGTCGCAAATCTAATAATTTAATACCTTTAAATGAGCAATTTTATATATGTGTTTGTCGAATCCGGTCATTAGTACGGACATGAAACGAATCGCAAGCGCGCCACTGGTGACATCAAGTGATCTACCCACACCAAATGCGCGCTTCTACAGAGTCGTGATGTTTTAAGGCCACGGCGAGGGGTGATTCAGTCTTTGATAGCATGGGAGTTAAGACGTCGCGGAAATGTTCTCAATTCGTGGTGCTCAGTTATTGTGTTAGTTGTAATTTGTGATCATTGTGTTAATTTGTGATTTTAATAAACGCCGTCACACCCAGTGTGTGTATAATTTAGCTAGTGTGATTAATTTGATAGTAAATTATAATGTGATCTGAACTGCAAACTGTTTTTCTATTGCGCATTAACCAACACTACCCACACTACGCCCACAGTAGTTAAAATATCGCTGATAATAACGAAAGAGTCACATACCCGTCTCCGACATCATAAGTGGGATTCGTGTTAGTTCAGGCGCATAGTGAAAACGTTGTAAATGACCGTTGGAGTGCCGTATTTGAACATTAAAATAAAAATATGCAAGCAGTTATGCGTGATCATGGTGCGCGACAGCCAAGCCAAGCCGATTGACAGCAGAGGAAGATCTATGACGTCTTCAGTATCGAGCCAAGCAGCCCCGCAGCCGTCAGTGAAGCCCTTCGTGTGCTTCACATGTGGGAAACCAGGACACATCGGGAACCGGTGCACGAACAGTGGCAGCCAGTCGGATGCTGGAGTACGTGTTGCAAGCAGTGTACAGCGAGTGAATGTTTGCGTTGCACAACTACCCTCAGGCAAGTTAAAATAAAAAGGTGAGCTGTATTGTTTTGTTAACGATTCTGGTGTTGAATGCTCGTTAGTAAAGAGAGTTGTGTAGCCAAATTAAGTGGCAAACGAGTTCATAACTGTGCGAGTGCTACCCGACACATACTTGCAAAGTTATTAAATTATTATGATAGGACGTTGATGAAGTCGTTGATGATAGATTTGACTGAGAATATTAGAAAAAGGCAGTATAACAAAAATTTCGTTTGGGGTTTCGTGTTATTAGAAAACGAAGAGCGTAATTAAACTAAGCTTGACGTGAAGTATAGAGGGCCAAGTACCTATTGAGGTTTTTGAGGAAGACGAGATAGTGAAAGTAGAGTTGAATTGGATTGTTTGTGTGAGATGCACGGGTTCTCGATTCATTGGGTCGGAGACCGTACCAGAGTATCGTGTACGTGGTACGCGGTAGCTCTGGGTAGTATGGTCGGGTCTAGCCTTGAAGCCAAGACCGTATGAGACCATACCAGAGTATCGTGTACGTGGTACGCGGTAGCTCTGGGTAGTATGGTCGGGTCTAGCCTTGAAGCCAAGACCGTATGAGACCGTACCAGAGTATCGTGGTGCGCGGTAGCTCTGGGTAGTATGGTCGGGTCTAGCTTTGTAGCCAAGACCGTAGGAGACCGTACCAGAGTATCGTCTACGTGGTACGCAATAGCTCTGGGTAGTATGGACCGTAGAGTCAAGGACGACTCGGCGTTCCTTTGGGAAGTGCGTATGTGATTGTTGACCGCGAATGATATACCTGGGGCTTTGTTAATTGGTTAACAACTTTGGGTCAATTCTTAAATGATCAGTGTAAGTACATAATCCTCAATAGTACATACCTGGACTCTGATCTATTGTCATGTTGTTTGGTTTCTGTGTTCTTCAGGGAAATAAAGCGATCTTCCTGACTTCTAATTACAATGAAACTTTAAGGTTTGAAAAACCGTTATAATTCAAATAGTAATTTGTTAAAATCTAATGCAGACGACAAGAGATGGATTTAGAGTACATCGTGTAGCGGCTTGAACGTAGTTTTTATAGTTGCGGGGCAGCGCCATCTCGTCTGTCCTTTTTTTTTTTGGGTGGGAAATTATGAAATAACTTCTCCCGCTCTGGGTGGAGCGGGAGGGCGTGTCAGACTCTTACTGACTAAAACCCACCCGTGTTCCTTCCTATGCCATGTTGCCGGGGGCCACGATTTCCCTATCGGTTTTCTTCGAACCCCCGGCAGGCATTGGCCCTAGCGGACCCCGTCAATTCTGCTGACATCTCTTTGAGGCGCGCGTGGAACACAACGCGCCGTCGACCCGGGCTTGGTCCTTATCGGACGGCAAGCTACCCATTGCTCACCGTCCGCAAGCCCGCGCCTACGGTGGCCGGAAATCTTCCTGCGATTCCCGACGCCCAGGGCGTCTCCTCCTGCGGTGGTTAGGGGCGCGAGGGCGTGAAATTTGCCTCTCCCTCACGCGCTCCGTCTCCTCCTTCGCGAGCATTACTGCTTCGCAGAAAGAGGTGACGGCCTCACATTTCCTGACGCTCCGTAGCATGGCCCGAATCAGGGCCGGACGCGAGAGATCACCGCCGCCGATCGCATCCACGAGGACACGGCGATGCCCTGCCCAAGCCGGGCAGACCTCCACCGTATGCTCCACCGTGTCCTCCGGGCGATCAACACAGTGACGACACCCGGGCGTTTCCTCCCGCTTTATCCTGAACAGGTACCTCCCGAAACAGCCGTGTCCGGTGAGTATCTGCGTCAGGCGGAAGGTGAGGACGCCGTGGCGCCTCTCTAGCCACTCCTCAAAGAGGGGTCTTATCGCCGCAATTGTGGCGTGCCCAGCGCTGGGTTGCGACAATCGCACTCTCCATTCCGCCATGAGATCCCGCCGGAGCTCTGTCCGCTGTGCCGCGACTTCTTGCGGCATCGGAGTTAAGCCCCGGCTTTTCGCCTCCTCGCGCCACTCCCAAATGTGCGCGAGGACCTTTGCCCCTAGATCCCATGGCGGTACTCCGGCAAGGAGGCTCGCCGCCTCGCAGGTGACCGTGCGGTATCCCCGGGCCAGCCGGATGGCCATGACCTTTTGGGACGCGTTCAGCCGGCGGCCTGGCTGCCGCCTCAATGAAGGCGCCCACACCGGCGCCCCGTAAAGGGCCATGGACCGCACGATCCCCGCGTAGAGCCTCCGGCAGGAGGCGTTTGGACCTCCCAGATTGGGCAGGAGCCGCTTCAAGGCAGCCCCGGCCCGGTCCAGTCTGGGAGCCAAACGTCGGAAATGCTCCACGAAGTTCCACCGGCTATCGAGGACGAGTCCTAGATACTTCATCGTCGACTCGACGCCGATGTGAACCCCTCCCGCCAATACCTGGGAACCCGACGGTGGCGCACTACGAGGACCATAGAAACCCATGGCCTCGGACTTGTGCAGGGCCACCTCGAGTCCCAGCTGCCGGATTCTGTTGACGATTGTCGCAACCCCGCGTGTCGCTAAGTCGGCCGCTGCCTAGTACGACCTCCCCTGCGCCAGGACCAGCGTGTCGTCAGCGTAACAAACGACGCTGACGCCAGTAGGGAGGTCGGCGCGCAGCACCCAGTCGTATCCGATGTCCCACAGATGCGGCCCCAGGACCGATCCCTGTGGGACACCGCACGACATCTCTCGCCGGTTCCACTCTCCTTGGTGACCGGGGTAGATGACAGCCCTATCCGTCAAATAGGCCTCGACCACACGACAGAGGTAGGTCGGCATCCGGTGATACCGAAGTGCCTCCCTGATGCAACTCCAGGGCAGGGTGTTGAAGGCATTGGCGATATCTAGAGACACCGCCAAGACGACCCCACCCCGGGCCACAGCATCCCCCGTCGTGAGGGCCCGCACGCGCATGATGGCGTCCACCGTAGAGCGCCCCCTGCGGAAACCGAATTGGTTCTCCGCCAGATCCGGCCCCACTCGCACCAGCTGCCCGACGAGGCGGTCTGCAATGACTCTTTCAAAGAGCTTGCCCACCTCGTCGAGCAGCACAATGGGCCGATAGGCGGACGGAGAGTCCGCTGGGCGCCCCGGCTTCCTGATGAGGACCAGTTTCCCAGTCTTCCAGCAAAGTGGGAACTGGCCCCTCTCCATGCATGCGCTTAGGAGCCCTCTCAGTCGAGGCCCGAGAGTCCCCATGGCCAGGACCCAGGCCCTTCCAGGTATGCCGTCGGGTCCTGGGGCGGTATTCCTCGCACTCATCCTGCGTACCGCCACTCTCATCTCTACCTCGGTCACCTCCGGAGCATCGTCGTCGTCGTCGGCGGTGTGGTCCGCATCGGGCACCGCAATGGGCGGAGCCATGGGCGGGGGCGTATGTTCCCCTCTTGAAAGGAACAGAGTGCTCACCACGTCCTCCACAAGCTGGGGCCGGAGACTCTGCGTCAGCGGGGGAGCCCATGGGCGGAGTTTTTCCCGCACCATCTTATATGGGCGTCCCCACGGGTCTCTGTTCAGAGTCTCCAGCATCTCCTCGCGGGCCAGCGGTCCAGGGTGGACTCGGGGCATTGCCACGTCATATATTGGACATGGCCTCCCGGAACCACTCCGCCTCGTCGTTGATGTCGGCAGGCCTGTCCGGTGATGACACCCAGGCCTGCACGATCCGGATGTACCGGTGATCGGAATAGGTCTCCACCCCCTCTATGACGCGCCAGTCGATTACACGCGGTGACAGAGCGGGGCTGGCGAACGAAATGTCCACCACTGATTCACCCCGCATCCGCACACATGTGGGGACAGAACCCCGGTTTAGGACGACCAGGCCTGTCTCCAGAGCCCAGTCCTCCACCATCCTGCCCCGTGTGTCCGTAAAGCGGGAACTCCAAGCCAGATTTTTGGCATTGAAGTCCCCGAGGACGAACACGGGGAGGGAACCGAACCCGACAACGACGACTCTCAACTCCACAAGGGAGTTGTGGAACTCGGCGAGAGTTCGATTCGGGGAGAAGTATACCCCTACCACGACAATCTCCCCGAACCGTGCTGCCACGCAACCCCGTCCTCTCTTGACAGACTCGAGGGACGGGGTACCAGCGGCGGCCGACGAAATAAGGGTCACTGAGCCGCTCAGGTCCTCCACCCAGTCATCCCTGGGCGGGACAAAGTACGGCTCAGCGACCACAGCGATGTTAATCGACCACTGCGCCATGCTCTGGAGCAACATATCCTGAGCGGCGGCGCAGTGGTTGATGTTCACCTGGAGGAGGCGTAATGGGGCCGTTGTTGGAACTCCATTTCAACCCCCTCCCTAGCCCCCTGTGAGGGCACCGCCGCGGCGGCAACGGCGGCGACGACGACAGTGGAGGCGGCAGCGGCGGCGGCAGTAGTGGCGGCGGCTGCGGCGGTGACGGCGGTGGCGGAGGGCTTGCCCTTGCCTCTGGCTTTGGCGGGTGGAGCGCAGGCCTTGCTCCCAGCCCAGTGATCGGCCGGCTTGCCAGCCGCCGCACATACGACGCAGTGCGGCGCGGCGTTGCACGAGCCGGCCTTATGACCGGGCTGACCACAGCAGAAGCAGTGGTCGCTGCGGTCCACCTCCAAGGTGCACTTCGCTCCCACGTGGTCGCCCACCCGGCAGCGGAAGCACCTCAGAGGTCGGGGCTCCAGCAGTTTGACCTGCGCGGACACCCAACCCACCAGAAGCCTTCGGCCCTCCCCGGCTATAAGCTTGGCCGCTGACACGGGGCAGCTCACCGTTACGGCTCGGAGTCAGAGTGGATGGTGCCTACCCTCACCTCCTCGGCAGAGCACCCCCCAGTCCTGGCGACCGCGGCCACCACCTTTTCCGCCGTCACGCAGTCGTCCAGGCCCCGGATGCGCAAGTCAGCGCGTTTGGTGGGCCTGGACACTCGGGCCTCTTCCGGATTCAGGGTCGCCCTGAGCCTATTGGCCAGAGCGTCCGCTGCCGGGCCGCTGTTTGCACCGGGGATCTCCAGCATCCTGGCCCCAGTCGCGGTGATCTTTAGCCGGACCCCATTGGCGGTCTCCTTTAGATCAACCGCCGCATCCACCTTGGCGAGCACGTGCTGATAGGACACGCCCTTCTTTTCCGCTTCCGGCTGTAGTGTAATCACTACAGCTGCGGACTTCGGGGCGCGGAGCCTATCTGCGACGCTTCGCTCCTTGCGCCGCTGCCGCCTCGCCTTTCTCTTGGCCGCTCTTGCCGCGTTGCCAGCCTTCTTCTTCTCCCCGGCTACTTGCCACCCGGCATCGGCCGGAGGAGATTCAGAAGGTGGTGGGGGCGGCCGTTTCGCCGCCTTAGCCGAGGCCCCCGCAGCCTTGGCCGGAGCCCTTGCCGCCCTGACTGGAGCAGCCGCCGCTTTCGCCGGGGCCCCCGACGCCTTGGCCAGGGCCTCCGCCGCCTTGGCTGGGGCCCTCGCCGCCTGTGCAGCCGCCCCACCTTTGGTCGGCCCTGACGAGGCTGGTCCGGCTGCGGCAGCTGCGGTGGCGGCGTATGACGCCATCTTTCGCTGGTTTGAGGCCGGCTGGCTTGCCGCCAACGGGGGGCGCAGGACTATGGCCTCCAAGGTGGAAAACTTGCTCCGTAGAGCCGCCATTTCCTGCCGCACAAGGTTAAGGATCCGGTCCTCGGCAGTCACGGGCCGTCCTTGCCCATGCCGCTCCCCCTCCTGCGGCACCTCTCGGGGGCCGGCTCCTCGGAGCCCAGCCAAGTCCGCTCGGAGCTCCGCATTCTCCTTTTGGAGAAGCTCCATGGCGGCTGTCATGCGGGCGATCTCCGCCCGCATCTCCGACATACCATCAGACGGAGGCCCGGGTTGGAGGGCGTCCACTGCCGCCATGATAGAGGCAGTGGCCACGGAGATGGCCTTGCCTCTAGAGGACTTCGTCCTCTTAAAGGCCACCTCGCTGATCGCGGCCGCTACCTCCTCCGCGAACTTGACCGCTCGCTCCGAATTGGAGCCGCCAGCGGCGTCCGGCTTACCACCACGGTGGTCCGGCCTGTTTTTGGCCCGCTCCCGGAGCGGACGGGCCATTTCGGCGACCTGTTCGGTGGCGACCACCACTTCCGACTCTGTTGAGGCCTCGGATGACGAGACCCCGGGGTCGCTCTCCGCACTGATTACCGGCGTGTCAGGCCGTTTGAGACGACCCCAATTGCCCAGCCCTGGCCTCGAAGCGGAAGCTGCTCCCGCTACCGCTCGTCCTCGGCCTCTCCTAACCGTCGGCACTTTCGCGATCGGGAGGCTTTCCTCGCTCGAGGATTGCCGCGCCGATCCTGTGCGCTCCGACCCGCGCGACCGTTTGCCCCAAAATTTAGATTTGGAGCCCCCACTTTTTGTGTCCTGGTCGGACATACTTTGGTCCCCTGAGGGACTGGAGCCTCCTCGGCTCTTGTTGCCGTCGCCGGCAAGCGGTAACTTCTCCGCCAATACAATTGGCACGTCGTCTTGGTTTTTGTTTTTGTTAGTAAATTCCATTTTTGATCCCACGAGTAGTGAGGAAATAAATGTCCACCTAGGCAGAGCCTCTTGCCTAGGTAAGCCTACATACTGTAGAGTTCGGCAGGTATCTACAGGGGAAGCGCTAACGACTGGTCCTCCACCAGCCACTCATCCTCTCGCCGCGCTTCGAAACTTAGGATTAGGTGGTTTTTTATCTTAGAGGTGTCCGTCCTCTGGGCCGGGCGGTTAAGCCAAGCCCCCGGCGGCGGCATTAAACATGCCTCCGTTCGCTGTCCAGATAACCTGGCTCAGCGAACCCGCCGAAAGTTCTCCCTCAAGAGCAATCTTGAGCGACGACAGCCGCTTTGGTGCGCCTGCACCGCAGCGGCTGGGTCACGTCCAGTGTCAATCGACTAACGTCGATCGATCAGGAGCGACCCGCCTCCCTCGTTCCTCCACTGTGCCCTCTGCAAATCAGAGGGACACGCGGAAGAACGTCGAGGAGCATGCTGCTCCCCCGCCCGCAGAAATTCGCCACAAACAATACCCTCTTCGAAAAACTCCCAAACCTTTTCCGAAGAGTATATTGTTCATGCCCAGGGTGCACCGGCCTGACAACTGCTCTTCCCCCCGAACGTATCCATAAGGGACCAGCAGGTATCAGGCACACGTGGAGGTTTTCTGTACGCACCCCATCTCGTCTGTCCTGCTGGAACTGGTAAGGTTTGATGCCCTGTCGACCGCTGTGCTGCGCGTATAGATTATGGATGCCGTTGCGTCACCCAGTCACCAGGTGGTGGTAAATGTCGTAAACATGCCGGCGGGCCTTTTTAGAGCTCCACAGTGTAGCTCTCAATGACCTTGAACAGGCTTCGTTGCTGCTGCGTCTTCATCATTCGTGGAAACCGGCAAAGGACAGATTTTTGTGAATGCCCTCGTGATGACCCCATTAGCTGTCTGGATACTGGCTACTCGGGGCACGCCGTCTTTCCCTGGGAACACAAACAAAATTCTTCCCAAACGCCATTTCAGCGGTGGGAGAATATCTTCATATTCATATTCATCTTTATTTGCATTCCATAATGTAGGTATAGGTGTTACAATGGCTTAAAGCTATGGTACAATTACGGACCCTGTAGGGCACAGCAAAAAGTATAAAACTAATTCTTAAAATACAAATAAAATTAAAATAAAACAAAATTAAAATAAAAACAAAATTAGAATAAAAACAAAATTAAAATAAAAACAAAAATTAAAATAAAAACAAAAATTAGAATAAAACGAAATTAAAATAAAAATTAAATTAAATTTAAATAAAGTAAAAAAAAAAAAACAAGTAACAATCAAACAATTTCAAATAATTATGTTCTTAACATTGATTGGTTTTATAAGCACCAAAGTGTTAGGTGCTAAAACTCCTTTCAATGTCTTCTGCTGACCATCGCCTCCAGAAATGTTGCCTCAGTTGTTCCATGCGCGTCTTCGCTCGCATGTGAGGTCAGTGGTCGGCTAATCAGGAAGTGTGCAGGTGTGAGGGGGGTATAATCTGATGGATCTGAGGACAGACAGTACATAGGGCGGGAATTCAGGATAGCTTCTATTTGTGCTAGAACTGTACTAAACTCCTCGTAGGTTAAGTGACTATTGCCTAACACTCATGCAATGTGATGTTTGCCGGATTTTACCCCTGCTTCCCATAAACCACCAAAATGAGGTGCATAAGGTGGTATAAATTTAAATTCTATACCATTAGATGAAGCATAATCAATTATAGGTTGTGATTCCTTAGATAAGAAAGTTGTAAGTTCCCTTTTAGCTCCTACAAAATTCCTACCATGGTCAGAAAATATGCAATGTGGCTTTCTTCTACGGGAAATAAACCTCTTTAAAGCTAAAATATAATATTCTGATGTTAAATTAGTGACAAGTTCCAAGTGCAAGGCCTTAGTGACAAGGCAAACGAATAGGCATAGGTAGCACTTCTCAAGTTTAGAGCCCCTTCCTTTCCGGTTTAAAATATAAAGTGGTCCTGCATAATCAACTCCACTATTTATGAAAGGAAAATCAAGGGTTATCCGTTCCGGTGGCAAGTTACCCATAATTGGTTGCACTGTTTCACCTTTCATACGAGTGCACATTTTGCATTGTTGAACAACCTTTCTAGCTAAGTTCCTACCACACAAGGGCTACCAGGTCTCTCTTATGTGAGCTAACAGCTGTTGAGGCCCAGCATGTTATAACCTCAAATGCCCTTGCTTGAAAATAATTGAGTGACATAATGCTTACCACATAATACCATAGGATGCTTCTTGTTATATGAGAAATCAGGTGAATTAGATAATCGACCTCCCGCTCGGATAATGCCTTTGTCATCTAAAAATAAAGTTAAACATAATAGATTACGAGTTGATTCGAGTGGCAACTTATTTACTAAAGCGTTTATGTTCGTTTGGAAATGATACTAGTTGAATTCCTTTAATGATAAAATTCAATAAGTTATTTAACTCTTTCACTGATAAGGGACCTGTCAAACGATCAGGCTTATTTTCTAATTTAATATTGTGAATAAATCTTAAAACAAATGCATAGGCGCGTTGAAGTTTGCTAAATGAAGAAAACATTTTGAAATCAACACAAGAACATGACAGTTGTTTGGTTTGTTCTTAATTCTGATAAATTATCTTGAAAATTATGTGGTGTGTCGAATGTTTGAAACTCAGTTACCTCTTTCCATAAAAAAGAGGGTCCAGTCCACCAGTTTTTATTTTGTATTAAGTCGTTTAAACTGGTACCTCGAGAGACTAAATCCATTTTCCATTATCTAAGGTTCCACACTCATAGTCTGCTGGACGGCCTCAACTATTGTGCTGGGCTGGTTAAGAATGTCGCCTCAACAGTTAAAGCCCTTTGTTCAAAATCATGTAGTGCAAATCTATGAATATAGCAGCAATACAAAATGGCTGCACGTCGTACAAAACGGCATGCTGTTTTTATCATCACGTGCTTGCCTATAAAGATCTCTGGTAGCAGCCTCTCTCAATAAGCATGACAAACTTTATCCAAATGTATGACCTAGAAAGTAAGAAAGTACTTACTTCTTATTGTTGTTTATTTACTTTTGTTTAATAATTATATCACTCATAGTAATTCTGCCATTTTAAAAACACTAACCTGATGACTTCTGTGACTTGCAATTGACATGCCACATGGAAAACATAATATGCTTAGATTTCCATGAGCAAGTAATACTTGGGATAGAGTTGTAGATAACAAGGGGCGAAACGTCCATATAAGCCGATTCCTACCGGCTTCCCTTTGGAAATTCGGAACACAACCACTCTATCGTCATTGAATAATCAAACTATAAGTATTAGATACACCATAAAATTAAATTACCTATTACAAAACGCCTACATACATTAAAAATTGTCTTAATAACCCAACAACAAAACACTGCGCTAAAATAACTCGTAGGCGCGTCCGGCTTATGCTAAATTCAATTTCCTTACAAAAAATAAAGTCATCATGACGTCACTTCGGTCACGTGATACCGCGGTTTCTATGAGCCGGGTAAGCCGGTCTGTAGCGAGTTATTGTAGGTACATAGTAGCAGAAACGTGCGCGCGGGAGCGAGAAGGAATTATTGCTATTGCACCACCTCTTTCTGGCACACGCATTTGATTCGGTAGTTTTCGTTGAATTTCGTAATACTGGGTAGGAGTTCGGAGTTCGTAAACATTTCATTATTCGTATGACAATGTGTGGTTGCTTTTTGACGTAATCGCATTAGAACCATATTAATTTCCTTTTTTTTCGCACAGTATTTATTGAATTCATTAGTTTATCATTACTAGTGGTATTAATATTTGTTTGTAGTCATAGGACAGTGATTAACATAGTGTTTTGAGTTTATTGGATGTGAAAATAAGGTAAGTAGATAGTTTAATAAGCTGAAATTACTTATTTAGAGTAGATTTGAAAATAATTAGTACGATCTTATTAGGATGGCGGCATTCCTAGTTTTAGAATGTCGTTTGACAATTACTTTGTGAAGAAACATGCTTTTCAAGGTTAAGTTCTGAAAATACGTGCTCGCCCAGATGACTATAAATTACAAACGCCGCGATGGTTCGTTGAAACATTATAATGTTTCCCTTTACGATAAATATCAATGAGTAACTGGCAGTCGTAAATGTAATAAAATGTATTGTCCCTGTGTTTACTTTTCATAGATTGTAGTTGTTTATAGAATATAGGGTTTTTAAAACATATTGTTAGGGACCTAAACTAAGGACTTTATTAAAAGTAGTGGACTGTATGATAAATGGTATAATCCAGAATAGGTACAATATATTTCGATGTTGGCAAACGTATGGAGTGCGCGCGCGTGCCGTCGTCCGTGATCGGTAGCGAAGTGGTTCGATGGCCCGCGTCCCGCACGCCGCGCCTCTCGCCGTCGCCCGCCGCCTTCCGCTGTCCCCGACAGCAGCCGAAGATCGCCGAGTGGTCGGAGACGCCCGAACATCCTCCCCGGGTTGAAGTTTTCAATTGAGAGGAAGTGGGCAGACGTTGTTGTAAGCCCGCAACACCGTTCCTCTCTTCGTCTTCAGCTCCACTACCCGTGTGGTCCCGTCGCAGCCAGGGAAGACCTTGTTGACACGCCCCAGTGGCCACACCAAGGGCGGTTGGCCTTTCTCTTTGATGAGAACCAATGCTCCCACTGAAAGTTGGCCTGTTGACGCTGTCCATTTAGTCTTTTGCTGGAGCAGAGAAACATATTCTAATTGAAAACGGTTCCAAAAATGTTGCTTGATGTGCTCTACTCTTTGGTAGCGCTCCAGTCGCCCGATGTTGAGATCAGTAACCTGTGGATGCGGAACACATATTAGTGGTCGCCCAATTATGAAATGTCCAGAAGTAAGAACGGAAAAATCTAGCGGATCAGTGGAAAGAGGGGTAAGAGGACGGGAATTTAAGACGGCTTCTATTTGAGTCAAACACGTGGCCATCTCCTCGTATGTGAAGTGCGTTAAGCCTAAAAGTCTCTTTAGGTGATGTTTAGTGGATTTGACGGCGGCTTCAGCAATGCCGTTAAAGTGGGGGGAGTATGGAGGTGCAAAAGAAAATTTGATGCCTTGTTGAGCAACTTCAGACACGAGATTCGAGTCTTATAAAAACTTCCGTAGCTCATTGCAAGTACCTATGAAGTTTGTCCCATTATCGGACAAGATGCTTTCGGGTTTGCCACGACGACCCACGAAACGATTCAAAGCAGCCAGGTAGGCTTCTTTCGTGAGGTCTGTAACAAGCTCGATGTGAATAGCCTTCACGGCAAGGCAAACAAAAATACACAGGTACGCCTTTATAAGCCTACACCCTCGCCCTTTGCGATCAGCAATCAGCACTGGCCCAGCATAATCCACACTACAATTTAAAAATGGGTGTTCTAGATGTGTCCTTGAAGAGGGTAACTGACCCATTGTAGGTTGCACAATTTGACACTTATATTTAAAACATTTGATGCATTTTTTAACAATATTTTTAGAAAGATTCCTACCACCAAGAGGCCAATACATTTGGCGTATATTTGCCAAGAGCAGCTGAGGGCCAGCGTGTAAGCAGTCGAGATGATATTTATGAAATATTATTTTAGTTATATGGTGCTTGCTACATAATAATACGGGGTGCTTGACATTATAATCATAAGGCGAGTTGTCAAGTCTCCCTCCTACGCGTATGAGACCATTCGAATCTGTAAAAGGACTCAAAGAAATAAGCCTATTTTTTTTTGGTAAAGACTTTCCTGATTGCAATAAATTATGCTCATTAAGAAACATGTCCATTTGAGCGTGACGTAAAATAAAATTTGTAGAATTTGTAAGTTCTTCACAGGAAACCAAGGAATTTATCATTTTTATGTTTTAAATTGTAAATAAATCTTAGTATATAAGCGACGACTCTCTGTAAGTGATTGTAATTGGAATATTTGTGAATAAGTGATTTAATTAATAAATGATTATTATTATGATGCGACAAATGATTTGATGTTAAATTATTGTATGATTGATGCTGTGATGTGTGATCAGTGAAGTGTGATGATACAACTTCAGGTAGATCTTGTTTCAAGTTCTCATTGGGCATTTTTGGCCAATATGTTTCATCATTTAACAAAAACTGAGGACCTGACCACCATAAGGATGACTCCCTGATAAGGTCAGCCTTCAGCCCGCGAGAAACAAGATCCGCCGGATTTTCCTTCGACGGCACGTAGCTCCACGTGTGCCCTATAGTGCATTCTTGTATTTCATTAATGCGATTACGAACAAAAGGTTTTAATAAATTTGGTGTCATGGAAAGCCAACTTAACACTATTGTCGAATCGCACCAAAAGTAACATTTACTAACGGGTTTGGTGAAGGAATTCCATACATTAACACACAGTCTTGCTCCTAATAAAGCCCCACATAACTCAAGTCTAGGGATGGTGGTTGGTTTGATTGGTGCAACACGATTTTTAGAGACCAACAGCTGTATTGTTACCAACCCATCCTTAGTACTAGACTTTATATAAATGCATGCACCGTAAGCCTTTTCAGATGCATCTGTAAACACATGTATCTCATTTATAGTTGAATTGTCACATGAAATCCACCGGGGTATTTTAAGGGTATTTAAACATGGTAGACTATTCACGAACATTAACCAAGAGGTATGTACATTAACTGGTACTTGCTCGTCTCAGTCACACTTAGCCATCCATAGACTTTGAATGATAATTTTAGCCTCGATAATGCAAGGGCCTACCAGACCTAATGGGTCAAATATTTGACTAATCACAGATAAAATGTGGCGCTTTGTGATTGGTTTGCTGGTATCGACTGATATTGAAAACTCGAGAGAATCAGATTTACATAGCCAATATAGGCCTAACGTTTTAGATGACACGTTTCTATCCTCAGACAAGTTCAACCTACCAGACTGCCCTGAAACACCGGCTATTTCGGTTAAAATATCGAAACTATTAGATTGCCACTTTCTCAAATGAAAGTTTGCTGACGCTAAAATGGATGCAACTTCTTTACCCATCTGGACCACCTCGGAAACCGAGTCGCCACCACTAAGATAATCGTCGACGTAAAAATCTCGTTCAATGGATGATTTTACAATGTTATTAGAGGTGGTTGTTGCTAGACTGACTAAGCTCTTAGTAGCTAAATAAGGGGCGGAAGCTGTGCCATAAGTAACAGTATTAAGACTGTACGTTTGAAGTGGTAGCTTGGGGTCAGCACGAAATATTATTTGTTGTAAGCTACGTTGTGATGGTGTTACATGAATGGCCCTATACATCTTCTCTATGTCCCCAGAAATTACAAACTTGTGCTGACGGAAACGCAGCAATATAGAAAAAAGGTCATCTTGGACAGTGGGCCCCACCATTTGGATGTCATTAAACGACACTCCAGAAGTAGTTGCTGCTGATGCATCGAAGACTACCCTGAGCTTAGTTGTAGTACTGGATTCTCGGATGACTCCATGATGTGGCAAAAAATATTCAATTTTGTTACCTGAATGAGGTTTCCTTGTTGAGTTATTCACAGTCATATGCCCTAAGCTCACGTACTCCTCGATGAATGCAACATATCTTTCCTTAAATGCAGGATCACGTTGGAAACGACGTTCCAAAGATAAAAATCGACGTTTAGCCATTTCATAAGACTCTCCTAACTCACTGGGATCATTTTTAAGAGGCATTGTAACTATGAAATGCCCGTTTTGATCACGCACAGTGTTAACACGAAAATTTTCTTCACAAGCTCGTTCTTCCTGTGACAAGGAATGCTCAGAAGAAACGGAATCGAGTTCCCAAAATTTATTTAGGCTGTTATTTAAGTCGTTCATGGAGATATTACAAAAATGAGAATATTTATTTTCGGATGGATGTTTTGGAAGAGCCACAGAGCCTGAAACTATCCATCCGAACTTTGTCTCTTGTAACTTGGGCTGATTTTTGCCTAAGTTAATAGATGTATTCCCTAGAATATTCCAAAATATTTCTGCACCAACTAGTATGTCAATCTCTGATGGAACGTTGAATGACGGATCGGCCAGATTTAAATCTAATGGTATGGGAATGCTACGTATGTCGACTAAAGTAGACAGCAATAATTTGGTAATTGTAGGTAATATGAAACAATGTATGTCTGTCTTATAGCTGCCGCTGCACGATTCAATGGTTAGTTTGCAAGACTGTGTACTTAATGTAGTATGACTGTTTATACCTGTCACCGTGGAGCTCGTGCTACGTCGAGGAAGTCCTAGCTTATCGCTTAGTTTCTGCGTAATAAAATTAGCTGTGCTACCATTATCGAGCAGGATCCTGGCGTCGACCTTGATGCCTCGGTGGTTCACCACTCTCACCAACGCTGTGGACAGTAACACATGAGAGGTAGTTTGTTGCGACCGAGTGTCACTCGACATGGAGATATTTCCTGAGGTGCCATTATGTGGAGCGGCATCTCCAGAAACATCAGCGGGCAATGCTACACTACTGGGCATAGGATCTTGGAAATGAGTAGACTGTTCCACGTGTAAAAGGGTATTATGTCTACCTTTACAATATTTACAAGGAGCTAATCTACATCGTTTCGTTAGATGACCACTACGTAAACAGTTGAAACAAACTTTAAATTCTTTAACCTTTAATATTCGTTGTTCTACGTTTAATTTTCGGAACTCTTCACAAGTGTATAATAGATGATTTTGATTACATAAAGGACATTTTGATTTATAATTTTGATTTGAATGATCGCTTTGATTAGTTGCTATTATTCATGATTTATGTTTATTTTCTACTTCATTGTTATAAGTGTTAGTATTATTTTCTATATTACGTGTGATTTTGTTATGTTCTAATGTCTCCAACAAATCAGCTTTTTTACTAATAAAAGAACAAAATTGAGAAACTGTTGGTTTTGTTGGTATGGTATTACGATGAGCTTCCCATTCCCTGCTGGTGATAGGATCTAATTTAATCGCCATCATATAAATAATCAACGTATCCCAACTGTCCGTGGGCTCGTTCATTGTATGAAGGGCTCTGATATTTTTATTAATTAAATCAATTAAACGACGCAAAGAAATGGATGATTCTTGTGTAATATAGTCTACATTGAACAAAGCCTTAGTAACATGGTTATCTACTAAAAGCCTACTATTATCAAAGCGGTCGCATAGTAACTTCCACGCCATTTGATAATTATCACCTTTAAAATCAATATTTTTTATTATTTCTAAAGCATCGCCTTTAAGCGACGCACGGAGGTAGTGGAACTTACTTATGGCATCTATGCTACTACTACTATGAATTAGTGACAAATATGTATCTCTATACTCAAGCCAGTACTGATAACCACCATCAAAATTAGGCAAATCAATTTTAGGTAAGCGTATAAAGTTACGTTGTTGGAACGATTCACCTGAGTGTTTGTTCACCGAGCCCGTTACAGACCCACCATCACCGCTCTCATTACTGGCAAGCAGGCCATGCGCCTGCGCTGCGAGTGCGTGGTAACGGTCTTCGAACTTTGCTCTCTCTGCATACGCCTCGTCAGGATCATCCGAAAGCACCTCGATGTCTACCTGTAAATTGTCGAAATCGTCGTATGTACCCTCAAATTTTTTTAAACGGCTCTCCAACTCTAATCGCTGAATGTCGGAAATAATTTTGCAACTATGAAGCACATTCATGTAATTTGTGAAATGTGTAAGCTTTGCTTTAATGGCACTTCGTTTTCTCACCAGTAAGTCTAAAGAAGCCATAGCGTAAACCAGTAAGAAAGGCAATTGGTAATATTAATAGTAATTGATAATGCGTAGCAAAGTTTCGTAGTTTGCAGTTAATTATGAACAAAACACATAAAAAAATGTGAATGAATAGCCGCGTGACCTTGATGAATGTCACGGGAGCCAGCGAGCTACACCGGTCAATGACCGCTCTCCTGTTGCAAGTATTTAACGCACACAGCTGTATCATGCACCCAGTTAACGGTAAATAGCCTGGGGATTTAGCAGTGCACAAGCGTAAGCAGAGCAAAAGAGTGAAAGAGATGACTATAATGATAACACGTATTGACTCAAATATGAACGTGAAAACGGAAAATAATTTGAATTTAACGGAATAAAACACTAAAATGTTGTTTGAAAAGAATATAGAAGGAAAAAATTGGAACGAACTCACCCAATACCGAACCTTTATCCACAAGAAACCTGTCCAAAAATTCTTCCAAGCGATGACTCGGCGTAAATCGAACAATGCAGTCGATGTAGTAAGCGCCGGCGTCGTTATCAAGACTTGGTGATATAACGTATGGTCCAGTTCTTGTGTTCGATTGACTTCGGTAGAAATATCGTTGCTCCGGTGACGCAGCGAATTGCAGGAGTCCAATGTTCACCAACGTCGACTCGTAATGCCAGTAGCCGACGAAATTGTATTAACAAAACGCGACTGTAATGAGGCTCGAAGGACCATTTGTTAGGGACCTAAACTAAGGACTTTATTAAAAGTAGTGGACTGTATGATAAATGGTGTAATCTAGAATAGGTACAATATATTTCGATGTTGGCAAACGTATGGAGTGCGCGCGCGTGCCGTCGTTCGTGGTCGGTAGCGAAGTGGTTCGATGGCCCGCGTCCCGCACGCCGCGCCTCTCGCCGTCGCCCGCCGCCTTCCGCTGTCGCCGACAGCAGCCGAAGATCGCCGAGTGGTCGGAGACGCCCGAACACATATTCATAGTTTTTTTTTTTTTTTGCTGCTCCTGCTTCCCTCCTCCATAACGTAAGCCTTCGCAACTGGTAGATAATATAATCAATAATGTCAAATCTTGCAATAACACATGTCAGCGTCATACCTGAAAAAGGTAAAAAAAATCAGTGTATTTACTTATGTAATATAATTACATCATACTATAGACATTTACAGCTGACGACGCGCGACGTACCAATGACTGAACATAGGCCTTCTACTAATAGGCTGCTAAAATCAATGAGGTTTATACAATACGCTAAAATAGTGAAAGGGGAACGGGTGTTTATAATAAATATTTAAAGAACTTATTAAACTTACCCAGGGCCATGGAAAGATAAGCAATAATTCGTCTGGCTTCAATTTAAATTATCAGCATTAAATCGTAACGTAATTTAAGTATAAAGTAAATACGGAAAAATAAATTCAAATCAACGTAAAACAAACAGCCAACAATGCCACTGATCTGACAGATATTTATTTGACAGTTTGACATTATGCATGGTGTCAATGTTACCAGGTTTAATTATTTTGGTAATCGATTGACGAAATCGATTGGCTGATTAGTAGTGATCGGAATAGGTAGATTGATTTTACGTAGGTACTCGCATCATGAATAGTCATAGAAATCATAACATGGATAAGCCATTTTTCCGGGATTTCATTTTGGTACTTACGGGATTTAATCAAATATTGTTAAAGTAAGGATTTTTAAACTACTACATTAGAAATGTATAGAATGCGATAGATAAACATTTAAAATATATTAAATTATTATATTGTTTATAGTATACCTATCCTTTTCTTGGAGTCCGATCACCTATATACATGATCACCTATATAGATGTTTTCTTTATTTTACACATCACAACATTTGAAATTCCTTAAAAAAATCTTAATAATTTCAAAATCCCGGAATCCCGGAGGCATATCCATACTAATATATACGTGCCAGTTCATTGACCCCAAATCAATCTACCTTCTCCGATCACGGGTGATTAGTTTATAAAATAACATTACTGTCTCGAAACACTTTTAAGTTTTTGAGTATATTCAGACCAGATAATATTTTAGTTATTTTAAAATCATAATTTTACAGTATTTGAGTATAATAAATTGCATTTGAAACATACTCGTGTAGTGGATACTCCACGTACTCCATGTGGGTTAGTATCGATATTTTCAATCGATTACAAATTATTTTATTGGAATAGTCTGTCATCTGGCAACATTCAGGTTAGGATTGAATGGCGGATGTAGTACTTTAAATATCAACAAAATAAATATTTATTAGGTTCTCTAATGCTAGCAGAAATAAATTTTGATAAAAAACGACTTAACTTGAAAAAAATACGACATAATTTTTGATAAATAAGCTTTGACACGGTACCATACCGTGGGGCTGCTTTCCAGAAATCTCCTTTCAACTTTCTAGGTCATCCGGAAGTGGATTAAAGGTTTTTGATAACCCATGATATGTAGTTGATAAAAATGCCGATTTTAGACGTTAATATCTCAACAACCGTTTGAGCTTTATTTATGAAATTTGGAGTTCTAGTTAATCTAAGGGGTTTTAATAAATAAACCAAATTTCATATGCTAATGTTACATAGATTTTGAGTTAAAAGTGGCTCCAAATGGTTCATGTAATATAACACACTGCAGCCGTGTCTTGCCTTGAACTTAGCTCGACACGCTCCCGCGTGCCTAGAAAAGGGTTGTAATGGCGTTATCGAGTCAACCCTACAGAACCGCTAAATGGTTCGTGTAATATAATACACTGCAGCCCTACAGAACCGATTCCTTCGCAAGGCCACGGGAGCCCCCTGGTTCGTCAGAAACGAGATCCTCCATCTCGACTGTAAAATGCCAACCATTCACCAGTTTCTTAAACGCATGACTAAGCCTTACTTTGACTCCGCTCTCAGACATCGCAACCCTCTGGTTGTCGAGGCAGCCGATTATATCCCATCCCGAATTAGTCAGACCCACCGCCCAAGGCGTGTCCTCTCCGACCCAGATGACCTCATTACACTCCTCCAGGAGCAAAATAGAGCCACCAGTACATTGCACAAAAACAGACGCCTCCCGTCATTCCGACCTCGCCGCCGAGGTCCTTTGCGATCGCGACCGAATCCCCGAATAAATGAAACTCCCCCCCGACCCTAGCTCGAAAACGAGGTGCCAGCAGTTGTTGCAGCTGAGCACGTAGCTTTAAATACCCCGCATAATAATCATGATGAAAATATAAATTTGATCCAGCCTGTCCACCCCGCACCCCGCCGTTAGCGAGCATTCGCTTAATTTTAATTTAGAATAAGTTCAAAAAGCTCCTGGCTGAAGGCTCTAAGTGTAGAAGCTTATGGCACCCACAGGAAAATCCGGATAAGCAGCCAAGACCTTAGTGGTCAGTACTGGGAGATGACATTAAAAAAAAAAAAGTTATCGAGTCAGTTGCTCGGTAGATGTTCAGTTGGTTGGTTCTAGTGCCGTTGTTGTGTGGAATAGATGGACCAGGGGGCCTACCACGAGCTCTTATAGCAATATTATTTATAATCTTACTTCGTACCATGACGTCCATAAAATAAGCTTGTTGTAATGTTGAAACAATTTTATTTTCTTAGCGGTTTTGGTGACGTCACCTCTAAAAGTTCATTCAATTCGTACCACGAAGTGACTTTTGACAAGTAGCAGGATTGTTTCAATGTCAAATTTAGCAATTTTAAAAAGTTCCTCGGACTCGACGGAAATATTATTGTTTTGCAATTTATATTAAGAAAAAACATTTTCGTGTCACGTAAAGTTAGTAAAATGTATTTATTTACGTAAACTTGCCGAATGAATTGTGTATCTATAGATTTTAGTACATGTGTAATTAATTTCTTGTTTGATGGCGAATGCATACAAAACATTTGAGTTTTTGGAAGCGGATTGTGCTGTTTTGTTTTGAGTTGCACCATATCTTTAACTAACGTGGCATTTTCGAAATTGTGCTTCTGGCTACAGTCGCCACCTAATCAAAGAAGAAGAAATTTGTTGTGTATACTCAAAGAAATACTGTAATCCAAACATCTTGTGCAAGTACCTATATCTAAATCGGTACGCAAAATATTGATGTGAGCGATTAAGGTGTAACTCCGAATGCGGCCCGAGTTTCAAATTTCGTTCTGTTCCGATTTATATCATGTAACAGCTTAGCCGTAGCTTATTTTAAATTTTTTCAATTGTTTTTCTTATTTTTCAAATCCAATCTTTTAATATTTGTGTCAATTTCATGGAAATTACTCATAAAAATTAGATTCTAATGCAAAGTAATATTTTAAGTAAAAGATAATAATATTTTGCTTCAAGACCAATACTTCGTAGTAGCGATTCGGACCAATGTGTGAAAGGGACAGCGCTATACAGTTCACATAGCGTTGTTTCTTTTCTACTATAGCAGGCAATAGACAAATCTTACAAACAGGAATAAAACGGTTCACCCTTGTTTGGTCGAACAACGTTTCGTCGAAAATCACTTCGGCGAATTTTAGTTGCAATAAAGTCATTTCGTAGAATTATTCATTTGAGCGAATAATTCATTGGTAAATTTTTATTTAGCATAATTATTTATTTGAACTAATTTCATTTGAACAAATTTCATTTCACCGAATTTTCAAATGCACTAATTTTATTTAATCTAATGTTATTGTTATGTCATTTAGATAAAATTTTAAGACCTAATATTACTTGGCATACTTTTGTTTGTCCTAATTATATTTTCGCATAACAGCTTACGCATAACTTCTCTGATCATAATAATGATAAAACATAACATTCTAAAAATCTAAAGCATAAATTTATTAAGCATAACATTCTAAAGCATAAGTTTTTTTCGCTGTAAGAAACATGCAAACAAGCATATATCATGCATGCAGCAAGCATGCAACATGTAAACAAGCATACACCAGGAATGCAAGCAAGCATGCAGCATGCAAGCAAGCATGCAGCAGGCATGGTTTCTGTCACGGCTCCGGCGCTGCGGGCCTCCGGCGGCCCCACGCGTGCTAATCGTCGCAGACGGCTTTCGCTCACCACCGCACCTTCGGCTTAATGGCCGGCTCCGCCGGCCAGCCTCAGGCGCGGCGGTTCGCTCCCAGCCGCCTCCTCCTCAGCCCGCGGGCCGCCTCGCCCCTACGCGCCTACGCGATTTTAAATTACACTCTATGGGTAGGGCAGACAAGACTACGTGGAGTCGGTTTTGCAGCGATTTGGTTCTGTCACTAACTTTTGTAGCACAACATAATGATTTTTTAAGACAATACTTTAATTTTTATTTTTTTTCACCAATTGAATATTCGATAAAATACATGTTATACCACCTGAACACTACATCAAATGAACATTATACCTTTTGATCAATAGCGCAAATGTTGTTATCGCAAATAAATATTCGATGAAATGAAAATTATGTTAATCGATATTATACAAATTGATTATTTTCTTAAACGTTGTTCGAATTAGTAACATTACATCAAAAGTTGTTATACCAAACAAGGGTGAACCGAATAAAACATTCTTGAACGATGAAGGTCGTGGTACGAATATGAGTTATGTTATTGTAAGCTTGGAAAAAAACTCTCCTGAAATAAGATTGTTTCGTAAAAGATTGTGGTCGGCCCCCTGGTGTCATGTAAGTTAAGTAATTTGATATTATACAGTAATTATTGCTTATTATGATTCTGTTGTTGTGTATGGTATATTATTGCCAATATTGCTATTTTTATGATGTTGCTATTATTTAAACTGTTTTTGAGATAACGATAATTTATGGAAATATAAGAAATGTATTGATAGAATACTGTAATACTGTTTCCATGGAGTTCCTTGTCCTTCTTCTAGCTTACTGATTAAATACTGACAAGTCTAATTAAATAAATGTCTAGCCTTGTCTTTCTAAGGTTTAATTCATGAAACCTTTTCCCTATAAAACATATACATTAGAATTTTGATACACAGTAAATAACCAGTAATCATTCTGACATTCGAAGCTTGCTGATTTGGGTAGTACAAATATATACATTTACAGTGCTTACCGCACTTTCTAACAAGCGCGTCTAGTCTTATGATTATTCTGAGTGGAGTTATGAGTTGAAGCAAAACTATGAGTTTTTTGCGCCTTTAACTTATTATCAGGAACGGATTTATTCCCTGGAGGGTGAAGAGAATGATTAGCCTGCAGCATCAACAACATATTAGCTTTATCTGTTAAAAAATCCAGTAAATGGGACAACTTTGATGATTTCTCAGTACCTAATATGCTTTTATGTTGTTCCCATTCTTTCTCCGAAGCTAAATCTAATTTAGAAACAATTATAAAATAATGAGACTTTAAGGTTCTAATTACAATGAAACTTTAAGGTTTGAAAAACCGTTATAATTCAGACCATATAGGAGACCGTACCAGAGCATCGTCTACGTGGTACGCAATAGCTCTGGGTAGTATGGTCGGTTCTAGCCTTGTAGCCAAGACCGTAGAGTCAAGGACGACTCGGCATTCCTTTGGGAAGTATGTGATTGTTGACCGCGAATGAGATACCTGGGGCTTTGTTAATTGGTTAACAACTTTGGGTCAATTCTTAAATGATCAGTGTACATAATCCTCAATAGTACATACCTGGACTCTGATCTATTGTCATGTTGTTTGGTTTCTGTGTTCTTCAGGGAAATAAAGCGATCTTCCTGGCTTCTAATTACAATGAAACTTTAAGGTTTGAAAAACCGTTATAATTCAAATAGTAATTTGTTTTTTTAGAGTACATCGCGTAGCGGCTTGAACGTAGGTAATTTTTATAGTTGCGGGGCAGCGCCATCTCGTCTGTCCTGCTGGAACTGGTGAGGTTTGATGCCCTGTCGACCGCTGTGCTGCGCGTATAGATTATGGATGCCGTTGCGTCACCCAGTCACCAGGTGGCGGTAAATGTCGTAAACACATGTTGATCATTTAATTGTTATCCCTGCAAATTGTTTAGCCATTGTTTTAAATTGATTTTGTTATTTTGGAAGTTAGTAAATTACGTTAGCTGCAATCGGAGGATTTAAAAAAACCAAAAATGATTTAACTTAATTTATTTAAAATTAATAGAATTACATTAATTATAAATTAAATTAAGTGAAGTGGAATTTTACAGAATTACAATAATTGGGTAAACTAGGTTCGTGCGTCACAAAGTGCTTGCTCAGCTCGTCGTTTCCGTCATTCGATAAATTTGATGTATCGATAATATACTTACATCACATATTGAGCACAGTGCTGAGTCGGTGATTGCCCATAAGCAGCTGCGCGTAACAAGTAGAATGATGTTATAAATGTGATATTAGTTAAATAAACAAACTTTACAGAAGTTCACGTTTACGTTTGGTGAAGAAAGATGCCAGTAGGTCATGTACCAGTCGAAGTAAATGGTGATCACAGTGGTGATGAGCAAACCTAAGGTATGGGAACCACGCGAGTAGGGTTCTCTAACGGCCGTATTGTGTGGGACCATACAGTAGTTACTGGCGGAGGTCGGGGTCTAGAGAGACCATAGTTTTGATCCATGCGCTGGATATGTGAGAGAGAGCAATGCAATTGCTGGTCAGCTGAAGAGCTGTGGCGTTAGAGGGGTTTACTCGTGTGTGGTTTTCATAGGCTATAAGTGAAAAAGATGATGTTAATGTGGAAAACGATGGTACATGGCTCTGGTTCATAATGTTTGCTATGAGTAGTCGAAAGTTTGTTTAGTTCATTTAGAAGTGCCTACCTATTGTTTTGATAAAACAATAAAAATATTGAGAGTTAGTTTTCGGATGTCAAAAGTAGGAAGTCGTAAATGATCAGAATTGGCCGAGTCGAACAGGTACTGTTGTTGAGTTTTGGTTGCAGGTAAACACACGAGGACGTGTGCTCTACTGCGTAAAAGTATATTCTGTATGGCGCCAATTCTGTATAATACGTTGCCAAAATATTGGAGGGAATATACAACGGAAAAATGAAGAAGTAGGTTAAAAAACCTCCTTTTAGAGAAAGCCCACTATAGCACTGATGAATTTCTGAATGATAAATTAATCTAATTCTTATTTATTGTGTATTCCTAGTTACTTTGACATTAAATTGACTAATTTTAATTATACATTATGAGTTGTTGACTCTATTCTGTAGAACATTTTAAATTTTTAAATTCTAATTTGGACTATTAATTATTTGAATAATGGATACATTTATAACTATTTGATTAAATGTAATAACCTACCTACTTACATTTGTACGCCGTTGAGACAAAATATGACTAAAATTTTATTGTAACATCTTGCATGCCATGTGTTTGTACGAGTATACTCATGTTTTGGACAAATAAATTATCTTTATCTTTAACTGTTCTCGATTCGTGGTGCTTAGTTATTGTGTTAGTTGTAATTTGTGATCATTGTGTTAATTTGTGATTTTAATAAACGCCGTCACACCCAGTGTGTGTATAATTTAGCTAGTGTGATTAATTTGATAGTAAATTAAAATGTGATCTGAACTGCAAACTGTTTTTCTACTGCGCATTAACCAACACTACCCACACTACGCCCACAGTAGTTAAAATATCGCTGATAATAACGAAAGTCACATACCCGTCTCCGACATGTATATAAATAATAAATAATCTGAATCTCGGAAACTGCTCCAACGATTTTCATAAAATTTTGTATGTATGGGGTTTCGGGGGCGATAAATCGATTCATTTTTAGAAAATGTCGTTTGTTACAGCGCAATTTTTCATAATAAATTACATTCAGTAATATTAACAAATTTAACTATTTGTACTCTCTACATACTTGTGGACTTTGTAGAGAGTATAGTTATATAGTTCGCCGTTTTGTTTATGATTAACGTCTGCTTTGCCATACATTTTTAAACGTTATAAATAAGAGGAAGTGTTACCTAACCAGGATAGTGGTGCCGATTCTCTTGTCACAAATGCCTCTAATTTAGACAAAATAACACCAAAATTTAGTTTATTCCTGTCAAACAAGGATTTCCCATTCTGAAATAGACTAAAGTGACACAACTTAACTATATTTTAGTTTGACAGCACTAAGATGGCACTGAGTTGTTACTTTAGTGAAAATGGCAATTTATCTAATCTGAATTTGACGTTTTTCACCCAAAATTTTGATTGTCTAACTAAATCCAACTATTTTTAATCGCGATTAAAAAGGTGTGGTATAAAATTTGTTGTCATTCGCACCAACACTTGACTTCAGGTGCTTCAAATTCCATATAGAACACGTCGAAGCTGGGCCCTGCGCGCCTCCGGCTCTAAAAAAAATTCACGGGGTAGGGTAAACAAGTAGGTACCACGTGGAGACATTGTCTAATTCCATTTTAGTTGTGTCAAAATAACTTTTTTAATTTTACAGAAATATTTTGCAGAATAACTATATTATGATTCTCATAGCCAAAAGTAAGGAATTTTAGTGATAGATTAGTAATTTTAGTTCGGTGTACAAGAGAATCGGCAACATTGTGTATTTTTTATCTGTCTGCCGTTTTTTGTCAGCACCCAGTGACCAGCAAAATATTCAAATTTATTTTTCTTCGATAAATTTATCACAAGTAAACTTAAGTTGTGTTACGGATGGCCAAGAATATGCTGAAGCATTTTGCTACTTAGTATGCGCTGACCGTTAGTAGAAGATCGTAGCCATTTTTCACACACACACGGTTGCAGTTCTTATAAACGATTCCGTGACGGATTATAATGTATTCATTCATAATCATTATACAGGGTGTAATTGAATTAACTGAAAAGCTCTCTCTCTCACTCTCTTACTACTTAAGGGACTAACTCCGAAATCGCAAATGAAAATCAACTGTTCCCTATCTTTTTCCGAGTTATATGCGATCATAAATGTATGGAGCAGCAGATTTTTTTTTTCGCGATTTTAATTTAACCTCTCGTATGTCGTAATTACAGAAACAATTAAAAAACCATTGTGTCTCGCGTGGATCCACGTTCCGGCCGATACGAATGGTTAAAGGAAAACCTTAGTGTATGTGTGAAAACGGTCTTAGTTCGGTTAAACTAATCGGTGGCACCCATTAATTTAAGGGATATTATGAATTGCATATCAAATAAATAATCGCCTATCAATACATACTCATCATTTATATTCTTTTTTACATCAAATAACTTACTTCACTACAAATAAACTAAATGTTGAACAAAACTCAAACTGCAGATAATTCGAAATTATTCATCAATATAACATTACTTTTTCCTCATAATGCAATACAGTTAAATTTATTTTTGTACAAAAATACTACATACATAGCATAAGTACTGACTGCACAGCAAATTAATAATATAAAATATAAAAAAACAAAACTGGTTGTTCTATGGCTGAATGGTAGGTTAGGTTAGAACTGTGACCACATAATATACCGCACGAGCCGAGCGAGCGAAGCAAGCGGTGCCGCGGCAGCGGCCGGCGAGTGCCAGTGCAAACACCGTGTTTTCGAGTGCAGTTTACCAAGATATTTTGCCATAGAACAACCAGTTGAACCATGGGTAAATTTACTTCTCCGTAGTATAATAAAACTATCCTATCTCTAAAATAACTAACCAAGTATAATTATTTAACTTCAATTGGATACTAATCCCCAATTGAATCTTAAAGTCGTTACCCCAATATCATAATCTAAAACTGTTTAATAAAACTACATATTTACAGTATTTCAGGGATAAGGAAGTAATATGAAACACCAAGATATTTGTCAGTCATTTATTTTTCTTTGCCAACATCAAATTCAATATTCTACACCATACCATCACATCTCCTATTTCCCCCACATAAAATCACAATTCATTTCACCATCAAATCAGTATTCTTATATTTACCATAAAACTAATAGGTTACCTTAATTTACAGTAGATCTCCAACCAATTCTATGCCAATCTGTATTTTTACCGACACCGCCACTAAGCACGTCCTACCGTCACGAGCGCCCAACCCAGAAGGCCACATCGAATCTTTCGGTGCTGCCAGTATAATAAATTGAAACCTAACACTCGACCATCCTGACATCGTGCATGTCCTCATGCACGCAAGTGAATTAGCATCTAAAACCTAACACTCGGCTTATAACTATTTATACGTTATTCCTAAAACTTAAAAATTAAAAATTTTCAAAGGGTTGTCAGTTATTCAGAGAGTTGAAGCTAGTCGCCCATTCCAAACATAGGTAGATCTCTATGGAGAAGAACGGGCAAGAAACTCCAATGATACTCTTTTAAATAAAGATATTACAAAATCCTGGGTACATTATTATTGTTGATTCTATATGTGAGAACAATGTAAAAAAAACAATATCAAACAACTCAAAACACACGATTAAAGATAAGCGCTGGCAGTTCAGTCTGAATTGACGGCTCCCGTTCATGAACATGACGCATGGCTATGCACCATTTAACTCAACCATTTGAGTGTGCATGACATACTCACTTTCAAGTCTAACAACATCATAATAACATTATAAATGGATACATGGTACTCACATTTACATTTCTTTATTCTGCACGGAACTTACTATAAAATGCACTGACATTTGCTTTTATACCTTTCTACATCTAAAAACTGCAACTAGGTGGCGTGCCAAGCAACTTCCAAAATAAAACATTAAATATTATTTCAATCAAGTTTGTAATCGACTTCCATTCGCTAACCTAAGGTCTATTACGCATCTTAAATAGCAATCAGCAATTATCGACACTAGCGCCAAAACAAATAAGTAGCAATCTTCGAAACTAACGTGATAAGAAATTCAACTTTCAAACACATGTAAACAAAATCTTTGACATGAAAAAACAAAGAATCCATTTTCTACTTGAAATTTACCAAATAGCTTAGCGTCGGCTACAAGATGGATAAGTGGATGAAATCAGTGTTACTTGAACTACAAACAAAATTCGACTGTTCTCAACAAGTTAAAATAAGTTTTAAAACATTAATAATATGAGAAACAAAGAGTTATACGTAATAAAATTCCTCACCCGCGCTTTCTGCTGCTTTACTTAGACAAAATGTGAAGGCATGCCCTTTAGAGTTTAGGTTTCAGCATACAAACCCCCAGGCTGTTATAAAAGCTTTTAAAGATCTTAAAATTAAATCAACAGAAGATCTCTGGGGAATGTCTGTAAAAGTCTGTAGATCTATTATCGAAACCATTGCGCCCTATCTAGCTTACATATTTAACACCAGTGTAGACCAAGGAGTCTTTCCGGATCTCATGAAACACAGTAAAGTAGTTCCATTGTTCAAATCCGGTGATAGTAAAGAACCCAACAATTATAGGCCTGTGTCAATTCTGCCAGTTCTCAGTAAGGTGTTTGAAAAGTTGATGCTCAATCAAATGTTACTTCACTTTAATAAAAATTCCATCTTTCATAAACAACAGTACGGTTTCACCAAAGGGCGTTGTACTACTGACGCCGGTGTCACCCTAATAAAGAACATTTTTAATGCCTGGGAAGAAGCACAAGATGCCATTGGAATCTTTTGCGACCTCTCGAAGGCGTTCGATTGTGTAGACCATGAGACACTTTTGCTGAAACTAGAGCACTATGGGATTAGGAATACAGCTCTTGATTTATTTAGATCATACCTGAAAGATAGAAATGTTAAAGTTCAGGTAAACGGCGTAAACTCATTAGGGTCTGAAATGGCAATGGGCGTTCCTCAAGGTTCGATATTGGGTCCATTCCTCTTTTTAGTTTACATTAATGATTTACCCCAATTACTTCAAAATCAACCGAAGATGGTGTTATTTGCAGATGACACATCATTAATCTTTAAAATAAACCGACGGTCACAAAATCTTGACGACGTGAATAGCTCTATTCTGCAAGTCCAAGATTGGTTTACGGTAAATAATCTGGTACTTAATAAAAAAAAAACCAAATGCATTAGATTTAAATTACCTAATGTTAAAAGTAGCGAATGTGACATCATATTGAATGGAGAAAAACTGGAATTTATTAATCAAACAGTTTTCCTAGGAATCACGCTAGACGAGAAATTACAATGGGGACCTCATATAACATCTCTTGCGGGGCGGTTAAGCTCGGCCGCTTATGCTGTTAGAAAGATAAGACAGTTAACAGATGTGGAAACCGCGCGTTTGGTCTATTTTAGCTACTTTCACAGCATTATGTCGTATGGCATTTTACTGTGGGGTCGGGCTGCTGACATTGAATCCATCTTTATTTTGCAAAAGAGAGCTGTCAGAGCCATTTATAATCTACGTCGCCGCGAATCTCTCAGGGAACTTTTTAAAAGGATTAATATTATGACGGTACCTTGCCAATTCATCTATGAAAATATTATGTTTGTAAGGAAAAATCCACATCTCTTTAATAAAATAAGTGATAGACATAATTTTAATACTAGAAATAAAGATAAACTAGATCAACCATTTTACAGATTATCAAAAGTACATACATCTTTTATGGGGTACTGTGTTAAATGTTACAACAAAATACCTTGTGACATATTGCAATTAAATGAAAGAAAATTTAAAACTCATATCAAAAGTGCACTTTGTAAACAAGCATATTACAAATTAGAGGATTATATCCAGGATAAGAGTGCTTGGAAACATGCTGGTCCTGCTCCATAGGACAATTTAGAATCAAGACAAAATCAAACTGGTTGCTAATTTAATTGTAAAATTGATTATTTTGTGTTTTATGACATTGATTTAACATTCTGTGATTACTTTCTCACACACTGACTTATTAATTACAAAATTTTAGGAAAATCGTCTACTTTTACAATGTTTGTAAATATGTGAGCACCATGTATCTATCACATATTAAATTATCTGTCGTTGCTTCATTTTTAATTCTTTTTACCTATTGTGGTATAGTAATTTTATTCTAGGTGCATCGTCTTCACATATAATTATTTAACTAATGTACGTACCTATACAAACTATTGTAAAACATTTTAAAAGAGTAACGGTGGAGTTTCTTGCCCATTCTTCTCCATACGAAAACTACCTTTTGGAAGGGGCGACTAGAATCATTTTTAATATTTTGTAAATTTCGACGTTCAAAAGTGCCATACATGGGCCTATTTGAAATAAATGATTTGACTTTGACTTTGAATATTAATAAATTTAAGACTGAAGCATTTATTTTAACTTAGATGTTTTTATGAATATATATATATTTTTTTATTTCGACATTTTTAATTTATTATTGTTTGCTAAATTCACATTAAATGAATGTTTGACTTGAAATTAATTATTAACAATCATAACTATTCATATTTGCACGCATAGCATATGGCAAACATGTCTTGTATTTTTTTTTTGTTATCCTTCACGCACGTTTTTATTATTGTACGTGTACACATGTTTGAGCAAATAAATATATCTTATCTTATCTTAATAAAGTTAACTTTAAAATTTACAGTACCTAATCCTGTTTCAGTGTAAAATGGCAAATAGAGTATCCAATGACCAATTAGATGAACTTTTAGAGTTTCTTAGCCATCCTTATCCAATACATCAATAGAGACGCAAACATAACTAAATGAATAGTCTTTTACGCGACACAGTCTTTTTCGTCGCGTTTCTAATGAACACGCGACGAAGTTAAATTTAATGTAGGTACACAACTTTAGTTAAAATTCTTCGAATTATATGGTCTTATAATTCGAAGAATTTTAACTTTTCTTTTAATTTTAAGAATTTTAATTTTGAATTTTACATTTTTCAATCAGCGAGCGACAGGCAAGCGATCAACAACGCGGGAAAAGGTTATCGCAATTTGACAGCCAAATATGCTCGCCAATGGCTGTCGCTCGGCTACCAAAAACTATGCTTATCCTTTCAACTGTCACTAACGAGACACAATAGAATTTTAATTGTTATCCACCTTTAATGAGGCGTCATAACAGATAATGAGATAATACGAAATAATCGCGATCACCATGCGACCACTGCACACTTCAGTTGACTGATTGTTCCCTAGAGGTAGCACTATCGCTAGTTTGCTATGGTGTGGCTATCGCCGATACATAACGGATTGGCAATTTAAGAGCAACTACTGCGCAAATTTCGCTATCGCTAGGCTTCTGCAAGATACGTAATAAGCCTGCGGAGACTGTAATTACAGCACCGGAAGTCGGTTTCAGAAAGTGTCAAATAATTAAATAAAACATAACATAAACATAACATAACATCACGCCTTGTTTCCCCGAAGGGTTGGGCAGAGGTGTCCCTGTAGCAGGTACACCCACATTTCGCCAGTTATGTTTCAGTCCCATGTAATAGGGGGCGAGCCTATTGCCATCAACCGGGCACAAATCCAGACTCCGAGCTGCTACTGAGAAATTTCAGATAGAAAAACCCAATAACACTTTGCCCGACCCGGGAATCGAACCCAGGACCTCATGCTCAGCAGTAGCGCTTGCGACCACTAGCATTCACAAAACAATCAACAAACAAAATCAACATTTACAAAATAATCTGCATCCTATCAACAAGATTTAGTTACGTTAAAATCAAAAGCTAACATTCGACCTTCCTGACATCAAGTTTGTCCGTAAGCTTTATATTATAAAATAAACGTTATGTTGTTTGTTTGTTCAATCAATGTTATAGAAGACCTGAATATTTAGCGTTAAATATTACAAGCATGAGCTAACAATATTCTCAGAAACTATGAAATTCATTAGTCAATGACAATTTACTCCAAAAACGCTTAAAAGGTAAGATATTACATAATCGCATTTTGTTAATTTCTCAGTTTGATTAGCTCATTCAGACTTTTCAATATTAATTTACATCCGTCACTCATTGCACCGCAAGCTTCACTGATCAAGCACTCTCACCTGTCAGCCACTGTACGACTTACAATAAATGGCCTATGCTTCGACTTCGACCTAATATGTTACCTAACATTACATTCTGTATATGCCACACATTGCACCGCAAGCTTCACTGGACAAGCACTCTCACTTGCCAGCCACTGTACGATTTCCAATAAGTGACATAACATCCTGCACGTGCCAAACATTGCACCGCAAGCTTTACTGGTTAAGCACTCTCACTTGCCAGCCACTGTACGACTTCCAATGAATGGCCAATGCTTCGACTTCCATCTCTCAATCATATATAAGTATGTATTTTCATTTTAGCTTAACTTAAGTAATATCGATATTTTCCCTTAAAAGTTTCAGTTTCATTAAAATCATAACATTTGCCTCTATTATTTTTAACACAGCATGACTTTTAACAAAACAGCATAATAATATTTAACTCACACTTCCTCTTCACTTTCAAACAATAACTTAATCATAAAATTCATAGATTAATTAACATACATTATTTGTTACCTACTATATCCTTATTAATCTTTATTTTTATTCTTTCAGGTCAACCGTATAATATGAAGAAACGTAAATCATAAACTTCTGATGTAACACAATTATTCTGTTTTTAAAACCTATGACCAATTACATACTCCAAAATTTTGGCGTATTTCATTCATCACCTGCCTAATCAACTTAATCATTATTTTTCAGATAACCGTCTTGTATCTAAAAATATTTCATTCATAATATTCTCACTACCAAGGTGTTGGGTCACTACTAGGATAATGTAAATGAAACTCCTGATATTGTAGTGAATAATTGCTCAATTTATTAGAAAAAGATCCTTCCTTATATTTTTTAATACATACAGTCAAGTAGCTAGGCTCACCTAAATTACAATATTTAATTGACCAATGGGAGAACTTTGATTTTCTCTAAAACTAATCTGCGACAATGATCCACGATGAACGGGCACCCATCTCGCTCTGGCGCGTGCGCGACGTATAGCGTCGTCTGTCCACACCGTATAAATATTATTGACACCGGCGAGCGCATCTCCTCAGTAGCCCGTGCGCCGTTGCGCGGGCACGTTGTATGCTATTCTCATGATTCCCATATCACTCCCCCTCAAGAGAAGCGTACGTTTTTCTTGACCAATCTTCCGCTTCTCGTGATATAGGGTTGATTTGCAGGTGCAGTAGTAGTGGTCGAGTCCTGGTGAGCTGCCGTTGTATGGGACTGTGCCGCCGACGTCTGGGTGCTCGCAAAACTTGTTTCAGTTTGGTTCACGATGTAGGCAGGTTTAAGTCGATCCAGTGACACAACTGTAGTACGCAATGGTAACTGAATTTTGCAGTACTTGCCATTGCGCTTCAGTACTTCATAGGGGCCATCGTACGGTGGTGTGAGTGGCGCTCTAACTGTATCGTTGCGAACGAATACATGCGTACACGTCGATAAGTCCTTGTAAACAAAAGCCTTGTCAGCTGATTTTGAGCGGTGCGGGACCGGCGTGAGTGATGTCATCGTGCGAGTGAGACGGCGTACTAGCTCGGCGTCGTCGATTCTTGAATTTTGTGGCTCAAAGAAATCAGATGGTATGCGAAGGGTGGTACCATACGTCATTAGAGCTGGGCTCAGGTTGTTGTCTTGTCGCTGGGCAGTGCGTCATCCCAATAATACGGTTGGAAGCTCCTCTGTCCATGTCGTTGTTGCCCCGCGAGCCATAAGCGCCGCTTTCATTGTTCGGTGCCACCGCTCAACTTGTCCATTCGACTGTGGGTGGTACGCCGTAGTACGAATTCTGCTGACTCCCATTTTCTTCATGAGCGCGTTGAACAGTGTAGACTCAAACTGGCGTCCTTGATCTGTCGTGATGCGTAGCGGGCAGCCGAATCTCACTATCCATGTTTCGTATAGTACTTGCGCGACGACCTCCGCTGTGATGTCACGGACCGGAATTGCCTCGGGCCATTTTGTGCACCGGTCAATTATAGTGACGCAGTAGCGATATTCATTAGAAAGACGCAGCGGGCCAACGATATCCATGTGGATGTGTTCGTAGCGTTGTGACGGTGGGAATTGTACTAACGGCGTTGTTACGTGCCGATGTACTTTCGCTCGCTGGCAGCTTATGCAGGCTCGTGTCCACTGCGCTACTTCTTTATTCATTGACGGCCAAAATAATTTTCTTGTCATCAGTTCCCTTGTACTGCGTACGCCCGGGTGACATAACTCATGTAGCGCTTTGAAAGCTGCGTAACGGTGTCTTTCGGGTAGGTACGGTCGTGGTATTGAAGTTGAAAGCTCACATGTGATTGGTCGGTTGCATCCGGGTATAGTTATTTCTTTGAATATCAAGTTTTCTTGATTTTTGAGTTTTTTGAGTTCTTGGTCTTGTTGCTGATCGATGCTTAGTTGATTATAATCGATAGTTGACGGACAAATAATCTCTTCGAGTCTTGATAAAGCGTCGGCGACTGTATTTTGTTCACCCTTTACGTACTTTATGCTCGTACAAAACTGACTTATGAAATGCAGTTGTCTCTCGCGTCTCGGTGTGTCGGTGGTACTCGCTGTTCTTGTAAGAGCGTAAGTAAGCGGTTTGTGGTCTGTATATATTTCGACGTCGCAACCTTCTATTAATCGGCGAAAGTGTTTCACAGCTGTATACATAGCTAATAGTTCGCGATCGTATACACTGTATCGGCGTTGTGTTGCGCTCATTGCTTTTGAATAAAATGCTAGTGGTTTCCAAACTTTATCCACTTTTTGTTGGAGAACAGCACCAAGGCTGTGATCTGAAGCGTCTGTCATGATGGCGAGGGTACTTCCTTGAACTGGATGTGAGAGTATGGTGGCCTCTGTGATGCTTTGGCGGCATTTCTCAAAGGCTTGCTCTGCGTCCGTTGTCCACTCGATCGGCGTGTTGTCATTACGCTTTCTATTATGTAGGTACCTGTTTAGTTCGTTCTGTAGTTCCGCTTGTCGAGGGAGACAGCCTCGGTAAAAATTTATCATCCCCAGGAAACGTCGAAGTTCGAGAATGGTTTTCGGTTTTGGGTAGGTAGATATAGCTTTAACTCGTTCTGTTGTTGGTTTTATACCGGTCGCCGATACTTCATAGCCGAGAAAATCTATTGTTTCTTTACCAAACTCGCATTTTTCTATGTTCAGTGTCAGACCATATTTGTCCAAACGCTGTAGAATTTGATGAAGAAGCTGCTTGTGTTTTGTTTCGTTTTCTTCGCAGAGGAGAATATCGTCGATGAAGCAGAAACAGCCGTCTATGCCTCTCAGTACTTCGTGCATGAATCTTTGAAATGTTTGACTACCGTTGCGTAGTCCAAAGGTCATACAATTGAATTCAAACATTCCAAATGGTGTCGTGATCGCCGTTTTCTGTGCGTCCTCCTCGGCGATCGGTATCCAATAATAAGCCATTTTTAAATCAAGTTTTGAAAATATTTTCTTGTTATGTAGTTGGTACGTGAAATCTTGAATGTGAGGTACGGGATAGCGATCTAGTTGAGTGACTGCATTTAGACGTCTATAGTCGCCACATACGCGTAGTCTTCCGTCTTTTTTCTTGACTACATGAAGAGGGCTGGCCCATGGGCTTTTTGATGGCTTGCAGATTCCCATTTCTAACATACGGTCGAACTCTTCTTTGGCTGCCTTGTACTTGTCCGGGGGCAACGGACGAGGGCGAGCGTAGAGTGGGGGGCCGGTCGTTTCGATGTGATGGACAACGTCATGTTTCGGTGGTTGTTTCAGCGACATGGGACGTAAGATATCAGGATATTGCTTTAAAATGTCGTAGTATACTTGATTGTTGCATATGATGTGAACTGATTCGGTGTTTGAAGAAACTTCTAATGCGTCGATGGATAGTTCGGTAATCTTGTCCACTAACTTTTTCTTGTGTAGGTCCACCATCAGTTTAAAGTGACGAAGAAAATCAGCTCCAAGTATTGAGGTTTTGACGTCTGCAAGACGAATGACCAAACAAAGTCTCTTCGTAATCCAAAATTTAGCCTGATAGTTCTCTGTCCGTACGTCTTGATTGGAGTATTGTTTGCCGCGTATAAATTGTAGGCGCTTGCAGTTTTATTATTTTTGTGATTAGCAGCCAAAACGGAGATGTCTGCGCCTGTGTCCACGAGGAAACGTTCGTGAGTGTTACGATCATGTACACAAAGGCGATTACTGGTGTACGGGACACCGACGTCCGCCACGGTCGGTGTCAGCTCTAGTTTTCCGACGGCTTCTTTCTTCTACAACATGGCGATTCACAACGCTTAGCTTTGTCACCGAAACGGTAATGGTAGCGGCATTCCCAGTTGGTATCTCCAGGCTTCGGTGCCAGTCCACGTTGCGTTGACTGCGAGCGGGAACGGGATCAAAAACGAGGATTGTACGAGCGGCGACGGTGTCCGTGTGGTTGCCGCCCTCGACGTAGTTCGGCGATCTCTAGCGTGAGCTTCTCCATTTGCTTTGCCAGTGTTTCTAGTTGTGTCATGGATGTTGTAGATGAAGAGGATGGTGCTGGTGCTGTAACTGCGGCAACGCTGGGACTCTCTGCGTACTCCACCATCTTGTCTGCCATGGCAGCTAAGGTGTCTAAAGATGACTCCTTGTTTACGGACAAGACGACTCGAACTTGTGCGGGTAAGTGATTTAGCCATTCTATTTTGAGACCTTCTTCGGTAATCATGCCGCTTGCGAGTTCTCGCATTTTCCTTAACAGCTGCGAGGGCTTCTGATCTCCCAGCTCAAGTCCGCTGATAAGTTTTTGGAAATTCTTGACGTCTGATTTGTCATAGGCTTCGAGCAGGCGTTGTTTTACTTTTTCGTATTTCTCAGTTGCTGGCGGATTGTAGAGGATATCGGTCAAATGTTGTAAGTCGACCGCTTGCAGCTGTTGCAGTAGATACCGGAACTTCTGGTCATCTGAGGTCTTCAATGGGTCTATCACGGCTTCAAATTGGATGAACCAGGCACGGGGTAATTCTCTCCAAAAAGGTAAGAGCCGCGACTGCACGGATACTGCACTCACGTCGTAATTCATTTCGGTCTGAATTTTCGCTTGTTGGCCTTCAGACATGGTAGCTTGCTCCACACAAAAAGGTCTTCATAAAAGTGTTCCGCTTTAAAATTCGGGGTCACCAATTGTTGGGTCACTAGGATAATGTAAATGAAACTCCTGATATTGTAGTGAATAATTGCTCAATTTATTAGAAAAAGATCCTTCCTTATATTTTAATACATACAGTCAAGTAGCTAGGCTCACCTAAATTACAATATTTAATTGACCAATGGGAGAACTTTGATTTTCTCTAAAACTAATCTGCGACAATGATCCACGATGAACGGGCACCCATCTCGCTCTGGCGCGTGCGCGACGTATAGCGTCGTCTGTCCACACCGTATAAATATTATTGACACCGGCGAGCGCATCTCCTCAGTAGCCCGTGCGCCGTTGCGCGGGCACGTTGTATGCTATTCTCATGATTCCCATAAAGGATTAAATTACGACCAAACAAGCTTCTGTTGGGGTTTAAACACTTCTTCTCTCCTTAAACATCATCATTACATGTAGTTCCTTGCTCTTGTTTCATGTTTATAATTTTATATAGGTGTATCTGTTATTTATCTAATATATATATATATATAGATTTATAGGCTCACATATATATATATTTATAGGCAATAGGCTCGCCCCCTATTACATGGGACTTAAACATAACTGGCGAAATGTGGGTGTACCTGCTACAGGGACACCTCTGCCCAACCCTTCGGGGAAACAAGGCGTGATGTTATGTTATGTTTATATTTATATAGGTAAATATATGCTTTATGTATCTGTGTATCTGTTGTATATGTAAATGGTACACCACTGACTACCTGCAGTATTGTCCCTCCGTTGCCATTTAAATCCATCCAAAGGTTGTCTGTAAAAGATCGCTTTTAGCGATAAGACCGCCCATTGTGACACCCAATGTAAAATTTCTGAATATAATGTCTGTATTTTTTATGGTGTACATAATAAATAATATTCTATCTTAACTACCTATCTATCTTATAATCTGATTCTAAACTAACACAATCCAATTCCTTGATATTATTATCATAACTAACTGCATATGTTCTAACCAGTTTAATAAAATATCCGATGTAATAAAAATGAGACATTTCCACTTTTCAAAAATAAATTGTCGGATCAATTAATTAATAAATGTTATTACTCAAGTAACAACAATATGAATCATTTGTGTTCGAGTTAAATAAACAATAAAATAAAAGAAATAGGCGTTTTTTTTTTTTCTGATGAGAATGTAAATTGTTATTATATATCTAATAATAATAAATAAATCTCTGTACTCTTTACTTGAACTAAATCATGTTAATTTAACCGTATTGACCTCGAACTTGACGAATTTATGATCCCATTTTATTAAACTTAACATTATGTATTGTAGGTATTGCTTATTTCAAATTATTTACTAAATTTCATCTTGACATGGTAAACTTGTATTGTTTTGATTGAAAGTTTTAATAATATTATATTAAGGGAGTCTTTATCATAGCTTAAACTGTTTTCATGCCTTAATTGAGGTAGTTAGTATAAGTATCAATTTTAAACTTAACATCTGGAACTTGTACCTACTTTCTGTGCAAATAAAGAACTATTCTACACTTTTCATAATTTCTTGAACCCTCCTTCTCATATTAAATACATAAAAATAATTATTAAGTCGCGGTGGCAATGTACGCTCTTTCGAACTATGGTGACATAACTTGTGACCGCTCTCACAAGTATAAATACATAATTATAATCATGAAGTCACGGTGGTAGCAAACGCTCTCGCCAACCACGGTGACATAACTTGTGACCGCTTGCATAAGCATAAATACATAAATATAATCATAAAGTCATGATGGTAGTGAACGGTCTCACCAATCATGGCGACATAACTTGTGACTGCTTTCACAAGCATAAGTACATATAATCATAAAGTCACGGTGGTAGCGAACGCTCTCGCCAACCGTGCTCATAACTTGTGAACGCTCTCACAAGCATAAATACATAAGTTTAAACTGATTGTTCGAAATTATAATTTTGATATTCACAGAAGTATCACAAAATAACAGTTACACACATATATACATGTGTGCTACATATGTGTCATATTCTCATCCTTATCGTTCCAGATATAATTAATCAAATCTCAAACCAGTCAATCTACACATTATAATTAACTAGGAATAGTAACTTTAGAAACAATAAAATTGTACATAAACTTATCCGGATTGATTTTTCCTATTTGTCCTCATTAAAACTTAGTTAGTTTACCTTATGACATCTGGGAAGTACTATTAATCAAATGTAAGAAACTAACAGCAGGCAACAAGCTACTATATGCCCCTTGATGCCCGACAGGGTCCATATTGATCTTTTACTTTGTTATGTTTTCTATGTAATATTATGGAACGCAATAAAGAATTGAGTATTGATCTCGTAATACTAACTAGTTACATCAACCCAAGACGAAACTCACACTCAGATCCAACAACAGCTTTATCATGTGTAGGTATCGAATTGTATAACTGAATCCCAAGTACAGTAAGTTATAAGTTGTAAATTGTAGTATTTCGATGTCATTTATGAATGAGGATTTAATTTAATATTATTTACTAATCGCATCCATTATATAACTTAATTAATTCATTTCTCAAGATAGAAATAATTATCTTAAAAACTTTCTGTACCTTATTTGCAAATAAATGATTTTGAATAAATACGTAACTAAAATGATATAATGAAAAGATATTGAAGCAACAGCACCGATTATCATCACCAAGTGCGACTGCACTAGCATCCAGCAATACAGGCGTCCAGCTTCACTGGCATCCAGTTGCACTGGCATCTAGCTGTACAGGCGTCCAGCTGCACTGGCGTCTAGCTACACTGGCGTCCAGCTGCACTGGCGTCCAGCTGCACCAGCGTAACCGCTTTTGCCGGCTCTCGCTTGCACATCCCGCGGTCCGCTCACAATGGACGCTGCACACGAGACTCCGACCACGGTGGCTGCGACCTCCATGGCGTCGGCTATGACTGCGACTAGTTCCCAGTTCTACCCCTGAATGGATACCACCTCGGGCCGGGGTCGTCAGCCGGTGCCCCGTGAGGACGCTTCACTGTCGCGAAACATTATCTGAAACTCATAACAACGGGTTTGACTCCTTTTCGAACAAGCCGTGAAAAAGTTATAATGTCTAATATCTTCTAAACGGTAATAGGTAATAGGTAATACGGGCTGGTATCCGCAACTCCACGTCAAAGTGTGTATTTTGCGTATGGGTGGGAAAATCTGTTATTCGATCCACCCCAGCTCCTCAAAGAAGGCCAGCAACGCCTTGGTGTCACTGACAATCTCACGTAGGGTACCTGGGTTACCGAAGTACTTTGCCCTGTATGTGGCGACCACCGGGCAGTTTAACAGCACATGGGCTGCTGTCTCGTCGTCCTCCATGCAAGCTCTGCACAGCGGACTGTCTGTGACTCCTATGACAAAGAGGTGTTTATTAAATGACCCATGGCCAGTTAGGGCAGCTGTAACTGTGCGCAGCTGCTGTTTTGTTAATCGGGGAACCTGTTTAGTGAGGCGGCCGTCGATTGTAGGGAGAGCCTCCTTGGCCTGCCTGCACTCACCGTGGTCCACCCATAGTTTGTGATGTTGTTCCCTGGTTCGTTTCCTTACCAGAGTGTACCCGAAGGGGAGTGGCGTGATGGGTTCAGGTCCCACTGGTGCCATGCTCGACCCCCTTCTGGCAAGTTCGTCGGCTGCGTCATTGCCCCGCGAACCGCTGTGTCCCTTGATCCATTGAATGGTTATATTATTGAGGTCACCCACCTGGTTGAGGCGCTGGTGGCACTCGTATATCAGCCCAGAATCAACAGTGTGACTGTTTAGCGCTTGCAGAACAGCCATGCTGTCTGAGAGTATTCGTATCGAGTGGTCCTTAACCTCCCTGGCCATGATGGCTGAAGCGGCAAGAGATATACCCATGCATTCGGCCTGGAACACTGTGTTAAGGACACCCAATGGTGTGGCTATGTGTATGTTGAAGTCCTCCGAGAAGATTCCAGCACCTGTGCCACTACCTGTTTTGGATCCGTCGGTGAAGATTCGCAGCTCTGCGGGGCGCAAACCCTCGCATCTGCGGTCCTCGTGTAGTTGGATCCTGTATTTTTTATCGAAGATAAATTGTTTGGGCACCCGGTCATTTACGGCTTTCGTAATAGGGAACTCATTGTTGAGTCCGTCAAGTAGTGCGGTGTGTTGTGTGACTCTCTTACCCCAGAGATCAATTGCATTAAGACGCACCGCCGCCATTGTCGCTTCCTGCTGTATGAACAGGTGGAGTGGGGGCAGTCCCAGCATGGCTTCGATTGCTGCAGTCGGAGTAGTCCTCATGCAGCCCGTGGTTGCCACGCAGGCTAGTCTTTGCATGCGCTGTAGTTTGTTGGAAGCTGTAACCAGCTGAGTGCGGGGCCACCAAACCACGGCCCCGTACGCGATCATAGGGCGGACCACTGCTGTGTACAGCCACAGTATGATTTTGGGGGATAGGCCCCATTTCTTACCTATCATTCTCCTGCACTGCCAGAAGGTGATGCAGGCCCTGTTTAGCTTGTTGTCTACATGACTACTCCAGTTTAACTTACTGTCTAGAATGACCCCGAGGTACTTGACTTCGTTGGCCAACTGAAGTTCAGTATCGAACAGTTTGGGTAGGCGGAAAGGGCCTAATGCTCGTTTTTGGGTAAACATGACTAGTTCAGTTTTAGTGGGGTTCACTGACAGTTCAAATTCCCTGCACCAACTTTCTACGATACGTAGTGCTTGCTGAGTGAGGTTACAGATCGTACCCGTCACTTTCCCCGATACAAGGATTGCGAGGTCATCTGCATACCCTATTGTATAATAGCGGTTGGCATTGAGTTAGTTGGTAATGAGGTTATTAATTACCAGATTCCATAGAAGGGGGGGACAGAACCCCTCCCTGGGGGCAGCCTCTGGCTATCATGGCCAGCTGCCGCTCACCCTCAAGGCGAACCACCCGTTTGCTTAACATGTTTGTAATCCAGTCCGTAAGTACCTGTTCTACTCCATGCCTGGAGAGGACGCTGCTGATGCTGGAGAAGTTGGTTTTGTCGAAGGCTCCTTCGATGTCTATGAAAGTACCCAGGCAGGTGCCTTTTTGATGAATCGCGTCCTCTATCTGACTGACCACTAGATGGAGAGCAGATTCGGTCGACTTACCTGAGCTGTATGCGTGTTGATTACCATGTAGCGGTATGTTTTTCAGAGCACCATCCCTCAGCTCTCTATCACATAGCCTTTTCAGAGTTTTTAGGAGAAAGGAGGTCAGACTGATTGGTCGGTGGGATTTGGCGTTTGTGTAGTCACCCTTACCTGGCTTGGGGATGAATATTACTTTCACTTCTCTCCATCCTTTAGGAACGTATCTAAAGGCCAGGCACGCCCTCATTAAAGGCACCAGTCTTATTGCAACAGAAGCACCCCCCCACTGTAGTAAAGCGGGGAACACTCCATCAGGACCAGCTGCCTTAAAAGGATGGAAGCTCCGGATGGCCCATTGGAGTTTCTCCAGCGTGATCACCCTGCGTGCGCAACTCCAATCAGTGTCAGCTGGTGTTTGGGTTTCATGTTGCCAGTCGATTACCTGCGCGAAGACGCAACCAGGGAAGTGAGTTTCAATTAGGATGCGACTTGTTTCCTCAGGTGACGACGTGAGTGTGTTATCAGGTTTGCGAAGGGTGGCGGGCGCAGGTGTATTCTGTTGCGCCAGTACTTTCCTTACCCTGTTTGCTTGCTGACAGGATTCAATGCTACCACAGAATTTGCGCCATCCCGAGGTGCTCCTGAATCTGATGCATTTTTTGTAGCTAGATTTGGCCGCGTAGTAGTTATCCCAGTCCTCATCTGCACATGTGTTCATGGCTCTATTCAGAGCTGTTCTTACCTTGCTGCGCTAGCGCTTCAGATCAGCGCCCCACCAGGGTTGTTTGCCCGGTATGTTGCGCGGCGTGGTCTCTGGGCAGGCAGTTTTGTAGCTGTCTATGATTGATTCTGTAAGATGGCTTACTTGTGCCTCAATCTGTGTCGTGTCCGCATATGTCACCGGATCGCTTAGTATCGCTAGCTTAGCATCAAGGCTGCGTGTGTAGGTGGCACGATCCGTTTTACGCGGATAACGCCGTGGTGCTATCGACGGAACATAGACCTGAATGTCGAAACGGATCCACCTGTGATCGGAGCAGGAGGCCTCGTTGGAGACCTGCCACCCAGTGGTGATTTCCGCCACGCCCTCTGATGCCAGAGTAAGATCTATGATTGTGCGGCTTCGCCTGGTTACGAATGTTGGTTCGGAGCCAGTGTTTAGTAGGGATAGGTTAGTCGAGAATAAGTAGTCAACCAAAGCCTTACCCCTCTCGTTTTGCGTGTCCATACCCCACAGTTGGTGGTGAGCATTGGCATCGGCCCCGACAACGACCTCAGACCCGCAGCTCTCGCAATGGTTCACGAGGCGGGCGAGTCCGTTGGGAGGCGGCGCCTCCGCCTCGGGCATATAGACCGAGGCGAAAACGATCACCATCTCTGTGGCATCGTCGCGCTGTATAAGCAGCCTAGCTGCAGAGATATCTCTGCAACAGAAGTCAGTTAAGAGCTGTGTTTTAAGGTTACCTGAGACATAGATGCAAGATCTGGGATGATCATGATCTGAGGTGACTAGGAGCTTACCGCCAAGATTGGAGAGTCCTTGTATACGACCCGCCGTAATCCACGGCTCCTGGATTAAGGCAATGGCCGTGTGTTGTACCTCCAGCCACTTGCGAAGCTGAGCCGTCGCGGTTTGACTGTGGTGGAGGTTTGCTTGGAGGACTCTACAGGCTGACGAAAGGGACGCCATCGCTGGTCGAACCCTCGTCGTCGTCCCCAAGTCTGAGCCCGGCAAACAGGTCGCCCTCGTCGAAGCCGTCCTCCCCCGGGCCCGAAGCCGGAGACAGGATCATGTCGTCCAGCTCCCCACCCGATGAGGGAACGACACCCACGGTGGCGGCGGCAGGGGCGGCTGACTCTGCAGCAGCAGGTTCAGCCGCAGATGCTTCCGGGTTGTGTGAAGGGGGAGTGGACTCCCCTGCTGGTGCTTGCGGCAGCTGTTCCAGCGCCTCGCAGACGGTTCCCGTGGCGGGGTCCCATCCCTGTGGAACGTCGGTGAACCTACCGTTCCGACCCTGGAACTTCACGTACACCACCCCTAATCCAATTGAGAGGCGGCGTCCGGCCTCGATCAGGGTCGGGATTTGGTCCATAGGGACACCGACCACCACGAACCACGCCGCGGCTTGTTTGTCAGCGTGCAGCAGTACCCACCTCTTGATGTCTACCCAAGAGTTTTGGTAGCTGAGAGTACGCCCAATCATTGTCGACTCTCCGTAGACTCAAACTCAAACTCAAACTCAAAGCATTTATTTCAAATAAACCAATTACAGGCACTTTTGAATTGTCAAGGGGTCGGTCAGTCAGAAAGATGAAGCTAGTTGCCCATTCCAAAGCGTAGTAGGTACCTATGGAGAAGAACGGGCAAGAAACTCCACGGACACTCTTTTAAATCAGAATATGGTTACAAAATATTGGTTACATCATTCATGTTGAAGTTATACATGTGAGAACGATGCAGAACGTTAAAAGCGTCCGTAATAGAAAATAAAACAAATAATACAATTCAAAAATTAAATTAAAATAAGCCATGTCAGCTAAGAGATGACCAGTCCCTACTGACAGCGCCCGTTCACGAACATGACGCATGGATTAGCACCATTCAGCTCAACCATTTTGAAGGGAGCTAAATGATCCAACACACACGCCACCGTCAGCGAGACATTAGAGTGAGCATGACATACTCTCAGCCGCCAGGGCACATTCAAGTCAATGAAAGACGTACCTAGTAAATGGTAGCTTTATAGTAGGTACATAGTACTCACACGTGTTATGCAATTATACAATGCTAAGCGATTGAATCTATACAATGCAAATAGTTTTTAAAAATCTTCAGCAGTTCCAACAGTATTTTCAAATGCTAATCAATTAGTTTATGCGCCCTTGTGGAGCAGGACCAGCGTTCGGCCAAGCACTTATATCAGCGATGTAATCCCCCAACTTATAATATGCTTGGCTGCATAGAGTGCGTTTTATATAAGATTTAAATTTCGTTTCATTCAGCTGAAGTATGTGAGGAGGTATTTTATTGTAACATTTTAAACAGTACCCCATGAAAGACGAGTCCACTTTAGCCAGTCTGAAACCCGGTTGAACTAATTGATCCCTATTTCTAGTGATATAATTGTGTCTTGCACCTCTTCTACTAAAAAGATGTAGATTTTTCCTTACGTACATAATGTTTTCATAGATATATTGACAAGGTACCGTCATGATGTTAATATCTTTAAACAGTTCCCTTAGAGAGTCGCGCCTGCGGAGGCCATATATGGCTCTGATGGCTCTTTTTTGCAGAATAAAAATAGACTCGATGTCTGCAGCCCGACCCCATAGTAAAATACCGTACGACATAATACTATGAAAGTAACTGAAATAGACTAGCCTCGCGGTATCTACATCAGTAAATTGACGGATTTTTCTCACAGCATATGCTGCTGAACTTAGACGTCCTGAAAGGGATGTTAAATGAGGACCCCATTGAAGCCTTGAGTCGAGCGTGATCCCCAGGAAAACCGTTTTATCGACAAATTCTAGTTTCTCTTGATTCAATACTATCTCACAATTACTACTTTTGACATTTGGTAAAGAAAATCTTATGCATTTAGTTTTTTTACCATTTAATACTAAATTATTAGCAGTGAACCAATTTTGGACCTGCAGTAGGGTGTTATTTACGTCGTCAAGATTTGATGCACGTCTATTAATTTTAAAAATTAAGGAAGTATCGTCAGCAAATAACACCATTTGTGGTTGGGTTTTTAACAAATGGGGTAGATCGTTAATATAAACTAAAAAGAGGAAAGGACCCAATATTGATCCTTGTGGTACACCCATTTTTACTTTTAAACCGAGTGAATTGACACCATTTATTTGAACTTGCTGCTGTCTATCATTTAAATAGGATTTTATTAAACTGAGCGCAAGTTTTCCAAGTCCGTAATGCTCAAGTTTCGAGATTAAGGTTTCATGGACGACGCAATCAAATGCCTTGGAGAGGTCACAAAAAATTCCTATGGCGTCTTGGGCCTCTTCCCACGCCGTAAATATGTGCTTTAATAAGGTGACACCGGCGTCAGTCGTACAACGTCCCCTGGTGAAACCATACTGTTGATCATGTAAGATTTTATTGGTGTTAAAATGAATGAGCATTTGATTAAGCATTACTTTTTCAAACACCTTGCTGAAAACTGGCAACACGGCCCCCCTGCTCGTCCGGGATCACGATGCCACACCGTGCACGCTTCTGGATCTCTGACTGACTCACGACGACTAACGAGGTGTTAGTTGAAAGAGTCAAGCCGGAGACTGTCTTCCTTAGCCAGGCTAAGGTGTGGTCATTACCGCACCACAGTTTAAGGATGCCCCCGGCAAACAGCGGCTTGGCGTTGAAGGTCGGCCCTGGGGTGTCCTGTTTGGGGGAGCAGGCCTCGAGGATGATCTGCTTCTGGATAGCAGCGAGTACCTGGTCCGACGCGTCCTTGCTGAGGATCCCCGTGCGGTCGCAGGTGATAGCGACGTCTAGGGTTGCGCTGGCAGCTTGGGCGTAGCTTCGTTGGTCGACCCTATTGGATTGATCAAGACGCGGCCGCTTGTGCTCTCCCCGAGGTGTCAAGGTTTCGTTGAGAGCTCGCTTGGCCGCGGCCTGATCCTTCCAATCGGGTCGCTGTGTAATGTCACCTTTGGGTTTCACCGGAGCGCTGGTTGGCGGTTGACTGGGCGCTGGTCGGCTAGTGCCGGCCTCTGCCTGTGACCGCTTACCGGCGGAGAAGTTTAGCTGACCGACTGTCGGTTTGACTGAGCCAGCGACAGTGGCCTGTTTGTTGCGGGAGCCTTTGCCTGACTTCTTTAAAGCTTGCCGGCGCTCCTTCCTCGTCAATCTGTCCCTCTTTCTGCCCTGTTCCGGGACAGCAATTGGACCTGAAGGGTCAGTGCAAGAGCAATGGGCTTGTTGAGTATGTTTACCCTTGCCCTTGCGTTTCTGCACAAATTGCCAGGCGCGTGAGAACACGTCCTCGCTGCAACTAGCCGTCTCCGCTTGACCGGTGACGACCGTCTGGTGAGGGGAGGCTAGAGGAGCCACAGGAGGAGGAGGAGGGTGTTTGGCTGGAAGCCCGGTACCAGTGTTACCTGGCGCCGGGGCCTGTGTAGAGAGGGTCAGACCGGCAGTGGTATTAGTCGTCGCCTTGGTCTTCGCCTGTGCGTCAGAAGGGTCGGTACTGGTCCCAATCAGCGCCGACGTTCTTTGTTTGTACTGGGACTTTTTATTTTTGGTCTTGGCTGTGGTTCTCGCCACAGCCGGACCAGTGCCCGCGCTGGTACCCGCAGTGTTAGCTGCATGGCCACCAGGGGCAAGGGAAGTTCAAGCACCTCCCTTGGGAGTCTCATCGGCTTTCGCCTCCACTCCGGTGCTGTTTTTTTTAAATGGCCTTGATAAATCCATATTATTTGCTATAAAAAATTCGTCTCTCTGGCTCCCACCCACCATGGAGCCCGCAACTGGGAACGTCTCACTATAAAAAAGTTTGATCGTTAGGACTACCAGAGAGATATAGGGGCGCGAGGCTGGTTTACAGTGCGACATCAGGTGCTCGATCGGGTTGGCGTTGGCCAACGAACTGATCAACCCTCACTTACACCGTCAGCATGACCTTTACCTACCGCTTTGGCCGTCCAAGGACGACCTCAGCGGACCTCACGCACCTCGCCTGTGGCCCTCTGACGGGACACTGTGGCCATTTCCCTACCCCTGGCTACTGGATAGGGCCACCGTTTCGCTTGAAATTCGGACCACAGGGGGCGCGTTGCCTTACGGGCACATTACAGCCAGAGCCGCTCGGCTCAACCCCCCAGGACTCCTTCATCCCCGCTCACGGCACTCAACTGCGCAGGTCCTAGCGCAGGTGACTGCTTACTCCTACTCGACAATCAGCTGGTTTTAGTGATAGACGAGCCCGCCACCACCCAGTCACAGGGGGTCACGGTTAGGAGTGGAAGTTGGAAAGCGGAATAGGGAGGTGTAGGGATACGGATAGGATAGAGTGGGGAGGATTTGTGAGATTTGGGACAGGAAGGCAAAAGACGGGACAGAATGAGGTTAAGGGAATTGAGGAAGGGATGCAAAGGCGCCTGGTGGTTTTTGTTACGTCTATTTCTTATGGAACTAGACCAAGAACGGGGTGGCAACCTCGGGAAGGTGCATCCGCCAGACTTGTCTTGAGGATCTACACGACTGTAGCGCTCACCCTCAAGACCCCGCCAACCCTACCCCCTCTGAAGGAGGCGGTAGGGTAGGCCTGCATCTATACTACCAAGCAAAGCAAAGCAAAGCATGTCGTTGTGCAACCGCGAAACCATAAATCCAGACCCCCCCTTTCTAAACGGTAGGTCGTAGCTCAAAAATAACAAGATTTTACTTCCCCTTGCATCCCGTGAACTTATCCAGGAGATAAATTTAGAGAAAGAAAAATGTGACCTTCACATAACCTTCATAAAGTGGTACTATACGGATCACAGTCTATTTAATTTTTGTAACCGAAAATTCGAATATACCAAAAGAGATGTGATGTAGGTAGGTTAGGTATTTCTACAATTCAATTTGAACCGTTAGTAATACTTTTAAATGAATTCTATTATAATGCAAAAGAAATAAGCGGGCCACATACCACTTCTGAAATATAATAAAACTATCCTATCTCTAAAATAACTAACCGAGTATAATTATTTAACCTCAAATGGATACTAATCCCCAATTGAATCTTAAAGTCGTTACCCCAATATCATAATCTAAAACTGTTTAATAAAACTACATATTTACAGTATTTCAGGGATAAGGAAGTAATATGAAACACCAAGATATTTGTCAGTCATTTATTTTTCTTTGCCAACATCAAATTCAATATTCTACACCATACCATCACATCTCCTATTCCCCCACATAATATCACAATTAATTTCACCATCAAATCAGTATTCTTATATTTACCATAAAACTAATAGGGTATAGGTTTTAAAGCAAATATTGAACGGATATCAAAATTATTATTGCGCTGCGTAAAAGTGAATGTTATTTGTGTAAATATCATTTATAGTGCTATATCTAATGAAACCGGACTAAGTGTGAGTGTTATCATTTAAATATTTCATATATTACTAAACATAAATCTTAATCAAGGGTATTGTTGAGACAGAAGATGCCTTTAAAGTTTTAAACTCATTATGAGATTTAATTCGATTAGTGAATAATAAATAATTAGGTATTATGTGTAATAAATACAATGTTATTCTTTGTTCTAGAGAAATACAAGAGATATGAGGAAGGGGCTTATTATCGAGTAGCAGCGACGTCAAATGGTGAATGAATATGAAACAAATGGTTTCATACCAACGAGATATTTTGCTGAATTATTAAAAACACGTCATTATGAACCGTTCGCAGTGCACTCTGAAGGCTTGCATCACTGAAGACCAGCTAGAAAACCGTTTTTGACCTTAAAATATTGACCGTACCAACTTAATAAACAACAGATTCGTTATTGCATGAATTTATGGTAATTTTTTAAGCACGTTTCAATATGGTGTTTGTCGGATTTCTTGCAGATAGACCTATATTATTATTTTAGGATTAAAATTTGAGGTTTAGTTTCAATCTTCTTTTCGTAAAGAAAATGAATACTTAAGCTATAACCTCAATACCAACCAATATTTAAAATAAAATCTTAAATAATTAATATAAACAAACTGCGTATACTTAACCTTATAATCAACTATTTTGTCAGTAGTTTTTTTTACATTTTAAATAGTCTAATATTCTTATTTATAGCTTAATTACTTCAACCATGATCAAAGCTTTATATTTATGGTGAAAAAATCCTTTTCAAATTTAAAATATTTCAAAATTTAAATATGTCAAAATAATACAAATTGCTTCTAAGTTTGTAGACATCTATTTCACATCTTATTCAGCTGAAGTAATGATAAATAATTGTAGCAGTTTGTTAACTACACTTACATAATTAAAATAAAATATAACGAATAAATATATTTTTTAATTTTATTATCACATATCACGCATTTTTTATTCTAAACCCTTTATTGCAATAACAACAGTTAATAAAAAGGCAGCAATATTAAAAAAAATATTATTATTGCAAACAAAAATAATAATATTTGCAAAAACAGCGCTGTGATTTACGAGATTAGAACCATAGCCATCTTGAATTTAAGACCAACGCTTAACGCCTTCTGCTATCTGCACATATAATTTACTTTCGAATTTTAGCAATGCCATACACTGGCCAAGGTCACGCGTATGATGCGTGTCTAACAATAAAGTGCGGCGCTCGCGAACCGCGACGATACAACAATGTGTAGTGCAAAACTGCGTTTTCTGTGGTGTGTGTACGACACACACACCACAGACGTCTGACTGTTTACACATACAAATGTACGGACTACACCGCGTGTTCACCCTTGTTTGTACAGACACCCTTACGAGGACCTTGTTAGTTTTAGAACGAACCGAGGACCCTCCAAAAATCTGGTTTAAATACGTCGTTGGCCTTTTTGAATGAGATAGAAAGAGACAGGTGAGTAAATCTATAGTGATGAGCTTATTGGAATAATGCTATCTCAACATTTTTCTGTATGAATTACGGCTATCATACCGAGGACCTGAAATACACAGCTAAATGTGACCAGTGATGCACATACGAGGACTTTGTGTAGGCCAACCGAGGACCCCTTATGTAAGCCCTGCGACGCCCTTCCGAGGACGTATTTTTACACAATATTTCTTATATCTTGTACAAAGTGCGGACGCTGTGTTAGATTTTATATCACTAAACCGAGGACAGTTTTTCGCGTAGAACTTGTACAAAGCGAGGACATGAAAATCTACCTACCTAAACCATTTTACGTGTAAGGTAACTTATTGTAGAACGTCCCGATTTATTTCTTACACACATTTTGTAAAATAAAGTACCAAGCGAGGACGAGTCTTTACGTTTGTCAGCGCTTTCTAAAAGTAACGGCTTAGTTACCATTTTATGCTGATGTTGTACCTAGGGTCGTTTCTTAATGAAGAAACTCTTCAACAGGAGAAAGAAACTATCATCACTTTTAAATTTGGCCAACGCGTTAGGTTTGCGTAGTATAACTGAGATAATAACCAGTTTGTGCCGATGCTGCAGTCAGGGTCGTTTCATCATGAGGACACTCCTCAAAAGCTGATAGTATCGTCTTCAAATTGGGCATACGCATTAGGTTTATCTAGTAACACTCAAATAACTACCAGTTTTTGCTGATGCTTCAGCCAGGGTCGTTTCCTTATGATGGAACTCCTCAAAAGCTGATAGTATCGTCTTCAAATTTGGCATACGCATTAGGTTTATCTAGTAACACTCAAATAATTACCAGTTTTTGCTAATACTGCAGCCAGGGTCGTTTCCTTATGATGGAACTCCTCAAAAGCTGATAGTATCGTCTTCAAATTTTGCATACGCATTAGGTTTATCTAGTAACACTAAAATAATTACCAGTTTTTGCTGATGCTGCAGCCAGGGTCGTTTCCTTATGACGGAACTCCTCGAAAGCTGATAGTATCGTCTTCAAATTTGGCACACGCATTAGGTTTATCTAGTAACACTCAAATATTTACCGGTTTTTGCAGATGCTGCAGCCAGGGTCGTTTCCTTATGACGGAACTCCTCAAAAGCTGATAGTATCGTCTTCAAATTTGGCATACTCATTAGTTTTATCTAGTAACACTCAAATAATTACCAGTTTTAGCTGATACTGCAGCCAGGGTTGTTTCCTCATGATGGAACTCCTCAAAAGCTGATAGTATCGTCTTCAAATTTGGCATACGCATTAGGTTTATCTAGTAACACTCAAATAATTACCAGTTTTTACTGATACTGCAGCCAGGGTCGTTTCCTTATGATGGAACTCCTCAAAAGCTAATAGTATCGTCTTCAAATTTGGCATACGAATTAGGTTTATCTAGTAACACTCAAATAATTACCAGTTTTAGCTGATGCTGCAGCCAGGGTCGTTTCCTTATGACGGAACTCCTCAAAAGCTGATAGCATCGTCTTCAAATTTGGCATACGCATTAGGTTTATCTAGTAACACTCAAATAATTACCAGTTTTTGCTGATGCTGCAGCCAGGGTCGTTTCCTTATGACGGAACTCCTCAAAAGTTAATAGCATCGTCTTGGAATTTAGCATACGCATTAGGTTGTAAAACTAAAATAATTACCAGTTTGTGCTGATTCTGGAGCCAGTGTCGTTTCATCATAAGGGAACTCTTCAACAGTTCATGGCATTGTCTTCAAATTTGGCATATGCGTTAGGTTTATCTAGTAACACTAAAATAATGACCAGTTTTTGCTGATGCTACAACCAGTGTCGTTTCTTCATGAGGAAACTCCTCAACAGTCGATAGCATCGTCTTTAAATTTGGCATACGCGTTAGGTTTATATAGTTTAACTAAAATAATAACCAGCTAAGGTCGTTCTTTCATGAGGGAACTCCTTTTTTTGGGTGGGTAATTATCAAATAACTTCTCCCGCTCTGGGCGGAGTGGGAGGGCGTGTTAGACTCTTACTGACTAAAACCCACCCGTGTTTCTTCAGTTGCCATATTGCCAGAGGCCACGGTATCCCTTTCGGACTTCTCCGCAACCCCGGCAGGCATTGACCCTATCGAACCCCTTCAATTGTGCTGACATCTCTTGGAGGCGTGCGTGGAACACAACGCGCCGTTGTCGACCCGGGCCTGGACCTTATCGGACGGTGAGCTACCCATTGCTCACCGTCCGCAAGCCGCGCGGACTTGCGGACGGTGAGCAATGGGTGGCTACGGTGGCTGGAAATCAGCCTGCGATTCCTGACGCCCAGGTCGTCTCCTGCGGCGGTTAGACGCGTGAGGGCATGACATTTGCCTCTCCCTCACGCGCTCCGCCTCCTCGCGAGCATTACTGCTTTGCAGAAGGAGGTGACGGCTTCCCATGCCCTCTCGCTCCGTACCATGGCCTGGACCAGGGCCAGACGCGAGAGATCACCGCCGCCGATCGCCTCCACGAGGACACGGCGATGCTCCGCCCAAGCCGGGCAGTGCTCCACCGTGTCCTCCGGGCGATCCACACTGGTGACACTCGGACGTTTCCTCCCGCCTTATCCAGAACAGGAACCTCCCGAAACACCCGTGTGCGGTGAGAACTTGCGTCAGGCGGAAGGTGAGGACGGCGTGGCGCCTCTCTAGCCGCTTCTTAAAGAGGGGACTTACTGCCGCAATTGTGGCGTGCCCATGAGGGAACTCCACAATTGTTGATAGTATCGACTTCAAAGGCAAACGCGTTTGGTTTATATAGTAAAACTAAAATAATTATCAGTTTGTCCTGATGCTGCAGCCAAGGTCGTTTCTTCATGAGGGAACTCCTCAACAGTTATTTATTTATTTCAAATCTTTATTTAGTTGATAGTATCGTCATCAAATTTGGCATACGCGTTAGATGTATCTAGTGAAATAAAAATAATTACCTTGTTTGAATCGTTTTATAAACTGTTAAGTAAGTTTTCTGCTCATGTTTATCAAAGATGTCGCTGCAACTTGATTATTATTTCAATGAGTATAGCGTTGGTAAAAGTTAGTTAAATAATTCGTTTCAATTTAGAATAAACCTACTTCTATTTCAGTAAAGTTTATGTTGTCTTCTTTACTACGTTCACTTTCTTTATTTTTTTATAATCTTTGTTTGCTTCAAATCTTGGTGCCGACATTTCACGTAGGAAGGCATTTCTACTTTAAATTCTTCATGAAGAGCACATGCATTCAGCTCCCATGACAATACAATATTTTATGGTTCAAATCATAATGTTGTGTAATCTAAGTAGGCACATACTGCAGAAGAAGCCTCCTTATTCCTTGTGCACCTAGTCGCTACTAACGATTTGCTTAAGGATTCAGTGTACCTTCAATTTTCTCTTCCATAATTGTATTTAAATGATAGCACATAATTCGTCTTGTACACACGAGGAAAACTGTCTAAGCGAGGACTAGAATACACACTGTTCGGAAAATCTAGCAAACCGAGGTCTTAAATACACATTGTTTGGAAAAGCTACCTTACCGAGGTCTTTTGTGTTAAAGTTAACACAAAAGTCCTCGGATAGGTAATACAACCAACGTGAAATGAATGTAAAGAGGCTGTGTATGAGGCGACAGTGGCGCCACCTGGTGGATACACAATGCGTGTGTAAGATTATGAAAAATCTTGATCAAACCGAGGTTCAGACCACTTTTTCTTATTAAGTATACAGAAAGGCTCAAAATCGCTTGCAGAATACGAATCTTTGGTCAAGTCAAACCGAGGACCCTCGAAAAGGTCCTCGCTTTGAAAAGGTCCTCGGTCGTGCCTTGTGTATTCATACGCACGTCCTCGGATGGTACTTAAAACAAACACACAGCAATACAACTCTTAGCGTGCTTATGCACTTTTGAACGCTTACTGTACATGATATAAAAATAGAAGCTATATTTAAAAGAAAAAGAGTTAACATGTATGATGTGCATTAAGATTATTAGCTGTGCATTGATGAAAAAGCTTTTGCTTTAGGAAAAATCGCTGTACGCTGCGAAAATAAATTGTAATGTGTTTAGTGATATTTTGAGTTGAATATTTTGTTGTGCAATCAGTAATTTTGTTGGGAATTCGGAATCTTATTGCATAGAAAAAGGATATTTTTTGATTTGCGTTTAAATACTACCCTTAATTTAACGATTATATTTGTACATTCCAGCCTCATCAATTGAATGCTACTCGTGTGACTCCAGTTTAAATCCAAAATGTAAGGATGATTACGCAGACTTGAAAAAGGAATGCGAATTTACCGATATGTGTGGCATTAGAAAGTGTAATTATATTTTTATACACATACGTTTTTTTTTTTTTTTTGGTTGGGAAATTATCAAATAACTTCTCCCGCTCTGGGTGGAGCGGGAGGGCGTGTCAGACTCTTACTGACTAAAACCCACCCGTGTTCCTTCGGTTGCCCTGTTGCCGGGGGCCACGATTTCCCTATCGGTTTTCTTCGAACCCCCGGCAGGCATTGGCCCTAACGGACCCCGTCAATTCTGCTGACATCTCTTTGAGGCGCGCGTCGAACACAACGCGCCGTCGACCCGGGCTTGGTCCTTATCGGACGGCGAGCTACCCATTGCTCACCGTCCGCAAGCCCGCGCCTACGGTGGCCGGAAATCGGCTCGCGATTCCCGTCCCGGGCGTCTCCTCCTGCAGCGGTTAGGGGCGTGAGGGTGCGAAATTTGCCTCTCCCTCACGCGTTCCACCTCCTCCTTCGCGAGCATTACCGCTTCGCAAAAGGAGGTGACGGCCTGCCATTTCCTCTCGCTCTGTACCATGGCCTGAACCAGGGCCGGACGCGAGAGATCACCGCCGCCGATCGCCTCTACGAGGACACGGCGTTGCTCCGCCCAAGCCGGGCAGACCTCCACCGTATGCTCCACCGTGTCCTCAGGCCGATCCACACAATGGTGACACCCGGGTGTTTCCTCCCGCCTTATCCTAAACAGGAACCTCCCGAAGCAGCCGTGTCCGGTGAGGACCTGCGTCAGGCGGAAGGTGAGGACGCCGTGGCGTCTCTCAAGCCACTCCTCAAAGAGGGGTCTTATCGCCGCAATTGTGGCGTGCCCAGCGCGGGGTTGCGACAATCGCACCCTCCATGACGCCATGAGATCCCGCCGGAGCTCTGTCCGCTGTGCCGCGGTTTCTTGCGGCATCGGAGTTAAGCCCCGGCGTTTCGCCTCCTCGCGCCACTCCCAGATGTGCGCGAGGACCTTTGCCTCCAGATCCCATGGCGGTAATCCGGCAAGGAGGCTCGCCGCCTCGCAGGAGACCGTGCGGTATCCTCGGGCCAGCCGAATGGCCATGACCCTCTGGGACGCGTTCAATCGGCGGGCTGGCCGCAGCCTCAATGAACGCGCCCACACCGGCGCCCCGTAGAGGGCCATGGACCGCACGATCCCCGCGTAGAGCCTCCGGCAGGAGGCGTTTGGATCCCCTAGATTGGGCAGGAGCCGCTTCAAGGCAGCCCCGGCCCGCTCCAGTCTGGGAGCCAAACGTCGGAAATGTTCAACGAAATTCCACCGGCTGTCGAGGACGAGTCCCAGATACTTCATCGTCGACTCGACACCGATGTGAACCCCTCCCGCCATTACCTGGGAACCCGACGGTGGCGCATTCCGAGGACCATGAAAACCCATGGCCTCAGACTTGTGCAGGGCCACCTCGAGTCCCAGCTGCCGCATCCTATTTACGATTGTCGCAACCCCGCGTGTCGCTAAGTCGGCCGCCACCTGGTACGACCCCCCCTGCGCCAGGACCAGCGTGTCGTCAGCGTAACAAACAACGCTGACGCCGCTAGGGAGGTCGGCGCGCAGCACCCAGTCGTATCCGATGTCCCACAGATGCGGTCCCAGGACTGAACCCTGTGGGACACCGCACGACATCTCTTGCCGGTTCCACTCTCCTTGGTGACCGGGGTAGATGACTGCCCTGTCCGTCAGATAGGCCTCGACCACACGACAGAGGTAGGTCGGCATCCGGTGATACCGGAGTGCCTCCCTGATGCATTTCCAGGGCAGGGTGTTGAAGGCATTGGCGATGTCTAGAGACACCGCCAAGACGACCCCACCCTGGGCCACAGCATCCCCCGTCGTGAGGGCCCGCACGCGCATGATGGCGTCCACCGTAGAGCGCCCCCTGCGGAAACCGAACTGGCTCTCCGCCAGATCCGGCCGCACTCGCACCAGCTGCCCGACGAGGCGGTCTGCAATGACTCTTTCAAAGAGCTTGCCCACCTCATCGAGCAGCACAATGGGCCGATAAGCGGACGGAGAGTCCGCTGGGCGCCCCAGCTTCTTGATGAGGACCAGTTTCCCCGTCTTCCAACGAAGTGGGAACTGGCCCCTCTCCATGCATGCGCTTAGGAGCCCCCTTAGTCGAGGCCCGAGAGCCCCCATGGCCAGGACCCAGGCTTTTCCGGGTATGCCGTCGGGTCCTGGGGCGGTATTCTTCGCACTCATCTTGCGTACCGCCACTCTCATTTCTACCTCAGTCACTTCCGGAGCATCGTCGTCGTCGGTGTGGTCCGCATCGGGCATCGCAGTAGGCGGAACAGAGCGCTCACCACGTCCCCCACAAGCTGGGGCCGGAGACTCTGCGTCAGCGGGGGGGCCCATGGGCGGAGCTTCTCCCGCACCATCTTGTATGGGCGCCCCCACGGGTCCCTGTTGAGAGTCTCCAGCAACTCCTCGCGGGCCAGCGCCCTGGCCCGCAGGATCTCCGCTTGGAGGGCGGTCTTCGCCGCTCTGTACCCCTCGTACAGCTCCGCCTGTATGGCTTCCGTATCCGGAGGGCGGATACGGAGCCTGCGATGCCTGGCGTACCGGCGTCGCGCAGCAACACACGCCCTGCGCAGAGCCTCTAGCTCTTGCGACCACCAGTACAGCCGGCGCGAAGCACATCTAGGCTGGACCCGGGGCATTGCCATGTCACACGCATTGGACATGGCCTCCCGGAACCACTCCGCCTCGTCGTTGATGTCGGCAGGCCTGTCCGGTGATGACACCCAGGCCTGCACGATCGAGGCTTCCAGGAGAAGCTCCCGGTCCAGCTGCTTCAGCGCCCACCGCGGACCACTCGGGGCCTGTCGGACCGGCGCGCTCGAGGTCTGGGTGGAGACGTCAAACCGGATGTACCGGTGATCGGAGTAGGTCTCCACCCCCTCCATGACGCGCCAGTCAATGACACGCGGCGACAGAGCGGGGCTGGTGAACGAAATGTCCACCACCGATTCACCCCGCATCCGCACACACGTGGGGACAGAACCCCGGTTTAGGACGACCAGGCCTGTCTCCAGAGCCCAGTCCTCCACCATCCTACCCCGTGTGTCCGTATACCGGGAACCCCAAGCCAGATTCTTGGCATTGAAGTCCCCGAGTACGAGCACGGGGAGGGAACCAAACCCGACGACGACGACTCTTAACTCCGCAAGGGAGTTGTGGAACTCGGCAAGAGTTCGGTTCGGGGAGAAGTAAACACCCACCACGACAATCTCCCCGAACCGTGCTGCAACGCAACCCCGTCCTCTCTTGACCGACTCAAGGGACGGAGTACCGGCGGCGGCCGACGAAATGAGGGTCACTGAGCCGCTCAGGTCCTCCACCCAGTCATCCCTGGGCGGGACAAAGTGCGGCTCAGCGACCACGGCGATGTTAATCGACCACTGCGCCATGCTCTGGAGCAATAGATCCTGAGCGGCGGCACAGTGGTTGATGTTCGCCTGGAGGAGGCGTAATGGGGCCGTTACTGGCATTCCATGTCAGCCCCCTCCTCCCCCCGAGCCCCCTGCGAGGGCCCTGCTGCGGCGGCAACGGCGGCGGCAACGGCGGCGGCAACGGCGGCGGCAACGGCGGCGGCAACGACGACGGTGGACACGGCAGCGACCCCGGTGGAAGTGGCGGCGGCTGCGGCGGTGACGGTGGTGGTGGCGGAGCGCTTGCCCCTGCCTCTGGCCTCGGCGGGTGGAGCGCAGGCCCTGCTCCCAGCCGGTGATCGGCCGGCTTGCCAGCCGCCGCACATATGACACAGTGCGGCGTGGCGTTACACGAGCCGGCCTTGTGACCGGGCTGACCACAGCGAAAGCAGAGGTTGCTGCGGTCTACCTCCGAGGTGCACTTGACCCCCACGTGGTTGCCCACCTGGCAACGGAAGCACCTCAGAGGTCTGGGCTCCAGCAGTTTGACCTGCGCCGAAACCCAGCCCACCAAGAGCCTTTGGCCCTCCCCGGCTATCTTTTTGGCCGCCGTCACGGGGCAGCTCACCCTAATGGTTTGCATCCCCGTGTGATCAGCATGGATGGTGCCTGCCTTGATCTGCTCGACAGAGCACCCTCCAGCCTTAGCGACGGCGGCCACCACCTTTGCCTCCGTCACGGAGTCGTCCAGGCCCTGGATGCGCAAGTCAGCGCACTTGGTGGGCCTGGAGACTCGGGCGTCGTCCGCATTTAGAGCAGCCCGGAGCTTTTCGGCCAGAGCGTCAGCGGCCGGGCCACTGGCCGCATCAGGGACCTCCAGCATCCGGGCCCCGGTTGCCGTGATTTTGACCTTTATGCCCTTTTTTGCACCGATCTCCTCTAGGTCCATCACCTCGTCCACCGTCGCGAACACGTGCTGGTAGGACACGCCCCTTTTCTCCGCTTCCGGCTGCAGTGTGACCACCACAGCTGCGGACTTCGGGGCGCGGAGCCTAGCTGCGACGCTTCTCTCCTTGCGCCGTTGCCGCCTCGCCTTCCTTTGCTTCTTCCTTTACGCCTTACCGGCCTTTTCCTTCTCCCCGGCTACTTGCCATCCGGCATCGGCCGGAGGAGAAGATTTAGGAGGCGGAGGTGGTCGTTTCGCCGCCGCCTGGGCCGGAGCCCTCGCCGTCCGAGCCGGGGCCTTCGCCGCATGCGCAGCCGCTCCGCCATTGGCTTGCCCCTGCCTGCCTTGGCCTGGCTTGGCCGCGGCAGATGCGGCGGCGTCATACGACGCCGCCTTCCGCTGGTCTAAGGCCGGCTGGCTCGCTGCTAATGGGGGACGCAGGACGATAGCCTCTAGGGCGGAGAACCTGCTCCGCAGGGCAGCCATCTCCTGCCGCACCAGGGCCAGTACCCGGTCCTCCGCAGGCACAGGCACGGGCCCCTGCCTATGCTGCTCCCCTCCCTGCGGCGCCTCCCGGGGGCCGGCTGCTCGCAGCCCAGCCAGGTCCGCTCGGAGCTTCTCGTTCTCCTTTCGGAGAAGCTCCATGGCGGCAGTCAACTTTGCGACCTCCGCCCGCATCTCGGACATACCGTCCGACGGAGGCCCAAAGTGCAGCTCCTTCGCTGCCGCCAAAATAGAGGCCGTGGCCGCGGGTATGGCCTTGTCCTTAGAGGATTGAATCCTCTTCAAGGCCACAGCCCTGATCGCGGCTTCCACGACCTCCGCAAACCTGGCTTCTTGCTGTGGATTGGCGCCGCCAGCGACGTCCGTCTCACCCCCTGAGGCCTCAGAGGGGACTGCCACGCTGCTGGTCCCTCCAGGGTGGTATCCCTCCGTGGCGAGTCTCTCGGCTCGCTTAGCCATTTCAGCTGGGCTGGTCTGGCTCGACTTACCACCCTCCTTGGTGGTGAGTCCTCTACCCACACCTTTAATTTTTGACCGGGCCTTGCCCCGCCGGCTGGTGTGGATCTTCCGCCTGTCATCGGCGGAGGACCACTCACCATCTCCTGAATTGGGGCGCTTCCGGAATAATTTTCGGATTATTCCGTCAGCCCCCACCACTTCGCGCCCCGAGCTCTGGCTAGAGCCCTCCGCGCCAGATGCAGCGTCGGACTCCGACCCCGCATCACTCTCCTCCTTTCTGTTTGTTTTGTGTTTATTAGATTCCATATTAGATCACACGAGTAAAAACTTTTTATTTCCCAAAAATTTGTGGTTCGCACTAGTGACTAATTAAGCTACCCATTAGTCAAGCTAACAACCTCCCTCACGGTGCGCCGCCGCTTGGAGGTTTGGGGTGATTTTTTATAGAGGTTTTCTACCTCACGGCCCGGGCGATTAAGCCAAGTCCCCCGTCAAATGCCGGAGACATGACCTTGACACTCTTCGGGGCTACGAGACCAGCGGTGACAGGAGAAAAGACTTCCTCCTGCCCGCCCGACGGCAGGGTTAGTGCACGAGACCCCTAACTGGGGAGTCATTGTCCGTACCCCAGGGTGCACCGTCCCGGAGACTGGCCTTCCCCCCGGACGCATCCATAAGGGAACTCCAGCCCCCAGGCACACGGGGAGGTTTCCTGTCCAAGCACCCCTTATGGGTATAAGGGGTGCTTGGACAGGAAACCTCCCCGTGGCATCACGATGGCAACACATTGCCATCGTTATGCCAAAGTAAAGGTTAAAGACCGTGCTGGCCTTTGGCCTTTTTTTGGGTTCCGTACCCAAATTCCGAAAACGTGACTATATTACCTACCAAGTCTACTATGGCCTCTGTCATGGCAAATAATAAAAACAAAGTAATCAATATAATTTGGTGATATAAACCCTTATTGCGCGAGTCTGACTAGCACTTGCACTGTATTGCAAGATTTGAAAATGAAGTGCTCGGCAATACGACGCCGTCGGCGTCGCCGCGCCGCCACCACGTCATCGTCGCGCCGTTTAACCATGTAGGCTGAGCCGCGCGCCGCCGTGCGTCGCGCCGTCGCCGCTTGATTTTGCCATATCACTCTACAATGCACGGCGGCGGCGCACAGTGGGCCCATACTGAAAATTAATGGACTTAGGCAACAAAGTTCCAATATCGATGCGATTTTTTTTTATATGACGTGTTATGATATTCCTGACAACTTTTACTCCTATAAAATTTCTTCTAAAGTTGATAGTTTGTCTTGAAAAAAATGAATTAGATTTTTTTGTATGGAGCGAATCACGTTTAATTTTTTTTCTTCAATTGTGCGAATATGTTGGGTGTGTGGCGTGAATATATGATAGCAAGAGTTATTTTCTATCCACGAAAAAAAAATCTGCGCCGGCCATCCGCGGCAGCGCGAGTAATCATTCGGTAAAAAAAAAATTGTTTTGTAAGAATTTTTTTGCCATTTAAAATAAATTCAAAGTGCATTTTTGGCTCATTTGGCTGTTTTAGCCATCTTTTTAGTTAAATATATAGTTTTAATAGCGCATAGGTACTTATAACTAGTAATTCTGGTAGAGATTTAGTTATTATTGCTTGTTATTGGTAGCACCTGCATTGTGATTGATGACTCATTTGTTTGTGCGCTCGGCTAAGTGCATAACTAATGAGTCATCGAAAAATGCTCGTCTCTGATTGGCTGAATAATTTTCACTCACTGTTATGTCCACTGAGTAATTAACACTGACTATAAATATAAAGGTTTCGCTCTTGTCGCTTAATTATGAACACAGTGAAATACTTTTATTTTTATATTTACATTAGAGCTATGGCTGGATTTTGTACCAACCTAGATCTTTTTGTGAAGTTAAGAAGTGGCGGTAATCTGAAAAATCATATGTTTCTATATGAAAGTATCATTTCTGTCTTGACTACCGAAGTTTCTGAAGAAGACTAGAACCGAATCAAGGAGTTCTGTCGACTTTTTTGTGTAAATCTAAATAAAAAGTGGATGGAGTCAAGTAGAAATCAAAAAACTTTTATGAATCGTGTAAGTAATCGCAAGTGGTTGGAAAAAAACATCAACTGGCCTGTTTGTGACAGTGTTGACCTGAGAGAGATGGGCTTTTCGGACGCAGCCTTACCTGAGCCTGTGGATATAGATTCCCATGTTCCTACTCTTGCAATATGTACTGCGGAAGCGGGAACATCTACAGAAAAGGAGCACAGAAAACCGTTCGAAGAGTTAAGAAATAAGCAAAAAAAAAGACGTTCTACTTCCATAGTAGAAGAAAATTCCGAGGAAGAGTTGCAGCACTGGTACATAACAAAATTAAAAGACAATGGCAAAACGAATCTGGCAAAAGTGGTCGAACACCTTTCCAGTAATCCAGATGCACTATCCGAAGTAGACGAGCGACTATTCAAAAAGCAGAGCTTAAGTACTGTCTCTGAAGATAAGTGTTTAGCTCTTTATACATCAGTTGCGCTCTCGAAATGGAAGTACTTAGCTCTTCGACAATTTCTGAAAGAAGAAAACTGTGCTGCCTTTCCATCTTATCCAAAGCTTGTAAATGCCAAGAAAAGATGTTACCCACCACAAGAGAGTATGGAGATTACCGTTAAATGTTACAACAAAATACCTTGTGACATATTGCAATTAAATGAAAGAAAATTTAAAACTCATATCAAAAGTGCACTTTGTAAACAAGCATATTACAAATTAGAGGATTATATCCAGGATAAGAGTGCTTGGAAACATGCTGGTCCTGCTCCATAGGACAATTTAGAATCAAGACAAAATCAAACTGGTTGCTAATTTAATTGTAAAATTGATTATTTTGTGTTTTATGACATTGATTTAACATTCTGTGATTACTTTCTCACACACTGACTTATTAATTACAAAATTTTAGGAAAATCGTCTACTTTTACAATGTTTGTAAATATGTGAGCACCATGTATCTATCACATATTAAATTATCTGTCGTTGCTTCATTTTTAATTCTTTTTACCTATTGTGGTATAGTAATTTTATTCTAGGTGCATCGTCTTCACATATAATTATTTAACTAATGTACGTACCTATACAAACTATTGTAAAACATTTTAAAAGAGTAACGGTGGAGTTTCTTGCCCATTCTTCTCCATACGAAAACTACCTTTTGGTAGGGGCGACTAGAATCATTTTTAATATTTTGTAAATTTCGACGTTCAAAAGTGCCATACATGGGCCTATTTGAAATAAATGATTTGACTTTGACTTTGACCGAAAAAGGAGCTCAGATTAAATTGCAAGCGCTATTAGACCACACTGTGGAGAGGATTTTACTAGATATGAATTCTGTTGGTAGGTCTCAAAATGAAGAACTCAAGTTGACCTGGAAATGGGGACTTGATGGTTCTTCGTCGCAGAGTAATTATAAACAGAAAACATCAAACACAGCTACAGAGTTCGATGATTCAACAGTAGTCATGATAAGCATCGTCCCTCTTCGGCTAGTGTCTACTAGCCCATCATCTGGGAATGAAAATATAGTTTGGGAGAACCCCACACCGTGCTCAACTCTGTACTGTCGACCAGTGAAGTTCACCTTCACTTCGGAGACAGCTGATTTTATAAACTCTGAAGAGTCTGAGATGAAAAAACAAATTGATGAACTAATATCTACACAGTGTGGAAATATTAATGTATCACATGAATTGCATATGACCATGATTGATGGAAAAGTGGCCAATATTATTGCTGAAGTACCATCATATGCAACGTGTCCCATTTGCTTGGCAAAACCGAGCGAAATGAATAATTTAGACGCTTTGACTTCCAAACCACTTCGTGAAGAAATTTACAAACAAGGAATTTCTTCACTGCATATGAAGATTCGGTGTATGGAATGTCTTCTCCATATATCTTATAATCTGGATTTTCAACGATGGACTGCTCGAGGTGTATGTTCACCTCGAGCAGTCCATCGTTGAAAATCTTTGGCTTTGAAACAAGCTAAAAAAATTACTACGCAACAAGAGTTTCGTGAGCAAACTGGACTGCTGATTGATATAGTCAAGCAGGTATGTATTTAATTTTCGCTCTTTTTATGTTGTTTGTGTATTATATCTCTATGTATTGTATATTACAGTATTTTTTTCCCATTTTAGGGTTTTGGAACTACAATTGACGGGAATACTGCGAGGCGCTTTTTCCAAGATTACAAAAGATCATCCAGAATAACGGGAATTGACGAAAATCTGATTTTCAGATTTTCCGTTATTCTACAAGCCATATCATCAGGCAAAAACATTGACTGTGAAAAATTTAGAAGATACTGTAGAGAAACAGCTGATGTGTACGTGCAACACTATTCGTGGTACTACATGCCAGTTAGTGTACATAAACTTCTATTGCACGGTGCAGACATCTGTAACCACTTTGGTGTTTTGCCAATCGGTAAGTAAAAAATAAATATAGTTTGATGTATTATTTGACTCGATTGCGTTTTGAAATTAAAATGTATGTACTTATTCGTTTTAGGTACCTTGTCTGAAGAAGCTTCGGAAGCCCGTAAAGGACTTCAGAAACGTCAGGGAGAGGCACACTCGAAAAACGGGGAGAATAGCAACAAACGAAGACATCCTCCATGGACTTCTAATAAGCTCTGATCCCCACATATCCTACATAAGGCCTAAAATAATGAAACAGGTTCATAATGAGTTGTTGCCTGAAGCAATTCAGTTGTTACAGACTACTGAGCCTCCCTGTGACAGTGAGATTATGGAGGAAGAAGAATGCCTCACAGCAGAGTCCGAAAATTTGCCGGACCCACTAGCACTTCTGGAACAAGAAATAATGTGATCCGGCTCTAGATTATTCCCACAAAAGCCCATCAGGGCTAGGAATATGACAAACAGCCCTTTTCAGGGCTACAATTACTTCAAAGTTTCATATTGATCGAACGTACGATAACTTATACTATAATATACATACGCTTGATTATATAGATAATTATCAACGACTTGCCCGTACAAATTTAAATTATTTCACCTATCATTAACAAAATTAGTATAACCTGAAACTTATTACGATATTTATTCAACAATAGATCACGTGCAGTTAAAAAAATAACACAGCCAATCAGAGACAAGCATTTTTCGGTGACTCGTTTGTTATGCGCTTAGCCGAGCGCACAAACAAATGAGTCATTAATCACAATGCAAGTGCTACCGATAACATGCAATAATAACAAAATCTCTACCAGAATTACTAGTTATAAGTACCTATGCGCTATTAAAACTATATATTTAACTAAAAAGAAGGCTAAAACAGCCAAATGAGCCAAAAATGTACTTTGAATTTATTTTAAATGGCAAAAAAATTCTTACAAAACAATTTTTTTTTTACCGAATGATTACTCGCGCTGCCTCGGATGGCCGGCGCAGATTTTTTTTTTCGTGGATAGAGAATAACTCTAGCTATCATATATTCACGCCACACACCCAACATATTCGCACAATTGAAGAAAAAAAATTAAACGTGATTCGCTCCATACAAAAAAATCTAATTCATTTTTTTCAAGACAAACTATCAACTTTAGAAGAAATTTTATAGGAGTAAAAGTTGTCAGGAATATCATAACACGTCATATAAAAAAAAATCGCATCGATATTGGAACTTTGTTGCCTAAGTCCACTAATTTTCAGTATGGGCCCACTGTGCGGCGCGGCAGTGTGGCAGCAGGGTGGCGACCTTGCATATACACAGTTAGGTGCGGCGGAGGCGCGGCAGAGGCGCGGTGGCGGCAGGGTGGCGGCGCGGCGACGGTGTCCAGTGGTACCTCGGTACGTTGTAATACTACCACGTGGGCCTAGTGGTCACAAGCGCTATTGCTGAGCATGAGGTCCTGGGTTCGATTCCCAGGTCGGGAAAAGTGTTATAGGGTTTTTCCATAAGGAATTTCTCAATAGCAGCCCGGAGTCTGGATGGGGTACACCTCAGCCTAACTCTTCGAGGAAACATTTCGATGTGCATCTGGACTGAGGGCCATTTATTTTTCTTCTTCCAAATTGAGTTGAAACTTATAGAGAATTTAGTTAAAAATAGTAAAAACTTAAAGCAAAGGTCCATAAATTTCTTAAACGTGAATTTAAAACTTTTATGAACAAATGACTTGGGCTCTCAATCCAGACGCTTGCATAAAGTGGCATACCATAAATCTCAGAAAGTACTACCACTGTGTTAATAATTTTTATTTTAGAATTTAGAATTTAGTTAAGATTTTCTTAAATCTTTTAAGAAATTTTCAACTCGCTAGAATTGGACGTTATAGATTTATGGCGGTTTAACTGGGTCCCTCAGTCTGTACTGAGGAATCTTCAAAGCATGAGTTAAACTGTAGAAATACATAAATATGGCTTTTATGTCTTATAGTTAAACATCTCTGTGAATTCGACGGCACGGTTGCCGCAGTGGTTAAGCGATTGACTGCTGCGCTGCGTGTCGCGGGTTCGATTCCCGCACGGAACAAATATTTGTATGACCTACAAGTAGTTGTTCCGGGTCTGGCTGTTTGTGTATGTGAGTTTAAATGTTTGTAAACGCACCCACGATACAGGAGAAATTCCTAGTGTGGGGCAACGTTTTTAATTAGTTGAAAAGAAATAATGGCTTGAAAGCATTGAAAGCATGGTTGAAAAGTAAACGAAAGTTGAATTTTCGTAAAACGTTTGAACTGAGAGCCCAATATTTTCGGCTATAATGACTAGGCTCAACCTCATAGGTTAATACAAATTAGACCAAGTATTTTTACTAAATTTTAATTAAAATTTGACTTATCGTCCGTCGTTCTAAATGCCATACTTTTAAGAGACAATGGTGCCGATTCTCTTGTCACAAATGCCTCTAAACTAAACTAAAAATCACCAAAATTTCGTTTATTCCTGTCAAACGACGATTTCCCATTCTGAAATAGACTAAAGTGACACAACTTAACTATATTTTAGTTTGACAGCACTAAGATGGCAACGAGATATTAGTTTAGTGAAAATAACATTTTTGCTATTCTGAATTTGACGTTTTTCACCTAAAATTTAGATTTTCTAACTAAATCTGACTATTTTTAATCGCGACTAAAAACGTGTGGAATAAAATTGGTTGTCATGAACTATAAATTCACACCAACACCTCGACTTCAAATGCAAAAACAGTACTGAATCATTTTTTTTTCTTTTGCTTATATCTCGAAAACGGTGTGTCCAATCGCAAAAATAATGAAAATTTCGACCCCCTTTATAAAACCCTTAAACCCGTAACACTCTACATGTAGGTAATAATTTTTCTTATTTTCCATACAAAAAGTGAAAAATTCCATACAAAACACGACGAGGCTGCCCCCCCTGCGCGCCTCCGGCTCTAAAAAGATCACGTGGTTAGGTATCACGTGTGGAGTCGCGATTGTCAAATTCGATTTAGATGTGTCAAAATTATTTTTAAATTTAGTGAATTTATTTTGCAGAATAGCTTTAAGATTCTCATAGTCAAAAGTAAGGAATTTTAGTGATAGTTTAGTTAGTTTAGTTCGGTGTACAAGAGAATCGGCACCAATGGTGTCGATTCTCTTGTCACAAATGCCTCTAAACTAAACTAAAAATCACCAAAATTTAGTTTAATCCTGTCAAACGACGATTTTCCATTCTGAAATAGACTAAAATGACACAACTTAACTATATTTTAGTTTGGCAGCACTAAGATGGTACTGAGATAGTGGTGCCGATTCCCTTGTTCACAAACTAAATTAAATTTAAGTTCAGTGCATCTTTTTCTTTCTATTTCATTAAGAAAAGGACAGAAGATAAATTTTAGTTTAGTCCTGTCAAATTAATCAGCGCTTGACGTAAATTGACGTAATTTTAGTAGGCAAGTTTTTAATCACGTCTAAACTTGTATGGAGTAGTGACAGGCGCTGATTAATTTGACAGGACTGAACTAAAATCATCTTCTGTCCTTTTCTTAATGAAATAGAAAGAAAAAGATGCACTGAACTTAAATTTAGTTTAGTTTGTGAACAAGGGAATCGGCACCATTAGTTTAGTGAAAATGGCAATTTTTCTATTCTGAATTTGACGTTTTTCACCTAAAATTTAGATTTTCTATCTAAATCTGACTATTTTTAATCGCGACTAAAAACGTGTGGAATAAAATAGGTTGTCATGAACTTTAAATTCACACCAACACCTCGACTTCAGATGCAAAAACAGTACTGAATATATTTTTTTCTTTTGCTTATATCTCGAAAACGGTGTGTCCAATCGCAAAAATAATGAAAATTTCGACACCCTTTATAAAACCCTTAAACCCCTAACACTCTACATGTAGGTAATATTTTTTCTTATTTTTCATACAAAAAGTAAAAAAATCCATATAAAACTCGTCGAGGCTGCCCACCATGCGCGCCTCCGGCTCTAAAAAGATTCACGTGGTTAGGTATCACGTGTGGAGTTGCGATTGTCAAATTCGATTTAGATGTGTCAAAATTATTTTTAAATTTAGAGAATTTATTTTGCAGAATAGCTTTGAGATTCTCATAGTTCAAAGTAAGGAATTTTAGTGATAGTTTAGTTAGTTTAGTTCGGTGTACAAGAGAATCGGCACCAATGCATTTTCAATTTTTGTATAGGAGCAAAATTTGGTAGGGAGACCATAATGTTCTTAAGTAGGTACATTATAGAAGTATTCAAAATAAGTTTTGTAAAGCGCAGTCAGAAAGTCATAAAGAAACTAAATCATTTATTTAAAAAACATTTATTTATCAAAATAACTTAAACTCACATAAATGTAACATACAATAACAGGTTAGATACAATCTTAAAAACTAAAGCTAAGGAAAACTAGCCAACGTTTTTCTAATCCTAATTATAATATCATACATAACTCATGACTTTCTGCTTTTTTTTATTGTTTTTTTTTTTATTAATGTTTTAATGAGTGTGTTTTAGTTTAATTTGTGATTTCCTGTGCGAGTTTCAATAAATACTTTTTCTTTCTTTCTTTCTAACTAATATTATAAATGCGAAAGTGGGTTTGTTTGTTTGTGACGCTTTTGCGCTAAAACGGCTGAACCGATTTGAATGAAATTTGGCTTATAGGTAGACCATGACCTGCGTTAGGACATAGAATACTTTTTATTCCGATATTCCCACGGGATCGAGACTTATGCGGGTGCAACTACAGGGCGCTGCTAGTAATATTCTAAATGCGAAAGTGAGTTTATTTTTGTGTTACGCTTTCACGCCAATACGGCTGAACGCATTTAGAATTTGGCACATAGGCAGACCATGACCTGCAGATAGACATAGGCTTTTTCATCCTGGATCACAGATGAAGTCGTGAGCAACAGATAGTTACTATAATGACGAAAAAACTTCCGTAAAGATGATAAGTATGATTAAATATTCATATCTCCCTTTGAATCATTTTGCATCGGTATCAGTAAGCCCGTACGACAGAGTATGTAAATAAACAGGTTGTTCTCTACTATTATAAAATCTTACCATCAAGTCATCATAGCAGACCACGCGGCAGTTTATAAAACCATGCCCCTTGTAATGACCGAGATCAGCCGGTTGCAACGCAGGAACATATTATTCAGTAACGCCTAGTAATTTGAAACATTTACCTTGTAAACTAATTGTTTCGGGTAGGTCCTTTAAATTAACTTTATCTGTCCCGTTAAAATCAAATGAAATCAAATTCGAGAGCTCATAACTAATAATGTCCTGATATTGTTTTCGTCGTACTTCTGCTACCCTTCTGGCAGATTCTGGAGCGAACTTTACTGTTCTCGAGCGACATGGAGGATGGAAGTCGAGTGCTGTAGCAGAGGGGTGTATAGAAGATTCCATTGAGAACAAGGCGAAAATATGTGAACGCATCGTGGAAAACATTAAATTACAACCTTCATTAATCCATCCATGCCACTGTCGCCGCGCGCATCTACATCCAAACAACGAGATTCACCGTCACATTTTCCTCAAAATGAGCCAGATTCGGACTTTATTTATTAAAACACGCAGAATTTAAAATCTACAACAATATCTATTCCTAATAAAACTAACAATAAATTTTCATAATTGCGAATATGTCTCAAATGTAAATATAAGTTTTTAGTTGTTTTATTATTAGATACTATTTAATTTTAATTTAGTTGTTACTCTGTTTTACTAAATAATAATATTACAATAAAATATGAGGCGCCTTTTATTTTCTCATAGAGGGTGATGAAAAGCAGAGTGCACTCGGGCGCAAAATATATTTTTGGCTCGGGCGACGTACTTTGAATCCCTCGCTACGTTCAGGATTCTACTAAAGAATCCCTCGCTACGTTCAGGATTCTACTCTAGATTCCCTAACTTCGCTCTGGATTCAAAAAAGCGCCCTCGCCGTAAAAATATTATTTTGCTCCCTTATAATACAATCTACTATTATTTCTGAAAAACGTTCTATTCTTTTTTTAAACACTATATTTTTCAAGTTTTCTTTAGTTTTATTTATTGTATCTGACCTATAATTTTATGTTACATTTATGTGAGTAATAAGATAATCAATCAATCAATCAATCATTTATTTTGTTAAACATAGGTATGGTTACAGATAGTATAGTCTAAAATATGCGCACTATGTTTTGCCAATATTTATGGCGTACAAAATTAACACAAATAAGTAATTACAACTAAGATGGCATGTCAATAGATTAAATTAAAAGAAATAATAATATCAATTTAAAACAATATGTCAATTATGTAAACAGGTCATACAATTTTAGACAAATAAACACATTCATACTTAGTCAATAAATAAAATCATAAGTGTCTAATAAGCAAGTCGGAATCTTCATACCTCTGTTTATCAGTAGTAAACTCAGTGATGGAGTAGTAACATCTATCTAAAAGGAATTTAAACAAATACTTTTTAAAGGATCCCAGACACTCTGCTTTTCTAATGGCTTCTGGTATACTATTATATATTTTTGGGGCCATACCTAACACACTTTTGCCGAAAAATGCGGTTTTATGAGAGGTAACATGAATGGTATTCTGATAACGGCGAAAGCGCAGCTTTTCAAATAAATGCAGGTTACAACGAACAAACACTCCCATTTCATAAATGTACATAGATGGTAAAGTGAGTAAACTAAGTTCCTTAAACAATGGCTTACAACTATCAATCGATTGTAATTTCGTAAACGATCGCAAGCATTTCTTCTGAGCTTTAAAAGCAATATCTCTGTTAGTGGAGTTGCCCCAGAAAATGATTCCGTACCTAATGCCAGAAGCCACATAAGCATTATAAGTTATTCGTACTGTAATGCGGTTAACCGTTTTTGATAGTTTGTACAGAGCATACGCAAATTGACTAAGCTTCTTTGACAAAGCGTCGATATGATGCTTCCAAGTCAGATGACTATCTATGTAAAGGCCTAGAAATTGTGTGATGTCACTTTCAGAGATTATTACGTTACCATAATTTATATTTAGTTTCGGTTTATTTGTTCTTTGATAAAATGTCATAATTTTAGTCTTGTTAAGATTTACTTTTAGATTATTATTAACTAACCAATTTACTATATTTTTAAGATCGTCATTTATCGTCATAATCAATAAATAATATAATAATAATAATCAATCAATAATATAACAATAATAATTAAATAAAATAGCAATAATAATAAATTAAATAATATAGCAATAATAATTACTCAAAAGAAAGCAATTTATTTATATGAATAAACAGAATTATAATATATAAAAAATAAAAGGTATATAAAAATTATCTAAATTTAAGTACTTTTTACAGATAAAACATAAATAATAATAGTTAAGCGAAATGTTAGTAGGTATCTTATTCGCGATCTCCTGACTTTGATTATATGTAAGTTAAAACTTGTTCCCACAAAAACAATTATCCCCTAAAACAGGGCTTCCTCTCTCCTACCCTTTTTGCTGTGCCCTACAGTAAAGCAATAAAGATATTGAGTATTGAGTCATTTTCAAGTATATTAATGTCATTATTAGAGAATAAAATAGTACTGTCATCAGCAAATAAGACCATCTGGTGCTTACTGACCTTGGGCATATCATTTATATAAATGTTAAATAATGGAGGGCCAAGAATGCTACCTTGGGGAACACCATAAATAGTTTTCCTAGGACGTGAAATGTATGTTCTTTCAACTTTCGAGCTCGCACATAGCCTATCAAGCGCTGTGATTTGAGTGCGATTAGAGAGATAAGATTGTAATAGGTTTAATGCAGTTCCTCTAATCCCGTAGCGCTCTAATTTGTTTAGCAGTATGCCATGATCTACATGGTCGAATGCTTTAGACATATCCATAAACAAAGCTGCCACTGGAATTCTAGCATCAACACTAGAAACAATTTCCTTGATCACGTTATAGATCGCCATATTAATGGATTTACCTTTCCTGAATCCAAACTGTTCTCTGACTATGACATCATGCTTTTCGAAAAACGACGAAAGGCTATTGTATATCACCTTTTCTATAATTTTGGAAAAAATGGGAATAAGTGCTATCGGTCTATAATTACCAATGATACTTTTATCATCTTTTTTATGAATAGGTTTAATAACAGTAATTTTTAATTTGTCCGGAAAATGACCATGTTCAATGCACAGATTGATAATGTAACTCATAGCAGGTCCTATTAATGGCGCTACATATTTGACCACTTTTGTAATGATGCCATCACATGGCTATTGGTATTATTTAAAGAGCAAATTATAGCCACTATGTCTGCTGGTACTGTAGGAGGAATAAATATGGAGTTACAATTTATTTCAATGTTTGTATAGGAAGGAGTAGAATTATTCGGTTGAATTTCGTCTATGAAATAGTCATTAAAAGCTTGTACAATTAGTCGAGGTTTATGTATTTTATTGTCATTTATTGTTACATATTCAGGTATATTTTCTCTAGGATAGTTAATCTTATTTTTATTGATAATGCTCCAAGTTGCTTTAGATTTATTCCTGGCCGAATTAATGTGAAAGTCATTCTGAGATTTTTGGGTCAGTGCTATTATTTTCTTTAAACGAGCTGTATGTTGCTTTAATAAAAGTTTATTTTTTGAAGTAGGGGCTCGCTTGTATTGCCATAACATTTCTCTTTTACGCTTACTACTGAGCCTAATTCCCTTGGAAATCCAGTTAGATTTTTTACGCAGTGAGATTCTTACTTTCCTTAAAGGGAAACAGAGGTCATAAAAAAGGATAAATAGGTCATAGAAACAGTTGAATGCTTCATCAGGATTGACGTGTAGATAGACTTAAAACTAAGATTATGAAGAGAATCAATGAATTTAGTTAGGTTTTCTTGGCAATAGTCGTGCTTCAGTGCATACCAATGCTTAATGGAACAAGTTTTTTTCACAGGGCATTTAATCACTTGGGCTGTATGATCAGATAGTGCAAGATCAAGCACTGCACACTTACTACCTCTGATATTATGAACGATATTGTCTATGCATTTACCACTAGTTAATCGTGTAGGCTGATGAATTCCAATTTTTAAGTCATAGGTTAAAAGGAGAGTTTGAAAATTATTAAATGGTTTTGATTGTGTCAAAGTGTCTATATTAAAATCGCCACAAATAACTACTTTTTTTAAATCACCGAGGCTACACATTCGTAAGATACCATCCAAGTTAGCAAAAAATAGTTCTAAACAGTCATTCTTAATTTTGGGTGGTCTGTAGATGCAAATCACTATTAAATTATGTACTATTAATTCTATTGCGCAGCATTCAAGGATGTTAGCTACATAGAATTTACAAATTTAAATGATTTTATATATAAATATAAAATCATTGATATAAGTAAATTCATATATAAGGATACAGGCATACGATTTATAAGGATGCAAGAACCACCACGCCTAGTATTCCGCATTGAAAACGTAGCTAATTCATAGTTAGGGATAGATAGATGGAACTGATCTCCGTTTACCATATTGTGTTCAGTGATACATAATAAGTCAATGTTTTGTCCCTTGTCCCATAATTCTTCTAAATGGAGAGTAAGTAGGTCCGACTTACCAATCAAGCCATTAACATTTTGATGGAAGATATTTACGTATTTATACACGAAAACAATTGCTACTACCAGCTTTAGGCACTTTGTCCATACACATAGACAAGTCACAGTTAATAATATTGTCGTCAGGAATGTCACTAGTTTGAGCTGATTTATCACAGGCAGAAATAACAACGTCGCCAGGCATGTTACAAGTTTGAGTTGATTGGTCGGATCTTAGCTTAGTGAGAACTCGATTTTGCGCAATATAAGTCACAAATTTAGTTTTGAAATCAATATGTAATATTTCTTTCAGTAGGTATCTACAAATATTAACAGTAAGATGGTGTTGTCTTCGTGGTACAGATTGACTATATCCCATATTCACAAATAGACCATTATATTTATTACATACATGGCGTAGCGTACTATTCAAGCTCCGTTCATTTAAATGATTGTTGTAAGGGACTTCTGATACAATAATGTTGGCATGCTTAATACTTTTAAACCAAACACCGAGGTCAATTTGAAAATCCAGAGGATTGGTATCGTTAGTACCTGTCAGTATAATAACATAGTCATTTTTTGTAAGAGAATCAAAGTTAAAAGAATTGATTAAGACATCTGTTGTTGTTGCGCCAGGTTTCCAGAAGCATAATACTTGAAATTCATTGCCCAGCAGGGCTTGCAAGGTGTATCGAATATTTCGCCCTTGGTCATCACCTAAAACAATGACCGTCTTCTGTTGCACAGGTGTGGTTTTGTGGGTTGACGTCGTCTTTACGGTGGTTAGAGTACATTCTCGTGAAAGAGTACTAGCGCTTGAGCTCAAATTATTTACAGGTCCTGGGGTTAAAATAGCTGCTGATGCTGCAGTCTCTTCTGGCAGCATATTATTGATAGCAGGAGACTCATTGACAGGTATATCCAAATCACATTTGTCAGTTACTGGGGCTACTGCAACGTTTTGTGTAGGGGACGAAGTTATTAGGGTTGCTCTGTTTTCGTCATACATGGATAGCCTTTTCTTTTTTCTATTTGATCTGGTTTTCGATAAATCTGAGCAATCTATTTTCTTAAATACTTCTATAACTTTCAAATACTTAGCTAATTCGTTTTTTAGGTTGTTAATTTCGTCATGTAACTTGTCTATTTCATTAGTCGCAGTTATAAGATTGTTTGTTAATGTCTCAACCTTAAATCGTAAGTCTTCACAACAGGATTTGTGCGTTTTAGTAGAGGTGTCCGGCAAACTTAACATTGTTGAGTCAAATATCGTTGTGTTAGATAGTTCATGGAATGATATTTAGATCGTCTCATGCGCCGGAACGTTACATTCTGCTGCTCATTATTTTCCATTATAATAATATTATTATGTTACGTATACAAAGGAATGCGGAAAATTGTGTGCCGAGAAAGGTTTTAAGAACACAAAAAGTGTTAAGATGTATGTTAGGACGGAACTCGAGACATCGAGCGTACGAGGTCGCCGCCGTATCCACTACACCAACTTGCTGTTAAGAAAGAGTGTTGAAATAAATGGTGTGTTTTTAGTCGTTTCTATAAATTAAACGATCGTTATGACGATAATTTGAACATGTAGATAATTTTACCGCAACCGCCAGTTTTATTTAATTCTCACAACACACTTTATTTTGAAAATAATTTATTGTTTCACTTATATTTAATGATATTTTCACTGCAGTTGTATTATTTAAACGTTATTTGCTTGTAGTCTTAGATGTAATGTAAACATCTCTTGTGTCACTTTATTTAAAAGAAGTATTTTATGCACTATACTTCCACGTGTTAGGTTTCAATTTATTATACTGGCAGCACCGAAAGATTCGATGTGTCCTTCTGGGTTGGGCGCTCGTGACGGTAGGACGTGCTTAGTGGCGGTGTCGGTAAAAATACAGATTGGCATAGAATTGGTTGGAGATCTACTGTAAATTAAGGTAACCTATTAGTTTTATGGTAAATATAAGAATACTGATTTGATGGTGAAATGAATTGTGATATTATGTGGGGAATAGGAGATGTGATGGTATGGTGTAGAATATTGAATTTGATGTTGGCAAAGAATTATAAATGACTGACAAATATCTTGGTGTTTCATATTACTTCCTTATCCCTGAAATACTGTAAATATGTAGTTTTATTATATTTCAGAAGTGGTATGTGGCCCGCTTATTTCTTTTGCATTATAATAGAATTCATTTAAAAGTATTATTAACGGTTAAAATTGAATTGTAGAAATACCTAACCTACCTACATCACATCTCTTTTGGTATATTCGAATTTTCGGTTACAAAAATTAAATAGACTGTGATCCGTATAGTACCACTTTATGAAGGTTATGTGAAGGTCACATTTTTCTTTCTCTAAATTGATCTCCTGGATAAGTTCATGGGGTGCAAGGGGAAGTAAAATCTTGTTATTTTTGAGCTACGACCTACCGTTTAGAAGATATTAGACATTTTAACTTTTTCACGGCTTGTTCGAAAAGGAGTCAAACCCGTTGTTATGAGTTTCAGATAATGTTTCGCGACAGTGAAGCGTCTTCACTGGGCACCGGCTGACGACCCCGGCCCGAGGTGGTATCCATTCAGGGGTAGAACTGGGAACTAGTCGCAGTCATAGCCGACGCTATGGAGGTCGCAGCCACCGTGGTCGGAGTCTCGTGTGCAGCGTCCATTGTGAGCGGACCGCGGGATGTGCGAGCGAGAGCCGGCAAAAGCGGTTACGCTGCTGCAGCTGGACGCCAGTGCAGCTGGACGCCAGTGCAGCTGGACGCCAGTGCAGCTAGACGCCAGTGCAGCTGGACGCCTGTACAGCTAGATGCCAGTGCAACTGGATGCCAGTGAAGCTGGACGCCTGTATAGCTGGATGCTAGTGCAGTCGCACTTGGTGCTGATAATCGGTGCTGTTGCTTCAATATCTTTTCATATATCATTTTAGTTACGTATTTATTCAAAATCATTTATTTGCAAATAAGGTACAGAAAGTTTTTAAGATAATTATTTCTATCTTATATTATGCCTTTAATTACGGAGTGCACATACTGGATTATTATTTTGAGAAATTAATTAATTAAGTTATATAATGGATGCGATTAGTAAATGATATTAAATTAAATCCTTATTCATAAATGGCATCAAAATACTACAATTTACAACTTGGGATTCAGTTATACAATTCGATACACATGATAAAGCTGTTGTTGGATCTGAGTGTGAGTTTCGTCTTGGGTTGATATAACTAGTTAGTATTACGAGATCAATACTCAATTCTTTATTGCGTTCCATATGTATTACATAGAAAACATAACAAAGTAAAAGATCAATATGGACCCAGTCGGGCATCAAGGGGCATATAGTAGCTTGTTGCCTGCTGTTAGTTTCTTACATTTGATTAATAGTACTTCCCAGATGTCATAAGGTAAACTAACTAAGTTTTAATGAGGACAAATAGGAGAAATCAATCCGAATAAGTTTATGTACAATTTTATTGTGTCTAAAGTTATTAGTATTCCTAGTTAATTATAATGTGTAGATTGACTGGTTTGAGATTTGATTAATTATATCTGGAACGATAAGGATGAGAATATGTATGTGAATATGACACATATGTAGCACACATGTATATACGTGTGTAACTGTTATTTTGTGATACTTCTGTGAATATCAAAATTATAATTTCGAACAATCAGTATATACTTATGTATTTATGCTTGTGAGAGCATTCACAAGTTATGAGCACGGTTGGCGAGAGCGTTCGCTACCACCGTGACTTTATGATTATATTTATATATGTATGCTTGTGAGAGCGTTCACAAGTTATGAGCACGGTTGGCGAGAGCGTTCGCTACCACCGTGACTTTATGATTATATGTATTTATGTACTTATACTTGTGAGAGCGGTCACAAGTTATGTCGCCATGATTGGTGAGAGCGTTCACTACTATCATGACTTTATGATTATATTTATGTATTTATGCTTATGCGAGCGGTCACAAGTTATGTCACCGTGGTTGGCGAGAGCGTTTGCTACCACCGTGACTTCATGATTATAATTATGTATTTATACTTGTGAGAGCGGTCACAAGTTATGTCACCATAGTTCGAGAGAGCGTACATTGCCACCGCGACTTAATAATTATTTTTATGTATTTAATATGAGAAGGAGGGTTCAAGAAATTATGAAAAGTATAGAATAGCTCTTTAGTTGCACAGAAAGTAGGTACAAGTTACAGATGTTAAGTTTAAAATTGATCCTTATACTAACTACCTCAATTAAGGCATGCAAACAGTTTAAGCTATGATAAAGACTCCCTTAATATAATATTATTAAAACTTTCAATCAAAACAATACAAGTTTACCATGTCAAGATGAAATTTAGCAAATAATTTGAAATAAGCAATACCTACAATACGAGTACATAATGTCAAGTTTACTAAAATGGGATCATAAATTCGTCAAGTTCGAGGTCAATACGGTTAAATTAACATGATTTAGTACAAGTCAAGAGTACAGAGATTTATTTATTATTATTAGATATATAATAACAATTTACATTCTCATCAGAAAAAAATAAAAACGCCTGTTTATTTTATTTTATTTTCTTATTTAACTCGAACACAAATGATTCATATTGTTGTTACTTGAGTAATAACATTTATTAATTAATTGATCTGACAATTTATTTTTGAATTGTGGAAATGTCTCATTTTTATTACATCGGGTATTTTGTTAAATATGGTTAGTAAGAAGCTACTGGTTAGAACATATACAGTTAGTTCTGATAATAATATCAAGGAATTGAATTGTTTTAGTTTAGAATCAGATTATAAGATAGATAGACAGTTAGATAGAATATTCTTTATTATGTACACCATAAAAATTACAGACATTATATTCAGAAATTTTACATTGGGTGTCACAATGGGCGGTCTTATCGCTAAAAGCGATCTTTTACAGACAACCTTTGGATGGATTTAAATGGCAAAGGAGAGACAATACTGCAGGTAGTCAGTGGTGTACCATTTACATATACAACAGATACACAGATACATAAAGCATATATTTACCTATATAAATATATATATATTAGATAAATAACAGATACACCTATATAAAATTATAAACATGAAACAAGAGCAAGGAACTACATGTAATGATGATGTTTAAGGAGAGAGGAAATGTTTAAACCCCAACAGAAGCTTGTTTCGTCGTAATTTAATCCTTGGTAGTGAGAATATTATGAATGAAATATTTTTAGATACAAGACGGTTATCTGAAAAATAATGATTAGGCAGGTGATGAATGAAATACGCCTAAATTGTGGAGTATGTAATTGGTCATAGGTTTTAAAAACAGAATAATTGTGTTGCATCAGAAGTTTATGATTTACGTTTCTTCATATGATACGGTTGACCTGAAAGAATAAAAATAATGATTAATAAGGAAATAGTAACAAATAATGTATGTTAATTAATCTATGAATTTTATGATTAAGTTATTGTTTGAAAGTGAAGAGGAAGTGTGAATTAAATATTATTATGCTGTTTTGTTAAAAGTCATGCTGTGTTAAAAATAATAGAGGCAAATGTTATGATTTTAATGAAACTGAAACTTTTAAGGGAAAATATCGATATTACTTAAGTTAAGCTAAAATGAAAATACATACTTATATATGATTGAGAGATGGAAGTCGAAGCATAGGCCATTCATTGGAAGTCGTACAGTGGCTGGCAAGTGAGAGTGCTTAACCAGTAAAGCTTGCGGTGCAATGTTTGGCACGTGCAGGATGTTATGTCACTTATTGGAAATCGTACAGTGGCTGGCAAGTGAGAGTGCTTGTCCAGTGAAGCTTGCGGTGCAATGTGTGGCATATACAGAATGTAATGTTAACATATTAGGTCGAAGTCGAAGCATAGGCCATTCATTGTAAGTCGTACAGTGGCTGACAGGTTAGAGTGCTTGATCAGTGAAGCTTGCGGTGCAATGAGTGACGGATGTAAATTAATATTGAAAAGTCTGTATGAGTTAATCAAACTGAGAAATTAACAAAATGCGATAATGTAATATCTTACCTTTTAAGCGTTTTTGGAGTAAATTGTCACTGACTAATGAATTTCATAGTTTTTGAGAATATTGTTAGCTCATGCTTGTAAATTTAACGCTAAATATTCAGGTCTTCTATAACATTGATTGAAAAAACAAACAACATAACGTTTATTTTATAATATAAAGCTTATGGGCAAACTTGATGTCAGGAAAGTCGAATGTTAGCTTTTGATTTTAACGTAACTAAATCTTGTTGATAGGATGCAGATTATTTTGTAAATGTTTTATTTAATTATTTGACACTTTCTGAAACCGACTTCCGGTGCTGTAATTACAGTCTCCGCGGGTTTATTACGTATCTTGCAGAAGCCTAGCGATAGCGAAATTTGCGCAATAGTTTCTCTTAAATTGCAAATCCGTATTATGTATCGGCGATAGCCACACCATAGCAAACTAGCGATAGTGCTGCCTCTAGAGAACAATCATTCAACTGAAGTGTGCAGTGGTCGCATGGTGATCGCGATTATTTCGTATTATCTCATCATCTGTTATGACGTCTCATTAAGGTGGATAACAATTAAAATTCTATTGTGTCTCGTTAATGACAGTTGAAAGGTAGTTTTTGGTAGCCAAGCGACAGCCATTGGCGAGCATATTTGGCTGTCAAATTGCGATAACCTTTTCCCGTGTTGTTGATCGCTTGCCTGTCGCTCGCTAATTGAAAAATGTAAATTGGTCTTATAATTCGAAGAATTTTAACTAAAATTGTGTACCTACATTAAATTTAACTTCGTCGCGTGTTCATTAGAATAAACTGTGTGTAGCGTAAAAGACTATTCGTTTAGTTATGTTTGCGTCTCTATTGATGTATTGGGTAAGGATGGCTAGAAACTCTAAAAGTTCATCTAATTGGTCATTGGATACTTTATTTGCCATTTTACACTGAAACAGGATTAGGTAGGTACTGTTAATTTTAAAGTTAACTTTATTAAGATAAGACATATTCATTTGCTCAAACATGTGTACACGTACAATAATAAAAACGTGCGTGAAGGATAACAAAAAAAAAAAAAAAAAGGCATGTTTGCCACATGCTATGCGTGCAAATATGAATAGTTATGATTATTAAAAATAAATTTCAAGTCAAACATTCATTTAATGTGAATTTAGCAAACAATAATAAATTAAAAATGTCGACATAAAAAAATATATAGATATTCATAAAACATCTAAGTTGAAATAAATGTTTCAGTCTTAAATTTATTAATATTACATATAACTCTTTGTTTCTCATATTATTAATGTTTTAAAACTTATTTTAACTTGTTGAGAACAGTCGAATATTGTTTTTAGTTCAAGTAAACACTGATTTCATCCACTTATCCATCTTGTAGCCGACGCTAAGCTATTTGCTAAATTTCAAGTAGAAAATGGATTCTTTGTTTTTTTCACGACAAAGATTTTGTTACGTGTTTGAAAGTTGAATTTCTTATCACGTTAGTTTCGAAGATTGTTACTTATTTGTTTTGGCGCTAGTGTCGATGATTGCTGATTGCTATTTAATATGCGTAATTCGCTAACCTAAGGTCTACTTAGGTTAGCGAATGGAAGTCGATTACAAACTTGATTGAAATAATATTTAATGTTTTATTTTGGAAGTTGCTTGGCACGCCACCTAGTTGCAGTTTTTAGATGTAGAAAGGTATAAAAGCAAATGTCAGTGCATTTTATAGTAAGTTCCGTGCAGAATAAAGAAATGTAAATGTGAGTACCATGTATCCATTTATAATGTTATTATGATGTTGTTAGACTTGAAAGTGAGTATGTCATGCACACTCAAATGGTTGAGTTAAATGGTGCATAGCCATGCGTCATGTTCATGAATGGGAGCCGTCAATTCAGACTGAACTGCCAGCGCTTATCTTTAATCGTGTGTTTTGAGTTGTTTGATATTGTTTTTTTTTACATTGTTCTCACATACCGAATCAACAATAATAATGTACCCAGGATATCTTTATTTAAAAGAGTATCATTGGAGTTTCTTGCCCGTTCTTCTCCATAGAGATCTACCTATGTTTTGGAATGGGCGACTAGCTTCAACTCTCTGAATAACTGACAACCCTTTGAAAATTTTAAAGTGCCTGTAAATGGTTTAATAGAAATAAATGTTTTGAGTTTTAGTCTACGTCATACCATCATATCACGACTAGTGGAAATTTCAAAAAAAATTCTCTCATTTGCATTATGTTTTATATTCTGGCTAGAAGAACGGTTCTCAGTTTATAAGTTTTAGAAATAACGTATAAATAGTTGTAAGCCGAGTGTTAGGTTTCAATTTATTATACTGGCAGCACCGAAAGATTCGATGTGTCCTTCTGGGTTGGGCGCTCGTGACGGTAGGACGTGCTTAGTGGCGGTGTCGGTAAAAATACAGATTGGCATAGAATTGGTTGGAGATCTACTGTAAATTAAGGTAACCTATTAGTTTTATGGTAAATATAAGAATACTGATTTGATGGTGAAATGAATTGTGATATTATGTGGGGAATAGGAGATGTGATGGTATGGTGTAGAATATTGAATTTGATGTTGGCAAAGAAATATAAATGACTGACAAATATCTTGGTGTTTCATATTACTTCCTTATCCCTGAAATACTGTAAATATGTAGTTTTATTATACACGTAACACTCAGATATCAATAGTACTTGTTATTTACACTATTATATTTACATTTGAAAATACATTTCTTGTTAAATGCGATTAAAATCTTTTTTACGATATAAATACTCAGAGACGATGTTGTGCGTGGCACTAGCGCCATCTCTCGGTATTTGTCAAATTTAAAATAATTTTAGTTTCTTTATGACTTTCTGACTGCGCTTTACAAAACTTATTTTGAATACTTCTATAATGTACAGTAAGCGCTCAAAAGTGCATGAGCACGCTAAGAGTCGTATTGCTGTGAACACGCGGTATAGCTCGTACATTTGTATGTGTAAGCAACACGATACACACACCACAGATAACGCAGTTACACGAAACAACAATATATTTCCGTCGCTTTAAACATGCTAGCACACACGCACTATGCGCGTGAACTTGACCAGTTAATGGCATTGCTAAAATTCGATAGTAACTTAACAAGCGCAGATAGCAGAAAGCGTTAAGCGTTGGTATGGAATTCAATCTGCCTCAGGTTCTAATCTCGTGAAACACAGTGTGGTTTTTTGCAAATATTATTATTTTTGTTTTCGATAATAATATTTTTTAAATATTGCTGCTTTTTTATGTTGTTATTGCAATAAAGGTTTTAGAATAAAAAATGCGTGATATATGATAACAAAATTAAAAAATATATGTTTATTCGTTATATTTATTTTACATAAGTTAATAAACTGCTACAATTATTTATCATTACTTCAGCTGAATAAGATGTGAAATAGATGTCAAGAAACTTAGAAGCAGTTTGTATTATTTAGACATATTTAAATTATGAAATATTTTAAATTTTTAATGGATTTTTTCACCATAAATATTAAGCTTTGATCATGGTCGAAGTAATTAAGTAATAAATAAGAATATAAGACTACTTAAAATGTAAAAAACTACTTACAGAATAGGTAATTTTAAGGTTAAATATGGGCAGTTTGTTTATATTTTATTTGTATTAATTATTTTACATTTTATTTGACTTTAGTAAATATTGGTTGTTATTGAGGTTAAAGCTTAAGTATTCATTTTCTTTACGAAAAGAAGATTGAAACTAAACCTCAAATTTTTATCCTAAAATAATACTATTACTAAAATAATATTAAACAATTTCGGTATATCTGCAAGAAATACGACAAACACCCTATTGAAACGTGCTTAAAAAATTCGTTACCATAAATTCATGCAATAACGAATCTGTTGTTTATTAAGTTGGTACGGTCAATATTTTAAGGTCAAAAACGGTTTTCTAGCTGGTCTTCAGTGATGCAAGCCTTCAGAGTGCACGGCGAACGGTTCATAATGACGTGTTTTTAATAATTCAGCAAAATGTCTCGTTGGTATGAAACCATTTGTTTCATTCACCATTTGACGTCGCTGCTACTCGATAATAATCCCCTTCCTCATATATCTTAACCCTCACAGTATTTCTCTAGAACAAAGAAAAACATTGTTTTTATTACACATAATACCTTATTATTTATTATTCACTAATCGAATTAAACCTCACAATGAATTTAAAACTTTAAAGGCATCTTCTGTCTCAACAATACCTCTGTTCTATCAACAATACCCTTGATTAAGATTTATGTTTAGTAAAATATGAAATATATTAATGATAACACTCACACTTAGTCCGGTTTCATTAGATATTCACTTCACTTTTACGCAGCGCAATAATATTCTCTGATCTGATCTGATCTCTTCAATATATTTTATGCCTGCTTTTTGATAATAATAACCACAACACTGCGCTAAATACTCGTCACCAATATTATCCACGAACCAAAAAAGTTCTATTAATTGAATACTCGTAACAAACTGCATCTACCCCACAGAAATCGAAATAATTTACTTAGTTTTTTGTGGTCTACCTGCTAAACTTTAATATTTATGTGAACAAGACGAATGAAACTAAAAACGAATGATGATTATTGAACTAGTCATTGGTTGCAGACAAAGTGAGTGTGTGTGTGTGTAATATGCGTGTCTACAGTATTGTAACAACTTATAGAAGAAGGTCGTAAGTCAAACCGAAGCGTCAGTCTATTGCTTTGTGAGATTGCTCATGGACTTTTGGTCGGCACTGTACCTACTTAAGAACATTATGGTCTCCCTACCAAATTTGCTCCTATACAAAAATTGAAAATGCATTGTCTCTTAAAGTATGGCATTTAGAACGACGGACGATAAGTCAAATTTTAATTAAAATTTAGTGAAAATACTTGGTCTAATTTGTATTAACCTATGAGGTTGAGCCTAGTCATTATAGCCGAAAATATTGGGCTCTCAGTTCAAACGTTTTACGAAAATTCAACTTTCGTTTACTTTTCAACCAATTGCTTTTAAGCCATAATTTCTTTTCAACTAATTCACAGAGATGTTTAAATAAAAGACATAAAAGCCATATTTATGTATTTCTACAGTTTAACTCATGCTTTGAAGATTCCTCAGTACAGACTGAGGGACCCAGTTAAACCGCCATAAATCTGTAACGTCCAATTCTAGCGAGTTGAAAATTTCTTAAAAGATTTAAGAAAATCTTAACTAAATTCTAAAATAAAAATTATTAACACAGTGGTAGTACTTTCTGAGATTTATGGTATGCCACTTTATGCAAGCGTCTGGATTGAGAGCCCAAGTCCTTGTTCATAAAAGTTTTAATTCACGGTTAAGAAATTTATGGACCTTTGCTTTAAGTTTTTACTATTTTCAACTAAAATCCCTATAAGTCTCAACTCAATTTGGAAGAAGAAAAAAAAATGGCCCTCAGTCCAGATGCACATAACACTGCGTGATGTAATGTGTTATGTTAGGTACGTTGTAAATCAGCCGCTTTAGACTTTGTTAAAATAACGAACAAACAGTGTAACTTTATATTTTATTTTATTTATAGTTACCTCTATTACTCCGGGTGTGTCAAGCATTGAACGAAATTGTGCAGTTGAGAATAAAGACAGCGACGAGGATCACGGGGAAAAAAAGATACGCAGGGGAACTGTGAAAATTATCTGGTCGACTTGTACGACAGATCTTTGTAACTGGGGGGTAATGAACAAATTCCAAATTATGACGTTGATTGTAAGTGCCATGTGGTCTCTGTCTTTTTATTATAAATATTAATACATTTTTTAAACAAAACATTTTATATCCTTTGTTTAAATTGTGTTTTTTTTTTAATGTTCACATTTTTATTTACACACGTATTTACATCATTTAAAAACTATCAGACTTAGTATAATAATATGTACAAGTATATAAAAAAGGGGGGAGGAATAATCATAGGGCATCAAAAAATTCGTCCGCATCGCTGTCAATAGGAAAAGTGCCCAAAAGGCTGGCAGCATTGCCACATTGTATGGCAATGCTGATTCTTTGGCCAAAGAATAGGCCAGCCCTCTGGTCACGTGAAGAGTCGACCAGCCGCTTGGCGATGTCTTGAAAAACTAGGTGGGCACTCGGACCCCATGGCCTTAGTGTTTGAACCCCAAACGGCTCAAACATATAAGTCCCAATAAGATTGGAGTATTTGCGCCGTTTAAGGTTGTAACGTAACGTTTACCTCTTTGGGAGGTAAATGTTAGTTACGGGTTATATTAAAATAGATAACAAGGTAGTTAAATTAAGGTAGTCAGATTAGCTTAGAATTAAAATTAAGGGCCGGCTTCACAGGACGTGGGATGTTCGGGATAGCCGGGGTCAGGCTGACAGATGGGTAGGCAGGCGCGGAGGCAGGTAGGCAGTCAGGAAGTGTGGAGGAGTCGGGCTGCGGCGTAACGCGTCTAACGGCGAGTCCTGTCGAACGGAGAGGTGGGTGTGAACATTGATGTAAATCGATGGGTGTGAATAACAATTAGATAGCGGAGGCACTCCGTGGTACCTCACGCTAATGGGAGGCCTGCGTCAATGTCGGCAGGCTATGATGGTGTCACTTGGCGCCGCAGCGCTTGGCGTCGCGGCGCTTGGCGTTGCGGCGCTTGGCGTCGGAGAGTGTTGGGGGCCTCTCTTGGAGGATGGCGTCGCTTAGCGTCACGTCGCTTGGCGTCGGAGGCCTCTTATGCCGCTGTATATGTGTGGCGCTTTGCGCCATGAGACCGGAAGGGTGTAGTACAGGAGCTTGTTATATGATATACAAAAGTTCAGACGCACTCAACAAGGTTTATTTGTCTTTAGACACTGAATTGACAAGACAAAGGTTTAAGTATTTAAAATAGCTTTGTTTAAGAACTAGACTCTAGGGCTTCAACACGGCCTCACCAGCCGCCGCTTTCAGACCAAAAAAACTCAACTCATCTCCCCCTCAAACTGAAAAATTTGAAGCCCGTTTCTATCGTTCTGTGCCATTTTTTTAAACGTTTTCAAAGATATATCGAGCGATAGATGGCCAGCACGAATACAAACGGTTTACAGAGAGGGAAGTCTACAGGTGTTCTTATTGCTAATCAGTGTTTATTAGCGAGCTGGTGATGATTTGAACTATGAACTTATGTGCACACAAATAGGGTTGAAAATAAAACCACAATTGTGTACTGATCGAAGCTGGTATTTTTAATTAAAATTGCGACACTAACAAAGTCGCGGTAACGAAACCATAGCGCGATCCATTTCGACGCCAACGCCATCTATCGAGCTTGTCATCAAACTTTTCAATTTAAACAATAATGACTACGGTTTCTTCATGAACATACCGCCCACCAAGGACATTTAGTGACGGCATGTCCTTCTTAAATTATCTTTAAGTTTAAAATTTGCACTTTGTGTAAGATCGTCATACCCTTTCGTAAGACAATCTCACCTTCTCTATATTACTTTATTTAAATTAAATTATCTTTAAGTTTAAATTTGCACTTTGTGTAAGATCGTCATACCCTTTCGTAAGACAATCTCACCTTCTCTATATTACTTTATTTAAATTAAATTATCTTTAAGTTTAAAATTTGCACTTTGTGTAAGATCGTCATACCCTTTCGTAAGACAATCTCACCTTCTCTATATTACTTTATTTAAATCGTGTGGACCATTGTGATTATAAGGAGATAAATAGTAGGTGTGAAATAAATATGCCAAACTTGGTTTCACAAATTATATTATGTTATAAACACATTCAAAATCACAACAACAAACATTGTTGCATAAAATAAAATATAAATCATAGTACTTACATTTGCAAGTTTATACTCGAGAGGTGTGCACTCTACAATCACTCGAACTCGACTGGCGCGTTTGCTTTTTTTTTTTTTGTTTTTTTTTTTTTTAATAGTGCATCTCGCAGTACTGACCACACCACTAAGGTCTTGGCTGCTTAACCGGATTTTCCTGTGGGTGCCATAAGCTTCTACACTTAGAGCCTCCAGCCAGGAGCTTTTTGAACTTATTCTAAATTAAAATTAAGCGAATGCTCGCTAAGGGCACCCCCTGTGGGGTACGAACCTCGGCTTAGGGCATCGCTGATGGGAGGACAGCAAGAAGGGACAAGCTGGATCAAATTTATATTTTCATCATGATTATTATGCGGGGTATTTAAAGCTACGTGCTCAGCTGCAACAACTGCTGGCACCTCGTTTTCGAGCAAGGGTCGGGGGGGAGTTTCATTTACCCGGGGATTCGGTCGCGATCGCAAAGGACCTCGGGGCGGTGAGGTCGGAATGACGGGAGGCGTCTGTTTTTGTGCACTGTACTGGTGGCCCTATTCTGCTCCTGGAGGAGTGTAATGGGGTCATCTGGGTCGGAGAGTACATGCCTTGGGCGGCGGGTCTGACTAATTCGGGATGGGATATAATCGGCTGCCTCGACAACCAGAGGGTTGCGATGTCTGAGAGCGTAGTCAAAGTAACGCTTGGTCATGCGTTTAGGAGAGATGATGGTCTAGGATCACACTGAGGTATTTGGCTCGCTTCTCCCAAGGGATCGGCTTGCCGAACAAGGTGATTGGTCGGGGGAGGGGGAGGGATCTGGATCTCGGTTTTGAGAATAAAACCGCTTGACTTTTGTCGGGATTTACTTCGATTCTCCACCGTCTAAACCAGGCTCCAAGGTTATTGACAGCCCTTTGTAGATTTAGGAGAGACGAAGGGGAATTACCTTTACAGATGATCGCAGTGTCGTCTGCGAACAGAGCGAGCTGTGTCCTACTGTGTTTGGGGATATCGCTAGTAAATAGCGTGAATGCGAGGGGAGCTATCACTGAGCCCTGAGGGACTCCTGCCCTTATGGGGCGGGGGGAGGATAGGGCTCCTTTGATACGGTAGCGGAAGGTGCGGTTCGACAGGTAGTCTCGTAAGATGAGCACGAGACGATCTGGCACACCGAGTTTGTAAAGCTTATATAATAAGCCGTTGTGCCAGACTTTGTCGAAGGCTTTCGCTATATCGAAGAAAACCGCACATGTCTGCCGGCCGTGGGTGAAACCACATTTGATCAGCTCGACGATACGGTGGACCTGATGCACGCTAGAGTGCTGAGTTCTAAAACCGAACTCTTTGATACTGCCGTCCTCTTCTCCTTGTCCTGAATGAACACGGGAGGTGGAGGCGCGACCTTTTTAGGGCCGGAGTTAGGTTTTGTTGCGTCAACCTAAGAGGATGACGCAATCGGGCGGGGGGAGGTGGGGGGGGAAGCTACTGTAGCGCACGTGGTGGTAGCAGTTAGGCTAACTATCGGAGGGGTGGGGGAAATTGAGTCGTCGATAGCGGCGACTTTGGCGGCCTGGGAAGAGCCTGTCTCTTCTTCTTCCTCTTATTACCCTTTCCAGTGACTGTGGTGAAGCCTTCGTCATCCGAGTGGGAGGAAGAGGAGGAAGCAGAGACATGCGCCTCAGTATCAGGGACGAAATAGGGGTGGGGGGTCTGGGTGCGCGCCGTATTAGCGGTCACGACTTCCGTGTCCATGTCTGAGGGACATGGACTTGGACTGGGATTGGGTTGGGGGTCGGTTGGGTCGCTGTCCTTAGGCTGTGAGGCAGCAAGGACTTTGAATTCTAGACCGAATTCGCTTATGAGGGAGGGAGCCTTTAAGAGGACCCTACCAAGTAGATCTAATAACCTGGCGTTATCGCTCCTGAGCGATAAGAGGTCATTTCGGAGTGAATGAAGGTCACCCTGCTATTTTCCCTATTTCTATTTCCCCGGTGGGTATGCCGGGGATGAGTAATCCGTCCCTGTCGGGTGTAGACAGGGAGGATGGGTGCCTAATAGTGAGCCCTAAGCTTGATTTGGCCCGTTGCCTATCTTAATGTGCAACGAGGTCCTAACCAGTCTAGTGCGCCGGGTGTAGACACACCTGACCGACACAGGGTGTGTAGCTGTGGAGGCAATACTGTCACCACGTGTTGGCTAGGAGATCTCCCAAGGCCAAACACTGGGATCCGGCCAATTAACTGCCTCACCCTGAAGGGGATCGGCGGGTGTGTATGGTATCCACCGAGTGACCACGAAACTGTGGTTTTACCCAGAAGGGGCCTAGTGAAGCTACACACAAGCTACACTTATTCTGTTATCGAAATAAGATAGCCTTGAAAAAGGCCGTTTTTGGATCTTAGTCCAATCGATTGACGATCGGAGATCGGATGTAGTCGGGCGACTACGAGAATCGTTACGTAAACGCAACGGAATAGTGACTCAAGAACACTGAGTCAAGAACGGGAGAGCGCAAGCACGCAACCGTCCGTGACCAGTGCCGAGCGTCGAGTGGCGCGTTTGCTTTTTTTTTTTTTTTTTTTTTTTTTCTGTAGGGCATCTCACAGCTGGTTTTGAGAAACCGTCGCTGTTTAACCGGTCAATCCTGTGGCTGCCTCAAGCTACTACACTCAAAGCCTCCAGCCAGGGCACATATAAAACTAAGCTAAAAAGCTTAGGATGAACGCGCGCTAAGGGCACCCCCTGCGGGGTTCGAGCCTCGGCTTAGGGCGTTATCCGGGGGGAGGACATCAAAAGATGGGACGGGCTGGATCAAAGGGTTTTGATCATTATTATTATTATACGGGGAATTTAAAGCTACGTGCACAGCTGCAACAACTGCTGGCACCTCGTTTTCGAGCAAGGGTCGGGGGGAGTATCATTTACTCGGGGGCGCGGCGGTCGGGAACGCAAAGGACCTCGGCGGCGAGGTCGGAATGACGGGAGGCGTCTGTGTTTGTACACTGTGCTTGTTTCCCTATTGCTCTCCTGGAGGGTTATGGGGTCATCGGGGTCTACTAGGATATGCCTTGGGCGGCGAACTTGACTTATTCTACTCGGGACATAACTGGTGGCCTCGACAACCAGAGGGTTGCGATGTTTGGCCGCGGACTCAAAGAAACGCTTTGAAAGGCGTTTTAGAAATTGGTGGATTGTGGGAATCTTTAGGTCGAGGTGGAGAGCCTCGTTCCTGACGAACCATGGGGAACCTGTCGCCTTACGAAGGAATCTATTCTGCACAGTTTGCAGCTTATGTATATGACGGGGTTTTGCATGAGCAAAGACGGCACCCGCATAGGTCATGATCGGTCGAATGCACGCCGTGTAAACGCGCAATTTGCACCTAAGTGACAATTTGCTACGTGCATTCACCAGGAAAAAGAGTCTACTGAGAGCGAAAGCGGCTCGCGAACGAACCATCTTTATGTGCTCTGCGAAGGTCAAATGATGATCGAGAACGACACCGAGATATTTGGCTCGCTTCTCCCAAGGGATCGGCTTGCCGAACATGGTGATCGGTCGGGGGGCGCGTTTGCTTGTGCAACAACCGTTTATATACGCCTACTTAATGGCGGGAGTTATGAATCACATAACACGTGCGTTTGCGCAGACGCACGTTTCGTTTTGCGGTGAGCACAAACATACTTTGTTTTACATTTATTCATTTTAGTATTTTATATTTAATTATACAAGTCGCCACAAAAGCGTCTATTTGTAAAGATTATAACATAATCTTATGCGTAACTATTTATTATAATTGTTATTCCCCATAAAGTCGTTGATCCTGCCATCTATGGTTACTGTGGAATACTTTTACAACCGTTTGCTGTGAATGATATCGATTCCTTTTTTGACCACAACGCCATCTATTGCTCTTATTGTGAAATCGAACTCACAGTGTCGCCGGAGTAAATTATTAAACCAATTCCCTAGTTACATTTATTTAAATAGTCTTTAGGTTTTTAGTCATATTAACAATATTGCTCATTTGACATTAAATTTGTTTATGATAAAGCGCTACCTCATGTGACGAAAATGGCGCGGATTGCAAATATTATGATCAATAACTGAATGTAATAATTTAATACGAGAACTAAATAAGTATCAATAATAGAAAACAAACGATAAAGTAATAAGATTATTTTACACTGCAATTATTTACTAAAGACTTAACTGTTGTTTGATTAAATTCCTTAAATCACAGAAAGTGTTGCTAAAAAGTGTTGAAAGTAACGAAGCTTCTAATTTAACTTTAATTCTGATAAACCTTTGTATTTGTGAATATTAGCATTGTTTAATTATAAAAGAATTAACTAGTAAGGATTTTAGCATTGTTTGTGAGTTTCATTGACTACACTAAGTAATAAGAGTTTGTATTGAACAACATTGGGTTCCGCCGAGAGAAAAAAGGGTCGGACACACAATGGCGGGAGTGGGAGACCCGGCTTAACAAAAATAACAACAAAAGTAGTGTTAGAAAGGACTAAAATTGTAATTGTAAAATAAGTGAACCCTGTAACATAATGTTTTGATTTAAAAGAGTATCCCTGGAGTTTCTTGCCCGTTCTTCTCCAGCAGATACCTACTCGTTTTGGAATGGGCGACTAGCGTCACCAACTCAAACTGAAAGGCTCCTGCTAAGTGTTATAGTGATAATTCAAAAGTGCCTGTAAATGTATTGATTGAAATAAACGCTTTGAGTTTGAGTTAACTGTTGTGTGTGATTGAAAACTACCTTTAACTACCATCAACGAAGAATTACACCGGAGACTGGTCAGAAACGGCAAAGGAGGGATTCCCCGCCGTGTTATCAGAAGTGGGATCGCACTTGCGATCCCCTTCCGCTCAGATTTATGCCGGACATCCAAAGAACTACATACAACGGTACAACTGAGAAACATGCTTGCACGGCCGTGGCCGTGGCGTGTCAAAAGATTTTTCTCTGAATCCTTAAACATGTTGCGTTCCAAGAATGAGCGACTTGTTGCCCAGCTACAGCCAAGACAACTGAAATATTTCTTCTTTCCTACGACCCTGATGGCAACATGAAGATTGATCACAAATTTAATGATGATGGTAACAGGTGCTGGCAATGGACCCATGTAAAGGAAGATACTGGAAATGAATGATTTTCTGTAAACAAAAGACGCACATAATGAACTTAATAGTTCTGATGCCAGTAACGTAAGAGTTGGTTTCATTCTCATCCATGTGGCTGGTGGACGGCAACATGCTGTGGCCTACTGCATTATGATCACAACTATCGCTGAGAACACAATATGACAATATCTGTTATACCAAACGCTATCCTTAAGAGGAGGAGAAACAATCAATGACTTATAGAAAACTAAATCATAAAATTCTAGATGAGCCTTATGGTGTACTCAAGTAGAACATGTACAGCACAGAATGACCGAAGCAGCAGAATAAACAAACACTTGACAACAGAAAAGCAAAGATAATAATAATTACTCCGTTGATGGATTTCAACATCAATCCCAGGAAGGATTTTGTTTTATTATTTTAGTATATGGTTTTTATAGAACATATGAACAGTTTTTTAACTATGCTCATCACATACTGGCAAAATTAATGTCACCTTTTGCCTGATAACTTGTGGAAGTAAAATAACAACACAAGATAAATACTCCACGAAATAAGCTCATTACAAGGTCAATGTTATTAGTCTAACATAACTTGAAATTTGTCACAAACTTAAGAAATTGATCTCAAACTTATTTGTTGTATTTGTGTTTGCACTCAACTCAAACTCAAACTCAAAGCATTTATTTCAAATAAACCAATTACAGGCACTTTTGAATTGTCAAGGGGTCGGTCAGTCAGAAAGATGAAGCTAGTTGCCCATTCCAAAGCGTAGTAGGTACCTATGGAGAAGAACGGGCAAGAAACTCCACGGACACTCTTTTAAATCAGAATATGGTTACAAAATATTGGTTACATCATTCATGTTGAAGTTATATATGTGAGAACGATGCAGAACGTTAAAAGCGTCCGTAATAGAAAATAAAACCAATAATACAATTCAAAAATAAAATTAAAATAAGCCATGGCAGCTAAGAGATGACCAGTCCCTACTGACAGCGCCCGTTCACGAACATGACGCATGGATTAGCACCATTCAGCTCAACCATTTTGAAGGGAGCTAAATGATCCAACACACACGCCACCGTCAGCGAGACATTAGAGTGAGTATGACATACTCTCAGCCGCCAGGGCACATTCAAGTCAATGAAAGACATAACATAACATAACATCACGCCTTTTTTCCCCGAAGGGTTGGGCAGAGGTGTCCCTGTAGCAGGTACACCCACATTTCGCCAGTTATGTTTAAGTCCCATGTAATAGGGGGCGAGCCTATTGCCATCAACCGGGCACAAATCCAGACTCCGAGCTGCTACTGAGAAATGAAAGACGTACCTAGTAAATGGTAGCTTTATAGTAGGTACATAGTACTCACACGTGTTATGCAATTATACAATGCTAAGGGATTTAATCTATACAATGCAAATAGTTTTTAAAATCTTCAGCAGTTCTAACAGTATTTTCAAATGCTAATCAATTAGTTTATTCGCCCTTGTGGAGCAGGACCAGCGTTCGGCCAAGCACTTATATCAGCGATGTAATCCCCCAACTTATAATATGCTTGGCTGCATAGTGTGCGTTTTATATAAGATTTAAATTTCGTTTCATTCAGCTGAAGTATGTGAGGAGGTATTTTATTGTAACATTTTAAACAGTACCCCATGAAAGATGAGTCCACTTTAGCCAGTCTGAAACCCGGTTGAACTAATTGATCCCTATTTCTAGTGATATAATTGTGTCTTGCACCTCTTTTACTAAAAAGATGTAGATTTTTCCTTACGTACATAATGTTTTCATAGATATATTGACAAGGTACCGTCATGATGTTAATATCTTTAAACAGTTCCCTTAGAGAGTCGCGCCTGTGGAGGCCATATATGGCTCTGATGGCTCTTTTTTGCAGAATAAAAATAGACTCGATGTCTGCAGTCCGACCCCATAGTAAAATACCGTACGACATAATACTATGAAAGTAACTGAAATAGACTAGCCTCGCGGTATCTACATCAGTAAATTGACGGATTTTTCTCACAGCATATGCTGCTGAACTTAGACGTCCTGAAAGGGATGTTAAATGAGGACCCCATTGAAGCCTTGAGTCGAGCGTGATCCCCAGGAAAACCGTTTTATCGACAAATTCTAGTTTCTCTTGATTCAATACTATCTCACAATTACTACTTTTGACATTTGGTAAAGAAAATCTTATGCATTTAGTTTTTTTACCATTTAATACTAAATTATTAGCAGTGAACCAATTTTGGACCTGCAGTAGGGTGTTATTTACGTCGTCAAGATTTGATGCACGTCTATTAATTTTAAAAATTAAGGAAGTATCGTCAGCAAATAACACCATTTGTGGTTGGGTTTTTAACAAATGGGGTAGATCGTTAATATATACTAAAAAGAGGAAAGGACCCAATATTGATCCTTGTGGTACACCCATTTTTACTTTTAAACCTAGTGAATTGACACCATTTATTTGAACTTGCTGCTGTCTATCATTTAAATAGGAATTTATTAAACTGAGCGCAAGTTTTCCAAGTCCGTAATGCTCAAGTTTCGAGATTAAGGTTTCATGGACGACGCAATCAAATGCCTTGGAGAGGTCACAAAAATTCCTATGGCGTCTTGGGCCTCTTCCCACGCCGTAAATATGTGCTTTAATAAGGTGACACCGGCGTCAGTCGTACAACGTCCCCTGGTGAAACCATACTGTTGATCATGTAAGATTTTATTGGTGTTAAAATGATTGAGCATTTGATTAAGCATTACTTTTTCAAATACCTTGCTGAAAACTGGCAACAAGGATACGGGTCTATAGTTATTGGTGTCTTTACTGTCCCCGGATTTAGAAAGTGGTATTACCTTACTATATTTCATTAGATCAGGGAAGACTCCTTGATCCACACACAAGTTAAATATTAAGGCTAAGTACGGCGCTATAGTCTCAATAATTGAGGTACAAACTTTGATAGACATTCCCCATAGATCTTCGGTTAATTTGATCTTAATTTGCTTGAAAGCTTTTATTACTGATATGGGGTTTATATGTTTGAATTTAAATTCAATCGGGCAGGATGAAACGTTAGCTCTTAATAAATCAATAGAACGCGAGGGCGAGGAATTTAAGGTTTCAGTAGTTTTAAGTGGGATACTGGTAAAGAAATTTACAAATTCTTGAGCAACTTCTTTGTTATCGCTTATGAGACCATGTGAAGTTTCTAGTGTGAAATTATTATTTTGTCTTTTATTCCTGTTAGTCTCATCATTGATAATTTTCCAAACAGTCTTTTTTTATTATCGGCTGATTTGATCTTGTTGCTAATGTGCAAGGCTTTAGCTACCTTGCAGGTATTTTTAAAAGTTTTAGAATAAGTAGCAACGTATTTATTAAAAGTTTCAGAGTTAATATAAGGCTTAAGGCCATACAGCTCAAACAATGTTTCCCTACTTTTCCTAATACCCTTAGTTGCCCAATCACTGAACAAGAAATTTGGGCAAATAGTTTTAGTTTTCTTTTTTAAAGTATTATTGAACTCGGTGCGCACTACCGAAAATAATTCCTCATATAATTCATTTACATTATTTATAATATGACCCGGTATACTTAACTTACTAATTAAGTTATTATTAAATCTACTTAGATTACTGGTTGTTATTTGTCTAGATTGTATCTGAATTCTTTGTAATGGTGTGTTGGACTTGAAAGTAACCGTTTGACCACTATGATCAGAAGGGAGATAATTTACAATTATAAATATAATTATTTAAGTAGTTGCAGCAACAAAAAACATTATCAATACATGTAGCAGTATTTGTAGTTATGCGGGTTGGTTCTGAAAACACATTTGATAAATTGAATGATTTAAAGAGACTTTTAACAATCGACTACTATTTGTACTATTTTCTAAGATATTAATATTGAAGTCACCACAGATAATTAGTGATTTTTTACCCAATGCTAGTTTTGCTAGAACATCTTCCATTACTGACTCAAATATGGAGTAGTTTTGATAATTTGGGGGTCTGTAAACGCACACTATAACATGCTTATCTAGCTCAACACAGGACAATTCAACGTTATGTTCAACCGACAGATCAACTATATCTTTACGAGTTTTAAATTTAATAGAATATTTAACTAAGATTAGTGAACCCCCACGCAGCATAGATTTTCGGTTAAAACAACTGCCCACACTATAATTTTTATAATTAATTAGCATCTCATATTCTTTCAGCCAATGTTCAGTTAAGCAAATAATTTCAAACTTTGTTTTTTCTAAAAATAATTCAATTTCTAATTGTTTGGAAGAAAAACCTTGAATATTTTGATGAAATAATTTCAAGGAATTCTGCTTAGACTCTTTTTTACAATTAACCATTTGTGAGCAAGAAGACACCTTATTGTTGGTAGGTATAACTATAGTGTTATTGGTATCTTCTATTGTCTTACTATCTAGTTTAAATTTAAATTACCATCCAGAGTGAGCCCCAAGACTCCCATGCCATCACCAGGCAATGAGATCCTACTACTTGTGGACCCCACACTATGACAATAATTCCCCATAGTGACACATGGATCCTCCTTCGTACAATTATTGTATTCATTTATAGCATTAGTGCTACAGTTATTTAAGGTGGTCACCTTTACATTAGAATTATTACTAATGATTGCGGTGTTAATTATAGTACAAGACTTCGACATACTACTTATGTCTGAGTTTATATAAGCTAATAGCCTCGCTATTTTATGTCTAAACCTAATGGGCAGATACACTGTATTCTTTGTCGATTTCAACTTATCAACAAAATTGTTGGTGTCAAAAAATATAAGTTTGTCACTGTAGTGACTTACTAAGAAGTGGATATGCTTATTAAGCATATGTATATAATTGTTTTTTCTATTTGATAACCTCTCAAAATATGGAAAAGCACACAAAATTATTTTATCACAATTTAATTTTAAGATCTCGGTAACACTGTCAGTGATATCTTCTTTTTTAACCTGGGAACTATTACCTACCTACAAATACAGTTATGTTGGTATTAGAATCATATTGATTTCTTGTAATTGATGTCATTATTTCTTTGAAGGATATCCCAGGTAAACAATAGTTTTGAGTAGAAAGACTCAAGTTGTTACTAATTAATTTTCCCAAACCTCTTCCTATACTATCTGAAAACATAACTGACTGATGGAAAACTTGACTACTACAAGAGGAAATACTACTAGCTACTGACTGTACCACTTGTGATAATTCTTGCACAATATCAGGTATATCTTGGTTGAGGATACAGTCTTGAGACAAACTCTCAGTCTGGGACGGGTCCTCCGTTGCCTCAGGCTGGACAGCATCAGGGTTTGAAACCTTCTGACAAATACACTGAGACATAACTAACTCATTAGCAGCAAGAATATGTTCTTTAATTTGGTTCTGAGAGCCCACATATTTAATGAAAAGGGAACTTAGTCTGCTCTCAAGTACCTGTATGTCGGACTGTAAGCGCTGTGTATCAATTTCATAGATGTTTTTGCTGTCTTCTAATTTAATTTGATAATTGTTTAATTTATTGATCAGATCAACACGTTCCTTTCTCCGTGGAATATTTTTGGAAAAGTGTTTTTGTTGTTTCCTAATTAGATTAAATTTTTTAATTATTCTATTCAGTTTTGCATATTTTTTCATTTTCTTATGACTAACTTTATAACTATAATTCTGTTTCATCAAGGAATCTTCAGTGAGGTCAATAGTTATTGAGGAATGAGGGTTACAATTAGTATTTAACAATTCATTATGTAAGTGATTAGTTTCTTTAACCTGAATACATTCTTTTTCTTTCTCTAACTGGACAATACGACTATTAGCATAAATTAATTCATCTTCTAGGTCCCTAACTTTGCTTAAAGCCTCCTCATACAAGTTACTACAGTTGCTGAAACCATCCGTGACCACCTTCAGTTGATCGCGTTCATCCACAACATTCAGATATTGCTGATGTAGGTCTACTAGCTCCCGATTAAGGCTTGAATTTTTGTTAACTATCTTCTTTACCTCCTCCTCACTTTCGTCACTCTCTTGTAACAATTGATTACATTGGAGTTTAGATGCTTCAAGGTTTTGGAGGGCCGTTCTCAATTTAAGCTTCATATCCTGAGCAGTAGCCTTACGGGTCATCACAGGCATGGTTTCAGGATTTGTTACTGAAATTAGAATAAAGAAACGGTGAGAACAAGAAGGACAGACAAAAAAAGTAAAGTTGGAAATTAAAGTGAAAATGGGAGAAGTTAGCGTTGTTTAGTGGAAATGAGGTAGGCTACTGAATTAGCTTGAAGAGCTATTATCATCACAGCTATATTATCAAATTAAATTTAAAATTTGGATACTTTTATTGCCTTAGGATTTACTTTTTCTTATGTGGGTAGGTTGCCTAGATTTTAAGTTATTATTTGAAATTTTACAGTATAAAGACAATGCAAAACCAACAATCATGAACGTATTTAATGTTGTATGTATATTATATTAAAGATCAGATTGTGAATAACAGAACCTTAGCTAAGATTCGTTTTCTACAATGTTAACAATGCAATTTAGACCTAATGCAGAGTGATAAATCAGAAACTATTACAGCGAAAAATGTATGTTAAGACTTAACCAGAACTTGAACTTAACCACTACACTTAAGAACTAAGTACTTTTGACTCATTTAAAGATTTGTTGTTACGTGCATGCACACTGACAAGAAATATTCAATAGATTTGTCAATGTTTGAAATTTGTACTGCTGTTTGTTTATGTCTCGCAACTTCTCTATAGCCTCTGTTTAGTGCAAGTTTTAGGACCTTATTTAACATCTCCAGGTAAAGCGTTTATTAGTTAAAATTTTAGTTTATTTTTATTTTATTTTATTAATTTTAAGGGACGCCTGAAGGAGGACAACGCCGTCGAGGTAGACCGCGGCGAAGGTGGTGTGACGATCTAGTTATGTTTGCGGGACCATCATGGCCTGAAATCGCACAAAGCAGAGAGGTTTGGAAGGAAATAGGGGAGGCCTTTGCCCAGCAGTGGGACACAATATAGGCTAACAAAAAAAAAAAAAAAAAAATTTAAGAAAACTTACAGCTAGTACATTCGAGTAGTCAGAAGTAATATGTAGAAGAAGGCCAATTACAAGTTTCCACTCATATAAACTTAGTATAAAATTGACAAAACGGTACAAACAGCGTGAGACTTAGAGCACTCTAAGGCGTGAGAGTAAAACACAGAAACAACTGAAGAGAATAAACAAAGATAAATACAATACGCAACAATGTTACTCTTCAAAGAAAAAGTTACTTAACATTTTTTTAAATTTCTCGACACTATTCGTAAATAAATCAAGCTCAACATCCCGGCACGCCTTATTAAACATTCGACATGCTCTTAAAATATATGCATTTTGCCTATAGATAGTTTTCACAATGGATACGTGAAGGAGATGAGGTCTCCAAAGAAACACAGACGGAACACGAAGTCCAATCCTGGCCACCAGCTCAGGGACGTCAGTAGACCCGTTCATTATACTAAATAGGAAAGCAAGATCTGCAATTTTTCTTCGCTCGTGTAAAGGAAGAATATGAAATTTCTTACACCGACTAGTATAGTTAGGAAGATAAGTATTTGAACGATATTGAGTGTACCTTAAAAATCTTGTTGTATACTTTCAAGGCGATTAATATAAACATTGTAATTTGGATTCCAAATTTGAGAAGCATATTCGAGATGGCTACGGACAAAAGCACAGTATAGAATTTTCATGGTTTTGACATTCTTAAACTCAGAGGAGACCCTAAAAATAAAACCCAATGCTTTAGAAGCCTTGTTGACTATATTGTCAATGTGCGCATCAAACAAAAGCTTTGAGTCAAAAATTACCCCAAGATCCTTGATGACGTTTACTCTTGCAATTGAGGTACCTATTCGATAATTTGTAATCATACCTAATAGGGTTTGGCTTACGAGTAAATGTACACACAACATTTTGAGATATTTAAATCCAACCTATTACGATCGCAGTAATCATGGAACCGGTCCAGATCCTCCTGTAATAGGTGTGCATCATCAACGGTTGACACTTGACTCGGAATTTTCATGTCATCCGCGTATAATAAAATTTTAGAATTTAGGAAACAAGATGCGATGTCATTTACAAAAATATTGAATAAAAGAGGTCCCAGTAAGGATCCTTGGGGAACCCCCGACGGAATGTACAGTAAGCGTTCAAAAGTGCATAAGCACGCTAAGAGTCGTTTTGCTGTGAACACGAGGTATAGTCCGTACATTTGTATGTGTAAACAGTCAGACGTCTGTGGTGTGTGTGGCGTACACACACCACAGAAAACGCAGTTTTGCACTACACACTGTCGTATCGTCGCGGTTCGCGAGCGCCGCACTTTATTGTTAGACACGCATCATACGCGTGACCTTGGCCAGTGTATGGCATTGCTAAAATTCGAAGGTAAATTATATGTGCAGATAGCAGAAGGCGTTAAGCGTTGGTCTTAGATTCAAGACGGCTATGGTTCTAATCTCGTAAATCACAGCGCTGTTTTAGCAAATATTATTATTTTTGTTTGCAATTATAATATTTTTTTAAATATTGCTGCCTTTTTATTAACTGTTGTTATTGCAATAAAGGGTTTAGAATAAAAAATGCGTGATATGTGATAATAAAATTAAAAAATATTTATTCGTTATATTTTATTTTAATTAAGTGTAGTTAACAAACTGCTACAATTATTTATCATTACTTTAGCTGAATAAGATGTGAAATAGATGTCTACAAACTTAGAAGCAATTTGTATTATTTTGACATATTAAAATTTTGAAATGTTTTAAATTCGAAAAGGATTTTTTTCACCATAAATATAAAGCTTTGATCATGGTCCAAGTAATTAAGCTATAAATAAGAATATTAGACTACCTAAAATGTAAAAAAAAAAAACTACTGACAAAATAGTTGATTTTAAGGTTAAGTATAGGCAGTTTCGTTTACATTAATTATTTTAAATTTTATTTGGCTTTAGTAAATATTGGTTGGTATTGAGGTTATAGCTTAAGTATTCATTTTCTTTACGAAAAGAAGATTGAAACTAAACCTCAAATTTTAATCCTAAAATAATAATATTACTAAAATAATATTAAACATTTTCGGTCTATCTGCAAGAAATACGACAAACACCATATTGAAACGTGCTTAAAAAATACCATAAATTCATGCAATAACGAATCTGTTGTTTATTAAGTTGGTACGGTCAATATTTTAAGGTCAAAAAAGGTTTTCTAGCTGGTCTTCAGTGATGCAAGCCTTCAGAGTGCACGGCGAACGGTTCATAATGACGTGTTTTTAATAATTCAGCAAAATATCTCGTTGGTATGAAACCATTTGTTTCATATTTATTCACCATTTGACGTCGCTGCTACTCGATAATAAGCCCCTTCCTCATATCTCTTAACCCTCACAGTATTTCTCTAGAACAAAGAATAACATTGTATTTATTACACAAAATAGAGAGTTTTACATAAAATAAAACTTACCTATTATTTTTTCATCAATATCCGGAATCCATCTTCAAGCACCTGTTTTTCAGCCTGTTGTCAGCATTTCCTTTGCCTCTCCGCTGGTGGCGGCCTCTATACTTACCGTTGGTACTAGTATTTTAAGCGCGCATCGGGTGATGGCCCGATTTACCGTCATTATGGAACTCATGATGCACCAGGTAGACCTTACCTGGATTCCGGATATTGATGAAAAAATAATAGGTAAGTTTTATTTTATGTAAAACTCTCTATTATTTGTTTTGTATCAATATCCGGAATCCATCTTGAGTGATGTGTTTGTTATCACCTGGTGCGCTTAACCCAAAGACGCTATAATGTGTACAAGGATTAAGAAAAATAAAAAAATGGGTTAATAAAAATAATAATGTATAATTATGTAAATGTATAACAATAATTAACAAGTATGACATACTGCTTGTAGCCGCATTTTAAATAACAAAATAAATAACTAACGAAAAATAATGGTAATCTTTCAATGAACAGGATCAAAATAATTCGATAAAGATACAGAATGATTGGGAATATTCGAATCATTTTGCAATTCCCTTTGATAATAAGAGAGACCTCACCCATCCGCCAATAACAGTTCTAGACGCAGGTTTAATATCGCCTTTAACTGTAATAAACGAATGTTTTATATTTCCTCGACGGTTTAGAGTAATATGTAATAATTGTCTCAACCAAAAAATCAAATTTAAATTTTTATCAGGATGTTCCCTAAGCCTCCATCCAGACTGCCTATGGTTATGGTTGTCTGTTTTAGAACCAAATGCTGGCCACAATACAATAAAGGTATCTTCATCAACTAAACTAGTGCTATCAATTCGCAACAATGTAAGATCGTGAACCCTGCGGCCTGATGCTAGCAGTAAGAGAATAGCCACATGTCTCGATACATGAAATATATTATTTTCATTAAAACTGTAAGAACTCATGTATTGTAATAAAACTTTAGGGTTCCAAATAGGTGGTTTAGCAGATTTCTCTCGTGCGACAGCAATTGCTTTTAATATATGTTTAATAAAGAAATTTGATGACAAATCAATATTTGATGTTAAGTGTGTGAAAGTTGAGATAACAGATTTGTGTACCAAAATAGTTCTATATGCAAGACCTATGTCACATGTCACAGTGTAAATGTGCTAAGTATCGAGCTACTTGATCCGCATTAGGGTATTTGTAATTAATAGAATGCGACTCACACCATCGTTTCCATCTGCGCCACGCTGGTCTGTAGGTATTGATTGTGGAGCCACTCCAGCTTGACATAAGGAGTTTTTGTTCTTGATCTGTCCAATCTGTCAAAATATCTGGCCGCCCGAAATCAGCCATGCCTCCAAGTGTAGGTCTTTCACTTGCGGCGGATGCGTCCCTGTTTTGGTGTCTATCAGAGTGCGGGCTAGATCTGGAATCAGAAAAGGGGGAAGTCGCGCTCGCTGTTGAACATCTGCCTGCCAAAATACCTTGTTCCACTTCGGGGCAATCAATATGTAGTCTCCGCTGGCTTGGTTTAGGTGTCTGAGAACCCTGGGAATCAGATTTGGCGGCGGAAACAACCAAGCTAGGTCGTAGTGCCACTGATGACAAAATGCGTTGTGGTGTTGTGCTTCCTGATCGTCCACGTCCAATGATGCGTACCTTGGTACTATGTGAGCTGTTCTCGATGCGAAGAGGTCTATCTCCGGCGTGCCCCACATTTGAAAGATTTGTGTCGTTGCTGTCTTCGTGAGGTGCCACTCTGGGTAAGCCTTCTGCCGAGAAAGAGCATCCACCTCCGCATTGAATCTGCCCGGAAAATAATGTGCTGTCAGATGAATGTTCTGCTTGTCTAGAACAGCAAGAAGTTGTCGGGTTTGTTGGAGCAGTTTCTTGGATTTTGTGCCGCCCTCCTTGTTTATATACGAGACTACTGTCCGATTGTCGGTTTGCAGCAGTATCTGTGCATTTTGGAGTTGCTGTTGGTTTTGATGTATAGCTGCGTAAACAGCGAACATCTCTTTTTTGTTGGCATGCCATGTCCTTTGTGAATTTTTCCAGGTTCCCACAATATTTATATCGCTGAGTTGTGCCCCCCATCCGATGTCTGATGCGTCTGAACTCAAATGGATCGGCATCGACTTTCCTATAGCTTGACACCACCACTCCATCTCTGACAGAGCTGGTTGAGGGATAGGTATCAACCGGTACGGGTGTTTCACCGACAGCTGTCGACTGTAGTATTGCAGAGTGCGACAGTGAAGGCGACCTCTCGGAGTCACGAACGTTGCAAAGTTGAGTCTCCCCATTAGAGTTTGGTACTGTTTGAGGGACCACTTGCTTGTCTGGAGCTGTTGGTGAAGTGCATTGCGTAGCGTTAGGCACTTCGGCTCCGACAGGGACTTTGCGTTGCGTTTTGTGTCCCATGTTATGCCGAGAAACTCGAGGCATTGCGTCGGAACCAGAACAGACTTTTCGAAGTTGATTGTCCAGCCCAGTAAATGCAGAATCTTTATCGTGAATGCGATGTTGTCTTCCAACTGCGATTTTGACTGGTTTGCTAGAAGGAAATCGTCCAAGTATACGACGCACCTGATGTTGTGACTCCTCAGGAATTCCGCCACCCAATTGGTTATTGAGGCAAACGTTCTGGGTGCCGATGAAAGGCCGAACGGCAAACATGTCATTTGAAGTAGCTGATGCTGATGTAAATTTTGATTATAATTTAACCTCAGGAACCTGCGATGCTGCTGTGCGATAGCCACGTGAAAATATGCTTGGCTCAGATCTAGTTTGGCCATCCAATCTTCTTGTTGCAAAAAATTTGGAACACGGAAGTGACTGAATAGTTGAAATGGTTTGGCTACTACAAACTGGTTCAGTTGCTTCAGATTGAAGATAGGACGGAAGGTCTGATCTGACTTCGGTACCAGAAAGAACGTGGAAAGGTAGCTGGGCGTCCGTTCTGCAGGTTCTAGTACACCTGACTCTAACAAGGTTTGAATCTGTATGGTCATATTGGGAGATGTTTTGGTTCTGTAACATTTGAGAACCGCGGGACTCGGAAATATTAGCGGCGGTTTCAGTATGAAGGGTATGCGTGCACCGTTTAACAGCCGGCATATTTTGTCTGGTGCACCTAGATTGCTCCAAGCATACTGAAATTGCTTTAGACAACCGCCCTGAAATGTCCGACAGTCATTCGCGACGCTTGTTTTTAGTGAAAGCCTGCGATTGCGATTTCTTTCCCCTAGGTTTGGCTCGATTGTAACTTGTTCGGTTTTTGTTTTGTTGCAAAGCGTGTGAGCCATGTTTTTGTCTTTTATTGAAGTTGTCTCGACGAAAAAATCTATCATCAGCTTGCTTACTAGTCGACGGTTTTTGATTTTGATAAAAATTATCTTTAGAATAAGTTTGAGGTACTGATTTTGTTGATACAGTTAATTTATCCACCCCCCCAATTTTTTGAAGGTAGGTTTGAACTGCCTCGTCATTAAAAAGTGATTCTGTACTAGGAGGAATTTTATGTAATACCTCGCGATGAAAACCTTCGGAAATCTGCCGCAACATAGCCTCACGACGTATATTTATTAAATCGGCTCTACGACCGCACACTATTTGTAACAAGTCATTGGTAACCGTACTATACGCGGATTCTTTCGAAAATAATGTCTCCACTTTTTCGAATAACGTGTTGGGTGTCAACGTTTCTCTAGACTCATTTGACCAATCCACCAATGATTGTAATGTTTTATGCAATTCGTCTTTTTGAGAAAGTAAAGCATTCGTTAATCCAGCAAAAGATCGTTCTAATAAATATGAGCGTGAATCTTCTTTTAACATGTCCGATTCAAAACGCTTTAATTCGTCGTTAACATTTAATTCGATAAAACCGGGTAGCTGAATTTCTTTTGTGCATCCGAAAACCGAACGGCATACCAATCATCACACATAAAACGCTGTAGTTCCGTTAATTTTTTGAGAAATGCTTCATTCGCCTTCGGGTAAATCGGATCTTTTACCGTTGTACTGACTTCCGACAAAATCTGAAGTTTGTTGTTTTCAGGTCGTCGTAGGGTTAAGTCATTTGTGGTAACGAACGTATTGTTTTTAGCACTAGAATTCGTATTTTCAACGTCGGAATTTTTCGATAAAAGATTCGTTATAAAGGCCACTTGTTGTGATAAGAACTCAAATTGTGCATAACTCACGGTTTGAGAATCTCTTCTCGCTCTGCGTTTCTCAGGGCTGGGTCCACTACTCGTAGAAGAATCACTATCACTGTCTTTTGTACTTGGTGTCGGAGAACGAACCCGTTTACGCGATAATGACCCGTCATTAACACTTTCTGACTCTAAATTATTATTAGAATTTTCCATAATAACAACGGAGAGGTAAAAAATTTCACGAATCTAAAACTGAAATAGTTTTACCAAACTTTTAAATGAAATAAATAGGTAGAATTATTTCGCGAAGTTTTAAATAACGCTAACAACTAAACGGCGCGAAAAACGACGCTATAATGACGGTAAATCGGGCCATCACCCGATGCGCGCTTAAAATACTAGTACCAACGGTAAGTATAGAGGCCGCCACCAGCGGAGAGGCAAAGGAAATGCTGACAACAGGCTGAAAAACAGGTGCTTGACTCAAGATGGATTCCGGATATTGATACAAAACAAATAATACCTAATTATTTGTTATTCACTAATCGAATTAAACCTCATAATGAGTTTAAAACTTTAAAGGCATCTTCTGTCTCAACAATACCCTTGATTAAGATTTATGTTTAGTAAAATATGAAATATTTAAATGATAACACTCACACTTAGTCCGGTTTCATTAGATATAGCACTATAAATGCTATTTACACAAATAACATTTACTTTTACGCAGCGCAATAATAATTTTGATATTCGTTCAATATTTGCTTTTTGAAAATAATAACCACAACACTGCGCTAAATACTCGTCACCAACATTATCTACGAACCAACAAAGTTCTAAGTATTAAATGAATACTCGTAACGAACTAAATCTGTCTACCCCACAGAAATCGAAATAATTTAGTTAGTTTTCTGTGGTCTACCTGCTAAACTTTAATTTTTATGTGAACAAGATGAATGAAACAAAAAACGAATGATTATCGAACTAGTCATTGGTTGCAGACAATGTGAGTGTGTGTGTGTGTACTGTGCGTGTCTATAGTAGGTATTGTAACAACTTATAGAAGAAAGTCGTAAGTCAAACCGAAGCGTCAGTCTATTGCTTTGTGAGATTGCTTATGGACTTTTGGTCGGTACTGTACATCGCTCTCGAAGTATAACCATTGAGGACTACGGTCTTGCATCTATTTTCAACATATGATACAAACCATCTGTACAAGCTACCCCTAACACCAATCGCTAGCAATTTGCGCATAAGAAGCGCATGATCAATTCGATCAAAACATTTGCTGTAGTCAGTATATATAACTCTCCTACCAACTGCATCAAAAATATTTGAAAAAGCCACGTGCAACCGTGTCTACGCTTATTGTGAAAAATACAATATATTTAATGACTGTCAAAATGGCTTCAGAAAAAATCGATCTACAACCCTCGCTGTCTATAAATACATACAAGAAGCCCTCGATATCATTAACTCCAAAAAATATGCAATAGGATTACTGCTGGATATGACGAAAGCTTACGATAAAGTACAATTTGACATCTTATTAGACAAACTATATGGCATAGGGATCCGTGGTAAATGTCATGAATGGTTCACATCGTATTTACAGCATAGAGAGCAATTAGTAGAATTAGAATATTTTAACCAAAAAACTAACGAAATAGAATTGATCCGATCCGAAACCATACCAATAAACGCTTCAATCCCACAGGGTAGTGTGATAGGCTGCTTCCTATTCTTGGTTTACATAAACGACCTCCCGAAGCATATCAGTGAACCTTGTGTTTTGTTTGCGGATGATATATCCATTCTTGCCTCATGCGAAACTAATCTTAATCTGAATGATAAATTAAATTCAATACCTGACGCTACAACTAATTGGATGATGGAACATAACTTAGAAATTAACTTTAATAAAACAAAAATAATGACATTTCACCCACGACAAAAAAAACCTATACATATAAACTTCAGTTTTAAAAATTACAAGTTAGAAATAGTAAATAAATTTACCCTATTAGGACTAGACATAGACACACACATAAATTGGAAGTCGCATATCCAAAAATTGAAAGCAAAATTATCAAAATTTTCTTACGCCCTTCGGGAAATTAAAAAAACTACAGACATAGATACTGCGTTGGTAACATATTACGCGTATGCCTATGCATGGCTTAAGTACGGTGTCATATTATGGGGTAATAGTACAGACTCACCCACACTATTCACCCTACAAAAAAAACTTATTAGAATTCTAGTCAATATTGAACAAACAGATAGCTGTAAGCCTCACTTTCAGGAACAAAAAATTTTAACCTTACCGAGCCTCTACATCTTTGAAATCTGTAAATTTGTACGTAGATACCCGAAATTCTACACAAAAAGAGAAGACATACAAACTAAAATTACTTTAAGACATAAAAATAGATTAAATATACCTACATCCCGATTGAAAATGCACTCCTCAAGTACCTATGTCATGTCGATAAAAATATATAATAAGTTACCGGAAGAAATAAGAAATATAAATAAATACAACATCTTTATTAATAAATTAAAATTTTTTCTATTAAACAAAAGCTATTATAATGTGAATGAATACTTAAATGAAAGACTATAATTACAATAAATACATTAATAAATATATACATGTGTACATTTATCATGAAGATTATTAAATTGAACATAACATTACTACTAAATACACAATGACTAATTTATGAAATGCTACCTACATGAATGAATCTATAAATTGTCTTAAATTGTGATATATAATAAGTAACCTTATAATTTGTAACCTTAAAATATGATCTCTCATTAAATGATTGTAATAATATTACCTAAGTAAATATAACTTTATAAAAATAGCTACCTACTTACCAAAAATAGAATTATTTATGTTATTGTTATTGACTTTTATGCGAATGTGATAATTCAGTTTTCATGTGTAGTTTTGTTTTAATTTTTAGTTTTCTGCGACTTGTATTTTTAACTTTAAGTATTAGCTATGTATCTAAATCTAATAATAAATTTTGCTGTGCCCTGACAGGGTCTACAACGGCTCTTAGCTTTAAGCCTTTTGTTAACATCTTGTTTTTACCTTGTGGAACGCAAATAAATGAATATGAATATGAATATGAATATGAACGTCGACTTGTGACCTCCTGGAATGCTCTGAAAGATAGTCACTACAGACCACAAGATTGGACGTGGTGGAGCGACCTTTTAAAAAACCATGTTGATGTTCGGAGAAACTTAATTTAAGTGCAGAAGAAAGTTGTACGTGTACGATTTTCTCCATAATTTTAGCGAACACGCAGAGTTTGGAAATCGGTCTATAATTTTCAACACTGTCCTTAGGTCCTTTTTAGGGTTCCGTACCTCAAGAGGAAAAAACGGAACCCTTATAGGATCACTCGTGTGTCTGTCTGTCTGTCTGTCGGTCTGTCTGTCTGTCTGTCTGTCTGTCCGTCTGTCACAGCCAATTTACTCCGAATCTAATGGACCGATTAAGTTGAAATTTGGTACACATATGTATTTCTGTGACCCAAACACGAATAAGTAACGTAAATAAATTAATTTTGAATATTGTAGTCACTTTTGGGGCGCAAACAAGAAAATTAAAAAAAAAAAGTTTTGCTGACTGTACCGTGTGACATATCAAATGAAAGGACTTGTTGCGAGGATCTTAAATATATTTTTTATATAATTTTAAAATAAATACTTTTAAAGATATTTAATAAATTCAATGAAAATTGACCATTCCCCCCCCCCCTTATCTCCGAAACTACGGGACCAAAAATTTTGAAAAAAATACAAAGTATGGCTCTTTACTCATAGATTACAGGAAAACCTATAAGAAGTCTATAGTCTTAAAATAACATGGTAAATCTCTCAATATTGTGCGTATAAACTTACATTTCGTCGCTCGGCATCCAATAGGCCCATCTCTCTAGCTACTATAATATCAAAAGTGTTTGACCGTCTGCATAATACACAAATAAATAAAACTGTAAATGTTCATGACAACCAATTCGGGTTTCGGCGTGGTTTGTCAACAGAAAGTGCAGTGTTGTGTCTTAAACATACTATCACATACTTACTATACACAGCGTGGGACGCCGATTTATGCTAGCTTCCTCGATTTATTCAAGGCTAATCTGGTTGCTTATGACGTATTGTGAAGAAATATGGAGAAGGATAGGTTGCCAACGGAGCTTATAAACATCTTTAAGTAGTGGTATAGTATCCAGATCAATAGTGAACGATGGGCTGGAGCTTTTTCCAGGCCATACAGGTTGGAATGCGGGTGAGATAAATTTAAACTAGATTACGTGGGGCACTCAGAAAGTTTTGTGATACTAGAAAAAATATACTACAGGTTATAATTATTTTTATTATATCTTTTCAAAGAACTCTCCATTGGCGTCTATACACAGTTTTATACGTCTAAACCAATTTTCATAACACATTTTCCAGTCTGCATCAGACACCTCTCCAATCTCCGTCTCAAATGCAGCCAGTGCATCTTCAGGTGATGAAAACTGTTTTCCTTTGAGTTTTTTTTTTATTTTGAGGAACAAGAAAAAGTCGCACGGAGCCAAATTGGGACTGTAAGGAGGATGACCTATAAATTTGACCGGTGTGCTGTCCAGAAAGTCCCTTGTTTTGAGCGCCGAGTGAGCCAGCGCGTTGTCGTGGTGAAGCAGTAGCCCACGGAGGCCAGTGTTCGGTCGCTTGCTGCTTGCAGTAGTAAAAACTTCTGGCAAACATTTGGTAACATACCATTCAGGATTGATACTCCTTTGATCTCGTCAGGGTACTGACACCAGATAACCGGGCAAAAAAAAAAAACTTGCGATAAAAATTTTGCCGGCACTTCTGGCTCGCTTCACTTTGGTAGGCGTTGGTTCATTTTGAAACAGCCACACGGTCGACTGATGCTTCATTTCTGGATCATATTGATAAATCCAAGATTTATCACCCGCAATGATATCTTAAATGCGCCGAGACGAGCCTGCTACAAATTTTGCTATCATGTCTCGGCACCATTCTACCCGAACCTCCTTCTGAGCCTGTGTTAGATTTTACGGTACTAGCGTGAAACTATTTTCCATAACTGAAGATGCCTGTGTAGAATTTCATGCACACTTCCCGATCCAATCGGCAGTATATGCTGAACCTCTTCATATGTAATTCGCCTATTCTCTTGAATTAAATTTTTCACAGCCAGCACGTTTTGTTATGTAACAACCGTCATATGGCGGCCACTTCTTTCTTTGTCCGCCAAAATTACTCGACCACCCATAAATTCGTTGAACCAGCGGAAAACAGTTGCTTTAGAAGGGCTTTTTTCTATGAACACCATTCGAAGTCTTTCAAACGATTCTTCTGGTTTTAGTCAACATTTGAAATCGTACAAAATCATCGCGTGAAAATGTTTTCGTTGTAAATCCAGTTTTCAGTAAGACAGAGTATTTTGATTTTGCTCGTAAAAAAATGTGGAGGGAATTTCGAATTTGGAATGTTACGTTTTTTTGTAATAAATAGTCATAGTTTTAATTGACATCAAAACCAGCCAGTATCGTATAGAGAAAAACTGTTAGTCGCAAAACTTTCTAAGTGACCTGGTAAAATAAGTTAACATAGTTCATAAGTTTACTAACACAATGAGTCCTTGTTACTTGAATAAAGAAAAATATCTGAATGACCATATTTTTTTGAACAACGTTTTCTAAAAATGAAACCTAGCTAGATCGATTTATCGCTCCCGAAACCCCCTTCATACTAAATTTAATAAAAATTCTTGGAGCCGTTTCCGAGATTCAGATTAAATATACATCTATACAAGAATTGCTCGTTTAAAAGTATTAGATTTAGATTATTATTATATTAATACCGCGAATGTGATTTTTTTTACGAAAATCAGATTTTTGTTTTATTTCATTCTACACGTTCAAATAAATGATCCGGCAATTTAAAAAAAATGTAAAAGTGTCACATTCGCGGTATTGAATGCCGAGCGACAATTTGCATTTGGAATGTATGGGAGAACATGTTTTTCAACTACAATGTTAAGTTTGTTCTTGGGATAAATAAATTCATCTCAACATTCTCAACTACGGAACCCTTCATTGTGCGTAGTCCGACACGCAGTCTGACGTTTGACGTCTCTATCGGTGTAGCTCGCTGTCCAAATAAATTCAAATAAAAATAGTAAATAAAAGTCAAAGTGCATTAGAATCAGTTTAATAGTGATCATAGTGGCAATCAGCATAACATACACTGTAGTGAGTGATAAGTAGTGCGTTTAAGGGTCGTATAATCACAAAAATATTTATCCAAAATTTACGAAATTATAGTTAGTTACCCGCTAGTAAAACAATTTATTCGGTAACGTCGCTTTGACAACAGAGCCATCTGTCCTAGTAGCAGCAAACGACCTATCGACCCGTGACGGGAATCGTACTGCCGCCATCTAGCGAACATCCCCGATACCATCTGCCAAGCTAGTCTACAGGACGCATAACCATGCCGGGCATCAAATGTGGAGGTTGCGGTCGCTTCATATCTACGTTAGAGGGCGCTAGGTGTGGCAAGTGCCAGGTGCAGTATCACAGAGTGTGCGTGGGCGTCCCTACGAAGGCCAGCATAGCACCTAACTGGCGTTGTCCAGACTGTAAAAAGAATATTGCTCGGGATAACAGGGCCGAAACTCCTGTCAGGGGTCCCACTCAAAGCCCCCCCGCTAATAACACAGAGATTCCAAATTTATGTACACCTAAAAGTCCTGAGGCAAGTTCTAGATATGAATTCACGCAGACTATCAGCCCTGTTAATGCAGCCTCAACTCCCCCGCCGCCTGAAATTTCAATTGCCGACGTCACTACTCGGGAATTACTGCCTGTAGCTGCAATCGACCTTCGGGTGATCATGGAAGAGCTGAGGATGGTGCGTGCAGAGATCCAGGTATTTAGGAAGGAGATGGAGGTTGAAATGGCGGAGCTCAAAACCACCTTAAATAACTGCAGCACACGCATCGACGGTCTGGAGGCCAGGGTGGACGCGCTGGAGCAGCGAGCTACTTCGAGCTCCACGAACTCCGCAAACGTGGACAAGATTGTGGAGGAACTGAGGAGAGAGATTAATAACAGGGACCAGGATCTTCTTGCTAACGACATAGAGGTGACTAATTTGCCGGAGGGAAAGGGGGAAAACCCAGTTCACATAATTAAGGTCATTGGCCACAAACTGGGAGTCAACCTTGACGATCGCGATATCGTTAGTGCGGAACGTGTTGGTGGAAGGCAGCTCAACGCGACAAGCTCAGCAGGACCGACTGAATCTCGTCCGCGGCCGATCGTCGTGCGCCTTGCCCGTCGGGACCTGCGCGACCAGCTTCTGGCAAGCGCGCGAGTGCGACGTGGAGCGACCACTGCAGACCTCGACATGCCAGCTCCAGCGCAGCGGTTCTTCCTCAACGAGCGGCTGACGAAAGCCAACCGTCTGTTGTTTCGTAGGGCGCGGGATGCAGCCAGTGTCCTTGACTGGAAGTTTGTGTGGACCAAGCAGGGCCGCATCCTCGCCAGGAAGATGCCAGGAGACAAGGCGCAGAGGATCCGCACTGAGGAGGATTTATCCCGTGTCTTCGGTACTGCAAATGACACTGCTTAATTGTTATTGTGTCTACCTACATGTGAATAGTTTTATTTTTAATGCTGGGGGAAATGTGCGTCGCAACCATTTTCATAGTGTGCTCAGCCATGGACAGGATGTGAATGGAACTTATGTGCCCACATTTTACTATTTTGCTGTCATACTATATTTACTTATATTATATGTACAAAGTTTATTTGTACCAAATCTATTTAATCCTAATTATGCACAAAGTCTATTTACACCTAGTCTATTTACACCTAGTCTATTTAAACCTAGTCTATTTACACCTAGTCTATTTACACCTAGTCTATTTAATCATAAATATGAACAAGAAGTATTCTTTATCACAGTATTTTTCTCAATCATAATTACATATTCGTACTATAGTGCCCAACCGAACCTCCACACAACACCTACATACATTCACTCGTACCATTTCATCATACTTCCATATATAATACCTGCAGCTATTGACACTGATGGCTCCCAGTAAATATATTAAGTTTGGTCTACTAAATGCGGGCTCTCTAGGGACAAATCAGGATGAGTTCTTGATTGCCATGGGCAACCACTCTGTGGACATCATGGCTATAAATGAGACATGGTTACGCAAGGGGGAAGAGGACCGCGCTCCTAGTGTACCTGGTTACAAATTTAGGCACGTTCCGCGACCTGTGACTACCCGAGGTGGGCGTGGCGGAGGAGTTGCTTTTTACATAAAGAATGGCATTAACGCGCGTGTAAGAGCTCATCCTGAACACCCTGATGTGGAGCAGCTCTGGCTGGGCCTGACTATAAATAAAAAAAAGGTTCTAATTGGGACTGCATACCGCCCGCCTTGGCAGGACTTGGAGCTTTTCCTTGACGCTATAACTGCCAGTATTAGTGCATTAGCCCCATATGATAATCTTGTGCTGTTGGGTGACCTAAATGTTAATCTGTTGGATGCAAACAGCTCAAAATCAAAGCAGCTTACGGACTTTTTTAATTACTTGAACCTTGCTCAACTAGTTCAATCAGCGACACACTGTGGGTAACAGTAGTTCGCTCATCGATATCGTATGCACAGATGCTACAACGCGAAATGTTGAGGTGAGCCATATCAGTGAGCTCGGCCACCACTCTTTCATTACATGCGAAACTGTTTTTAAGAAGCCCAAGGTTAAACCTAGGGTGGTTGAGTTTCGCTCCTTTTCAGACATCATGCCAGATCACTTCCATAGTGATTTGAACATGATACCATGGTCTACTATAGGAGATATGAGTGATGTTGATGCCATGGTACATACTTTTAGCTTATACATGCTCCAGCTTTTCGATCTCCACGCTCCTATCAAGAAAAAGACCTTCTATAAGCGGCCTACGCCTTGGATCACAGACGTAATTCGTCTGATGTTCAAGCTGCGAGATGAGGCTAGGGACAGATGCCGTACAACTGGAGAACCACATCATAAGCAGTACTATCTGGATCTTAAGCATGAAGCCACCGCCGCATTAATGAGGGAAAAGACAGCATATTTCACGAAAAACATTAATGATCAAAGTAAGGATCCCAAACTATTGTGGCGTAATTTGAAGTCAGATGTGCTTCCAGACCATAAAGAAAAGCTACTGCCAAGTCATTTCGATAATCCAGATAGTATCAATGCGGCCTTTTTGGATGTTCCAGGGAATTGTGATGATAACGTCTCGCAAATGTCCTACTTCTGTTCTCGCCAACACAGTCCAGCCATGTTCTCGCTCACTACAACCAACCAGGAGACAATTCTGAAGATAGTCAGGAGTCTACAATCAAATGCTCAGGGTGTTGATGGTATCAGTTTGAAAATGTTAACACTCACAATGCCAACCACCCTGCGAGTCATCACTGATATCATCAACAGGTCAATAGAGTCGCGCACTTTCCCTAGTCTCTGGCAGCGCGCAATTGTTCGCCCTATCCCTAAAATTAGTGACCCAGCTAATTTGAAAGACCTCAGGCCAATTAGTTTACTGCCCTGCCTATCAAAGATTCTGGAGCGTGTAGTGTATCTACAGGTAATTGAATACTTGGAAGATAATAACATTCTCCCTGAACTTCAGTCAGGTTTCCGTAAAGGAAGAGGTACTGCAACGGCTCTGATAGATGTGGTGGGCAATATCCTGGAGGCACGTAATGGGGGGGAGGGTTCGATCCTGGTCCTGCTGGATTTCTCTCGGGCTTTCGACGCTATTAATACCAATCTACTGCTGTCCAAACTCAAATATTATGGCTTTGATTGTGGCGCTGTGGATTGGTTTAATAGCTATCTAACTGGTAGGTCACAGTATGTGCAGATCCATAAGGAAGACGGATCAACTGTGTCTTCCTCTCCACTCCAGGTGTCTAGGGGAGTCCCGCAGGGATCGATTCTGGGCCCTTTGCTATACATCCTCTATAGTGCTGATGTTATCGGATCCTTTTTAAACTGCAAGTATCATATGTATGCTGATGATATCCAGTTGTACATATCTTGTAAAGGGGATGATACAGCTTTGGCAGTGCAAAAGGTGAATGAGGACCTGCATAGAGTGGTGACCTGGTCTGAGGAAAACTCTTTGGTCCTGAACCCGCTGAAGTCCAAGTTCATGGTGCTGGGTACAAGAAAACAAGTTGCTGCAATACTGTCTGCCAAACCTGAGATTTTAATTAAAGGGGAGAAAATTGAGCGAGTGGAACAGGCATGTAGCCTGGGTCTAATCCTAGATCCAGAGCTGCGTTTCGAGGCTCATTTAAAAAATGTACTCAGAAATTGTTTTTATAGGCTGAAGGTATTATATAGTATACGAAATTTTCTTAGCGTACCACTGAGAAAACAACTGACTGACAGTCTGATCCTATCTAAGCTAAATTACTGTGACACTGTCTATGGGCCCTGCTTGCTTGCTAGGACAGATAGGTTAATTCAGCGAATTCAGAATGCCTGTATTCGTTTCTGCGTACATGTCCCTCGCAGGCATCATGTGACACCATACATAAACCAACTCAAGACACTAAAAATGGCTGCCAGGCGAAAGCTTCATTTAGCAAGTTTAATGTTTGGCATTGTAACAACCCATAAGCCGCACTATTTATTTGAAAAACTCACTTGGCGACAAGCACGTTACAAGTATGGTCTTCGTTCTGTGGTTGGCCCACTAAACATGCAGCGACATAAAACCGCAGCATTCAGAGGTAGCTTCAGGTTTGCAGCCACACGCTGCTGGAACGATCTTCCACCGCCAATGCGAGGCCTAAAAACAATACAGTCTTTTAAATTTCAACTTAAGAAGTTATTGTTACATGTACAACTTTCTAAACAATAAGTTTTTAACTCTCATAAACAGTAATTTTTCCTTTCTTTCTTTGCTCACCTCATGGGTCATGGCCTGCAGTATTTGGTTTTTGGATCTCCAGCAGCGCTGCAGCATGGCTTTCGGTCCCCTGTTTGCTGGGACTGATGGTAGCGTTCCCTCTGTCCACTCTCATCCTATGTTGACAACCTATTTATGGAATTACATTTTGATATCATTACTTGTCCATGTTATTGCTTAATATTTAATTTAATAATCATCTATTTACAATCAAATTTCAAATTAAATTACAATTATCGTATTATTTACTTAATCTGTGTTGTTCTATCTTGTATTTCTATTTGTGACTCGGACTTTCATAACTTTCTGTTTGTTTTTGAAGCAGCATATCTCTTTTAAAAGTGTTTGGTGTGTCGGGTCACCCTCCAGTTTTCCAGGGTATTGTTTTTATTGGGTCCGTCTCATCTCACATTCACTCACAAACGCATAAAGCACTGACATATAACTTTTGCATAATATTAAACACATTACATCATTGGCCATTTTGTAATTTCTTACATCACAATTTGGGTGAACGTCAAATAAGACGCGTCGAAATGTTGCCACTATATAAAACGTAATACGTTTTTTTTTGAGGATGATATTCTCGTAACATAGAAATAAAATATGTCCATTTCTTTTTTTTTTTTTTTTACATTTATTTAGTATATTGCATCACACTATATTAAAAATATATATATATTTTTCTTTAAGTACGCTGCACTTATACAGCGTCATATTTGTTTGCTGCACCGGTTGACGTCATTACGTCGGCGCCGGCTGTCGCTGAAAACCAGCGCTGGGGCTCTGTCTTGCATAGGGTCGTAGCATAATGCTGAGCGATAGCCGATTTGCGTGGATGTGACGCATGCTTCCCCCAACCTTATCTCATTTTTATATTCTAAACAATACTTTTCTGCGTCATGTTTACCGCAAATAAACGTTTTTTCTTTCTTTCTTCTTCTTTCTTTCTTTCACTTGGCCGGTTTTTTTTATGAATCGGCGTTATATACGCTGACTTCCAGATTTTAGGCACCACTCCCAAATCGAAAGACCGTTTGAATAATAATGTCAATGGAATGGATAGACATCCGGCACATTTGGTAATAAAAATTGGTGAAATATTATCCGGACCAGCGGATTTGTTAATATAGTGGATATTAACAAATCCGCTGGTCCGCTGGTGGAGGTAGTATCTCGCTTGCTGAAGCAAGTGGTGCTTCAGCAAGCGAGATACCACCTCCTGTACCTCAATAGAGCAGATGTCCGATACGAGACCAATACACTGATCCGTTCTCGCAGAGGTTAAAAATTCATTTGCGTCGCGTCGCTCTTGGAAGTTTGAAAAGAAACAGTCACCAAACATATTGCAGATTTTCTCCCCGTGACCAGACGACACGTCACCAAACCTTAATACAGATGGGTAACAGTTGGTTTGTTGTTTAGATTTAACATATTGCCAAAAAGCCCTAGGATTTTTGTGTGATACTCCCTGGCCGCGCCACAGTGGAAAATTAAAAAAACATGTTTCTAGATTAATTGTACCATTTATGTACTATACGGTACGTGTAATGAAAATAATTGTACTTCAACAAATAATGAAATATAATGAAGTTTTGGTGGCGCGGCTGGGGAGTATACTCCCTGGCCGCGCCACCACGGTTTTTGTAAACTACTAGGCGCAACCCGATATAGTAAACACTAAATAATTGTACCGGAATTGTTCTTTTCCAATCGCTGCACAGAGATTCGAAAATTTAATTACTTTAGAAATTATAGCCTTGTGTTGGTAGCGCGGCCAGGGAGTATGCTCCCTGGCCGCGCCACCAAGAGTTATTAAGCGTACCAGGACATGGCATACACTAAATAATTGTACCGGAATTGTTCTTTTCCGGACGCTATAAAGAGATTCGCAAATTTAATTACTTTAGAAATTATAGCCTGTCGTTGGTGGCGCGGCCAGGGAGTATACTCCCTGGCCGCGCCACCAAGAGTTGTTAGGCGTACCTGGACATAGTATACACTAAATAATTGTACGCATTATGTACAACCCAAAAACGTAATAATATTACGAAAAAATGTAATATCTTAAGAGAAAACATCAAATCAATATTAAGCGCATCAGCAGACTTGCTGATCTTTGTAGTTACTAGATGTGGCCTTCAAATTAGAAGTACAGGGAATTATCTCTGTGAGATGGTCGCATAGAAGTGCTAGAATTATGCAACATAATACGAATCTAGATGCATAACAAGAATAATTGACCTTCAAGAAGAAGACAAGAAGTTGGTAGGTACTTTTTGTTAGGTACGGTCAGCAACGAAAGTCGTTAACTCTGCTACTTTTACATGACATCTAAAATTACACAAAAGTGTACCGCGGCAGCGGCGGGCGAGCCCTACTTCCAAGTTGGTCGCAGTTGCATGTCTATTTACCCGACTAAGGCGAAGCAAAAAGGAGGGTTATGATTTCGACCGGTACCTATGTATGTTCATCTGTTACCTCATAACTTCTAAACTACCGATCACAATTTGACAAATGACGTATCATTGGAAGCACCTTGATCGTCCGGTGGTTATAGGCTATGTGACATTACATTAAATGCAATATGGCGCCCTCTAGAGTACATAAAGTCATGAACTAAAAAAAATGTTTTAAATTATGCCATGTTGGGTATCAAATAAAAAGGCTTGACGAGCACATTACAAATATGTATATATATCATATTTTCTAAGTAAAAAGTATGAAACAAGAAAATATTTCAGACAGAAATCAAGACATAGGTACAAAAATTGTCAAGGTAAAGCTGTGGTCGCATGCCTGTACACCTACAAAATTGTAATGGCATTATATGCTCGGCTGCCTTTTTATTTGATACCCAACATGGCATAATTTAAAACATTTTTTTAGTTCATGACTTTATGTACTCTAGAGGGCGCCATATTGCATTTAATGTAATGTCACATAGCCTATAACCACCGGACGATCAAGGTGCTTCCAATGATACGTCATTTGTCAAATTGTGATCGGTAGTTTAGAAGTTATGAGGTAACAGATGAACATACATAGGTACCGGTCAAAATCATAACCCTCCTTTTTGCTTCGCCTTAGTCGGGTAAATAGACATGCAACTGCGACCAACTTGGAAGTAGGGCTCGCCCGCCGCTGCCGCGGTACACTTGTGTAATTTTAGATGTCATGTAAAAGTAGCAGAGTTAACGACTTTCGTTGCTGACCGTACCTAACAAAAAGTACAGTACCGACCAAAAGTCTATAAGCAATCTCACAAAGCAATAGACTGACGCTTCGGTTTGACTTACGACCTTCTTCTATAAGTTGTTACAATACTGTAGACACGCACATTACACACACACACTCACTTTGTCTGCAACCAATGACTAGTTCGATAATCATCATTCGTTTTTAGTTTCATTCGTCTTGTTCACATAAATATTAAAGTTTAGCAGGTAGACCACAAAAAACTAAGTAAATTATTTCGATTTCTGTGGGGTAGATGCAGTTTGTTACGAGTATTCAATTAATAGAACTTTGTTGGTTCGTGGATAATATTGGTGACGAGTATTTAGCGCAGTGTTGTGGTTATTATTATCAAAAAGCAGGCATAAAATATATTGAAGAGATCAGATCAGATCAGAGAATATTATTGCGCTGCGTAAAAGTGAAGTGAATATCTAATGAAACCGGACTAAGTGTGAGTGTTATCATTTATATATTTCATATTTTACTAAACATAAATCTTAAGGGTATTGTTGATAGAACAGAGGTATTGTTGAGACAGAAGATGAAGTTTTAAATTCATTATGAGGTTTAATTCGATTAGTGAATAATAAATAATTAGGTATTATGTGTAATAAAAACAATGTTTTTCTTTGTTCTAGAGAAATACTGTGAGGGTTAAGAGATATGAGGAAGGGGCTTATTATCGAGTAGCAGCGACGTCAAATGGTGAATGAAACAAATGGTTTCATACCAACGAGATATTTTGCTGAATTATTAAAAACACGTCATTATGAACCGTTCGCCATGCACTCTGAAGGCTTGCATCACTGAAGACCAGCTAGAAAACCGTTTTTGACTTTAAAATATTGATCATACCAACTTAATAAACAACAGATTCGTTATTGCATGAATTTATGGTAACGATTTTTTTAAGCAAATTTCAAAATGATGTTTGTCGTATTTCAATGTTTAATATTATTTTAGGATTAAAATTTGAGGTTTAGTTTCAATCTTCTTTTCGTAAAGAAAATGAATACTTAAGCTATAACCTCAATACCAACCAATATTTACTAAAGCCAAATAAAATTTAAAATAATTAATGTAAACGAAACTGCTTATACTCAGTAAAACTACAAGACCCTTTAAACTAAATGTAAGTATTTCAACGTATTTCTAAACTTTTCCTTTCAAAACTTTACCACAAATTGCATAGACATTTCAAAAGTTATATAATAGAGTTATTTCATTATGTCTTATGAGAAAGGGTCTTAACCTTAAAATCAAATATTTTGTCAGTAGTTTTTTTTACATTTTAAGTAGTCTAATATTCTTATTTACTTCGACCATGATCAAAGCTTTATATTTATGGTGAAAAAAATCCATTTAAAATTTAAAACTTTTCAAAATTTAAATGTCAAAATAATACAAATTGCTTCTAAGTTTCTAGACATCAATTTCACATCTTATTCAGCTGAAGTAATGATAAATAATTGTAGCAGTTTGTTAACTATACTTAGGTAAAATAAATATAACGAATAAATATTTATTTTATTTTATTATCACATATCATATCACGCATTTTTTATTTTAAACCCTTTATTGCAATAACAGCATTAATAAAAAGGCAGCAATATTAAAAAAAATATTATTATTTTAAACAAAAATAATAATATTTGCAAAAACAGCATTGTAATTTACAAGATTAGAACCTTAGCCATCTAGAACCTAAGACCAACGCTTAACGCCTTCTGCTATCTGCACTTATAAACTTACTTTAGAATTTTAGCAATGCGATACACTGGCCAAGGTCACGCGTATGATGTGAAAGTGATGGAAATATAAGTGCGGCGCCCGCGAACCGTGACGATACGACAGTGTGTAGTGCAAAACTGCGTTCTCTGTGGTGTGTGTAAGGCACTCACACCACAGACGTCCGACTGTTTACACATGCAAATGTACGGACTACACTGCGTGTTCACAGCAATACGACTCTTAGCGTGCTTATGCACTTTTGAGCGCTTACTGTACCTATCAACTTCTTATCTTCTTCTTGAAGGTCAATTATTCTTGTTATGCATTTAGATTCGTATTATGTTGCATAATTCTAGCACTTCTATGCGACCATCTCACAGAGATAATTCCCTGTACTTCTAATTTGAAGGCCACATCTAGTAACTACCAAGATCAGCAAGTCTGCTGATGCGCTTAATATTGATTTGATGTTTTCTCTTAAGATATTACATTTTTCCGTAATATTATTACGTTTTTGGGTAGTACATAATGCGTACAATTATTTAGTGTATACTACGTCCAGGTACAGTACCGACCAAAAGTCCATGAGCAATCTCACAAAGCAATAGACTGACGCTTCGGTTTGACTTACGACCTTCTTCTATAAGTTGTTACAATACTGTAGACACGCACATTACACACACACACTCACTTTGTCTGCAACCAATAACTAGTTCAATAATCATCATTCGTTTTTAGTTTCATTCGTCTTGTTCACATAAATATTAAAGTTTAGCAGGTAGACCACAAAAAACTAAGTAAATTATTTCGATTTCTGTGGGGTAGATGCAGTTTGTTACGAGTATTTAATTAATAGAACTTTTTTGGTTCGTGGATAATATTGGTGACGAGTATTTAGCGCAGTGTTGTGGTTATTATTATCAAAAAGCAGGCATAAAATATATTGAAGAGATCAGATCAGATCAGAGAATATTATTGCGCTGCGTAAAAGTGAAGTGAATATCTAATGAAACCGGGCTAAGTGTGAGTGTTATCATTAATATATTTCATATTTTACTAAACATAAATCTTAATCAAGGGTATTGTTGATAGAACAGAGGTATTGTTGAGACAGAAGATGCCTTTAAAGTTTTAAATTCATTGTGAGGTTTAATTCGATTAGTGAATAATAAATAATAAGGTATTATGTGTAATAAAAACAATGTTTTTCTTTGTTCTAGAGAAATACTGTGAGGGTTAAGAGATATGAGGAAGGGGCTTATTATCGAGTAGCAGCTACGTCAAATGGTGAATGAAACAAATGGTTTCATACCAACGAGACATTTTGCTGAATTATTAAAAACACGTCATTATGAACCGTTCGCCGTGCACTCTGAAGGCTTGCATCACTGAAGACCAGCTAGAAAACCGTTTTTGACCTTAAAATATTGACCGTACCAACTTAATAAACAACAGATTCGTTATTGCATGAATTTATGGTAACGAATTTTTTAAGCACGTTTCAATAGGGTGTTTGTCGTATTTCTTGCAGATATACCGAAATTGTTTAATATTATTTTAGGTAAAAAATTTGAGGTTTAGTTTCAATCTTCTTTTCGTAAAGAAAATGAATACTTAAGCTTTAACCTCAATAACAACCAATATTTACTAAAGTCAAATAAAATGTAAAATAATTAATACAAATAAAATATAAAATATAAATAAAATATAACTGCCCATATTTAACCTTAAAATTACCTATTCTGTAAGTAGTTTTTTACATTTTAAGTAGTCTAATATTCTTATTTATTACTTAATTACTTCGACCATGATTAATATTTATGGTGAAAAAATCCATTAAAAATTTAAAATATTTCATAATTTAAATATGTCAAAATAATACAAACTGCTTCTAAGTTTCTTGACATCTATTTCACATCTTATTCAGCTGAAGTAATGATAAATCATTGTAGCAGTTTATTAACTTATGTAAAATAAATATAACGAATAAACATATTTTTTTTAATTTTGTTATCATATATCACGCATTTTTTATTCTAAAACCTTTATTGCAATAACAACATAAAAAAGCAGCAATATTTAAAAAATATTATTATCGAAAACAAAAATAATAATATTTGCAAAAAACCGCACTGTGTTTCACGAGATTAGAACCTGAGGCAGTTTGAATTCCATACCAACGTTTAACGCTTTCTGCTATCTGCACTTGTTAAGATACTATCGAATTTTAGCAATGCCATTAACTGGTCAAGTTCACGCGCATAGTGCGTGTGTGCTAGCATGTTTAAAGCGACGGAAATATATTGTTGTTTCGTGTAACTGCGTTATCTGTGGTGTGTGTATCGTGTTGCTTACAAATACAAATGTACGAGCTATACCGCGTGTTCACAGCAATACGACTCTTAGCGTGCTCATGCACTTTTGAGCGCTTACTGTACGCCACCAACGACAGGCTATAATTTCTAAAGTAATTAAATTTGCGAATCTCTTTATAGCGTACGGAAAAGAACAATTCCGGTACAATTATTTAGTGTATGCCATGTCCTGGTACGCTTAATAACTCTTGGTGGCGCGGCCAGGGAGCAAACTCCCTGGCCGCGCCACCAACACAAGGCTATAATTTCTAAAGTAATTAAATTTTCGAATCTCTGTGCAGCGATTGGAAAAGAACAATTCCGGTACAATTATTTAGTGTTTACTATATCCGGTTGCGCCTAGTAGTTTACAAAAACCGTGGTGGCGCGGCCAGGGAGTATACTCCCCAGCCGCGCCACCAAAACTTCATTATATTTCATTATTCGTTGAGGTACAATTATTTTCATTACACGTACCGTATAGTACATAAATGGTACAATTAATCTAGAAACATGTTTTTTTAATTTTCCACTGTGGCGCGGCCAGGGAGTATCACACGGATTTTTGGAAATGGCTAATTCAATGTTTGCTATATAGTCATCAAACATTTGCTTCTCCAGATCTTTGGCTCGTTGACGTAAAGTAACAAAAGATTGATAGTCTGAGAGATTTCCATAGGTTTTAAATTTTGAGTGAATTTTAGACTTTTCTTTAATTATTTTAATAAGAGGGCTTTTGTACCAAGGAGGATACTTACCCCTTGGAGCGATAGTTTTAGATGGAATATGTGTATTATGAAGCAAGTTGATAGTGTCATAAAAGAATTTAACTGCTTCTTCAAGAGGCCTACAATTTAGCTCTAATGGCCAATCAATTGCCATCATTTCTTCCAGTATGGCGTCATAATTCGCCTGAGCATACAGGAACTTCACTCGAAGCCGAGAATGCAGCTGATGAAGTTGAACGAAGTCGGCAGAAATGCAGAGTGCCTTATGGTGTGAGTCCTCGTGCACTAGTGGATCCATGCTGCAAGTGACTGTTACTTCGCTGTTAGACAAGACGAGGTCAAGAATCCTATTGTTCACATTACGATGTGAGTTGTACTGTAGCAAATTGCAAGCGGTGAGAATATCATAAAAGCTGGTTTGAATGGGACCATGCAAGTTACCAGGACACAGATGATCACCGTCCGCCGCAGCGAGCCAGTCAATATTCGGTTGGTTAAAATCACCGAGCACTAAAAACTTATCTGCGGGATGTTTAAGAGTAATATCAGCTAAATTACTAGAAAAATTATTGAGTTGTATCATTAAAGAGTTGCCAGATTGCTGGCTACATATGTACACTACACATAAATGTATTTTATAGGTTACTTTAGGTTTCTTTTGGTGTAAAGTTAAGGTAACCCACAGATCCTCGGCAGACGAACACCATTCATTGCGGACATCGGCAACTAGTTCCCGACGTATGGCTATTAAAACCCCTCCACCCATTGTTTGATTAGTTTGCGAGTAATTTCGATCACGCCTCCATACAAAATATCTATCATCAAACAATTCGCTATCGGATATTCCATCAATAAGCCATGTTTCCGTCAGACAAATGACATCAAAAGAATTAATACAAACATTTCTGTAGAAAACAGATGCTTTAGTCCGCAGCCCTCGAACATTTTGATAGAAAATACTAATAGGTGGCATAATAATTTAAAAGTAACACCAGAAAAATGATCGAAAAGATATAAGGTATATATACGGGTGTAACTGAAAAAAGTAGGTAGGCAAGTTATAACTTGACAGGGTCTGATCAGTGGGTCGTCTTAGGGGATCTAATATCACTGAATTAGATCCCCCTAAGCATGAAAAAAAGTGGTGTGCCTTTATCCCACAAAGAAGATTGTGGTACAGTACCTTGCTGGTTATTTTATTTACGTACCACCTTATTGCATTTTTCACAGTTTTAAGTGATATTAGTCATGTCAACTTACTGCATCGAATTATAAATCCTACTTTAAGGCTTGTGCAGACAAGCGCGACACGCGACGCGACACAAAAACACCGCTCGTCGCGAGCGGTGCCATTGTGTCGCGTCGCGTGTCGCACTGGTCTGCACGAGCCTTTATGCAGTTGTGGGCAAGAGCATACTTATTATCCTCAACCCGCATTTTCAGAGGTAAAACCTCAGATAAGAAACACTCGCCTCGCGAGAAATCCACATACACACGTTGGCGCACGTCTGCAGCTGTCTCAGAGAGTAAAGGCTTGTGCAGACCAGCGCGACACACGACGCGACACAAAGGCACCGCTCGTCGCGCGACGGGTGGTGCCTTAGTGTCGCGTCGCGTGTCGCGTTGGTCTGCACAAGCCTTTACTGTCGTCACACATTCCGTTGAAATGTTACTGCACAATTGATACAACAGCCTTCTGGATTATGCACTGTACCTACAGATGCCATTTTCATAAAATCTTTCGTAAAAAAATACGAAAAGAACAGAAGAAACCGAAGAAACACTTTCATGCAACTAGCTACAAAAAACCGGAAACAATAATGTTGTCTGTCAGTGATTGTCAACTGATTGAAACTGATAAACAAAGGACCACAGAGCATCTATAATGGGCTTATTAATTACGTTTCGTTCCACGGTGATTTTTAAAGTACGTTACGCGATATTTTGCGTTAACCGTTAATAACAGCATTAAAACAAGTTCACTGTACCAATTAATTAACTTTTTAAACGCATTTAAAGCCGATATTATTACCGCCACGCACCGCAGTAACATTTTTTTTCACGTTAAAATAAACCTAAAAACTTTCCTCACGTATTTTTTGCCGTAACACTTTTTTACTATTATTTAATTATTCCGGTTAGATTTCTATTTAGTTTTTGGTCTGTTAATTAAAATAAGATGATCACTTTTTTATGTGTAATATGACTGATATGCAAGTCATTTCTTATAAACAGTATCCGCTTTTATAACAAGTTGCCAAAGTCGGTGACAGATCACACATCAAACGTGTCCTTATCAAGAAAGCATATTATAAAATTAAAGACTATCCCCCTTTTTTATATACTTGTACATCTTATTATTTTAAATCTGATAGTTTTTGAATAATGTAAATACGTGTGTGTAAATAATAAAGAAGACTACGTTGAAGACAAGGAAGTTTGGCAATAATTCCTTCTGCACATGTGGCTTCCCTTTTTTTTTTTTTTTTTTTTTTGGGTGGGAAATTATCAAATAACTTCTCCCGCTCTGGGTGGAGTGGGAGGGCGTGTCAGACTCTTACTGACTAAAACCCACCCGTGTTCCTTCGGTTGCCCTGTTGCCGGGGGCCACGATTTCCCTATCGGTTTTCTTCGAACCCCCGGCAGGCATTGGCCCTAACGGACCCCGTCAATTCTGCTGACATCTCTTTTAGGCGCGCGTGGAACACAACGCGCCGTCGACCCGGGCTTGGTCCTTATCGGACGGCGAGGTACCCATTGCTCACCGTCCGCAAGCCCGTGCCTACGGTGGCCGGAAATCGGCTCGCGATTCCCGCCCCGGGCGTCTCCTCCTGCGGCGGTTAGGGGCGTGAGGGCGCGAAATTTGCCTCTCCCTCACGCGTTCCGCCTCCTCCTTCGCGAGCATTACCGCTTCGCAGAAGGAGGTGACGGCCTGCCATTTCCTCTCGCTCCGTACCATGGCCTGAACCAGGGCCGGACGCGAGAGATCACCGCCGCCGATCGCCTCTACGAGGACACGGCGTTGCTCCGCCCAAACCGGGCAGACCTCCACCGTATGCTCCACCGTGTCCTCAGGCCGATCCACACAATGGTGACACCCGGGTGTTTCCTCCCGCCTTATCCTAAACAGGAACCTCCCGAAGCAGCCGTGTCCGGTGAGGACCTGCGTCAGGCGGAAGGTGAGGACGCCGTGGCGTCTCTCAAGCCACTCCTCAAAGAGGGGTCTTATCGCCGCAATTGTGGCGTGCCCAGCGCGGGGTTGCGACAATCGCACCCTCCATGACGCCATGAGATCCCGCCGGAGCTCTGTCCGCTGTGCCGCGGTTTCTTGCGGCATCGGAGTTAAGCCCCGGCGTTTCGCCTCCTCGCGCCACTCCCAGATGTGCGCGAGGACCTTTGCCTCCAGATCCCATGGCGGTAATCCGGCAAGGAGGCTCGCCGCCTCACAGGAGACCGTGCGGTATCCTCGGGCCAGCCGGATGGCCATGACCCTCTGGGACGCGTTCAACCGGCGGGCTGGCCGCAGCCTCAATGAACGCGCCCACACCCGTGCCCCGTAAAGGGCCATGGACCGCACGATCCCCGTATAGAGCCTCCGGCAGGAGGCGTTTGGACCTCCTAGATTGGGCAGGAGCCGCTTCAAGGCAGCCCCGACATGTGGCTTCCCTGGTACCTCATTAACGGCATAAATAAGTAAGTCTATTAACTGCTCCCAAATTACCGTGTTTATTTTAATCTTTAATTTATATTTTTTTACGTTCGTCCTTGACATGTTTATTCTATTATTTGACATTATATACCTACGATTTAATTTCAACTCTTTATTAGTGACTGTTGTGGACATGATAACTATTCAGATTGATTACAGTTGTTATAGCAATCATATAATTGCGTTTCATTAAAATAGGTTTTTACTTTTATTAAATTATTTTTCTTTTGTATAGATTCTTTTCTATTTTATGAATGTGAGAACGCTGTAGGCTTAGTGGATTGTAGACCTGTTGACCATTTTCTATTTTGTTAAGTACTTGGTACTTATTGAAAGACCTACACTGTCCTCCCATACCTAGTAACACTGTTATTTGAAAGTATTGTAAAAGCCAATTATTTTTATAACAGTAATCGTGGAGTTTCTTGCCGGCTCTTCTCCATAGGAAACGAACAATTGGAACCGTGCACCTGGCTTCTGACGTTTCATAAGTGCCCATGTAGGTTTATGTGAAATAAAATATTTTGAATTGAATTGAATTGAAAGGCCTACCTACCTTCCATGGAAATAAAGACATGCCGTCCGGTCTCTTGCCATCGTCGCGTGCCAAGCCATTAGGTTCTAATACAGCTGGAACGCCGGCGGTGACAAGAGCTCGTCGGATGATGTCGTTGATGTTCGCATGCCGCGCTAAGCGACCCGCACTTCGGCTACAAGACAGGCCGTGATGGCCAAGACTGTTGATAACTTCGCCACAGTATATTGTGTATCTATAATAACAGTCACGTTTTTGGAGCATATTACATGCCTTATCGTAATATTTAGAACCTTATAGAAAAAAGGCCCTCGTAATTTTTGTTACGAGTAGCTTACGTAAACGAATAGTAACAACATTTCCATTATTTCTTTTAATGAATGAACAATGACTACTTATGTAATCGTTTTTATTTCGTTCTTAATTGCTGCCAGTTCGTACGTCAGTATCATTTCTTAGGTGTAGCTTATGACTGCTCATGGTAAGTTAAGTTATTGTATAACATATTTACAGTCGTTTGAAATATTATCAATACGCTACAAACAGCGATACCTAATTTTTCTACGATTGAGAAGCGGTGTTTGTTCTGCAGTGGAATAGAAAATGTACAGTAGAATCTCGTTCTAAAACAGAAATAGTTGTTATATCTTTATCATTGATACTTTATTTCAGAATCATGGATGTAGTATTTAGAACAGTGGTTCAACTAACAGTTACAACAAAAGTGATGGCCATCAATTTCGAGGGTTTCATGAAATCTCTATCAGTACCTGAGGATTTAAAAGCTATGATTCTAGATATGAATGAAAAAATGCCTGAAATGTACGACGTTACGTTAATGGATTTTAAAACAGCGACTCCTTTTATTGCAAGAAAACCCAACGAAATGATCAAGCCTACGAGTGCGGTATTGGCAAAAACTGTGACCAAATCGAACAAGCCTGTGACGCCAAAAAAAAGATTGTTGAGAACGTTAGCCACCTTAAATCCTGGTCCTTCGTGTCTCGAAATAGTATCAACAACAGCGAAAGTACCAGAAAAACTGCTAAAGTTACCGCCGCCATTCCAGCAATTACCAGGCATGCCAATGCAGATGCCGATGCCAATGGCAATCCCTTTCTACGCAAGAGTGCCCATCATGTTGCCGATGAGGGCGTACTTTGAAACGGTAAAACACGACCACCCGCCACTTTACAAGATAAAACGAATGATAGAAGAAGACGAAAAGAGATGGAAGGAAGAAAAAGTAAGTGACAGTGAGATTTCAGTGGAAGTAGGTTACAGTGATGTAAGTTCAGATAAAAGTACTGACACGGACACTGATAGCGACGTTTCCGAATACAGGGACATAGGCTCTGACTATTACTGATGATAGAGTCAGTAATAGAGGAAGAGACCGGTAACATTAATTTTTTAAGCGTTCCGATACAGATGTCTTTTTATTTTTGTACAATTTATATCTATTTAACATTTTTTGTACTTTATGAAATTATTTTAATAACCTCATCTACTATACAATGGAAGAGAAGTTTTATTTTTACTTGCAGTACAAAACAATTTTTTTTTAAGATGATGAATTTTGTGTCAGTGAAAGTATCTAACATTGAAAATATTAGAATAGAGAATACTTCAGGCTAAGTTTAGGCAAATCAGCTGCAGGTGCGGCTGCAGAGGCACAATTTTTATTATTGGTTAGGAATAAGGTACGATTTGATGATGATAGACAAATTGCTAGTAGTTCGTTAAACAATAATTAATTAATCTACATTCTCGTTATGGTCAAGTTCAAGCTATGACGATGAATGTGATAGGGATAATTTCTCGGTGTAATAAATTGCAGATATGGTCATTGATAATAACAGCTTGTCATTAGGCATATGTTTTTAATGTGGTTTCCAAATTACACACATGTATAATTTCAACATGAATGATGTAACCAATATTTTGTAACAAGTTTTTATTTAAAAGAGTGTCCGTGGAGTTTCTTGCCCGTTCTTTTCCATAGGTACCTACTACGCTTTGGAATGGGCAACTAGCTTCATACCTATTTCTGACTGACCGATTCCTTGACAATTCAAAAGTGCCTGTAAATGGTTTAATTGAAATAAATGCTTTGAGTGAGTTTGAGTTTGACTCATGGATATGGTTTAAAGATAGTTTAATCCAAAATTGTTGATTATTTTGTGGAAGCCAAAGATCATTTTTCTTGCATTGCTTGTTTTAACTTGTTGAGCTTGGAAACCTAAAAGTCACAGGATTCTCATAGTTAGTAAAGTAAATTGATTTGGACAGTTTGTATGTTAATTAATCTTCATCTCGTTTTATATGAATTTCGAAATCCGTACAAGGCTGACGACATTGTTAATAGAAGCGTTTTACCTGAAATAAAACTCATATTAAAATACTTACCTCACTGGAAGCTTTAATATTGAGAGAGCATATCCGTTTCCGTCGATTTCTTAGCAATTTTAGTACATGTTTAACCTACTCAGTGGCGCCACCTTTTTTTTTTTTTTGGGTGGGAAATTATCAAATAACTACTCCCGCTCTGGGTGGAGCGGGAGGGCGTGTCAGACTCTTACTGACTAAAACCCACCCGTGTTCCTTCGGTTGCCCTGTTGCCGGGGGCCACGATCCCTATCGGTTTTCTTCGAACCCCCGGCAGGCATTGGCCCTAACGGACCCCGTCAATTCTGCTGACATCTCTTTGAGGCGCGCGTGGAACACAACGCGCCGTCGACCCGGGCTTGGTCCTTATCGGACGGCGAGCTACCCATTGCTCACCGTCCGCAAGCCCGCGCCTACGGTGGCCGGAAATCGACTCGCGATTCCCGCCCCGGGCGTCTCCTCCTGCGGCGGTTAGGGGCGTGAGGGCGCGAAATTTGCCTCTCCCTCACGCGTTCCGCCTCCTCCTTCGCGAGCATTACCGCTTCGCAGAAGGAGGTGACGGCCTGCCATTTCCTCTCGCTCCGTACCATGGCCTGAACCAGGGCCGGACGCGAGAGATCACCGCCGCCGATCGCCTCCACGAGGACTCGGCGTGGCTCCGCCCAAGCCGGGCAGACCTCCACCGTATGCTCCACCGTGTCCTCAGGCCGATCCACACAATGGTGACACCCGGGTGTTTCCTCCCGCCTTATCCTGAACAGGTACCTCCCGAAGCACCCGTGTCCGGTGAGGACCTGCGTCAGGCGGAAGGTGAGGACGCCGTGACGCCTCTCAAGCCACTCCTCAAAGAGGGGTCTTATCGCCGCAATTGTGGCGTGCCCACAGTGGCGCCACCTGGTGTTTGCTTGCCATTTTAGTTTCATAAAATGTAACGAGCTACTTTTTCTTCATTGGCTCAATAAAACCAGGCAGAAGTAAACTTAAAGCTTCCAGTGAGGTAAGTATTTTAATATGCGTTTTATTTCAGGTAAAACGCTTCTATTAAACTACTTGACCGTCACTAGAAGCTTTAATATTGAGACCTGTTTGTTACCGCCTGGTGTCGCCACTAATATGATAAGTAATGATAACGCCAATGTGATAGGGAAATTTAGTTTATTAAAACACAAAATAAGTCATCAGAAAGTACATTTATTATTTTACACACATGTGCAGAAGTACTATATGGGTACACATTTATTGAAATAAAATCAGTTACCTTATTGAAAAAAATACAATTACAAAATAATAACAGTTACTATTAAGACTTAATTAATCGGATTAAACAATTGTGTAACATTTAGATTTGAATCAACACTTCTTATGACTTCTGTTCTGTAGAATTTCTGGAATGTATTAGCCGATTGCCAATTTCCTCGAGACAAAATTTCGTCAAGGGGATGATTTTCTAGCCAACTTTTAGAGGCTACAGCAGATCGTGTACTTCCTGGAGTTGCTGTAATGCCAGCTTCATTGAATAGGGTTTTTACCTAGCCTGCAATAACGGTGCGTGAAGCGGGCTTCGGCACACTTCTAACTGTAATAAACAAATTAAATGATTTTGCAGCATTACGTCTTTCATTTAATAATTGTTTAGTTCTTTCTATCCAGAATATAGGATTTAGGTTACAATTGTTGGGATTTACAAGAAGTTTCCAGCCGGACTGTCTGTGATTATTGCAATCTGTTTTCGAACCAAATTCAGGCCATAATATAACAATATCATCTGATTTGATGTAATGATCAGGATCAACTCTAAGCAGCGTTAAGTCATGTATGCGCCTACCTGAGCAAAGCAGTAATACAGTTGCAGTATGGCGTGATATTTGAAAATTGTTATCTATGTCTACAGAGTAATTGCTTAGAAAGGTAATTAATTTACTAACATCCCAAATTGGTGGCTTAGAAGACTTAGGTTCACAGAGCAATTGATTTTGAAATATGTTTTATAAGTACATGTGAACTTAATTGACTTGATCTTTCCACATTACACAATGTGGAAACTACAGATTTATGTAAAAGAATTGTATTATACGATAATTTATTAATTAGAAGCAGCTCGGAGTCTGGATTTGTGCCCGGTTGATGGCAATAGGCTCGCCCCCTATTACATGGGACTTAAACATAACTGGCGAAATGTGGGTGTACCTGCTACAGGGACACCTCTGCCCAACCCTTCGGGGAAACAAGGCGTGATGTTATGTTATTAGATGTAAATCAGATAAAAATTGAGCTAATTGCGGACCTGTAGGATTATTCGTGTCAATGTTTTTAGAAATAGACCAGAAAGTCCAAAGTTTCCAAGCCACCTCATATGTTTTCAACGTAGACTTACGCCAGGAATTTTTGAGCAATAACTGTTGTTCAGCGGTCCATGTTTCTATTGCCTCGGACCACCCCCACATTTCCAGACTTCGAGGATGATTTTGTCCACTTGTGGCGGTGGAAGTCCCGTTGATGTGTCGACCAGGTGCGTCTGTAAGTTTTTCAGAGTTAGAGGTGGTGCTAGCGCTCCGACTTTGAGGTCTGCACGCCAAAATACCTTCTCCCAACGAGGTATTACTATTAAAAATATTCCCGTTGATTGATTGAGGTGTGTTAGAACTTTTGGGATTAAGAACGGAGGTGGGAACACCCATGCGAGTGGATAGTTCCATGGGACACTGAATGCATCGTGAAATAGTGCTTGTCGGTCTCTTAGGTCTCGGGATACATAATTGTAAACTACGTGAGCTGTCGCTGAGGCAAACAAATCTATTATTGGGGTTCCCCACTTTGCAAACACTATTTCCGTACAGGCTGACATTAGGTGCCACTCCGGAGGTTGGCGAAAGCGTGACAGGTGATCGGCATGATTGTTGTACTTGCCTGGGAGATGGTGTATGCTGAAGTGTATTTGAAATTGGTCCAGTAAATTCAGAATTTGATAGGTTAGTTCTATTAGTGGTAATGATTTCGTACCTCCTTCGTTCCTTAAATAACTGACAGCAGTCCTGTTGTCGCATTGTATCAGGATCGAGCTGTTGTAGAGCAGTTGTGCGTTGTCTCGAAGGGCGCGATATATGGCTAACATTTCTTTTTGATTGCAGTGCCGTGCCTGTTCCTCTTGCGACCAACTGCCTGATATAGCCAGATTGTTTAGTTGTTCTCCCCAACCCTGGTTTGATGCATCTGTTGTCAGGAAGTTTACTGGCGGAGGGTAATGTAGAGGTGTTGATGACTGACAATTCAGAGTCCACCATTCCAGTTCCTTTCGCACATTTTGTGGTAGTGGGTAGGATTTCGATAAAAGGTCGGGTAGCGAGTTCATGAATATTAATAATTGCCGGTGATTGAGCCGGCCTCGCGGAACACCATAACTGGCAAAGTTTAAGAGTCCTATTATTCTCTGTAATTCCTTTAGAGTTATTATTCCTCGGTCGAGAATTTGACTCACTTTTTTGACTAATGAGAAAATCTTTTCTTTTGGCAGGGATTTTAAATTGTCCCAGGGATTCCACAATATTCCTAAATATGTAATAGTCTTTTGAGGACAAAGAACAGATTTCCCGAAATTTACTTGTTAACCAAGATTTTGTAAAGTGTATAATGTGAGCTCGACATGATCTCGAAGAACGTGTACATTTTGATGTACTATTATATAGTCGTCGAGATACACTATGATTCGAATGTTCCAGCGTTCTCGTAATATTTGGGCAACCCAATTCGTTAGTATTTAAAAGGTTTTGGGAGCAGTGCTCAAACCGAACGGAAGGCAGGTCATCTCTAACAGTTCTTTGTTGTACACAAGGCGAAGGAAGCGCCTGAGTGACTTTGTAATTTTTAGGTGGAAATATGCCTGTAATAGGTCTATTTTGCACATCCAGTCTCGTGGTTGCAGAAAGTCCGGGATGCGATACATGTTTATTAAGTGAAATGGTTGGGTATTTACAAATTCATTCAATGCTTTTAGGTTGAATATGGGACGGGCTGATCCGTCGGGTTGTGGTATCAACAATAGAGGGGATATGAAACTCGGTGAGAGTTGAACAACTTTTAGAATGCCCTGAGCTTTCATTTTGTTTATTATTACAGACATTTCTTTTGTGACAAGAGTTTGAAAGGGACCGTTGGTTACATTTGGGTATATCAGAGGAGGTTTGTGGGTAAATGGTATGCGATACCCTTGAATTAATTTTAGTATAATTTCTGGTGCTCCCATTTCTTTCCATTTCGAGTGGTAGTGCGCTAACTGATCTGCTCGAAAACGATTCGAGTCATTTTTTGTACCGTTTTTGGTTTAGTCGAGAGCTTTTTGGAGGGTTTGAACATCCTCGACCTCGGTTACTTCCACGATCGTGCCGCGAGCCTCGGTTGCGAAATGAACCTCTACCGTTGGTATATTGATCGGATTGAAAGGATGGTAGATCCTGACTTTTGTTTGCATAATTGGTGCGAAAATATCCACCCCGCGAGGGTGAGTTGTCATAGGCATGCGTGTGCATTGCTTTGCCCGGTTCATGGCAAAAATATTGAGTTTCACGCGATGGAACTACTGGTTTATGTACGCCTTGCCCCCGCGAGGGGCGGCGGTTAGTTCGATTAGGTCTAGTATGTGACTCAGTTTTTGGAGGCCAAAAGGCTTTCCGGCCTTTTCTAATGCTGTCGTGAAAGATTCGGGACTAAATAAGTAGGTAGATGATGGGGGAATTCTATTCAAAGATACTTTAACTAATGGATCTTGAATTTGACTAGTAATTTGTCTCTCGGCGCATTTCTATACTTTCGGCTCGATGACCACAAGCTAATTGTAACAGGTCTGAAGAGATTTTATGTAAATCACCTTTTTGAAATAATTCATCAACCTTCCCGCTTAAATTATCAAAATTGACTTTAGTATTTTTAGCCCACAAAAGGAGATTACGAATAGCTTCTTGTAACGATTCTTTTTGTTTTAGGATGCAAAAAGTAATTGCTGCATATGATTTATCAGCATGTGCCAAGTGACGTAAGGTATCATACATTTTTATTTCTTCGTTTGTGTCTAAGTCTATGAAACCTGGTGTGTAATTATAGAGCTTTTGAGTATCAGAATACCGTACCTCGGACCAAGATGTGCTACCTAAGCGTTGGACATCGAGTAGCATTTTTAAGAAACTATCAGGAGTTTTCGGAACTGATGGTTCCTTAGGCTTTATCTCGATATCAAAAGTGAAGTCTAAATTTGATTTTTGAACTTCAACATGTCAATATTATGTTGGTCATATAGTTCCCCACTGACCCCAGAACAAACTGATACCCCATCATAGCCAGCTGTATGCATAATATTTGCAAAAACTTGTAGGCGTAGCTCACTGACTTCCTTTATAAGCTTGTCCAATGTCGGGTTAGACTGTTGGGCGCGCTTATTTTTCTTGCGGCGTGCGCGGCGCGACCGCTTGCTACGTTTTGGAGAAGACGAGCTTGAAGAGCTGCTGCTCGTCGTGCTGCTGCTAGAGCAGCTAACGTTCCTTTTCCGGGTCATTCTACTCGGGCCGGCCACAGCTTGCGGCTCGGCAGCCGAAATAATTACGTGGTCATCTATTATCGCAATAAAAGTTATGTTATGTAGACCTTATCAACAAATATAAAGCCTTCTTGACTCACAATAAAATTCTAAGCACACACAAATATTAAAAAAATACCTGGGAATGATAAATCTAAGTAGTGATCCAATCGGAAAAACCGTTCAAAATAATGATCACTTACTTTTTTAAAGTAGGGTAGGTACAGTACCGACCAAAAGTCCATAAGCAATCTCACAAAGCAATAGACTGACGCTTCGGTTTGACTTACGACCTTCATCTATAAGTTGTTACAATACTGTAGACACGCACATTACACACACACACTCACTTTGTCTGCAACCAATGACTAGTTCGATAATCATCATTCGTTTTTAGTTTCATTCGTCTTGTTCACATAAATATTAAAGTTTAGCAGGTAGACCACAAAAAACTAAGTAAATTATATCGATTTCTGTGGGGTAGATGCAGTTTGTTACGAGTATTCAATTAATAGAACTTTGTTGGTTCGTGGATAATATTGGTGACGAGTATTTAGCGCAGTGTTGTGGTTATTATTATCAAAAAGCAGGCATAAAATATATTGAAGAGATCAAATCAGATCAGAGAATATTATTGCGCTGCGTAAAAGTGAAGTGAATATCTAATGAAACCGGACTAAGTGTGAGTGTTATCATTTATATATTTCATATTTTACTAAACATAAATCTTAATCAAGGGTATTGTTGATAGAACAGAGGTATTGTTGAGACAGAAGATGCCTTTAAAGTTTGAAATTCATTGTGAGGTTGAATTCGATTAGTGAATAATAAATAATTAGGTATTATGTGTAATAAAAACAATGTTTTTCTTTGTTCTAGAGAAATACTGTGAGGGTTAAGAGATATGAGGAAGGGGCTTATTATCGAGTAGCAGCGACGTCAAATGGTGAATGAAACAAATGGTTTCATTTCAACGAGATATTTTGCTGAATTATTAAAAACACATCATTATGAACCGTTCGCCATGCACTCTGAAGGCTTGCATCACTGAAGACCAGCTAGAAAACCGTTTTTGACTTTAAAATATTGATCACACCAACTTAATAAAGAACAGATTCGTTATTGCATGAATTTATGGTAACGATTTTTTTAAGCACGTTTCAAAATGGTGTTTGTCGTATTTCAATGTTTAATATTATTTTAGTAATATTATTATTTTAGGATTAAAATTTGAGGTTTAGTTTCAATCTTCTTTTCGTAAAGAAAATGAATACTTAAGCTATAACCTCAATACCAACCAATATTTACTTAAGCCAAATAAAATTTAAAATAATTAATGTAAACGAAACTGCTTAGACTTAACCTTAAAATCAAACATTTTGTCAGTAGTTTTTTTTTTACATTTTAAGTAGTCTAATATTCTTATTTATAGCTTAATTACTTCGACCATGATCAAAGCTTTATATTTATGGTGAAAAAAATCCATTTAAAATTTAAAACTTTTCAAAATTTAAATGTCAAAATAATACAAATTGCTTCTAAGTTTCTAGACATCAATTTCACATCTTATTCAGCTGAAGTAATGATAAATAATTGTAGCAGTTTGTTAACTATACTTAAGTAAAATAAATATAACGAATAAATATTATTTATTTTTTATTATAACATATCACGCATTTTTTATTCTAAACCCTTTATTGCAATAACAACATTAATAAAAAGGCAGCAATATTAAAAAAATATTATTATTTTAAACAAAAATAATAATATTTGCAAAAACAGCATTGTGATTTACAAGATTAGAACCTTAGCCATCTAGAATCTAAGACCAACGCTTAACGCCTTCTGCTATCTGCACATATGATTTACTTTCGAATTTTAGCAATGCAATACACTGGCCAAGGTCACGCGTATGATGTGAAAGTGATGGAAATATAAGTGCGGCGCCCGCGAACCGTGACGATACGACAGTGTGTAGTGCAAAACTGCGTTCTCTGTGGTGTGTGTAAGGCACTCACACCACAGACGTCCGACTGTTTACACATGCAAATGTACGGACTACACTGCGTGTTCACAGCAATACGACTCTTAGCGTGCTTATGCACTTTTGAGCGCTTACTGTACTTACAGGTTTTCTTCAAAAATAACTCACCATCAAATAGCACTATATTTTTTAATTTTAAAATGAAATACTTATTCAATTTACTAACTGGTAATTTACTAGATAGTGATCCGAACGGAAAAAACCGTTAAAAGTATGATCACGTACTTTTCTATGAATACAATTTTGAATTAAGTTTCGAATTTTAGAAAAAATATAGTACAATTTTTGGCATCGGTCGTAAACCGATGCGCACAAGTTGCTTCGACTGAGAACGAAACGCCAATGAAGAAAAAGCAGCTCGTTACATTTTACGAAACTAAAATGGCAAGTAAACACCAGGTGGCGCCACTGAGTAGGTTAAACAAGTACTAAAATTGCTAAGAAATCGACGGAATCGGATATGCTCTCTCAATATTAAAGCTTCCAGTGACGGTCATGTAGTTTAATAATAAATGACATAATACGGTCGATGTAAGTCGTGCTCTTGTTGCAATTACTCAAAGTAGCTCCAAGTTAAAGTCAAATAATTTAAAAATAACTTTTGGACGTCAAAATTTACTAGATTCTAGGCGCCCCTTTCAAAAGATAGTTTAGTTTCGTATGGAGAATAATGCGTGAAACTCCACAGATGGTCACTGTATTGACTTCGATCATCACATTTAATTGACAGCTGAACATGTGCGCCGATATTCATGGGATAGAAAAAGTAACAAAATAAATATTTAAAGCTTTATTTCTATTTACATTAAATAATTGTTCTAACCTCAACCTTTGGCTTTTTCATGTCAGAATTTACAATTAACTTACATTCCAAATTATATTAAGTTAATTTAATTCATTTTTAGTGTTTTATGCGGCAGGGCAGCTCTGCATTTATCAATTTCTTTGGAACGGTGCTTTGGAAGATCATCCCCCTTGTGCTGAATATCCAGTTTAAATACAATAGACGTGACGCATGTCCTAGGATCGCTAAGCCCATGGTAGCCGACAATATTTCAACGCACAACACTATGTAGGGCGCTAATTGGTATACCAGCACAAATTTACTCATTGTCCCTTCAGTCATCTTTGGTTGGTCCTGTAAAAAGAATAATGAATGAGTCAATCATTGGCTGGTGTAAAGAGATAACCACAGCAATCATATTACAAATTGCAATCCATCGTTAGGCACGACCACCTTTTTTTTTTTTTTTTTGGGCTGGAAATGATCAAATAACTTCTCCCGCTCTGGGTGGAGCGGGAGGGCGTGTCAGATTCTTACTGACTAAAAGCCACCCGTGTTCCTTCCTATGCCATGTTGCCGGGGGGCCACGATATCCCCCTATCGGCCCATATTCGCAGCCCCGGCAGGCATTGGCCCTAGCGGACCCCGTCAATTCTGCTGACATCTCTTTGAGGCGCGCGTGGAACACAACGCGCCGTCGTCGACCCGAGATTGGTCCTTATCGGACAGCGAGCTACCCATTGCTCACCGCCCGCAAGCTCGCGCCTACGGTGGCCGGAAATCTTCCTGCGATTCCCGACGCCCAGGGCGTCTCCTCCTGCGGCGGTTAGGGGCGCGAGGGCGCGAAATTTGCCTCTCCCTCACGCGCTCCGTCTCCTCCTTCGCGAGCATTACTGCTTCGCAGAAAGAGGTGACGGCCTCCCATTTCCTCTCGCTCCGTAGCATGGCCCGAATCAGGGCCGGACGCGAGAGATCACCGCCGCCGATCGCATCCACGAGGAAGGCACGACCACCTAGGATGTTCAAATCTTTCAATTCCATTTGTTTTATTTCTATCAAGGTTATGGGTGCAGTTAAAATGATTTTCATACCGGAACATAGAAAATTATTCAGAAATGGAGGCAAGAAATATTTTTACTTTGGAAATTCCAATTTTTGCCATTACTTTTATCAGATTCGACCTTCGGCTTGACTTCAAGCCCGCAATAAACTTGAATGACACTTCCAAAGCATAAAATCACCCATGTTTTGACAAGGTTTCATATATCAAGGTAAGCATATTCAAAATCTATTTAATTACTTGATCATTATGACGTCTGAGCATGGAGCAGTGACACATAATCATGTGTTAACTGGCGGAAGTTTTCCCATAAGTCAAAATGGTTCACAGGTCGAAAATAAGTCAACCATTATGTAAACTAGCTACTATGCACTCTTATCTTAATTGTTAATTACGTATAATTTTCTGGGAGTTTTGTAACGAGACAGTCATGTGAGCAAACAGGTTTTTAATATTGAAACACCTGATTACAATGTTTAATAAATTCAGCAAGGTTTTAATGATAAGTCTAGCAAGTTATGCAACGATATTGTGTTATAGTGAACAGTTGCATTGGTTATTTATTTGATAAAAGAGCTTCAGTTACTTTTCTCCTTCTGCTTGAAGTCTCCAGGACCCCAATCATCGTGAAGGTCTTTTGCAACTAAGATACCTGCTATGCTTAGAGATGAATTTTCTATTCATGATGATTTTCAAGTAGTAGAACCACTCATAAGGTCATCAACTAGTAAATATATAAATAGGACTTTACCAGTTTGATATGAACGACGGGTATGACGGAGTGCGACATCATCTTGGTTTCGCTGTAGGAGCTGAGGTCATCTAACATCATGGTTAGTTGCATAGACAGCTTAGTGTTGAAGGTGATGCTTGCTTTCTGCAACAGAGACCATTGGTTTTGAAAACGCAAACGAAATAAAAGAAAAGATGAATGCTTTCTATGAGGAGCGATATGAAGGATAACGTGAACGCTGACAGGGAAAATAGGAAGTGAAAACCATTTTGTGCCAAAACCATATTTTACAAGAGGCTGCTTTTTTAACTCCGTTACCATCTACTTGTTGCAAAACTATCAATAATACTTCAGGCAGTGATAAAATAAAAACCATGCAATTAACACGACTAGATTATACTTACACGATCTATAACAATTTCATTGACATGCACTTTTCTGTCCGGTTTTAGTCCATCAATTCGTTCTAGCAACTTGGGATCGGAATCCAGAAAATGTGCTTTGGATATCACAAAAGGAAGACCTGTGAACAAAAATAGCATGATTAAAATATCTTGCCTTGATTTATAATATATATTCAGGGAATTCATACAGCGGTCTGGTTTGCCCACGGTCACGCTGATTTCAATCTTCTAGCAGGTTCAAGAACTTAAACAAAACTTACTATAAAAACACTCAGCGATATCCATGAGTCCATCAGGATAGGGCTTCAAAGTGATCGGATTGACATTGTTGATGAACGTCCTATTACTTATGGTGTATACCAGAGCTTCTCCACCATACTCCATGATTTTGCTGCTGATGTACCCCAGGTGCCAAGTCCTGCAGAGACCCTGCCGGTACAGGTTGAGGGGGACGTCTGGAGTCAGCATGGGGGGGTAAGCACCACCTTCATAGGTATCTTCATCAAAGGTTAACTCGCTGGAAAAATGGTACGGTACATTATTGGTTGATTTCCTGGATGCATTTGAGTTCGACTTATTAGCGATTGATATAAAAACTACAACGAAGAATTAAAGTTGAGTGCATGGCGTGGTAGGTACCTAAGTCAAACTACACACATCAAAAAAGTCTAAGCAACATGTACGGTTTTGAACTTTTGAACGATTGTTACACTATTGTAACATATTTATATTTCTTTTATAAATAATAACTAAGCATTTTTTGATGCATTAGTGACTAAAGCAACAAAATCCTTCATTCAAATATTGCAAATGTTTTTAGGCGGCGGTAACTAATTACTACATGGGCTGTGACTTGCTTGTTTGTTTTACCTTTCATCAACATGATTGATAACCTCGGTCTGTATATGCCTGAACTTTTTCACCGATTTGATCTTGAATCGGTCCTGGTTGGTGGCTCCTACCACTATCCTGTAATCTGACTCGTTCTCATATAGCTGGAAATAAATTAAGTTAGTTTTAAGTTTCTTAACAAAAATGATGGAGAAGGAATAATATCAAGTCCCCATACAAGCCATACTTAATTATTAATTTTATCAAGATAAGCAGTTGGTAAAAGCATTAACAATTTAGCTTATTACTTATACTTTCGTCTCATAGTATCGAATGACGAGTAACTGCACCGATCGAAAGCATCTTTGAATAAAAGAACATGTAAAAGAAGATAAATCATCTCAAACTTTTTACCTAAAATATTTAACACTACATATTTTTTTAGGGTTCCGTATCCGAAGGGTGCCAACCAAGGAACCTTATTACTAAGCCTCCGCAGTCCGTCCGTCCGTCTGTCTGTCAGCGGGATGTATCTCATAAACCGTAATAGGTGGACAGCTGAAATTCTCACAGATTGTGTATTTCTATTGACGCTATAACAACAAATGATAAACATTAAATAAACTCAATCATCACGTTTTCGACGTTTTTTTGCTTGAGCTAAATACGGTACGGAACCCTTCGTGTACGAGTCCGACTCACACTTGGCCGGTTTTTTCATTTTAACAAAGCAGTGTGGGAAAAGGGAAAGGAAGTTGGACTAGCGAAAACTTCCAATGGGAAAACACAAAAGGGACAATAAACATTATTTTAATAAATTGACTCACCCTGTCCAGGAGTCCAAAATTATCAAAATACACGAGTCCAGGGGCAAGACTGTTGCACAGCGTGACCAGGGGGTTCTTATAACCCCACAGGTAGCTGTGGACATCGAGGTTCATGAATGCCTTGGCTCCTATCTGGATTGCCATTATGTTAAACGCGTAGCGGATGAAACTTGGATAGTTGGATAGGACAGCTACTGCACTCTGGAACATGGAATGATATGGGATGAAAAAAGTCGCTTCGTAAACTGCTCATGTTGCTGTTCATTAATTGGTATGGTATTGTGAGACTCATATTTAGGTATGACACATTCTTCTCGTGTAGCATGGCCACCGCAGAAACGGAAGAAATGAAAGGCTAACAGATTATAGATAGATTTTTATGATGACGCGATATTAATAACGAAGAAAATAAATGTGACTTTGTAGAGTAGATATAATTGGTCATGCTAGGCTGATTGATATGTAAATAAATCATCCTAGTGACATCGCTTCTTATAAGTTTTCGTATTCAAAGGGACAGATTATTGACGCTTCACGAAAGCAGTTTCTCCTTGCAGTTATAAAGTAAGAAATAAAACTCACAAGAAAGGGTAAATTGGGCAAAGTGAGGTTTATATCCTTAGGGTGGGCTATGGAGGCTTCCGGGATGAATTCTGATCTGATTCTCGGCGTCATCCCCATGTACTTGCCATCCTCACTCATTTCTAGATCCAAATACCAGCGGTATTCTCTGGAAATAAATGTTGAGTTGATCATAATTGATACGGCGGTGCCTATTGTTTTAGGAAAACTTTTTTTATCGAATTTCATGGGTCTATGGACATGGTCAGCAGTGGATTGCATCAAATTGATTCAATCAGATTGATTGAAACAGCTAATTAATTCTAGGATGGAGGACTTACTGGAACACAAAGGGCCCAACTTCTTCCACCTTCAGCTTATAGTCTTCTCCAGAGAGGAACCTGTCGGTATTGGTGATGTTGAACACGTAGATCGACAAGCGGGCGGCTGGGATCTCATGCTGGAGGATATTGTACAGTATCGTGTCTTTAGCTAGGCGGAGTTTCTGAAACAATGCCGTACATTAGGTATACTTACGTATAACACGGTCAGGTTCAACGACAAACTGAGTGAACAAGTGAACAGAGTTCCAATAATAACTAGCCGCGCCCCGCGGTTTCATCCGCATAAGTCTCAATCTCGTGGGAATATCGGGATAAAAATCATCAAAATCAGGTCATGGTCTACACATACCAAATTTCAACCAAATCCTTTCAGCGTTTTAGAGTGAAAGCTAACAAACAAAAAAACTCAGTTTCGCATTTATAATATTATTATAAAGTTAGGATGGTGGATTGAGATTCGTGAATCCGTTAGCCCAAGCGTGGTGATTATGATGGTGGAAGAGAAGGGAACTTTCTGACGAGTACCTATTGGTGATATAGATAAACAAATAGACAAATGGTTATTTTGCTTACTAGAAAACGTTAACAAAAACACTAGGCATTTGTAAACTGTCAAGAACTAGAAGTTTGAATAGGGTGAATGTTTAATGTTATTCTATGATAATACACATAGTACATACAATATTTAAATAGGTACTCACGTAATTAACGATGATATGTATGGGGTCTAGGATTATGATCAATATCGGTACTAATAGGAACACGACGCCCGTCAATAGTGTTGCCAGGATTCTGTCTGTAACAAACATTGCATTAACCTTATCAACCTATTCATCATTGGGAGTTCGGCCTCCTGCGACAGGACTAGGTCATTACTTCGGTTATTCTACTTCTTTTCCTAGTGTTTAGTGACTAACCTGGTGTCAGAGTTATAAAGCCGCCCATGGGCTCCTGACTTGACTTCACATGCCGTCGAGAAATATCTCGCAGGCATGCCGGTTTCTTCTTCACCGTTTTTTAAGCAAATAGTAATTATACAATACGCACATGAATCCGAAAAGTCAGAGGTGCGTGCCTTGGGTTCGAACTCGACACCTATGACTTGGCAGTCTGACGATCACACCACTAGGCTATCACTGCTTTGCTACCACTAAGCTATTGCTTCTCTAATATACAGCCTCAGGGTTTTTACTCGACTGCGTTAAAAGGAGATATATTGCTTTTTTATGTTTTTTTATCTGCAATTAAATAAAGGAGATGAACCGCTCTCTATTGCACGTTGGTTTTACACTTCGCCTATTATTGTCCTGCTGTCCTGCAGTAGGACAATGGCCTCTTCTCATACAGAGAAGGCACGAGCATTCATCACCACGCTTGCTCAAGACGGATAGGCGATTTCATTTAAATTAATTATAAGTCCAGGTTCAGGGTCAGGTTTCATTCGACCGAATTCAGTGATGTACAAGATGAACGTAGAAAGTACATACGAATTGAAACAGTCACATTAGTAGTTGTCCGGATTTGAACTCACAACCAAACGCATAAGAAATGAGGCCTTAGTAACCACTGGACCAGCACACAAAAAAAAAAAAAACTTTGTTTTTTGTGGCTTCATTGGTTGATGGAAGACTTCGAGAGATACCTACTTCTGCTTGCAATCCGGCTGGTAATGGCATCTCTTCTACTCAGTAGCACCATGGTCTGTGTTATCTTCACATTTAATCACACAACAAAGTCAGTGTTAGTATTCTATGTGCCTGCAAAGAAGAATATTACTCCTCTGACTATTTATGACAAACTAGGCAGCATTATAAAACAGAATGTTATGAAGCCTAGTACATAACATATATCACTTACAATGATACTTATAGGAACTTTACAATGAAAGTGAACGTGATCTAGACTTTGACAATACTCAAGGTACACAAAAAATTAAAAACAACACCAGCCACGTGCGAGTCGGACAAGCACACGAAGGGTTCTGTACTGTATTAAGATCCGAGCAAAAAACGCCGAAGAAAACACGTTTCTTGTATAGGGGCCTTTAGCTATTAACTTTATTTAATTTTTATTGTTTTGTTATAGCGGCAATAGAAAAAGAAAAAAATATACAATATCATTTCAAGTGTCTACCTATTACGGTTTATGAGATACAGCTCGCTGACAGACAGACGGACGGACGGCTCAGTAGTAGGGTTGCGTTTGGCGCCCTTCGGGTACGAAACCCTAAAAATATCTTAATTTTAAAATAAATTCATAACTTCAAAGGTCACTTAAAACTTAATTGCTATATATTATTTCACTGACACATACTTAAATAGCAAAAAAAAAAAATTGTGATATATATAAAGCCTTTTTGCTTAAACCGGTTGTTTTACTGACCCTTCAGAATTTACTAAATGAATGTTAGCATTTACCCTTTTTTATAAATGGCATCTTGCAGGTCAACCTAGGATGTTGTTGGCTCAATAAATGTAGGCCTCCAGCCAGGGCATAAAACTTAGAAACTAAGCGACTACACGCTAAGGGCACCCCCTGTGATGTACGGACCTCGGCTTAAGGCGTCGCTGGGGGAGGACAGCAAAGAACAGGGTGGATCGGATTAATATTATTATTAGGGGAATGTAAAGCTAAAGGCTCAGGGGCGCGGGCTGGCTAAAGGAAAAAAAAAGAAAAGGTGTTTATTCGCAGCAATACTTGTTTTTACATAATAAATTCCCTCTGGCAAAAGGGTCAGGGTTTCTTTTTTTGTTTTCGTTCAGAAGCCCAAAAGTGACAACCAGTCTTACCAAGGGTAAGACTGGTTCTTTCTGACTTTTTTTCGTTTTGTTCGTCTCCTAAAGGTCGTAACGTAATGTTAAATGGCTTATACTGCCCTGCTAAGCACAAAAGCGGTATCTCAACCGGAGTAAGTTTTGAGAAAATTGACTTTGTAAATTTTAATTTAAGGAAAAATGGTGATATAAATAACTTCTTAGTGGTTTTTTTTTACTGTTTTAAGTTAGATAGCGCTATTCCGCTTATATCATTAGTTGCGAAATTTTTAAAGCTATTGAATGGTATTAAAAAAACTAAAAGGGCGTATCTCAGAGATACCGCCTTTGGGCTTAGCAGGGCAGTATAGCCTTCCTCAAAAATTGGGCTATCAAATGCAAAATATTTTTTTCAAATCTGACTGGGAGTTCCAGAGATCCCGCGTTCAAACAAACAAACTCTTCAAATTTATTAATAATAATTATTATTATCGAATCGATAGTGTTCTTTATTGTCAGCTTTTAGGCTGCTTTTAGCTACATTTACGGGCCAAATCCAGATAAATACAGCGTGTGGTGAAATTTATGGTGAGAGTGTACTTTCGTCTAACTGCATTTTCCTACGATTCTGCATGTGTTTATGATGGCTGCTTTCTGCAGATTGATGTAAAGGGATTCTTGTAGATCTATTAATTTCAGGCTACTGAGGAGATGGTTGGGAATAACACCTGTCGTGGAGATAACTACAGGAACAACATAAACTTTATTATCTTTTCTCCAAATTCTTGCGTGACTCCTTCTTTAAAGCTATTTGCTTATTTTTCCAGCGATTGTTTTTTTGTAAGTAGGGTGTTGCAAACTGCAACGTCTTTAACCGCTAAAGGACCGCGAATATAGCGCCCTCTAAACGACAAAGTCATAAACCAAAAAACTTTCTTTTTAATGATGGGTATTAATTGGGTATCAAATGAAAGGGCTTAATTTGCACATTTCAAAAATATATATAAATTATAACCCCAAAATAAAAGTTATAAAACTAAAACAAAAAAGCCAACTAATAAAAAAGTAGTTAAAAAAACCGGCCAAGTGCGTGTCGGACTACGCACAATGAAGGGTTCCGTAGTTGAGATGAATTTATTTATCCCAAGAACAAACTTAACATTGTAGTTGAAAAACATGTTCTCCCATACATTCCAACTGCAAATACATTTAAGAAAGAAAGAAACAAATCGTCGCTCGGCATCCAATACCGCGAATGTGACATTTAAAAAAAAAAAATAATTGCAGGGTCACTTATTTGAACGTGTAGAATGAAATAAAACAAAAATCAGATTTTCGTAAAAAATTTCACATTCGCGGTATTAATATAATAATAACACCTTTTTTTTTTAAGTAAGTAAGTAAGTAAGTCTTTATTTGCCTTAAACATGGTATAAAAGGTGTTACAGTTTGGTGATATAGTATAGTCCACATGTTTAGCTATACAACATCGTGTATCAATTGCATGCAAAATACTTAGAATTAATTAGTAAGTAGAAATAAAATGTCAAAGCTATAAAACATTCTCCACAATACAATCATCATAACATAATATTATTTAATGTCAGAAATTTATCTCCACGAACAAAATCAAAAGTGACAATGAAAGAAAACATTTTAAAAGTAAACATTATTCGCAACAGTTCCATAACATTACATAACATAACTTAAAGTAAAAAAAAAGGAAATCAATAAAATCAATAATTATAAAATTAAAAATGTCAATATTATAAACATTATCGAAGATCCAGTATGTCTTTATTTGTGAATTATAATTTAATGTCAAAAAAATCCTTAATGTCATAAAAATTATGTTCAGTCAGCCATTTAAAGAGTCTGTTTTTAAAAGAATTAATATTAAATAACAATTTCATTTCTTTTGGAATTTTATTATAAATGCGTACACACATCACCAGAAAACTTTTAGAGTACTTGGCTGATTTAGGAGTATCCTGCAATACAAGTCTACATGGATCCCTATTACGAGAGTATATTTGATCGACTTTCTTGAATAATTCCTTATTATTGTATACAAAATTACATATCTCGTAGATGTACAGTGAAGGAAGTGGTAATAAACGAAGCCTTTTAAAATGCGGTTTACAGGACTCGTCAGTACGGATCCCACAAATGGCTCTGATGCATTTCTTTTGCGCGATAAACACTCTGTTTTTATCTGTACTGTTACCCCAAAAAATAAGTCCATATCGCAAAATCGATTCTATGTAAGCATGGTAGGTTATAATGGCGGTTTTTTTATTCGTCACATTCTTGACTTGCCTGAGAGCATAAACAAACTTATTAGACTTGTTGCACAAATTATCTACATGTATTTTCCAATTTAAATCTTGGTCTATGAGTATACCCAGAAATTTTGTATGTGAAACTTCTTTTAATCGATCAATGTTAAGTTTGAAATTGTATTTGGCATGTTTAGATTTATTAAATTGTACGTACATAGATTTATCTAGATTGATTTTTAATTTATTTACCTGTAGCCATTCTAAAATGTTGTCAATAGTATTATTTATGTCAATTTCGTGATCAAATTTTGATTTATACTTTTTATCAGATGTCACTATGATTGAAATGTCATCTGCAAATAATATACATTTATGATTGACTTGCTGTGGTAAATCATTTACGTATAATAGAAATAATAAAGGGCCTAATACACTCCCTTGTGGTACACCGCAATTTTTTACTTTGAGCTCAGAGGAGTATGAGGTTAGTAAATCTTCATTTACTTTACTAATAGCAACGTATTGATTGCGGTTACATAAATAAGATGCAATCCACTGCAGTGCTACACCTCTTATTCCATATCTTTCTAATTTTCCCAATAATATATTATGTGCCACAAAGTCAAATGCTTGAGATAGGTCAAAAAAAAGTCCTGTCGTGAAGTGATTGTTATTTAAAGACTTCAGGGTACGGCTCAAAAGATTATATATGGCTAATGTTGTTGACTTGTGCCTTTGAAATCCAAACTGTTCCTTTGCTATAATATTGTATTTGCTACAAAAGTCGATAAGCCTTTTGTGCATACATTTCTCAAACAGTTTGGACAAGATAGGTATAAGGGTAATTGGACGATAATTTTTAACGTCTTTTTTGTCGCTTTTCTTGTACAAGGGTTTTACAACTGATAACTTTAAAGCATCAGGAAAAGTTCCAGTCGAAAATGAAAGATTAATTAGATATGTCAATATAGGAGTTAATTCTTCTCTGCACGCTTTAATTATTCTTGTACTAAGTCCATCATATCCTTCCGAGTTAGTATTATTTAAAGCCATTATCTCTTTTTTTATTTCATCTTCAGTCATATCACTAAGAAACATAGAATTAGGAACTGAAGCGTTATTAAACTTATTATAAACTTGTAAGTTTTTAAATGTCACGATGTTAGTCGAGTCGATAAAATAATCATTAAACGTATTCGCTATGTCAGTCGCTTTAAACCAGCAATTCTTGTATATACCTATGTATATATAATCTGAATCTCGAAAACGGCTCCAAGAATTGTTATTAAATTTAGTATGCAGGGGGGTTTCAGGAGCGATAAATCAATCTAGCTAGGTTTAATTTTTAGAAAACGTCGTTCAAAAAAAATTATCATCCAGATATTTTTCTTTATTCAAGTAACAAGGACTCATTGCGTTAGTAAACTTATGAACTATGTTAACTTATTTTACGAGGTCACTTAGAAAGTTTTGCGACTAACAGTTTTTGTCTATAGAATACTGGCTGGTTTTGATGTCAATTAAAACGATGACTACTTATTACAAAAAAACATAACATTCCAAATTCGAAATTCCCTCCACATTTTTTTACGACCAAAATCAAAATACTCTGTCTTACTGAAAACTGGATTTATAACGAGAACATTTTCGCGCGATGATTTTGTACGATTTCAAATGTCGACTAAAACCAGAAGAATCGTTTGAAAGACTTCGAATGGTGTTCATAGAAAAAAGCCCTTCTAAAGCGACTGTTTTTCGCTGGTTCAACGAATTTATGGGTGGTCTAGTAATTTTGGCAGACAAAGAAAGAAGTGGCCGCCCTATGACGGTTGTTACATAACAAAAAGTGCTGGCTGTGAAAAATTTAATTCAAGAGAATAGGCGAATTACACATGAAGAGGCATACACCGTGAAATTTGAATCACAGTTTTGCTAGAACAAACGTTTTTCAGACCATGGTCTACTACCATTCTACAGCATCCAATAAAAAAAAAACATAATTAGTTTTTGAAAAAACACAAGAAAAGCAAAGTTTAAAATGTCTAGATATATAGATGTATACTGCCGATTCGATCGGGAAGTATGCATAAAATTATACACAGGCATCTTCAGTTATGAAAGATAGTTTCACGCTGGTACCGCAAAATCTAACGCAGGGTCAGAAGGAGGTTCGGGTAGAATGGTGCCGAGACATGATAGCAAAATTGGTAGCAGGCTCGTCTCGGCGCGTTTAAGATATCATTACGGGTGATGAATCTTGGATTTTTCAATATGATCCAGAAATGAAGCGTCAGTCGACCGTGTGGCTGTTTCAAAATGAACCAACGCCTACCAAAGTGAAGCGAGCCAGAAATGCAGGCAAAATGTTGACCGCAAGTTTTTTTTTTTTCTACCAGTTTATCTGGTGTCAGTACCCTGACGAGATCAAAGAAGCATCAATGCTGAATGGTATGTTACCAAATGTTTGCCAGAAGTTTTTACTACTGCAAGCAGCAAGCGACCGAACACTGGCCTCCGTGGGCTACTGCTTCACTACGACAACGCGCTGGCTCACTCGGCGCTCAAAACAAGGGACTTTCTGGACAGCACACCGGTCAAATTTATAGGTCATCCTCCTTACAGTCCCGAATTGGCTCCGTGCGACTTTTTCTTGTTCCCCAAAATAAAAAATCAACTCTGAAGATGCACTGGGTGCATTTGAGAAGGAGATTGGAGAGGTGTCTGATGCGGACTGGAAAATGTGTTATGAAAATTTGTATAGACGCATAAAACTGTGTATAGACGCCAATGGAGAGTTCTTTCAAAAGATATAATAAAAAAAATTATAACCTGTAGTATATTTTTTTCTAGTATCACAAAACTTTCTGAGTGCCCCACGTAATCTTTTAAATTTACTTCACCCCATGGGAGATGGCACTGCAGTGATTGATGTACATGCAATCCAGACTGCTAGCGATATTGTTGGAGCTGGCCCGTACTCTGCGTACCAGAGATGCATACCTCATTCGCATCGTTACGTAAAAGCAATTAATATGTGCGTCCGCGAATATTCCCGATGCGCTACAAAAACGGGGCAGCCCCACCAATACCCTGAAAGCGTTGTTGTATTGGACACGAAGGGCGTTGCATGACCTTTGGGTATATCTAGCCCACAGGCTGCACGTGTAAAACGTTGTACAATAAGCTCGAAACAGAGTAATTTTGGCTTTTTAAGTGAGCAGCGTGCAAACCTGCGAGCCAGCATGTTTGCCCTTACTGACAACGCTCTTCGCTCCCGCTCAATATCGAGCCCGTCATTGAGGTCAGAGGTCAATATAAGACCAAGATATTTAAACGTAAATACTCTTTGTAGTGGAGTCCCATTGAGTAATACAGGAGGTACATAACCCGGTCTGCCCCCAGCCTCAAAGACCATGATCTTCGACCTATTGGAGTTATACATCAAACCATGTTTTGGCATACTGCTCATATTTCGCGACCAATTACTTTCTGAGACCACAGATTGACGCGCTCAGAAACACCATATCATCTGCATAGCTAATATTATTTACACAAATACCATCTATATAGCAACCCACTCTGCTGCTGCTGAGCTCGCCAATCCTGCCTCACACCGCATTCCAACCTGTATGGCTTGGAAAAAGTTCCAGCCCATCGTACACTATTGATCTGGTTACCATAACACTATTTAAAGATGTTTGCTCCGTTAGCAACCTATCCTTCTCCATCTTTCTCCACAATACGTCATAAGCAACCAGATCAGAAACCTTGAATAAATCGATGAACCTAGCATAAATCGGCGTCCCACGCTGTGTATAGTAAGTATGTGATAGTATGCTTAAGGCACAACACTGCACTTTCTGTTGACAAACCACGCCGAAACCCGAATTGGTTGTCATGAACATTTACAGTTTTATTTATTTGTGTATTAAGCAGACGGCCAAACACTTTTGATATTTTGATATTATAGTAGCTAGAGAGATGGGCCTTTTGGATGCCGAGCGACGAAATGTAAGTTTTTACGCACAATATTGAGAGATTTACCATGTTATTTTAATACCATAGACTTCTTATAGGTTTTCCTGTAATCTATGAGTAAAGAACCATACTATGTACTTTTTTCAAAATTTTTGGTCCAGTAGTTTCGGAGATAAGGGGGGGGGAATGGTCAATTTTCATTGAATTTATTAAATATCTTTAAAAGTATTTATTTTAAAATTATATAAAAAATATATTTAAGATCCTCGCAACAAGCCCTTTCATTTGATATGTCACATGGTACTGTCAGCAAAACTTTTTTTTTTAATTTTCTTGTTTGCGCCCTAAAAGTGACACCTATATTCAAAATTAAATTATTTACGTTACACATTCGTGTTTGGGTCACAAAAATACATGTGTGTACTAAATTTCAACTTAATCGGTCCATTACATTCGGAGTAAATTGGCTGTGACAGACGGACAGACAGACAGACAGACAGACAGACAGACAGACAGACAGACACACGAGTGATCCTATAAGGGTTCCGTTTTTTCCTTTTGAGGTACGGAACCCTAAAAACTAAAAAACCCGACTGCAAAAATACATAACTGAAAAGAGAAAAACAAGCATTATAATCTATGGAATTATTCTCAGATATTTTGGGTATTACAAAACAAAAGAATTTTTTGTGGACAACCGGACAACGAATACGTATTTTTTGTGCAACGTAAATGAATTTTTTTACGTGTAAAAGTGTTCTTTGAACAACATAACATAACATCACGCCTGTAGTCCCCGAAGGATTAGGCAGAGGTGTACCTATAAAACACCCACATTTCGCCAGTTATGTTTAAGTCCCATGTAATAGGGGGCGAGCCTATTGCCGTCAACCGGGCACAAATCCAGACTCCGGGGTGCTGGGGTGCTACTGAGAAATTCCAGATGGAAAAACCCAATAACACTTTGCCCGACCCGGGAATCGAATCCAGGACCTCATACTCACCAGTAGCGCTTGCGACCACTAGACCAACGAGGCAGTCAACAGAAATCCACACTAGTAATATTATACTATATCTATTATAATATTATAAAGAGGAAAGATTCGTATTTTTGTATGTAACGAATAAAATTAAAACTACTGGACCGATTTCAAAAATTAATTCAGCAATGGATAGCTACATTATCAGCAAGTAACACAGGCTATATATTATCCCCGTACTCCCACGGGAACGGGAACTACGCGGGTGAAACCGCGTGACGTCCGTTAGTTGTATTATAAAATACTAATGAAGAAAACTCTGTCTGTCTGTATGTTAGGTACCTTTTCAGTCCTATGCCACTGAACGGATTTTGATGAAATTTGGCAAGGAGAAAGATGAAATCCTAGGAAAGGACATAGGCTACTTTTTGTTTCAAAAATAATCCTAAAGGGGGTGGTATAAAGGATGAAAGTTTGTATGGGAAACTCAGCATTTCTTAAGTTAGGGATATGAAAATTGAAAATTATGCCTAAGGTAAGAATTAAGATTTAAAAATCATCCCCGAAATCCGAGCGCTGCTTACAAGTGACACAGGGCGAAGCAAGATCAGGATTGTTTGAAGTGAAAGCTGGTGTACCACAGGGATCTGTTCTTGGCCCAATGTTGTATAACATATTTACATCGAATCTACCCACATTGGATGGCATAACAATAGCAACATATGCCGACGACATAGCCTATTTATCAGTTGATGAAAACCCAGAAATGGCCAGCAATCAATTCTAAACAAAAAACAGCTAAACAAAACTCATAAATGGCTCTAAAAGTGGCGGATTCGTGCCAGTGCATCCAAGTCTCACCATATCACCTTCACGCTCAGACACGAAAACGCCCCACCTGTTAAACTTGGTCCTGAAACCCTACCATACACAGATTGTGTAAAGTACCTTGGCTTCCATTTAGATAGGTGCCTAACATGGAAGCATCACATTAAAAATAAAAGGGACGAGATAAACCTCAAGTTTCGCAACCTATATTGGCTTATGGGAAGAAATTTTGTGCTCTCTGTAGACAACAGACTCCTCATCTACAACATATGGACCTACGGCATCCAATTGTGGGGCATTGACAGCAAAACCAACATACTCTGCTTGCAGAGAGTTCAAAATGGTATCCTAAGATCAATAGCAAAGACACCTTGGTTTGCTAGGAACGCCAAAATCCACGACTATCTACAAATGCCTTTGGTAAACTCTGAAATCGAGCGGTATAAAAGACAACATAAGGCACGCCTAACCTTGCATCAAACCCACTAGTTGCTGAACTATTAAACCCGACAGCGGTGGTAAAAAGGCTGAAGAGGAACCAACTTCTAGAAGTGGGAGGCGCAGCACTGGCTGCTCCACCACAACGCCACTTGTCATGCAACGAATTCGCTTATGGTCTGACGACCGATTGCAACATGAAAGAAAAGGAAAAAAAAAAAAATGTATATATCCCCCACGGGGGTAAAACAGATGATTATTTTAAAATTTAGATGTAATATTAAAATGTTTGAGTACTTCGTTTTAAGAGATAAATCCTATCCTACTAATATTATAAAGGCGAAAGTTTGTGAGTATGTGTGTGTGTGTATGTTTGTCTCATCTTCACGCTCAAACGGCTAGACCAATTTAGATGAAGTTTGGCACACAGATAGTTTATAACATGGATCAACACATGGGATACTTTTTATCCCGATATTCCCACAGGAACGAGACTTACGCGGGTAAAACCGCGGGGCGCAGCTAGTAATAAAATAACTCTGCCATGTAGGTAGGTATGTGGTCAATGATTGCGCTAGAGTATTGCAAATTGTTATTTTTAAGTGATTTATAAGTTAAACATTTAGAATCATAATTACCTGTTTAACATATACGGCGTGCCGCTTTATTGACGACATTAATTTAACACACGTATCCAGTTTCACCTTTATGTTTATGAAAATATTTTAATTTCATTAAACGTTATTATTTATTGATTAATTTTCATTTTTTTAAATAGCTTCTTGAAGCAATCTATACTTGTTAAAGAACTGTAGCCCAGAGGTCATTTACCGGGGTCACGGATTGCATCAATGAAATTAAAACGAAAAACGTGCAAAGAGTAGGCGAATTTTAGTCATTGTTATTTATTTTGTATGAAAATGTTTTATACTTTTTTTATCTTGGTAGTTATCCCACGGGAACATACGTTCGATAATTTTCAACATCCACACGGGCAAAGCCGTGGACAGAAGCTAGTATAATAATTATATTAAATTATCATTGTATAAATAGGAGCCCAAACAACAATTAGAACGTGTATTATTACGGTAATGATCTGTGACAAAATGACCAACGAGTGCAAAACCTGTGTGACTTTCTACTGCTAGGTACCAATGCCACAAGGTCTCTAGAGCAAAGTACAGATGGAAGGACCTTCAATACCAGGGTCGCAAGGGTGAGGATTTTAGGCTGCGCTTCCTGGATCCTTGGAACAACAACACAATCGATAATCATGTACGTACAGTCAACTACATATTTCCATACAAACAGTTTGCCTTCCATGCCACACAGAAGTTTTAGGTTGACTGTTTCACTCAATAGTATGAAGATACAAACATAATTCAAGTAGGTACCTATTATACTAAATGGGTGTATGTAACTTCTGGCACATACCAACGATTAAAGAAGTTTAGCTTATTTTCCTTAAAGAAAGCTTATAACTTATCTAGAAAGAAAAATAGTGTACTTAGTTAATAGTAGTAGCATTTATTTAAAATGCTTTTGCCATACAACGTGGCAATGCTGCCAGCCTTTTGAGCACTTTTCCTATTGACAGCGATACGGACGAATTTTTTGATGCCCTATGATCATTCCCCCCCCCCCCCCCCCCTTTATATACTTGTACATATTATTATTTTAAATCTGATAGTTTTTAAATAATGTAAATGCTTTTATTAAAATGATTTAATAGTTACTATACAGGGTGGCAGCGACATCGACGCGAAAACTGTTACCATGGATTCAGTACACGATTCGGAACCCCCTTGCGTAGAAACCTATCGTCGGTAATTTTAAAAAAAATCTGCTGTTTCTGAGCTGATTTTTTTAAAATTACCGGCGTAGATTTATATATATATTTATTTATAGTGGTGAATGATTTATACAGAATGTAAATTATAACCTGAACGACATGATTTTAGAGATTGAAAAAAACCTTAATAAAAACATTAATAAGCGTCACAAGGAGATTTATCTAAATTAAAAAAAAATCCGCTTAACAGATAAATACATTGTTTTTGCCAGCGTACCGTGAGATATTTATTACAACAGATATAAATCTTCTATTAAATTAGCCTTCTTCTTTTGTTTTTTTTTTAATAATATAATAGTAACGAAGAAATTTTGTACGTTTGTTTGTTGGTCTGGATGTATGTTCCGGATTGGCGGAAAAACGGCTGAACGGATTTGGATAAAATTTGGCACACGGTTAGTTTATCCCGGTATCTAGTACGTTCGCGTGGGATATTTTCCGACATCCACGCAACCCGCGTTGCGTTGCGCGCTGCGTTTAATTAAAATAGATTTTATTTTTATTAATTTATTTATCTTTTGTATAGATTCTTTTCCATTTTGTGAATGTGAGACCGCTGTAGGCTTAGTGGACTGTAGATCTGTTGACCATTTTCTATTTTGTTAAGTACCTGACACTTATTGAAAGACCTTCACTGTCCTCCCATACCTAGTAATACTGTTAAGGCTCGTACAGACCAGCGCGATATCGCGGGCGTGACACGGGTGGCGCTGCCTGCCTGTCGCGCCCGCGATAGCGCGCTGGTCTGCACGAGCCTTTACACTGTTGAGACTGGTCATCGCTTATCTGCCAGGGCTTATTTTTAATCTTATATTTTCAATTGCTTTGATTATTTTTTGTACATTGTTCTCACATGTAGAAGCAACAAGAATAATGTACCTACCCAGGATTTTGTAATATATTATATATTCAAAAGAGTGTCCTTGGAGTTTCTTGTCCGTTCTTCTCCATAGAGATCTAAGTTTGGAATGGGCAACTAGCTTCAACTTTCTGACTAACTGACCGATTCTTTGACAATTCAAAAGTGCCTGTAAATGATTTAATTGAAATAAATGCTTTGAGTTTGAGTTATTTAAAAGTATTGTAAAAGCCAATTATTTTTAAAAGCGTAACCGTGGAGTTTCTTGCCGGCTCTTCTCCATAGGAAACGACCAAATGGAACCGTGCACCTAGTTTCTGACGTTTCATAAGTTTCCATGTAGGTTTATGTGAAATAACATATTTTTAATTGGAAATCATGCAACCCAACTGATGGTAACAAACGGTAATTGCCGCTTTTGGACTTGTGCTATGTCAGAGGCATCGCAGTTGGTAGTAGCAGCTATATTTCTGTGTTGTCTGGTGTGCCAGTGTGCAAGTATACGTGCAACAGTAACCCTTCAAAGTGGAACTCAGCAACACTGCTTGGCGACAGAAATATGGTCTGGTGGTAGTAAGTAGTTCCCCGGACGAGCTAACTCCGACATTAATGTTTTTTATCCAATCCATGCGTCATGTTCGTGAACGGGCGCCGTCAGTTGGGACTGGTCATCTCTTAGCTGCCATAGCTTATTTTTAATTTATTTTAATTTTTGAATTGTTCTTTGTTTTATCTTTTTATTACAGACGCTTCTAACGTGCACGTCTTTCTACATTGTTCTCACATGTATAATTTCAACATGAATGATGTAATCAATAGTTTGTCACAAATTTATTTATTTAAAAGAGTGTCCGTGGAGTTTCTTGCCCGTTCTTCTCCATAGGTACCTACTACGCTTTGAAATGGGCAACTAGCTTCATATTTCTGACTGACCGATTCCTTGACAGTTCAAAAATGCCTGTAAATGGTTTAATTGAAATAAATGCTTTGAGTTTGAGTTTATTTTAATACATGTCTTTAGGCCCGTATTACAGAACGTCACTCAATACTCAAGCATTACTTAAAACTAGATTCAAGCCATTTGATTGGTTGAAACTAGTTTTAAGTAATGCTTGAGTATTGAGTGACGTTCTGTAATACGGGCCTTTTTTTTTTTTTTTTTTTGGGTGGGAAATTATCAAACAACTTCTCCCGCTCTGGGTGGAGCAGGAGGGCGTGTCAGACTCTTACTGACTAAAACCCACCCGTGTTCCTTCGGTTGCCCTGTTGCCGGGGGCCACGATTTCCCTATCGGTTTTCTTCGAACCCCCGGCAGGCATTGGCCCTAACGGACCCCGTCAATTCTGCTGACATCTCTTTGAGGCGCGCGTGGAACACAACGCGCCGTCGACCCGGGCTTGGTCCTTATCGGACGGCGAGCTACCCATTGCTCACCGTCCGCAAGCCCGCGCCTACGGTGGCCGGAAATCGGCTCGCGATTCCCGCCCCGGGCGTCTCCTCCTGCGGCGGTTAGGGGCGTGAGGGCGCGAAATTTGCCTCTCCCTCACGCGTTCCGCCTCCTCCTTCGCGAGCATTACCGCTTCGCAGAAGGAGATGACGGCCTGCCATTTCCTCTCGTACACGGGCCTTAGTCTTCTTTTCGTGTCATTAGTGACTAACCTGGCATGCCGGTTTCCTCACGATGTTTTCCTTCACCGTTTTTGAAGCAAGTGATAATTATACAATACGCACATGAATCCGAACAGTCAGAGATGCGTGCCTTAGGTTCGAACTAGACACCTATTACTTGACAGTCTAACGGTCACACCACTAGGCTATCACTGGTCACACGTCTTAGTAACGACGTCCGACTCCGGCTATACAAAAACCGATAAAAAATGACAATGATGATGACGATGTCTTGTTTACTTACACCTTCTTAACACATTGAAGGACAATATATGCCCATAGGCGTCATAACAATAAAACTTCTATTGTGTCTCGTGTACTGTCCTTCAAAGTGTTAATTGGCGTTTTTATCGTAGTCGGGTTTTAGTTTTTGACTTGCATTGCCATACATTTGCCAAGTTTCAATAGCTGGTCGGTCACGCACGTCTGCTACGTGCCGGTAGAGCTAAGGGCTAAAACAACTTAATGGAATTTCACGGCAGGCTCTAAGGCAGGTGACAGGATGAACAAGACTATTGCACGTTTTCAATAACACTAGAAGGCAAGACATGAACCATAGCCCAAATAAAACTGCGCAAAGTGAAGCTCTGACTCCTGCGCTAGCTAAAAAAACACCTGCGTCACAGGTAGGGTTGCCAACTTGCCAACCATACTTTATAATAACGTATCTAAACGTAATATATTATATAAGTTTGCATAAAAATAACGTTTGCAAAATACTTTATTTTATTTCTAATGTTTACTTTTGTGTGAACGGCATCAGCGAACCTAAATATGTTGCTAACATTTTTAAAGACCATTTTAGGGTAGACACATCACTGACAACATGTGAAGTGAAGGGGACTGATAGTGATGTTACACAGCCGATTAGAATTACCAGTAAGGAGGTGGGTAGTGCTATTGGCAGTATGAAACGGGGAAAATCACCAGGGCATGATGGGCTCAGTGTGGAACATCTAAAATATGCTGGCACTCACGTAAATAGATTACTATCGATGCTGTTTACATTGTGTATAAGACATTCCTACTTGCCACCGGATTTAATTAAAACTGTAGTAGTACCTCTTGTTAAGAATCGTACGGGAGACATCGCTGATAAGAATAATTACAGGCCCATATCACTCGCAACTATTACAGCAAAAGTGCTGGATGGACGCCTTGGTGGATGTATACAATTACAGGACGCCCAGTTTGGTTTTCAGGCAGGTTTGTCAACGGAAAGTGCCATTTTGACACTTAAGTATACTGTTGACTATTATCTAAAAAGAAAAAACTCCAATATATGCATGCTTCCTAGATCTATCCAGGGCGTTCGATCTGGTATCCTATGAAGTACTCTGGAACAAATTGAAGGAGGAGGGGATCTCTTCTGAAATCATAGGCATCTTCTCATACTGGTATAGTAACCAAAAAAAGTTTGTAAAATGGGCAAATGTGTTTTCAGATGAGTACAAACTGAACTCGGGTGTAAGACAAGGAGGGTTAACGTCTCCGAGGTTTTTTAATCTATATATGAATCAGCTGATTGAGGGACTGAGCAGCATGCATGTCGGATGTCGCATTAATGGCGTTAGTGTTAACAATATAAGTTATGCGGACGACATGGTGCTGCTGAATCCATCAATCAGTGGATTGAGAAAACTATTGGGTATGTGTGAAGCTTATGCTGAGAAGCACGGTTTAAAATATAACAGTAAAAAAAGTGAGTGCATGGTTTTTGTTGGAAACAACAAAAGACCAAATAGTGTGCCACCCCTTTCTTTAAATGGAGAACAGTTGAACCGTGTTTCTCAATTCAAGTATCTAGGGCACATTGTGACTGACACCTTGAAAGATGACCTCGATGTGGAGAGGGAGCGAAGGGCACTGTCGGTACGGGGAAACATGCTGGCACATTTTGCTCGTTGTACGGTTGACGTTAAATTGATGCTATTTAAAGCATACTGTCAAAATTTCTACACGAGCGGTCTATGGGTTAAGTACACACAAAGTGCCTACAGTGCCCTCAGAGTTCAATATAATAACATTTTCAGGGCACTGTTGCGGCTCCCGCGTTCTTGTAGTGCTTCAGGCATGTCGCTGACGCGCATATAGATGATTTCTCTGCAATTATGCGAAAGAAAAGCGCGTCAGTTTGGAAAAATGTGCGGGGGAGTAGCAACAGTATCCTGAAAATGATAGCAAATAGGTTGAACGCGGCTGTATTCAAACGTTTCATCAATCTGCAAGTGAGAGGTGCGGGTTGATGAATCGAAATTATATTTTCATGTATGTTATTTTTCACAAATAAGTTGGCAGCCCTAGTTACAGGGGCCAGTGTCTTCTCCCAACCAGTAGGTTCTGGATTTATGCACTTAAACCACAGGCACTTTTGAAATATTAGCGGAGGTTCTATGTCTCTGTAAAGTGAAGGCCAGGTACGGTCGCAGCCCAAGATTTTGGGGGGGTCACCATGGGTGCCAAGGAATATGTTTAGGGTAATATTTAACTGATCCTCTAAACACTTATTGACTTTCTAATGATGCACACTTTATTTAAATAAATGAACCTCTTTTTAACTTTCTTATCTTTTCTCACAGTTGGTCGCAGTAACTAAGCTAGGGGTACCCCTACCAAATTATTTGACGTTTGATTAAATACATGCCATATTTTTAGGGAGGTACATCTCCAGCTCGACATTACTTATGCTGTTCCTTTACCTTATGATGTGGTCAAATTGGTCGCCAACTTTTTGATAAATAGTATGTATTAGAACAGTAGATTACGTAGGGTGAGAAGAGCGAGCGAAGGTAGCTCGACAATTATAACACGCCGTCTCGGATAGGTTAGGATTTGATTTACATTTTCAAACAGAAATAGCAGTAACAATAGTGTCGATTCTCTTGTCACAAATGCCTCTAAACTAAACTAAAAATCACTAAAATTTAGTTTAATCCTGTCAAACGACGATTTTCCATTCTGAAATAGACTAAAATGACACAACTTAACTATATTTTAGTTTGGCAGCATTAAGATGGTACTGAGATATTAGTTTAGTGAAAATGGCAATTTTACTATTCTGAATTTGACGTTTTTAGCCTAAAATTTAGATTTTCTAACTAAATCTGACTATTTTTAATCGCGACTAAAAACGTGTGGAATAAAATTGGTTGTCATGAACTTTAAATTCACACCAACACCTCGACTTCAGATGCAAAAACAGTACTGAATATTTTTTTTCTTTTGCTTATATCTCGAAAACTGTGTGTCCAATCGCAAAAATAATGAAAATTTCGACACCCTTTATAAAACGCTTAAACCCCTAACACTCTACATGTAGGTAATATTTTTTCTTATTTTTCATACAAAAAGTAAAAAAATCCATATAAAACACGTCGAGGCTGCCCCCCCTGCGCGCCTCCGGCTCTAAAAATATTCACGTGGTTAGGTATCACGTGTGGAGTTGCGATTGTCAAATTCGATTTAGATGTGTCAAAATTATTTTTAAATTTAGAGAATTTATTTTGCAGAATAGCTTTGAGATTCTCATAGTTCAAAGTAAGGAATTTTAGTGATAGTTTAGTTAGTTTAGTTCGGTGTACAAGAGAATCGGCACCATTGTCGACTTATTCAGGAAATGCCAAGCAAGTATGAGAATGTAGAATACAAGAGCGAGCGAAACGAGCTCAAAAATTTTGCACCTCTCGGATAGGTTGGATTTTATTTTGATCAAAGAACAAAGAATAACTTGCATTGTCAACTTATGAAGAAAATCTTAATTAAAATTATTTTACAGCAGTTTAAGGTTTGTAATCTGGCCTTAACCAAAGAAAGAAAGAAAGAAAGAAAGAAAGAAAGAAAAAAAGAAAGAAAGAGAGAAAGAAAGAAAATACATTACACAGGTTAATACAGATGGTGCACTCCGCATTTTAGGTATGAAGCTACAAGTACGCAGCGGGCTGGTCTTGTGGGGCCAATTTGGTAAGTGTTACGTAATCAGAAGATCTAAAGAAGAGTTACGCGATAGAAAGAGAGGCAACTTCTAGGTAGTAATAAGTAAATATAACTGTAGGTAATTAGCGCTGTGCGACCTGAATTGCAATTTATTGTGTCGTAGCACGAGTCGCTTTTTATTTAAATGATTTTGCGGAGTGAACCATCTTTATTAATCTGTGCCTTAACCCGAGCGTAGTGGTGCCCAAATTCCTGAGTTTGCTTCGCTCGCTCTTGCATTATAGGTAGCCCATGGGGGTAACTGTGGCTCAAGTATAGTTTTTAGTTAGTTAAACACGTAAACCAAACAAGATATCGACAGCTTGAATGGTTTTGGGGGGGGTCTTGGCCACCAGGACCCCCCCTCGGACCGCGCCTGGTGAAGACACGTGAACATATTCATTAGAAGTTGGCAGAATCATCCCAGCGCTGATTTGCTGGATTCTTTAATAGCTACCTATCGTTATTTCTCATGACTAGAGAATACAATCGGTCGGGATCCCGGGATCCCGAGATTCGGGATCCCGGGATCCCGACCGTTTTGTGACCCCGAAAATCCCGGGACTGAACTTGGCTAATCTCGGGATTTTCGGGATTGCCACAAACAAGTCTAGTTTGTATTCCGTAGTCCGTTGCGCCTTGAAAATAACCTTGCCTAGATTATTTTAATACATTACGACAAAAAGCAACTCGTACAATACGTAGGTACCCACTATTTACTACACAGGTACAGTCCTAATAATATGTTTGTCGTAGAACTTAGAAGGGACTTCCCCACTCGGAATACTTTAATACAATACTCTTAACACATTGAAGGACACTATATGCCCATAGGCGTCATAACAATAAAACTTCTATTGTTGTCTCTTAAAAGTGTTAAGGTAATTCCCCAACAAACCAACAGGGGAATCACCCGATCATCTCATATCATATATTGTTGAAGCAGGCTCGGAAGTCAAACATTGGATGCTTTGATATTTCTGCGATTATATTTTCGAAATTTTAAATAGTTATTTTGTGCTGTTTTTTAATTTCTTGCAAAAGTATAGTAATTTTTTGGTTTGTGTTTTTTCTTTTCTTATTATTATTCTGATTTGTGTTGTGCAAAGACATTAAAGACATTTTTTTTTATTACTCGTGTTTTTTTATTTTAGCCCAATTAGAAACCACATAGTCTAATCCCGGGATAGGCCCGGGATCCCGGGAAAAGGCTTCAAAAATCCCGTAAGCCCGGGATTGAAAAACATGCTCGGGATTGTATTCTCTACTCATGACTGAGTTTATTTTGTTTATATGTATCTATGTATTAGTATTTATTCTTTTTCAAGTTATCTATCTCTTACGTTGCACCTGCCATGTTTTGTCTCTGCATCACCCTAAGGTTGATTGGTAGAAAATGCCTCAGGCATTAAGTCCGCCTTTGTACAGTATTTTTTTACTTGTGCATAAAGTTTTAAATGGTAAATAAATATATGCAGAAAATGCCACAACACTTGACTCTAACAAAAATTAGCACTTTAAAGCTTAATATTTCGCAAATGGATTCCTGAATCCAAAAGGTTAAAAAAAAAAACATCACCAGTTTACGTGTAGGAGAGGTACCTACCATAAAAAAAAAATGTTTTTCATAATTTTGTTTTACCACTTTGTCGGCGTAATTAATATGTATACGAGTACCTATGCCAAATTACAGCTTTCTAGTACTAAGGGTCTCGGAGTTAGACCGCGGACAGACAGACAGATAGACAGACAGAGAGACGGACATGACGAAACTTTAAGGGTTCCTTGTTTACTACGGAACCCTAAAAAATTAAGATTTACATAGGTAGGTTAGAAAGAAGAAGAAGAAAGAAAGAAAAATATTTTATTTGGGACACGCACAGGAAATACAAAACAGTAATAAAAGATAAAAAAAATAATTAACAAAAATAAAAAGGAGCATTTTAAAAACTAACAATCAAAATTAATAACGACCTGTGCGAGGCCAACTTGCGAGGGTTACTTACATTCATTAATGAAACTTATAAAACCAGTTCGTAAATATTTAGATGAATGGTGGCGACATAAAAATAAAGCAGGCACTGCACTCACTAAGTCTTAAAACAAAGTATTAAGCAGCTTTAAAGAATTATTATTTTTACGTTGTTGCACTCACAAACTCATGTCACAAGATTGACCAAACTACCTGAACTAAGTCAGTGGGAACAGCAGCTTAATCTTATATTATAAAGAAGTACCATATACTAGTCTTTGCTCGCGGATTTGCCCGCGTGGAGGTCGGAAATTATCCACCAGGAACATACTACCGGGACAAAAAGTATCCCACGTCCTAAACCAGGTCATGTTCTACTTGTGTGCCAAATCTCATCGAAATCCGTGCTCCCATAGAGAGAGTAGTTGAATATAGATTATTATGTCAGTTGGTAAGAAAAACATTCTTTTAACTTTCATTTTTTAACCAACTTCCAAAAGGAGGAGGTTCTCAATTCGTCTGTATGTTTTTATTTTCTTTTTGTATGTTTGTTACGTGATTACTCCGCCAATTATGAATTGATTTTGATGATTCTTTTTTTTTTGGTAGATCATACTTCAGAGGTGGTCCCATATAAATTTTATTAACTTTGCTTGGGTAGTTTTTGAGTTAGCTACAAAATACGTATTTTTTTTCCCACTTAGTATGTAGATGATATGATAAGTTCCTGACACTGGTAGTAGGTATTCGAATGTGTGTGGGGTACCTACGCGGGCAAAGCCGCGGAGAGAAGCTGGTACCTACTTTATATATTTTCAAAATAATTTAGCAAAATATTCTGAAAAAAAAAACGTTTTACAAAAAAAAAAAACTACCGACTTCCAAAAAAAACACTACAAAGTGAAAAATAACTTTAATTTCGGAGGTCGGTGGCAAAAAACGAAAACACAAAACCCAAGACAACGACTTCCGAAATTAAGGGGGCCCTTCCCGATCCGTCTATCGTCAACGCGAGCATGGTCGAAAAGCTTGTTGTTTCATCCGGCGCAAGTGAGAACCGCTAACAAGCAAGTGAGAACGCGATAACATTGTACGAAAAATAACTGGTTTCAGGAAATACGTGTTTTTGAATACGCCTTACAAGTTTGTAAAATATTTTTTTGTAATTTAGAATCTCCATTACATGGGCGAGGTTTCTATAAAGATGTTTTCTTTACTTTTACAATTTATAAGTACATTATGAACGGTCAAATTTGAGGTAAAATTTGTGCAAAAAAGCAGATTTTTGGAGGCTTATATTGAATTTGTTTCGCCAAATTTTTATTTTTTGATTTCATAGAAACCTAGATATAGTGCACAAGATACCCATTAGTTTAAAAGAATTAAAGAAAGATGTGTTACAACCCATAATCACGTACGAGCGTTTGTATGAAAAGTATGACGGGTTGGCCGTTCTTAAAGTAATTTTTCACTTTGTAGTGTTTTTTTTGGAAGTCGGTAGTTTTTTTTTTTTGTAAAACGTTTTTTTCTTCAGAATATTTTGCTAAATTATTTTGAAAATATATAAAGTAGGTACCAGCTTCTCTCCGCGGCTTTGCCCGCGTGGATGTCGAAAATCATCGAGCGTACGTTCCCGTGCGATAATTGCCGGGATAAAAAGTATCCGATGTCCTAACCCAGGCCATGGCCTATCCGGTATGCCTTTCATCCAAATCCATTCAACCGTTAAGGAGTAAAAGGTAAAAGACAGACAGACAGTTAAAAATGCAAATAAACTTTTTTTTATTTAGGTTAATTTATGAACTTAAAAATAATAATAATTAATTTTAATATTTCACCTTTAATTGAAATACTCTAGCGCCGCCAGTGACCACTGTCCATGACTTTGTTTTTCTTTATAAAATTGTCAATGGTTTAATTGAATGCGAACAATTACTTGAACGTGTCATGTTGTCAGTCCCGTATAATCTTCCCAAACAGCCAATATCCAGAGTTTTTGAACCGCCCACCTGTAGGCGTAAGTTTGGGAGACACTCGCCAATATCTAGGATGTGTATTCAGTACAACGAACTCAACTCAAAAATACCCGATTTGTATACAAATGTGTTTTTTGGTTCCCTGCCGAAATTCAAAACACCTTACGCAGTCAATTAAACAACAAACATAAAAAAATGGTCAAGGCTAAGCGTATTTTGTATTATCGATATTTGCGTCAGTCAATTTAGGTATTTATTTTCTTTCAGTTTTTAGACCTTTTAGACTTACCTACCTAAGTCAAAGATGTTTTGTTGTGTTTTTAATTCACATTTTTTAAATCCCACCGTTATCCTAAACCTAATTTATATTATAAATGTGAAAGTGAGTCTGTTTGTTTGTAACGCTTTCACGCAAAAATGGCTGAACGGATTTGTATGAAATTTAGCACATGGGAAGACCATAACCTGGGTTAGGACATACGCTAATTTTCATCCTGGATCGTAGACGAAATCACGGGCAACAGCTGGTTTTATATAACTTTAGAAGATGTTGCTTTAATTAAGTATGTGAATGTCGTGTATTCCTGTAATTGGTCTGTACTTAACAACGAATACCTATGACTTTTTATTAATTAATCTTAAATGTTTATTATTATACTGTTGGCGAACATAGCAGAGTTATTTTATGACTTAAAATTGTTATGACTTTAGACTGTGTGGACCGATTTTAATGAAATATACCCAAAGATACGGACTCTGACTGTATTTCAATCCTCATAATACATGTTAAAATGTTAAAATAATCCCCTGTTTTAACCCCTTGGGGGATGATTTTACAAAACGCTGGAACGTAAGGGAACGTACCGATACTGCGTGTGTCATTAAAAAAACAAAAAATATCTCCTCCCCCCTCGGTGACCACCCGTAGTAGGTATATGTCAAGACGTAGTATATGTCCACCCCCTCTAGTTTTCACGTAGTAATTCATAAATAGAGTTTTAAATATTTTTTTGCCGACAGCAAGTTAAACAAAAATTCATTTGGCTCATATTTGTCTTTATTAATACAGCGATTGTCGGGTGACGCCAAGAGTGCGTATATACCTACAGTAACAAATGAAAAAATATTACCAAGAAGAAAAAACTTATGTAAAAACATATAACAAGAACTTAACACACAAAAACAAATGTATTTTTTTCTTTTATTCATATTTATTTTTATCTCAATCATCCTCAATGAACGACAACTTGTTTGAAAACTGCACTGCCTTACAAATACAAACTGTCAGTTTTCAATCAGCTGACGTTTCGGCATTTATGTACCTGTTTAATAATATTTATTTATTAATGAATATGAGACAACCATACAGAGTAACTTAATAATAAGCCCAGGATGGACCAAAAACGGCGCGTTGTGTTCCACGCGCGCCTCAAAGAGATGTCAGCAGAATTGACGGGGTCCGCTAGGGCCAATGCCTGCCGGGGCTGCGAATATGGGCCGATAGGGATATCGTGGCCCCCCGGCAACATGGCATAGGAAGAAACACGGGTGGGTTTTAGTCAGTAAGAGTCTGACACGCCCTCCCGCTCCACCCAGAGCGGGAGAAGTTATTTGATAATTTCCCACCCAAAAAAAAAAAAAAAGGATGGACCAAAAACGTTTAAAGTTATTTTGACAATAACATTTAGGCAGGTCAACAGACGGAGAATGTGAAATGGTAGATTGTAAAAAAAAACCGGCCAAGTGCGTGTCGGACCACGCACAATGAAGGGTTCCGTAGTTGGGATGAATTTATCCCAAAAACAAACTTAACTTTGTAGTTGAAAAATATGTTCTCCCATACGGAATGTATGGGAAACATGTTTTTGCAACTGCAAAGTTTTTGCAACTGCAAAGTTTAGTTGGTCAATTATTACTCGTTAATTTGTAAAGCCTACTTACTTAGCTGTGATAGTTTTCCTTTTAATTTCGTTATATAAACTACTACTGTGATTTTTTTCAAACATCCAAATCCAACCATTTAGCTGGCAGGAGGGGGGGGGGGGGGGGTCACTTGACTCTAACAAAAATTAGCACTTTAAAGCTTAATATTTCGCAAACGGATCCCTGAATCCAAAAATAGTGTTCTCAAACTCACAATATTTTTGAAGGACCTTTCCAAAGATACTCCAAATCACGGGATAAAAAAAAAACATGACCACTTTAAGTACGTGTATGGGAGGTACCCAAAAAAAAAATGTTTTTCATAATTTTGTTTTACCACTTTGTCGGCGTAATTAATATGTATACCTATGCCATATTACAGCTTTCTAGTACTAAGGGTCTCGGAGCTAGAACTATAAGGGTTCCTTGTTTACTACGGAACCCTAAAAATGGATTGGTTGTCATTGGACTGATTCGTCCTATGCCCTCGTACTAGTGTAAAACTGTATCACGAGCGGATGTGTGAGTCTGTGAGTTTAAAAAGCGCTAAACGTTGCGCGCCATATTTGAATATAGCTCGAAAAAGCACGAGATTTCCCTAGAGGATATTGACTACGTGACAAAAACGTGAGCCCGCCGCCCCTGTGACCAAGCGTGTATTTCAAAAATTCAAAAGTCATTTATTCAAACTAGGCTGAGAATCAGCACTTTTCGAACGTCAAAATTACATAAGACAGTCCCCAAAAACGCCCACCCTTCACCACTTCCTAGTGCCTTTAGTTGGGAAGAAGAAGTGGCGCAACAAACTCCCCAGCAGCACAGCTGTCTGTTCAAGTTAGAGAATGATTTTATACAATAGTATACAAAATAACCTACATTATGCAACACCAAAACATAATTCAAGTGATAAATTATAGGCCATATGTCAGCTAGCACACGCCAATATACCAACCAAAAACATCGAGGACTATACTCAAGCATTATTTAAAAAAATAAAAAGAAAATAAAACTAAACGTAAACAGAACTAAATATCTAAATAAAAGCCTCCAGACATAAAGGGCGTGCCCGCTTACATTTTGAAGACCTCCCTCCCCTCTCAGAATGGGTCACGTAGTATGGGTACGTTCTCTAATTCTTTATTTCTTAACATAAGCATAATTTTAAATTTCCATAACCCTAGCTTAAGAAATGCTGAGTTTCCCTCCCATAAACACTTTCATTCGATTCCCTATATCAGCCCGTTTAGGATAATTAAAGCAAGCAATCCAATCAAAGAAAAGACTAGGTACACTGTCCTTTCATACCTATTAACACTGTAATTAGAAAACATTGTAAAAGCCGTTTATTTAAAAAAAAGTAACCGTGGAGTTTCTTGCCCATACATAGTATTATATTATCTGTGTCCATAGGAAACGACCTATTGGAACCATGCACCTAGCTTTTGACGTTTCATAAGTGCCCATTTATGTTTAAGTATGTGAAATAAAATATATAGATTTTTGATTTTGACTAATTTTGAGTTTTAAACGCCAGAGGTCTTCGGACAAAGTTGAGTAGTTTTTGTAATAATATAGAATCATTAAGGGCCGACATATTTGCAATTACAAAAACAGGATGTAACGATTCTATATATGTATTCTGTGACCAGGGTATGAAACGATTCGATGTGACCGGACGGACGGGCACAAGCAAGGTGGTGCGTTTCTCGTGGCCACATACGGGTTCGATCTTCGACGAGTATTCACACCGGGTGACGTCAACATTGATAACTGCTCATTTCAACTGGTTTGTGTAACCGTACATGACATGTAAAATGTTGATTTTTGTTTTATGTTGCGATGTTTTTATACCACCAAAGACGAATGAATGACTTTGACTTTGACTTTACTGTGTTGACAAGTAATGAAAACACAAAAAACTATTTTGAATTTTTTATGTCTTTATGCGAATTCGCCCAAATGAATAAAGTACCTAAGTAATAATGGGAGACAATTGGACTTATTGTTGTGCTCGTTATGTCTATATGAGGACGTGCAAGTACCTATGCGAGGCAGACGAGCCACTGGTGCCTGTGGATACGCCCTCCACTCGGGATAATCCTGCAAATCAGCGCAAGCGCCATGTACTCCTCACCACCGGCCGCCGTGTCCGTGACTCCACACCATCCGGTACCCGTCAGTCAAATCGAACCGCAATGGAACTTTTATAAAGCAGTTTTTATTTATCATTTTCCTCTTTGCCCTCCGCGGACTGGAATCAGATTTATAGCATGAAGCACCCAAAACAAGCTTTAGAAAGAAAGAAAGAAAATACATTTATTTAGCACAGACAAAAAGACACACAACACAACATTATAACACAAGTAAAAAATAAAAAAGGAAACAAAAACAAAGTGTTAAATAATCATTTAACAGGAAAGTGTGCCTCGCGGCTGCGCCAAATAGGCCCAGTTCAGCAAAAATGCCAGACAGCTAGTGCCTGACGCTGGTTTTCAACTGAACCTGAAGTGGGAGATGACGCATGTAAATCAGCTTCAAACCTACTGCAATATGTGTGTGTGTATACTTAAATAAAATAAATTCGTGTAAGAAAATAATAATAATAACAAATAATTAGTTTTATTCTGCAATGTGTGTATGTATCTATACTTAAAAATTAAAATAAATTTGTGTAATAATAATAACGAATGCATTGTGTGAAATCAAATAAAATTGCAAAACAAAAAGAAACTGACAAATAAATGAGACAGACGCGTTATCGAAACGAACATAAACCTGATTTGAACGTTGCCAGACTTCCACGTTCCAACAAATATAATTTATTTATCCGTGCACTTCATCGTCTTCATCGCGCAATACGCTGCAAGCAGGCGGTCGCGGCGGACTATTCACGGACAGTTTTGCAACTTATTTTGTTTAAAAAACTTGTCCCACCTATACTTATCGTATGGGTTACATTGACACTGACACAATACGATGGTATTTACGTACATAAATAAGTCAGCCAAATATCGTTGGCGAAAGTGGAGGTGGAAGTAAAAAATTGCGTTGACAAGCGAAGAAGATAAGGACGAAAGGTAAATGCTAGTCAGTAACAGTATTTCTCGCAGAAAAAATAAATAAATACGACTCTTTAATTTTCCGTCTTTCTACAGCCTTAAGCTTCTCTATGGAGATGACAAATGCAAACCACACAGAGGTTTGCCCACTCGCAAGTCTTGGAGAAGGATGTGTGAACTGGCGCCATCCCGACATCGTACGTTTCAGTCGCGTGCATATAGGCCAGGCACATGGGGTAAATTGAAATGCAACGTGGTTCAGTAAAGCATAAGTTGGTGATAAACGATGACTTTAATGTACTTTGTTATATTCTACAGGCCTCACATCTGCGATGGGGCGAAGCGATGCTGCGGATATCGCAACAGCAATCCCTGCACAGGGGGGGAGCTGAGCCGAGCGTGAGAATGAGCAAGAACAACTCCCACCAAAGCAACCATACAACAGCAGTTATTTACATTTTCGTGCGTTTTTGGAGTATTAGTCACCCACGAGACGGAACAGTAGGTAGTCGAATCTTTTAGACCGCTGGCGATTCTGTCGACACCAGCGAAGGTGTTTGAGTCTGCAAGTCAGTGAGATGTCCACGAGCAAGTAGCATTGCAACTGTCAGACGCCCAACACGGCTTCCAACAAGCGCGTAGCTCGACCAGCAACCTATTGTAGAATAGGTACATAATTTAAATGGCGGGTAATTATAAGTACTTACATAATTTCACTCCACGCATAACATTAGCAGTGATGGCCCAGTGGTAACGGCCGTGACTTACGAGTTGTAGGTCGTAGGTTTGAACCCAGACAGGCGCTTTACTTTGTGTAAATTATTTCATTACCACTGCTCTCAAAACGGTGAAGGAAAACATTGTGAGGAAACCGGCATGTCCTAGAACCGAAAATTCGAAGACATGTGACATATACCAACCCGCACTGGGCCCGCGTGGTGGATTACGGCCCACTCCCTCTCACAGAGAGGAGGCCTGTGTCCCAGCAGTGGGAACATTTATAGGCTGATGATGATATAAATTAACACTTTGTCACAATCTTTAATAAAGAAAGAAAGAAAAATATTTTATTTGGGACACGCACAGGAAATACAAAACAGTAATAAAAGATAAAAAAATAATTAACAAAAATAAAAAGGAGCATTTTAAAAACTTACAAACAAAATTAATAACGACCTGTGCGAGGCCAAAAAGGCTCCTATCTCAGCATGATGCTGCGATATTTAAAAATAAATAAATACCGCAGCGCTGGTCAATTATTCTTCAATTTATCTCGTCTGCTCGAAGTCCGTATGTCACTGCAGGGATCCAGCAGAATATCAGCGTCAGGAATATTTGCCTTTATTTTTTTTTTTTTTTAGGTTCGAAATTATAAAATAACTTCTCCCGCTCTGGGTGGAGCGGGAGGGCGTGTCAGACTCTTACTGACTAAAACCCACCCGTGTTCCTTCGGTTGCCATGTTGCCGGGGGGCCACATACCTGACATAATGCTGAGTTGGACTCCCATTTGGTGCAACCTTGAGACGCACACCGCACCTTGTATATTTGATTATTTCGAAGTACCTATGTCACATATCACACATTTATATAGATGTTATACCAAGCCACAAATAAATTATAAATTTACTAGATTCTGATCATTGCGGGCAGAGGATTACTATCCCAAACCAAAACAACAAAGTGGCTAAAAAGGATATCACGGTTAACCCCAAAACTGCAAGTCGCTTGGACGCTTTTAAAGTTAAACTCATTAATAAATTACCAGTTTTGTCTATACATGCAGACCCTAATAATCTATATGATGATTTCTTTAATATATACTGTAAGCAATTTAATTCCACCTTTATTCCCAAGACTATCTCGGTTAATAGTAACGCATCTTTTAGTGATTGGGCTACCATTGGTATACGTAAAAGTAGAACACGGCTTTATGAGCTGTACAATGAAAGGACTTATGTAAACACAGCTGAATTTAATTTATATGTTAGAAATTATTCTAAATTATTTTAAAAAGTTTGTTGTATGGCCAAGTCGCGTTATTTGAGTTCGAAGATTAAAAATAGTAGTAATGTAATTAAAACGACTTAGAACATTATTAATAGTGAAACGGGAAGGTCTGATAACCGAAATACTGATTACAGCCTGTCTATATTCATTTTCAGATATTCCCGTTTCAACTACTAAATCCCTAAACTCATCACCTTCTGTTGCTGAGTCTTTGCTAAAGGAAAATGTTAATGTTTGCGATTCGGACTTTATTTTTTAACATATTACCTGTAGAGACATAATTAAAACCTTTCAAACTTTAAATGTAAAAAAGACTGCAGATCTGTGGGGTAATTCTGTAGAAGTTGCCAAGTCTTTATTGACATTGTAGCACCTACTTTAGCTCTTATCTTTAATAATTGTATCGACTGTGGGGAGTTTCCTGACCTTACGAAAAATAGTAAAATAATACCTTTGTTTAAATCAGGTAGTACATCAGACCCCACAAATTATAGACCTATTTCAGTCCTACCTACTTTTAGTAAAATTTTTGAGAAATGAATGTTAGAGCAATTGCAAAGATTTTTTAATAGACATAAATTATTACATAGCAAACAGTTCGGTTTTACAAGGGGTCGTTCAACTACTGATGAACTTTGAACTTTTATGTCATATTTATAATGCATGGGAAGATAAATGCGATACCTTGGGTATTTTTTGTGATTTGTCCAAGGCGTTTGATTGCGTTGTTCATGAAACATTAATCAGGAAACTCCGCCACTATGGGATCCGGAACAGCGCTCTGAATCTTCTTATTTCATACTTGAGTAATACGATTCAGAGCGTTGACATTAATGGACAAAGATCTCTCGGATCTTTAGTAACAATGGGAGTCCCTCAGGGCTCAATTCTTGGTCCTTTCTTGTTTCTTATTTATATTAATGACTTGCCTTACCTCATAAAGGATAACCATGATATAGTGTTGTTTGCGGATGACACTTCACTTTTGTTTAAACTTAAACGTCAGCAGCTGGTTACTGACGATGTAAATAGCGCGATCTCAAAAGTAGTTCACTGGTTCAATGTTAACAATTTACTCGTTAATAAGAGCTGTTCGATCAATTCATAAATTAAGTCCGAGACATTCTCTCAGAGATAAATTTAAGGAGATTAATATAATGACTGTGCCTTCTCAGTATATTTTTGATAATCTTTTATATGCCCACAAAAATAAAAAAATGTTTAAAAAATACAGTGATGTCCATAACATAAATATTAGAAACAAACACAAATTTGTTGTACCTACAACAAGGCTCAAGAAAATAGGTGGCTCGTTCAGATGTCAATGTATACACTTTTATAACAAACTTCCAAGCCACGTACAAGATCTACCTTAATAAATTAAAATCATTCATTAAACGTAAGTTGTGCCAGAAAGCTTTTTATACCGTTAAAGATTACGTTGAGGACAAAAAGGCTTGGGATTGAGCTGCTCCAATTATAATTTTTATTTTTTACTTTCGGAACTTTGTTTATTTTGCTAACTTTAAAATTATATACACAATGACATGAATATTTACTTTGTGAAGTATAATATTATTATTATTTTAATTATTGTGAATGTGAGGACTATGTGGGTCATATATATATTTATTAATTTTTCTCAGTTACTTCTAATGATAATCTGGCAGTTTTGAGTACTTTATGCGGCTTACCCAAATGTCCCTTCTTTGGTATTGTTCGTCGAATCGTTGAGCTCCTTTTAAGTTCTGAGTTGAGCTACACTATCACTGACAAATGCGTGCACTGACTGGACAGGTCCACTCAAATCTGTATGGTTCTTACCTCAGAAGACCATTTCAGACACAAATCTACATGTTCCTCAAATGAAATGCTCTGACCAAGATTATTTCCGGGTTTTTATGTACACATTGACATTAATGAATTTTATATAAACAATGACTTGAATATTTACTTTTAAAGTATTTTATTATTTTAATTATTGTGAATGTGAAGACTATGTGGGTTCCTTTTTGTTTTGTTTTAAATTTTTTCTCAGTTAGTTTTAATTATGGTCTGACACTTTGAGTAATTTAAGTGGCCTACCTAAATGTCCTTTTTTTGGTATTGTTCGTCGAATCGTTGAGCTCCTTAAATTCTGAGCTGCACGATAACTGACAAATGCGTGCACTGACTGGACAGGCCCTCTCAATCTGTGTGGTGCTTTCCTCAAAAGGCCACTTCAGACACCAATCCACATGGCCTTCACATGATCAGACCAAGATTATGTCTGGACTTTAAAAGAGACTGAGACCTCTGAGTTTGTTTCGGCCTTTCTTCTCAGAATAGTCAGATAGGAAACGCCGACCTCATCTAGTTTTAAAATATGATTGACGTGTAAAAGTGTTTGTATAAACCTACTTACAGAAATAAAGTCATTTATCATTATCATTTATTACACTGTGACTCCATTTCTATACGTATGTTTTTTTCTTTTTGTTTATTGGCATCTTGTTTTTATATATATTCATGTAATTTGTTATAATTTAATTGTGTTTATGTATGTCTTTTGTGTGCACTGAATAAATGTTTTATCTATCTATCTATTGAATGCCACGACGTACTAAGTTCGTTACTTTATAGTACCTCTTTAGGTCATGTGCTATCGGAATATCAAAAAAAAAATATTGACCTTGGTCTTAAGGGGGAGGCGTGAAAATTGATTCGCTGTTACAATGTTTAATAGAATTTCATTTCTAACATTCAGTCGGGCAAGAGTACCACTCCACCACAGCTACAAAGTGGACGGCGGCGTGCCTATGAGGGGAGGAGGCAGTGCGAGACCTTGGTGTCCCTATGGATACTCAATTGAGATTCCGGGAGCATATTATCAATGTCTCTAAAAAGGCATACTAGCGACTAGGATTTGTGCTTAGCGGAGCGGCAGGTTTCACAAATGTCTCTAAAAAGGCATAGGTACTAGCGACTGGGATTTGTGTTTAGTGGAGCGGCAGGTTTCACAAATATTAGAGCCATTTCGGCATTGTATGACGCTCTAATTTGGAGTCAGTTGGAGGGTAATGCGGCAGTATGGGCTCCATATGAGACTATTAATATAGTTTCATGTTGGAGCGCATTACAGAATTTTACGAAAGGCATATACCTACTAAGGCGGTATGGAATAATTTATCTCTTTTACCCCTTGATGTATCCAGCCTTGTATGTGTTAGGCATGGTGGGACACAACAAGTTGGAAACAAGCAGGGATCTAGCCTGATCTAGCACTGGCGTCGTATATTCTAGGAGTGTTTGGAGTGTCTTAATTGTGTGTGCCAGATGGGTACATGCAGCGCCGACGACGGTTCAACTTTTTCGCGGTGCCGCGCGGTCAAACTAAACAGTTGGACAACGACCCCCAGAATAGATCTTTTTTACCCGACTGCCCCAGAAGGAGGGTAATGTTTTTCGAGAGTATGTATGATGTATGTATGTCTATTTCTTTGGCACGCTCTGTAGCCTAAACGGCTTGATGGATTTTAACATGTGAGGTGTCGTTAGATTCGTTTTAATTGTGGGAGTGTCATAGGCTATATAATATAGGTATATATATTTTGCATCTGCAAATACAAAAAAAGGGAGGGTTAGGTTTTAAAAAAAACTAAATTTTTGGTATCAAATAAAAGCTAATAATGAGTCAATATATATTATTTTAAGAAAACAAAAAAGCTAGAAAAAAAAAAAAAAAACCCGACTGCAAAAACACATAACTGACAAGAGAAAAACAATCATTATAATCTATAGAATTTTGGTATTGCAGGCGGGACAAACAAAATTTACACCATCATTTCAGGTTATTGGTTTGTCCCGCCTGCAATACCAAAAGTCTATAGATTATAATGATTGTTTTTCTCTTTTCAGTTATGTGTTTTTGCAGTCGGGTTTTTTGCTTTTTAAATATTTTTTTTCATGTTCACAGAGCGAGTTCGCTAGGATAACGTTACACGTGTTATGTTTTTAAATTGTAAATCTGGTATGGCATGTATAAATGTTGTAAGTAAATTATTTCATGAACTGTTAATTAACTACACACTACCGAATTGGAACACTATAATGGTAGCGCATATAAGTAAAGTAATAAATAAAAATAGCTAAAAAAATTGAGACAATAGGCACCCTATATCCTTCCACAGGATGCCATCTATCTCCTTGCCAAATTTCATCGAAATCCATTTAGTGGCTAAGGCGTGAAATATAACATACAGTTACTTTCGAATTTTATAAGATTAGTATGGATTATTCAAGAGTCGTATGCACTTTGTATCTACCTACACTAGCTTTTGCCCGCGGCTTCGCCCACATGGTGGTCGGAAAATATCGCATGGGAATGTTCCCATGCGATATTTTTACCACCATTTTGTCCCGTTGTATGTACAACGGGACAAAAAGTATGATTATAATTATGCCCTAACCCAGATCGTGTTCTATCTGTGTGCCCATCGATGTTCTTTCACCCGTTAGGCATGAAAAGGTATCAGACAGACTCGGGGGAGGCTGGATCGCTACAACGCGAATGTATACGTACATCCGTGGTGGGGTGACCCAGACTGCCAGGCACTTCTTCTCTTGCAACCGAGCGGGTGGGCAGGTTGCGGATAGCCCAACTCCGGCTGCGGGACCGACCACTAACGGTTACATTGACCGTTAGTGGGCGATCCCGCACTTGGAGCATCTTCTAAAGAGATCCCGGACAAGAGAAGTTCCCGAAAGCCAAATCCCAGGCTTAGGGTAACCCTTATACCCCTTCCTATGTTCCCATCACTAAACCAAGCCAACCCTCCCTATCCATACATATCCCGTCGATCCTAAATCCCTAGGCCAACTCCCAGGTCTAGGGTGACCCCCCAACGAACCCACACGCTCCACCCATCAAATGCCTTCCCTCCTTTCCCCTTATCCCGTCGGTCCCAGAGGAAGGGTAACCTCTATTCCAAAAAACGCCCACCCCCCAAACATCCATGAAAATGCAGTCTTGTGAAAAAACTACCCAGGTGGGTCCCGGCCAAGCCGGGGAATCCCACACCGCTTCGGCGGTTAGCCCCCATCGTATTATGGGGGGGGCCTCAACCTGCACGATGGAAACATTGATGCCGCGCTTTTTAGCGCGGCCGGCTGCTGACCTAGCGCCCATAACTCAGGCTGTGACTAACGCGCCCATATTCCCAACCCCGGCTGCGACCAACGCGCCTCTAACTACCACAACGGCTGCGACCAACGCGCCAACACTCACGACACGGGCTATGCCTCCCACGAGCCTCTGGCAACAGAGCATCGTGCGGAACAGCATAACGAACCCGGACAAAGACAAAGACCAACACAAACTTACTGAGACGGGGAAAGATGACGGACCTGGCAACTCTAACACTCTTCCGGTTGCCAGTGATGAAGTACGCCCGCTGACAAAGCGCGAAAAAATCCTGGCCCGGAAGAAGAGAATTGGCGACCGTAAGCGCAATATCCGCGAAGGCACTAGCCAGCGCGGAGCGCGATCGGACGCCGAAGGGGAGGTGCGCGACCGGCCACAAGTCCGCGAAGGGGAAACCCAGCGCGAAACGAGGCCGGACGCACGCGACCGGCCGCCAGAGCGCGAAGGGGAAACTCAGCGCGCAAAGCGGCCGGACGCGGAACCGCGCGTGCGGGAGCAATTTTGCGAAGGGGCAACCCAGCGCGAAAAGCCTCCGCATGCGACTGAGTCCGCCGGGACCGACAGCCGACCCAATGACACTAACGGATCCCACGACCGACCTCGTCCTAAGCACAGCAGGGGTAAGCGAGGTGGTACCCGACACCCGGTGACACAGCCTGGCACCTCTAAGCCGCAGCCTGGACCGAGCGGTACAGGGCCGGTGAAGAGGGGGCGCCCTGACGACTCGGCTTCGCCGAGCACGGTCCAGGGGGATGCCAAACGGGTGAGGGTCCACTCCGCTCAAGGGGAGCAGAGGACCTACGCGCGAGCAACGAAGGACATCCCTGCGCGGCTGGCCGTAGCAATCTGCCTTCCCCCCCCCTCCAGAGACCTGACTAAGGATGAGGCCGAATTTATCAAAACTGACCTAGAGAACCGTGTTATGGACACAGACTCGACAGCACCACTCCCTGCCTTCCGCGGGTACCCACGGGTAGCGGATGGCACCGTTCAGATGTGGTGTGAAGACGACCATGCACTGACCTGGCTGACCCAAAATGTACCCCAAATAAGACTTCCAAACACTGACCTGACGCTCACGGTACTGAGACAATCAGACGTGCCGGCACCCGTGTCCGAGTCTCGCTTTTTGTCCCTCGGTACAGAGGTGACGTAGCCAGACTCCAGGGTATTCTGATCCGTCAGAATACTTGGTTTGACATTGCCAGGTGGTCACTGTACAGGGCGACTACCGTCGGTGGCGATAACTATGGGACTTATCTGACCCTAGGTATCCCACCGGAAGAAGCCGTAAAGGTCCGGGCCCGGGAGCGACGTATATCCTACCTACTCGGGTCGATATACGTACGCTTCTGGCCCTCGACCCAACCCTCTGACGACCAGACCGACAGCGACACCAAGACTGTACAACCGACGTTGGCACAGACAAACGACCCAGACATAGACCAACTGGAGGAGGTCATGGCCCGAGCGGCTATGGCTGACGTCGTCGACACCATTCCGCCCGAATCACCTGGCTGGAACGAGCGCCTACTCGCCTCGTCGCCGGTGGAACCACACGACGACAATTATAGAGAGGAGTTAGGGGAGAGGCAGTCCGATGGATCCATCTCCGACTAACTCCTCTCCACCGTCGTCACCACCCCTCAACATCATCCAGACCAACCTCCAGCACAGCCAGACTGCCACGGCTAGCTTGCGCAGGGCACTGGAGGTAAAGCCCCGAACGATCGCACTGATCCAAGAGCCGTGGATCAGGAACAATAGAGTATGCGGCCTCGGTAACATCGGAGGTAAGCTAATTCTCAACACACACAGCTCAGACAAGCCAAGAACCTGCGTCTACATACCCAAAGAAATTCCTATCACACCACTCACTCAATTCTGTTCCAGAGACCTGACAGTTGTCAGGCTCCAGACTGAAGGTAGCGTTCCAGATGTTGTACTGGCCTCGGCATACATGCCAGGCGAGGACGCGGACTGCCCACCGAAGGAGATGGCCGATCTGGTACAGCATTGTGAACGCACCACCCGCTCTGGGGCAGCGATGCACCAAACTCCAGAGGAGAGGTACTATCCACCTATTTATTTTCTACTAACCTTAATATTGTAAACCGTGGCTCAGAACCCACTTGGGTCACAGCCCGAGGACAAACGATTATAGATCTAACACTTGCTACGGAAAACGCGACAAACCTTATTACAAACTGGCACGTATCGGACGAGCCTTCCTGCTCAGATCACAGAAGGATCCGCTTTACCCTAACTACCAATACTAGGAAACCAGAATCAAGGCGAAACCCGAGGCGCACTAATGTTCCCGGGTACAAACGTCTCCTGGCCTCCCTATTAGCTAGACATTTAACACAGGTAACCATAAGAGACCAAGCACAGTTAGAATACACCGTAACAAAACTATCAGAATACCTAACTGAAGCATACCACGCATGCTGTATACTAAGAGCGCCAAAAACCAGGAACGAGAGAAGCTCTTGGTGGAACGCTGAACTCAGTAAACTCAGAGATGCGCTACGTAAACAATTTAACAGAGCCAAAAACACCAGACTCCCGGACGACTGGGAGACATACAAAGAGACCCAATATTTATACAAAAAGCAAATCAGAACCGCCAGGAGGACAGCATGGCGTAAATTCTGTGAGTCTATCGAAACAAATAACGAAGCAGCAAGGGTAAGGAAGATCCTATCAACCGATCAGGACCGAACCCTCGGCGCGCTTAAAAAACCCGATAACTCATACACACTAACTGACCATGAAACCAGTAAGGTCCTTCTCGAAACTCACTTCCCAGACTGTAGAATCCTGGAGGACAGGTCGTGGGAGGCTGAACCAGAATGGACCCCAACGGATCAAGACTGGTCAAGAGCCCGCAACATAGTGACAGAAGAGCGAGTAAAGTGGGCTATCAACACCTTTCAGCCATACAAGTCGGCAGGGCTGGATGGCATCTTCCCAGCCCTGCTGCAGTGGGGGGTAGATTATTTGACACCATGGCTGGTGGAGATCTATCGAGCCTGCATAGCACTTAGACACACACCTCTCGCATGGCGCGAGGTGAAAGTCATTTTCATACCCAAACCTGGCAAAACCGATTATACACAACCCAAGGCTTATAGGCCTATAAGCCTTACATCTTTCTTACTGAAGACCCTCGAGAGACTCTGTGACCGGCACATCCGAGACGGACCTCTCCGGGCAATACCACTTCACAAACAACAGCATGCGTACTCCACAGGCAAATCAACAGAATCAGCGCTGCACAGCGTGGTTGGTAAAATTGAATGCGCAGTGGACCACAAATGCTCAGCACTGGCTGCCTTCATTGACATCGAGGGCGCCTTTGACAAAACCATGTTTAACAGTATAAACACGGCCCTCGACCAATACGGCATAGACTCGACCCTGAGTGGCTGGATCACCAACATGCTCAAATTGAGAGCTGTACAAGTCACAGTAAATGACACTACGAAAGCCATCGTTGCGAAGGGCTGCCCACAAGGGGGCGTCCTCTCGCCGCTGCTATGGAACCTGGTAGTAGACAGCCTCATCAAAACACTTAATGACAAAGGTTATTTTACCGTAGGCTACGCCGACGACATAACCATAATAATAAACGGGACACACGAAAACACCCTATGCAATCTCATGCGTCAAGCTCTGAAAATAGTAGAGGAATGGTGCAGCATGCACCAACTCTCAGTGAACCCCACTAAAACCGAACTGATCCTCTTCACAAAAAAGAGGAAATTGATGACACTACAGCTACCACGATTCTTTGGAACAACCCTAAGCCTCTCAACTGAAACCAAATACTTGGGCATCTTTTTGGACAAGCAACTGAACTGGGCAAAACACACGAACTATGTCACAACTAAAGCCAGCATATCCCTGTGGCAGTGTAAGCGACTGCTTGGCAGGAATTGGGGGATTAGCCCCAAGGTCACCCACTGGTTATACACCACAGTCATTCGACCGCTTATCACATACGGCTCACTGGTCTGGTGGCCCAGGACAGACCTGAGTACAGCCCAAAGAGATCTCGAAAAACTGCAGCGATTTGCTTGTGTTGCAATCACTAGCAGCATGAGAACTACACCCACAGCCGCCCTACAAGCAATGCTTGGACTGCCGCCTCTGCACCTCATTGTGCGGGAGGAGGCGGCTCTGGCTGCCTTTAGGCTGCATTTATCAGGAACTCTAAGCAGAGATTCTAGAATTAAGCACACACGCATAAAGGAAGATGTAATCAAACGTCGGCCAATGATGGCATCACCCTGCGACAAAGCCCCGAAATCACACCATTTTCAAAGGCGCTACAACATAATACTTACAGAAGAACAGTGTGACCACTCAGGCTCGGAAGAGTTGAGGGTTTACACTGACGGATCGAAGACCGACTCCGGTACCGGGGTCGGAGTCTTCTCATACGACCTCAACATTAAGATATCCCGACCGCTAGGAATGTTCAACACCGTCAATCAGGCGGAGTGTGTGGGCATCATACAAGCGGTCCACGCCATTGAAGCCAGGAGAGTTACGGACACTCACATACGTATACTCTCTGACAGCGCCTCAGTTCTCCAATCCTTGAAGAAAAAATATATTACCTCAAAGTTAATACTAGAATGTCACAATGCACTAGAACAATTAACGGTATCTAGTCGCAACACGGTGACGCTACAATGGATAAAAGGACACAGCGGTTCACTAGGTAACGACGCAGCTGATGAACTTGCTAGAAGAGGTTCTGGCACGGCAGTCTGTGGACCCGAACCTATCGTACCAATACCTTTCAACCAAATACGCAGGTGGCTACAGGAGTTCACCCTCACACAAGCGGAGTACTGGTGGACCTCGACACCGGGCTGCAGGCAGTCCAAGGAAGCTATGCCATCCCTGGATAGCAGGCTAACCAGGCGCTTATTACGCCTGGACAGGAACGGCCTGCGCCTGGTGACGGGAACCATCACGGGACACTGCTCGCTAAACAAACACTTCCACACAATAGGCATAACGGACAGCCCTCTGTGCAGGGCATGCATGGAGGCTGAGGAAACCGTCGCGCACGTGCTCTTCGAATGCACAGGCGTCACCCAGATGAGAACAGAAACCCTCGGGTCACCCAGATCTTTCACAGATGTTCTGAACAAACCAGGAGTTTTGATTAACTTCTGGAGGGAGGTGGGCTGGTTGGAATAACTACCAAACGGCCGCCATGGCCCACGCACAATGGTCCACCTGACGGACTAAGTGCGGAAACCAAATCCCATAACATAGAACATAGAACATAGGTATCAGACAGACAGTTCCTTTCGGATTTATAATAATAATATTAATATCCCCACCGCCGTATCTCTACGTTGACGTCGTGGTGGGGCTTGCGCGCTCCGAACTCTAGGCCTGTGCCGGTAGATTTTACTTTGACGGAACAGGTCTGGGACGAGGAGCCAGACTAAGATAGATACAAAAACCCGTAGGGCAGCATGTGGCGAGCTGTTGGGCAGTAGCGACCCCACGGACCCTATCTCCCGGGAGAAGTCTTGTACCTCACCTCTGGCTTGCCTTTATTGGCCTGCTGGAGTGAACACTGACGAGGAATAGAGCTCCCACCTCATTCTTGCTTTTATTGGCCGGCTTGAGTAGAGACTCGCAAGAGCAAACGTAAAGTATTCCAGTAAGATGCTGGTAGGGATCTTGACTGTACTTCCGGGATTGTCCTGATAGCCGTGAAATACCTCTCCACTCCTCATAAGGACTACGACACTTTGTGTTTGCGACCGTTTTCGGGGGCCCATTATTGAGTGTGCAAGTCACCCCCTGCCATTTTACCTGTGTTTTATACAATATAAAATATTGGTCAGGCAGGAGCTATAGTCTTTCCATAGCTCTAAACAACCAAACCCATAATCCTATATCTTTGTTTTCATATCCTACAATAGTCCTGCACCAACCGAGGATTGTCCTTGGGTGCACTTGCATAGCGCGAACAGGGATAATCGTCGGTTGGTGCCTCATTTCATTCAAAACGTCTAACAGGCCTCTGCGAGTTGGCTTCGGCCCCTCGTACGCCTTCTAAAGGTCTGGGACTCCAGGGTCCCGAGATGTGTCAAAAACATTTGAAAAATAATATTATTGACATAACGGTCCCGCATAACGAGAACCTCGTGAAAGCCGAGAAAGATAAACAAATCAAGTATCTTGACTTGGTTCGCGAGGTTGTTGATATGTGGGATATGGACTCAGCAATCATTGTACCGATAGTCGTATTAGCCAATGGCTTAATTGCCAAGAGCCTCGACCAACACCATAGGAGGCTCTCGTTGGGCAGCTGGATTAAGGCTTTGATTCAGAAAGCGGTACTTCTGAACATGGCCGTTACAAGGTATCCTGTCTCTTAAGCCCTGACCTTCAGTAGCTTGGACCCTGTTCCCGATATCGATGGGCTTATATTTTTTAATGTTTGTATAATCTAATATTTAAAATTATAATTATCTATTTATGTAAATAAAGGATATTATTATTAATATAATTTAAGTATGGATGTAGCTTTTTTTTTTTACACACCTACCTACACCTGGTGACCTGGACCTAGCTACATTATACCTGTATGTGTGTGTGAGTGTGTGTATGTAGGTATGTTACATTTAAATTAATTTTTTTGAAAAATGTACGAAACTTATGTTTCGTACATACAAAATGTAATTAAAAAAACCTACATTAAATTATTTTGAAAACACTAGGTGCGGGTTTGTATTTGTATTGTGCCAAAAACTGTGAAAATTGGGATATCAATAATGTTCATAAAATGTATATTGCACCATTTTGCACCTTTTTACGTGCAATTCTTGTATATAAATAATCTGAATCTCGGAAACGGCTCCAACGATTTTCATGAAATTGTATGCAGGGGGTTTCGGGGGCAATAAATAAGGAGCTTTTTTTTAGTAAAAGCCCATATATGATATAGGAAGTAAATAAGTACTTCTTAAAAGAAAAAACCAAAATAGTGGTAATAATTTATTATTTACAATAATTAAAACAAATTAATTTCTATATATTTTCCTAATTTATCACTATTTTACTGAGACTCACACATCGGAATACCTACCACCGTTAACCACCTTATAATCAGCCAAGCTAAGGACGATAAAATCAATCCTTCAGGGTGTGTATTTAAGATTGCCGCATTTATCACTCTAGGCGGCAAAATAAAGTTTAAATCTTACCAATAGGTAATTTATTAGCTACAGAGTTCCAGACTAATCTCGCGTCCTATTTAAAAGATATGGTCGCGTTCATATATGTCACCCATGGTCGCGCCGACAGATGGCGCTTTCTGGTTTTCTGAACAAAAAGTGACATATTACCGCGAATATCGCGTATTTGGCTTTTATATATTATCGGCCGTCATAAGAATCTGTAATTTTCACCAGTATTTGACATTAAAGTGGCAAAAAACGCTCAGTATTTGGACAGCCGTTATTGTATGACCGTTCACCGCTTGCTTAGGAAACCAAATCTTTAAAAACAGAGACGAGGCTTTTGAGCCGATTTAATTTGGGCTTTGGTCCTTAGTCAGAAATGGTCCTTGGAAGAAGCCTTTTCGATATTGGTTTCTTTTTAGCGCATGTAAGAAATTGTGCGCTTTTATAATTTCTAACGTCCAGATATTATCGTCCGTAAAATCTATGGAAAGACGTGCACGATATAACGTTATTGTCGACGGAAATTTAAAAGTATTTTCACATATGTATTTCCATACATTTTAACCTACTTTCCTGTGCTATCGTGATGCCGCGGACGTATACGCTAATAACGTCACGTTGAAAAAATGCGTGTTGGACCTCGCACAATGAAGAGTTCCGTAGTTGGGATTAAATTTATCCCAAGAAAAATTGAACATAAAAAAAGTTGTTCTCTCATACATTCCAACTGCAAATGTAAGTTGGTCGAATTATTACTCGTTAACTAAAGCATACTTAGCTGTGATAGTTTTGCTTTTAACTTTGTTTTTTTTGACGTGAAAACGTCTTAAATCGATGAACTCCAGCTACACGCACGAAAAAAGAATCACGTTCCGCCTGAGCCGAGCGTGCAAGCGAGAGCGCAGAACAAGCGATAGAGAGGCACGATCGGCCTAAGCGTTCGGCTTGTAACGTTATCACGTAAAATTATCGTCCGTAAACCGACTTTATAGACAACCAATTTTTTTTTTCACTTATCCATAAACAACCATTTAGCTGGCAGGACACTTGACTCTAACAACAATTTGCACTTTAAAGCTGAATCACACATCCACAATATTTAAACGACCTTTCCAACTACACCCCACACCATGGGATAGACGAGAAAACATTGATATACACAAATGCCTTGCACTTATTAGAGCTTAATTTTTGAGTGCTATGCCAAAAAAAAAAAAATGTTTTGCCGCCATCCCCTATATCTCCACTCCCGTCCATTTGGGGTCCATTCGGACGATACGGGGGGGTTCGGTATCACTTCAATTCCCAGATTACCACTCGCCATCCGGTTACCACTCCGATTAAATTTTATTGCCTTGAATATTCTATCAACGTATCGACACCACTGCAGACCTACTTATTTGCTGAATAACACTACCGAAAAAAACTCTTGTTATGTCTTATGTTATATCACACTGTAGATTTGCCTTTTTGACATGACAAAATGGCAAATGAATTCCTTTTTACAACGCTACAAAGGCGCTCCCTTACCAGGAGCATTCGCCTGTAATGTAACAGTTCTGATTCAAGAAATAAGGACATCAGTGAGTGAGGACAACCGAGCATTACAGACTTACAGTGCGCAACCTGTAATGATACAATTTTTAATTATATTACATTCACCAGGACCATTCGCCTGTAATGTAACAGAGTGAGTGAGAGCACCCGTGATACAATTTGTAACATGAATGCGAATCTTATCGAATCTTGGATTGTTACATTACAGGCGAATGCTCCGGTGAGGGATCGCCTCAAGGTTATTTTGACGCGTGGTCTAAATAGAAATTAACACCGCGCCGCCATGTTGTTTTTTCAACACAATTTCTGTGAAAATTTTACAAAATATAATTACCAATACCAACAACACCCCCTGTCAATATCATTCAGATGCCAAAAGAACATTGTAGTACTTTAAAAAAAAAAATTAAAAAACAAAAAAAACCAGACTGCAAAAACACATAACTGAAAAGAGAAAAACAAGCATTATAAATCTATAGAATTTTGGTATTGCAGGCGGGACAAACCAATAACCTGAAATGATGGTGTAAATTTTGTTTGTCCCGCCTGCAATACCAAAATTCTAGAGATTATAATGCTTATTTTTCTCTTTTCAGTTATGTGTTTTTGCAGCCGGGTTTTTTTTCTTTTTTTTTTTTCAAGCTTTTTGGTTTTATTAAAATAATATATATGTCGGAGACGGGTATGTAACTCTCGTTATTATCAGCGATATTTTAACTACTGTGGGCGTAGTGTGGGTAGTGTTGATTTAATGCGCAATTGAAAAACAGTTTGCAGTTCAGATCACATTATAATTTACTATCAAATGAATCACACTTGCTAAATTATACACACACAATGGGTGCGACGGCGTTTATTAAAATCACCAATTAACACAAACATCACAAATTACAACTAACACAATTACTGAGCACAACGAATCGAGAACAGTTCCGTGACGTCTTGAATCCAATGCGACCAGAGGCTGAATGCCCTCCTCGCCTTGGCCTTAAAACATCACGACTCTGTAGAAGCGCGCCTTTTTTGGTGTAGTTAGATCACTCTTGATGTCGCCAGTGGTGCGCTTGCGATTCGTTTTGTGCCCGTACTAATGACCGGATCCGACATATATTAACTCATTACTAGCTTTTATTAGATTTTTTTTAAACCTATTTCTCCTTTTTTTTGGATTTGCAGATGCAATATGTAAATATTATATAGCCTGAGACACTCCCACAATTAAGACGAATCTAACGACACCTCACATGTTAAAATCCATCAAGCCGTTTAGGCTACAGAGCGTGCCAAAGAAATAGACAGACATACATACATACATACTCTCGAAAAACATTACTCTCCTTCTGGGGCAGTCGGGTAAAAACAGTATTTTTTTCACTAACAGTTACCAAACACTTCAACAGATGGCACTGATTTAAGCTATCTATACATAAGCGGTTGAGTGCTTAATACTTCTTTCACTTTTATCTTCTCACTATCAAAAGCGATGCCTTTTCTTCTCGCACAGATCCAGTGGCAGTAGAGAAGTCTTGCTGAATGCGCCAGAAGGAGAAGACCAGCAACCACCAGGACTACTTGTACACTCAAGAGGATGTAGGGAGCGTAGACGTGGATCATCCTTAAGGTAAATATTTCATCATCTTGCATTCTTGGTTGTACCTGGAAAAGGGGAAAATTTTCAGAGTGACATTTTAAACGTAGCTCTAGAACTAATAGAGGCTAAACCAATGAGGTTATATTATTGTATAGCTTCTGCGCGTGACTTCGTCAAGAATTGGGCAAAATATTTTTTCAAGTCTGACTGGTAGTTCCAGAGATTACCACCTACATAAAAACTTACTAACAAACAAAAAAATATATATTGTAGATAGATAACCTCATTGGCTAAACACATCACTTGCTCTAAAGAGCATGAATGAGACAAAGATAAAAGAAAATGCGCAAAACTGGTCTCAATATCCTAGTATGTAAATAGTGTAGGTGTATAAGTAAAAGTTACTCTTATTAAACAGTGATATGGTCTTTTTAGTGGTGGACATTTGGACTAACCCCGTAACATTTTTGCCCAATGTCCTTTTGCTAATAATATGCCTAGTATATAAACAGGCGCAACTACGATTGCTAAAATGAGGATCCTAAACATACGGTCAGGGAAATTAATTGTTTCTTAAGACGCGGCTAAATGCCAGTGACCTAGAGTGGTTAGCTTGTGTGTTCTGTACTGAGCTCACGCAACGCGTCTTACGTCCAGCCAGTAATAGGACTCGCCCATCAAGGAGTGCTGTCCCAAATTAGACGCATTATTACTTTATTATATACTAGCGACCCGCACCTGCTTCGCACGGGTGCAATGTACTGACGTCAGTTCCGGATGTGGGGGGGGCAAGCCGGGGCCCGTGCCCCGGGTGCCAACTTCAGGAGGCGACAAATTCAAGCATAACAGACAAGTGCACCACACAGCAACTTTACTATAAGTGAGACGCGCAGCACATTTATAATCTTACCATTTTTTTCTTTTTACAACAGTTTTAGCGCCTCTGTTGAATTGGCACATTATCGATCGATACAATTTGATTAATATGTTGCTGCCAAAATTTTAATTTTGAGAAAATTTTGTTTTGCGCGGGCTATCTTAGCGCATCCCTATAAAAGATTGGCGGGGGGCGGCAGACGGCAGGTTTTGCCCCGCCTCAAAAAAATCTAGATCTGGAGCTGACTGACGTGGCGACATGTCAAAACATCGAGATTTCTGTGCTATATCTAAATTAAAATGTTAGTGGTACACACGGCTACACATCAAGCTATACATTTCCAGTATAAACTGACCTCGCATTGTATGGAAATCCTATACAATGCGAGATTGAGGTTGAGGTTGGTAGGCGAGGTTTTATATAGCTTGATGTGTAGCCGTGTGTACACAGAAAACTTCCGGAATACATTCTCTTATCAATGAGTTTTGAGGAACAACGCGGTCATACAGACAGACACAAAAAGCGACTTTTATAATATGAATACGATGCGCTGAGATAGCCCACGCAATTCAAATTTTCATACGTTTTTTTGCAATTAGCAGGCAATATTTTGATAACAAAAGAAAAAAAAAGAAAAAATCGCGACCATTGTGTTATGCTTATGTGTTTAAAGAATCTAATACCTTTAAACGAGCAATTCTTGTATAAATATATAATCTGAATCTCGGAAATGGCTCCAACGATTTTCATGAAATTTTGTATGAGGGTTTCGGGGGGGATAAATCGATATAGCTAGGTTTCATTTTTAGAAAACGTCGTTCAAAAAAAAACCAAGCAACGCTCGGTCATCCAGATACTTATTATTAAACGATTTGCAAAAAAATAATATTGTGATATTCATTTTTGATATTAAGCAACGTAAGATTTAGGCTCAGTGCCTAAATCTTACGTTGCTAAAGTTTTTTTTTTAATCCCAAAAAAATTCCCCATTGTAAAAAATTGTGGCAATTTTTTTATTTTTTTTTCATGTAGATTACCTAACAACACCCTCACGGATCGCACAGTGTTTTTTTACAAGTTGTATGTTGTTTTTGATGCGATTTTTTCCTAAATAGTAGTAAATTATTATACGTGTTAAAGTGGTGATTTTCATTTTGATTTCGCTACAGTTGGTAGTCAATTAACCGAACAATTAATTTCCCTGACTTTACAATTTTATGTTTGATTGTTATATATGGCAGTGTCTCTTTAAATCAAGAGATTGACGATATAATGGGAGGTATAATTACTGTTGTTGAAATGAAACAAGAACAAACATAACTGTGAATGATGATAAATGTGAAGTACAAGTAGACACTCACAATTTTAAAGTAGCTGATAGGCAAGAACATGTCAGAGAATCTGCTGATCTTATAGTTGAAGTCCACATCGCGCATCATCACGTTCATTTGCACGGAAAACTTCGTCGTCATTGCCAAGCCGATTATCTGGAAGAAGTAAATTAATACAGTCGCAAGATACAGACTGTACGCTTTTTGATGAATTCGTTCTTCAAAAAGAAAACCCAAAGGGAGTGGACTTGGCAGAGCCCCGATAACGTGACAAGGAACGAAATAGACTTCATCATGGCGGATAATAAGCACATATTTAGAGATGTCTCCGTGATCAGTAGGTTTAATACGATCATAAGCTTGTCCAAGGCACTCTAAATATTTATTTTCGAGCTGAGAAAATCCGCATGATGAGGCCTACCCTCCAATCTACGCATCTCCAAGCCGCTCTAGGATCTGAAAAGTTCCAACTGGAACTTCAAAATCGATTCACCCTGGTGGAAACAGGCATTATTGACGAGAAAGCCAACAAGATGGTCAAGGCACTATGCGACGTGTCCCGCAGTCTTTTCCCGTCAGAGTGAAAAAGTAAGGTGTCCAAACTTTCGTCGGAGGCTCTCGGACTTATTATATGAGGGAAAGACGAGAGTTGCCATTCAGACAGTGGTATTCGTCAGATAAGATGGTTTTAAACCTAAATATAGGAAAGCTGACGCAGCAAGTCATATTACTCAGTAAAGGAGTTTTTAGATGACAAATCGATTGCAAAATAAAGTTATTATTTCTCTCATACACCAAAGATTATGAAATATAATAAAATATAAATTATAACATGGTTTAATAATAATAAAAATACTTCTAAGAATTTGAATAATAATTACCTATTTATTCTTATGTAATACATAAAATTAAAATCCCTAATATACTATACCTATATACACAAACCTAATAATATACAATATATACATAATTATACACCCAATTAAACACATCTAATAATTTATAATAATATTGAATTGCTACTTAGCCTCTCCTCTTCCTCTCTCCTAATTTTGCTGTGCCCGACAGGGTCCATAATAATATTGATCTTTTACTTTGTTATACCATCTATGTAATAATATAAATTCAAATTCAAATTCAAAAGTCATTTATTCAAACTAGGCTGAGAATCAGTACTTTTCGAACGTCAAAATTACATAAGACAGTCCCCCAAAAACGCTCACCCTTCACCACTTCCTAGTGCCTTTAGCTGGGAAGAAGAAGTGGCGCAACAAACTCCCCAGCAGCACAGCTGTCTGTTCAAGTTAGAGAATGATTCTATGCAATAGAATACAAAATAACCTACATTATGCAACGCAAAACATAATTCAAATGATAAATTATAGGCCATATGTCAGCTAGCACACGCCAATATACCAACCAAAAACATCGAGGACTATACTCAAGCATTATTTAAAAAAATAAAAAGAAAATAAAACTAAACTTAAACAGAACTAAATATCTAAATAAAAGCCTCCAGACATAAAGGGCGTGCCCGCTTACATAAAGCTGTAATTGGCAGTTATAAATGATACTAGGACCATCGAGATAAAAAAATGAACAGTTAATTACTAGTAACAATAACAAAACCATGATCAGCAAGACGACCAGTCACCACAAGCAGCACCCGTTCACGAGCATAACGCAAAGCATAACGCAATACATATGGAATGCAATAAAGAATTGAGTATTGAGTATTGAAAACGTGACCTTCGGTGCATCTCTAATGGAACTGTTCAAGAAAATTAACATCATGACGGTACCTTGTCAGTATATATATGAAAACATTATGTATGTTCGAAAAAATCTACACCTTTTTAGTAAGATAAGTGACAGGCATAATTTTAACACTAGAAATAGGAACAAATTAGATCAACCACGTTTTAGATTGTCTAAAGTTCACACTTCTTTTATGGGGTACTGTGTAAAATGTTATAATAAAATACCACTCGATATTCTTCAACTAAATGAGAAGAAATTTAAAACATGCATTAAACGCACACTATGTAGACAAGCATATTATAAGTTGGATGATTATATAGTAGATAAAAATGCTTGGCTTAATGCTGGTCCTGCTCCACAGCCACTTGGGCTCACTAGTTAAAATTTTAATATTTGGAAGAGTTGCTTTCCCTTTTTTAAATTCTGTTTTTGACATTACAAACTTAATGTTTATTTTTTATTTTACCAAGTAAATTGTTCAATGCTCCAATTAGATAATAATGATTTTCTTACTTTTTGGTAGTAAAATTCTATTAATTTCTTAAATACTTTGCAAACTATATAGTTTTGTATAATTTAGAAGCATTTTTAGATTTTTGTAAATGTGAGTACCATGGAGCCGTTTACTATGTTATTAAGATGTATGTTGACTTGAAAGAGCATGGCAGTTGAGAGAATGTCAAGCTCACTTAAATGTCTCGCTGATGGTGGCGAGTGTGTTGGATCATTCGGTTCCCTACAAAATGGTTGAGCTGGATGGTGCTGATCCACGCGTCATGTTCGTGAACGGGCGCCGTCAGTTGAGACTGGTCATCTCTTATCTGCCAGGGCTTATTTTTAATCATATATTTGCAACTGCTTTGATTATTTTTTGTACATTGTTCTCACATATAGAAGCAACAAGAATAATGTACCCAGAATTTTGTAATATCTATATTTAAAAGAGTGGCCTTGGAGTTTCTTGCCCGTTCTTCTCCATAGAGATCTATGTTTTGGAATGGGCAACTAGCTTCAACTTTCTGACTAACTGACCGATTCTTTGACAATTCAAAAGTGCCTGTAAATGGTTTAATTGAAATAAATGCTTTGAGCTTGAGCTTGAGCTTTGAGCTTGAGCTTGAAAACTAACACCCGCGGCATTAAGGTCGCGATTGAGCAAAACCGAGGCAATTAGGGAGGTCTCATTTGACGAAACTAAGAACTGCGGATGGCAGAATCATGACCTCAAAGTCCGAGATACTCGAGGAAGTCAAGGATTTTTACGGGCACCTATACTCAACGCGGACGACGAAACCAGCGAGACATAGTGCAGATGAGCATCGAGCTAAATTAACGCGCCACCACACCGAAGACATCCCGGATGTCGACCAAAGGCGTGATTAGGACGGCTCTCGAGCAGCTAAAGAACAACAAGGCACCTGGGGATGACGGAATAATGACAGAGCTCCTTAAAGCAGGCGGGGCTCCAGTTCTGAGAGAGCTAGCAAGTCTCTTTAACTCCGTCATCCAGGAGGGTACAACACCCGAGGCGTGGAGCAGGGGTGCGTTGGTTCTGTTCTTCAAAAATGTGACATAACCTTGCTGAAGAATTATAGACCCATCTCCCTTCTGAGCCACGTATACAAGCTGTTCTCGAGAGTCGTCACGAACCGTCTGGCTAGGAGACTTGACAAGTTACAGCCACCAGAACAAGCCGGTTTTCGAAAAGGCCGTAAACCACATCCATTCAGCAAATTGTACAGAAGACCGAAGAATACCAGTGGTAGTCTCTTACGTGCGACACTATACGTAATTTGTCTGTTTACCAATGCGTTGGAGGACATCTTCAAGAGGCTAGACTGGATTGGACAGGGTATCAACGTGAACGGCGAGTACATCTCACACCTTCGCTTTGCCAATGACATCGTCATAATGGTAGAAACGCTGGAACTGTTAGATCAGAAGCTGCGCAGCTTAAATGGACCCTCTCTTGAATCTGGACGAGACGAAAGTTATGTACAATTCACACGTCTTGCCGAGTCAAATTCACATAGGGTCACTTCTCGAAGTTGTGAAGGAGTATGTTTTCCTAGGGCAAGTCATCCAGCTCGGTAGACACAATGTTGAGAAAGAAACCGATAGGAGGATCCAGTTGGGTTGGACAGCATTTAGGAAACTTCGTCAAGTCTTCTCGTCGCCTATCCCGCAATGTTTGAAGACTAAGGTCTTCAATCAGTGCGTCCTGCCCTTTATGATGTATACGGTGCCGAAACGTGGACACTGACAGTCGGGCTGGTCCATAAATTCAAGGTCACTCAGCAAACTATGGAGCGGGCTATGCTCGAAGTTTCTTTGAAGGATAAAATCAGAAATAAAATTATCTAGAAAAAAACCGGAGTTACCGACATAGCTTGCAGAGTAAGTAAACTGAAGTGGCAGTGGGCAGGCCATGTTTGTCTAAGGACCGATGGCAGGTGGAGCAGACAAGTCTTAGAGTGGAGACCGCGTATCGGCAAGCGTAGTGGCACGCCCCCCAGTTAAATGGACCGACGACTTTCTATAAGTGGCTGGGACAGACTGGATGCGGAAGGTGGAGGACAGGGTGCTGTGGCGCATCCTGGGAGAGGCCTATGTCCAGCAGTGGAGTGCGATAAGCTGAATTGAAAATTAATACAGAATCGTAATGTAATGACTGTAATGAGTGACGCCAACACTGGAAAGATTTAAATACTACAGCTTGTACAAGATTCAACAAGTTTAAAGAAAAACTAATTGGTGACGAAAATCTTTGACAACAAAAAAGCTTTGGAAGTTACGGGATCAAAAAAGTTTTTCTCTCTAACAACCATCATCACATCTAGCTTAGCCTTTTCCCAACTATGTTGGGGTCGGCTTCCAGTCTAACCGGATGCAACTGAATACCAGTATTTTACATGGAGCGACTGCCTACCTGACCTCCACAACCTAGTTACTAGGTAACACGATACCCCTTGGTAAGACTGGTTGTCAGACTTTTTGGGCTTCTAACTACCCGTAACAACTGTTAAAGATCTACAAATGACAGCCGGGACCAACGGCTTAAAGTGCTTTCCGAGGCACGGAGGGGTCTTGAATGTAAAGATGGTCACCCATCCACAGACCAACCGCGGCAAGCGTAGCTTAACCTGATCGATCGACCCGTGCAGCTGTTGTTACTGAGTCACAAGCCCCTTTTCAACTAACAACCATGAGTTCAGTTAATCTTTATGAAAAGAGTAAGAAAACCGACTCATCATAGTGGATTCCAACACTAATGTCTTAAGCCATATCGTTATTAATTCGTTGCTGGATATAGGCTATCTTCTACTTATGAAGCTTTGATAATACTTACAGGTTCTATGATGATGTCACTGCCATGCTGCTCTTCACTAGGAGTCATACCCTCGACGCGCTCGTATAACAACGGGTTCGCATTCAGGAAGTGACCGTTTGACAAGACCACTGGCAGCCCTGAAACAGTGTTCGTAAAATTATTAGAGAAATAAGAAACCCGTAAATTGCAAGATATTCCATTAAATTGATACACCATCTTGATTAATGAAATATTTGCATTTGAGTCCGAAAGAATGTTTCCATTTAGCCGCAATCAGGCACAAAACAGCTATTAAAATAAGTGACAACAACAAAAAAAAACCGGCCAAGTGCGTGTCGGACTACGCACAATGAAGGGTTCCGTAGTTGAGATGAATTTATTTATCCCAAGAACAAACTTAACATTGTAGTTGAAAAACATGTTCTCCCATACATTCCAACTGCAAATACATTTAAGAAAGAAAGAAACAAATCGTCGCTCGGCATCCAATACCGCGAATGTGACATTTAAAAAAAAAAAATAATTGCAGGGTCACTTATTTGAACGTGTAGAATGAAATAAAACAAAAATCAGATTTTCGTAAAAAATTTCACATTCGCGGTATTAATATAATAATAACACCTTTTTTTTTTAAGTAAGTAAGTAAGTAAGTCTTTATTTGCCTTAAACATGGTATAAAAGGTGTTACAGTTTGGTGATATAGTATAGTCCACATGTTTAGCTATACAACATCGTGTATCAATTGCATGCAAAATACTTAGAATTAATTAGTAAGTAGAAATAAAATGTCAAAGCTATAAAACATTCTCCACAATACAATCATCATAACATAATATTATTTAATGTCAGAAATTTATCTCCACGAACAAAATCAAAAGTGACAATGAAAGAAAACATTTTAAAAGTAAACATTATTCGCAACAGTTCCATAACATTACATAACATAACTTAAAGTAAAAAAAAAGGAAATCAATAAAATCAATAATTATAAAATTAAAAATGTCAATATTATAAACATTATCGAAGATCCAGTATGTCTTTATTTGTGAATTATAATTTAATGTCAAAAAAATCCTTAATGTCATAAAAATTATGTTCAGTCAGCCATTTAAAGAGTCTGTTTTTAAAAGAATTAATATTAAATAACAATTTCATTTCTTTTGGAATTTTATTATAAATGCGTACACACATCACCAGAAAACTTTTAGAGTACTTGGCTGATTTAGGAGTATCCTGCAATACAAGTCTACATGGATCCCTATTACGAGAGTATATTTGATCGACTTTCTTGAATAATTCCTTATTATTGTATACAAAATTACATATCTCGTAGATGTACAGTGAAGGAAGTGGTAATAAACGAAGCCTTTTAAAATGCGGTTTACAGGACTCGTCAGTACGGATCCCACAAATGGCTCTGATGCATTTCTTTTGCGCGATAAACACTCTGTTTTTATCTGTACTGTTACCCCAAAAAATAAGTCCATATCGCAAAATCGATTCTATGTAAGCATGGTAGGTTATAATGGCGGTTTTTTTATTCGTCACATTCTTGACTTGCCTGAGAGCATAAACAAACTTATTAGACTTGTTGCACAAATTATCTACATGTATTTTCCAATTTAAATCTTGGTCTATGAGTATACCCAGAAATTTTGTATGTGAAACTTCTTTTAATCGATCAATGTTAAGTTTGAAATTGTATTTGGCATGTTTAGATTTATTAAATTGTACGTACATAGATTTATCTAGATTGATTTTTAATTTATTTACCTGTAGCCATTCTAAAATGTTGTCAATAGTATTATTTATGTCAATTTCGTGATCAAATTTTGATTTATACTTTTTATCAGATGTCACTATGATTGAAATGTCATCTGCAAATAATATACATTTATGATTGACTTGCTGTGGTAAATCATTTACGTATAATAGAAATAATAAAGGGCCTAATACACTCCCTTGTGGTACACCGCAATTTTTTACTTTGAGCTCAGAGGAGTATGAGGTTAGTAAATCTTCATTTACTTTACTAATAGCAACGTATTGATTGCGGTTACATAAATAAGATGCAATCCACTGCAGTGCTACACCTCTTATTCCATATCTTTCTAATTTTCCCAATAATATATTATGTGCCACAAAGTCAAATGCTTGAGATAGGTCAAAAAAAAGTCCTGTCGTGAAGTGATTGTTATTTAAAGACTTCAGGGTACGGCTCAAAAGATTATATATGGCTAATGTTGTTGACTTGTGCCTTTGAAATCCAAACTGTTCCTTTGCTATAATATTGTATTTGCTACAAAAGTCGATAAGCCTTTTGTGCATACATTTCTCAAACAGTTTGGACAAGATAGGTATAAGGGTAATTGGACGATAATTTTTAACGTCTTTTTTGTCGCTTTTCTTGTACAAGGGTTTTACAACTGATAACTTTAAAGCATCAGGAAAAGTTCCAGTCGAAAATGAAAGATTAATTAGATATGTCAATATAGGAGTTAATTCTTCTCTGCACGCTTTAATTATTCTTGTACTAAGTCCATCATATCCTTCCGAGTTAGTATTATTTAAAGCCATTATCTCTTTTTTTATTTCATCTTCAGTCATATCACTAAGAAACATAGAATTAGGAACTGAAGCGTTATTAAACTTATTATAAACTTGTAAGTTTTTAAATGTCACGATGTTAGTCGAGTCGATAAAATAATCATTAAACGTATTCGCTATGTCAGTCGCTTTAAACCAGCAATTCTTGTATATACCTATGTATATATAATCTGAATCTCGAAAACGGCTCCAAGAATTGTTATTAAATTTAGTATGCAGGGGGGTTTCAGGAGCGATAAATCAATCTAGCTAGGTTTAATTTTTAGAAAACGTCGTTCAAAAAAAATTATCATCCAGATATTTTTCTTTATTCAAGTAACAAGGACTCATTGCGTTAGTAAACTTATGAACTATGTTAACTTATTTTACGAGGTCACTTAGAAAGTTTTGCGACTAACAGTTTTTGTCTATAGAATACTGGCTGGTTTTGATGTCAATTAAAACGATGACTACTTATTACAAAAAAACATAACATTCCAAATTCGAAATTCCCTCCACATTTTTTTACGACCAAAATCAAAATACTCTGTCTTACTGAAAACTGGATTTATAACGAGAACATTTTCGCGCGATGATTTTGTACGATTTCAAATGTCGACTAAAACCAGAAGAATCGTTTGAAAGACTTCGAATGGTGTTCATAGAAAAAAGCCCTTCTAAAGCGACTGTTTTTCGCTGGTTCAACGAATTTATGGGTGGTCTAGTAATTTTGGCAGACAAAGAAAGAAGTGGCCGCCCTATGACGGTTGTTACATAACAAAAAGTGCTGGCTGTGAAAAATTTAATTCAAGAGAATAGGCGAATTACACATGAAGAGGCATACACCGTGAAATTTGAATCACAGTTTTGCTAGAACAAACGTTTTTCAGACCATGGTCTACTACCATTCTACAGCATCCAATAAAAAAAAAACATAATTAGTTTTTGAAAAAACACAAGAAAAGCAAAGTTTAAAATGTCTAGATATATAGATGTATACTGCCGATTCGATCGGGAAGTATGCATAAAATTATACACAGGCATCTTCAGTTATGAAAGATAGTTTCACGCTGGTACCGCAAAATCTAACGCAGGGTCAGAAGGAGGTTCGGGTAGAATGGTGCCGAGACATGATAGCAAAATTGGTAGCAGGCTCGTCTCGGCGCGTTTAAGATATCATTACGGGTGATGAATCTTGGATTTTTCAATATGATCCAGAAATGAAGCGTCAGTCGACCGTGTGGCTGTTTCAAAATGAACCAACGCCTACCAAAGTGAAGCGAGCCAGAAATGCAGGCAAAATGTTGACCGCAAGTTTTTTTTTTTTCTACCAGTTTATCTGGTGTCAGTACCCTGACGAGATCAAAGAAGCATCAATGCTGAATGGTATGTTACCAAATGTTTGCCAGAAGTTTTTACTACTGCAAGCAGCAAGCGACCGAACACTGGCCTCCGTGGGCTACTGCTTCACTACGACAACGCGCTGGCTCACTCGGCGCTCAAAACAAGGGACTTTCTGGACAGCACACCGGTCAAATTTATAGGTCATCCTCCTTACAGTCCCGAATTGGCTCCGTGCGACTTTTTCTTGTTCCCCAAAATAAAAAATCAACTCTGAAGATGCACTGGGTGCATTTGAGAAGGAGATTGGAGAGGTGTCTGATGCGGACTGGAAAATGTGTTATGAAAATTTGTATAGACGCATAAAACTGTGTATAGACGCCAATGGAGAGTTCTTTCAAAAGATATAATAAAAAAAATTATAACCTGTAGTATATTTTTTTCTAGTATCACAAATCTTTCTGAGTGCCCCACGTAATCTTTTAAATTTACTTCACCCCATGGGAGATGGCACTGCAGTGATTGATGTACATGCAATCCAGACTGCTAGCGATATTGTTGGAGCTGGCCCGTACTCTGCGTACCAGAGATGCATACCTCATTCGCATCGTTACGTAAAAGCAATTAATATGTGCGTCCGCGAATATTCCCGATGCGCTACAAAAACGGGGCAGCCCCACCAATACCCTGAAAGCGTTGTTGTATTGGACACGAAGGGCGTTGCATGACCTTTGGGTATATCTAGCCCACAGGCTGCACGTGTAAAACGTTGTACAATAAGCTCGAAACAGAGTAATTTTGGCTTTTTAAGTGAGCAGCGTGCAAACCTGCGAGCCAGCATGTTTGCCCTTACTGACAACGCTCTTCGCTCCCGCTCAATATCGAGCCCGTCATTGAGGTCAGGGGTCAATATAAGACCAAGATATTTAAACGTAAATACTCTTTGTAGTGGAGTCCCATTGAGTAATACAGGAGGTACATAACCCGGTCTGCCCCCAGCCTCAAAGACCATGATCTTCGACCTATTGGAGTTATACATCAAACCATGTTTTGGCATACTGCTCATATTTCGCGACCAATTACTTTCTGAGACCACAGATTGACGCGCTCAGAAACACCATATCATCTGCATAGCTAATATTATTTACACAAATACCATCTATATAGCAACCCACTCTGCTGCTGCTGAGCTCGCCAATCCTGCCTCACACCGCATTCCAACCTGTATGGCTTGGAAAAAGTTCCAGCCCATCGTACACTATTGATCTGGTTACCATAACACTATTTAAAGATGTTTGCTCCGTTAGCAACCTATCCTTCTCCATCTTTCTCCACAATACGTCATAAGCAACCAGATCAGAAACCTTGAATAAATCGATGAACCTAGCATAAATCGGCGTCCCACGCTGTGTATAGTAAGTATGTGATAGTATGCTTAAGGCACAACACTGCACTTTCTGTTGACAAACCACGCCGAAACCCGAATTGGTTGTCATGAACATTTACAGTTTTATTTATTTGTGTATTAAGCAGACGGCCAAACACTTTTGATATTTTGATATTATAGTAGCTAGAGAGATGGGCCTTTTGGATGCCGAGCGACGAAATGTAAGTTTTTACGCACAATATTGAGAGATTTACCATGTTATTTTAATACCATAGACTTCTTATAGGTTTTCCTGTAATCTATGAGTAAAGAACCATACTATGTACTTTTTTCAAAATTTTTGGTCCAGTAGTTTCGGAGATAAGGGGGGGGGAATGGTCAATTTTCATTGAATTTATTAAATATCTTTAAAAGTATTTATTTTAAAATTATATAAAAAATATATTTAAGATCCTCGCAACAAGCCCTTTCATTTGATATGTCACATGGTACTGTCAGCAAAACTTTTTTTTTTAATTTTCTTGTTTGCGCCCTAAAAGTGACACCTATATTCAAAATTAAATTATTTACGTTACACATTCGTGTTTGGGTCACAAAAATACATGTGTGTACTAAATTTCAACTTAATCGGTCCATTACATTCGGAGTAAATTGGCTGTGACAGACGGACAGACAGACAGACAGACAGACAGACAGACAGACAGACACACGAGTGATCCTATAAGGGTTCCGTTTTTTCCTTTTGAGGTACGGAACCCTAATAAGGTCGTACTACAGCGATGCTGCCGAAAAGGCTCAAAAGGCATAATGATATATAGATAGATATAAAGACTATTAGCACAGATATAACTAGATCGAATTATCTTACTCACCATAAAAACAAGGCGACAAATCCGAAATCCCATCATGGCACACCCCATTACTGCACAAACACTCATTCTCAGGTATCTTACTGTAGCTCCTGTTGGTGAACTTGTAAGCCATGCCTTCGACTCCGAAGTCCATGGTCTTCTGACCCACGTACTCCAGCTCCATGAACCGGCAGAGCACGTTGCGGTAGATCTTTAGGGGCCGGTTGGGGGACATCTCCGGGGGGTACACCATACCCTCAAAACTGTCGTTGAAGCTGTTGCAGGATGAGCTGGAAAATAAGATATTTGGGTGTTGAAAAGATGAATGATGAGATAACTAAGTATACAGATTTTTTTAAAGTAGTACCATGGTACATTATGTAAAACCACATACTTAGCCTATTTTGTGCTAACAATATTAGCCAGTGATTTGGTTCAAGAAAAAAAAAATAGGAACAGCTCATTGGGCGTCAAAAAATCCATCGCATCGCTGTCAGTGCCCAAAAGGCTGGCAGCATTGCCACGTTGTATGGCAATGCTAATTCTTTGACCTAAAAATTGGCCAACCTTCTGGTCACGTGAAGAGTCGAACATCCGCTTGGCGATGTCACAGAATACTCGATGAGCACTCAGACCCCACAGCCCTAGTGTTTCAACCCCAAACGGCTCGTAAATATACCAATAAGGTTGTTATATTTGCGCCGTTTGAGGTTTTCTGCTTTTGCAGCAGCCGCCCCAGCACAGCCTGCCGTGCTAGGAAGATGGGATGGTGCGAGGGTGTCGACACAGGTTGCGTCCCACACCAAAGGCCTACCCAACTTCCAAGGCATCATGATCATTCCGTCTGGCCCATCGTCGCGTGCCAAGCCATTGGGTTCTAAAACAGCTGTCACCTGACACAACAGGTGACAAGAGCCCGACGGATAATGTCATTTATGCTTGCGTGCCGTGCCAACCGACCAGCGCTCTCGCTGCAGGAAAGGTCATGGAAAAGTACTCTGTGGGCCATGGTGTCCGAGGCGGTCGAGTGCTTCACCGCACTGACAGGTTCTGAGTGAATTGACGTTATTTGAATTCTCACTTGTAGAGGATCGGAATGATAATTATAAAGTCCATATTTACCTTGTTTCCGGGTATCCCCAACTTGGAAGACCTCCAATACCATTGACAGACTTGATCATGAACTTGTCCTCATCTTTGGCGCTTACTTCTACCCTGAATGGTGCTTTTTCATCGTACATCTAGGAACATAAACTTAATGTATCAGTAAGTGGGATGAGCTACGTAAGAAGCTAAAAATATAGTCAGCTATTTTGTCAAATGCAATTTTGCCCAAGAATTTTTCTTGGTTTAAAGAACTTTCTTTTTCTTAAGGTCTAGCTTAAGAAGAAGGAAGTTCGTTAAATCTCCAGTCTACCGCGACTTTTTCTGTAATTACCAGCTTATAAAAACTCACCCTATCCAACAGCCCCAAGGTACCAAAGGTGATCCACCCCGGTAGGATATTGTTGCCCAGGCTGATGAGAGGTTCGTTGTACCCCCACAGGTAGTCATAGGCCGACATCTGAACAGTGGCGTTGCTTCCCAGTCGAGAGGTCAGCAAGTTGAACCCCATCTTGGCAAAATAACCGTAGTTGGACACTGCTGATGCCAGGCTCTGAAAACAGAAGGTTTTAATGTTTTTAAAGTTGTGGAGTGCTCGGTAGTTCGTCTCCTTCAGCTAAAACAAACAGCTGCCCTAACAGTACGGCCATACCAACACATTCAAAATTGTGTCATGTGGGCTATGCTCCGATAAGAATCGGCTGTTGTTAGACATACCGTTGCTTGGCATCCAATACATTGACATTTTAATACTGTGACATTTTTGAGGAAAATTATTTTTAAATGCAGGATTACGTATTTGAACGTGTAGAATGAAATAAAACAAAAATCTGATTTTCCTCAAACATTCGCGGTGTTGGATGCTGAGCGACGATTCTATCTCTGAATACAAACTCCCAACAAAACGTATCAAAATAAAAGTAAATTCAAAATAACTAGCCAGAGAAAATATAATATAATAATATATAAACCTACAAGGGCACTTATGAAACGTCAGAAGCTAGGTGCACGGTTCCAATTGGCCGTTTCCTATGGAGAAGAGCCGGCAAGAAACTCAACGGTTACTCTTTTAAAAATTAATGGTTTTTACAATGTTTTCAAATTACAGAGTTAATTCAAATTTTCAAATTCAAATTCAAAATTCAAATTCAAAATATTTAATTTCACATAAACCTACATGGGCATATGAAACGTCAGAAGCTAGGTGCACGGTTCCAATTGGTCGTTTCCTATGGAGAAGAGCCGACAAGAAACTCCACGGTTACTCTTTTAAAAATAATTGGCTTTTACAATACTTTCAAATAACAGAGTTAATAGGTTGCTATCGGCTGCAACGTACCGTCTATAACATCTTTTAAACAGTCTGGAAAATAAAAACGTTACAGAAGTTTATGTCACGTTAACAACCACAAGGTCGCATGTTCCAGCTAAGCGGAGACAATAATTATGAGAAAATAAACCGGTTAGTTGTTCGAAATATCTCATTCCCCTAATAAAGCAGCATCCGTGTTTACTTTTTCACTCGTTTTAAATATAATAATTATATTTACCTGAAATAAATGAATTTATAAAATAATTATAAATTCATTTATTTCAGGTAAATATACCCATTGCCAAAAATAAATTCATATAAATTATAAAATAATAATAAAAATAATAACCCCACCGCCGTATCTCTACGTTGACGTCGTGGTGGGGCTTGCGCGTTCTGAACTCTAGGTCTGTGCCGGTACAGTTTACTTTGCCGGAACAGGTCTGGGATGAGGAGCCAGACCAAAAGAGATACAAAAACCCGCAGGGCAGCATGTGGCGAGCTGTTGGGCAGTAGCGACCCCACGGACCCTATCTCCCGGGAGAAGTCTTGTTCCTCACCTCTGGCTTGCCTTTAATGGCCGGCTGGAGTGAACACTGACGAGGAACGGCGCTCCCGCCTCATTCTTGCCTTAAATGGCTGGCTTGAGTGGAGATTCGCAAGAGCAAACGTGCTCGGAGGAAGGAAGTATTCCAGTAAGATGCTGGTAGGGATCTCGACCGTACTTCCGGGATTGTCCTGATAGCCGTGGAATACCTCTCCACTCCTCATAAGCACCTCAGGACGTGTTGCCCCCTTGTCGCTACGACACTATGTGCTAGCGACCGTTTTTGGGGGCCCATTATTGAGTGTGCAAGTCACCCCCATTTTTTTTTTTTTTTTTTTGGGTGGGAAATTATCAAATAACTTCTCCCGCTCTGGGTGGAGCGGGAGGGCGTGTCAGACTCTTACTGACTAAAACCCACCCGTGTTCCTTCGGTTGCCCTGTTGCCGGGGGCCACGATGTCCCCATCGGTTTTCTTCGAACCCCCGGCAGGCATTGGCCCTAACGGACCCCGTCAATTCTGCTGACATCTCTTTGAGGCGCGCGTGGAACACAACGCGCTGTCGACCCGGGCTTGGTCCTTACCGGACGGCGAGCTACCCATTGCTCACCGTCCGCAAGCCCGCGCCTACGGTGGCCGGAAATCGGCTCGCGATTCCCGCCCCGGGCGTCTCCTCCTGCGGCGGTTAGGGGCGTGAGGGCGCGAAATTTGCCTCTCCCTCACGCGTTCCGCCTCCTCCTTTGCGAGCATTACCGCTTCGCAGAAGGAGGTGACGGCCTGCCATTTCCTCTCGCTCCGTACCATGGCCTGAACCAGGGCCGGACGCGAGAGATCACCGCCGCCGATCGCCTCCACGAGGACACGGCGTTGCTCCGCCCAAGCCGGGCAGACCTCCACCGTATGCTCCACCGTGTCCTCAGGCCGATCCACACAATGGTGACACCCGGGTGTTTCCTCCCGCCTTATCCTGAACAGGTACCTCCCGAAGCACCCGTGTCCGGTGAGGACCTGCGTCAGGCGGAAGGTGAGGACGCCGTGACGCCTCTCAAGCCACTCCTCAAAGAGGGGTCTTATCGCCGCAATTGTGGCGTGCCCAGCGCGGGGTTGCGACAATCGCACCCTCCATGACGCCATGAGATCCCGCCGGAGCTCTGTCCGCTGTGCCGCGATTTCTTGCGGCATCGGAGTTAAGCCCCGGCGTTTCGCCTCCTCGCGCCACTCCCAGATGTGCGCGAGGACCTTTGCCTCCAGATCCCATGGCGGTAATCCGGCAAGGAGGCTCGCCGCCTCGCAGGAGACCGTGCGGTATCCTCGGGCCAGCCGGATGGCCATGACCCTCTGGGACGCGTTCAACCGGCGGGCTGGCCGCAGCCTCAATGAACGCGCCCACACCGGTGCCCCGTAAAGGGCCATGGACCGCACGATCCCCGCATAGAGCCTCCGGCAGGAGGCGTTTGGACCTCCCAGATTGGGCAGGAGCCGCTTCAAGGCAGCCCCGGCCCGGTCCAGTCTGGGAGCCAAACGTCGGAAATGTTCAACGAAATTCCACCGGCTGTCGAGGACGAGTCCCAGATACTTCATCGTCGACTCGACACCGATGTGAACCCCTCCCGCCATTACCTGGGAACCCGACGGTGGGCAAGTCACCCCCTGCCATTTTATCCGTGTGCATATAAAACATATATCAGGCAGGGGCCATAGTCCTTCCATAGTTCCAGGTGACCAGTCCACTTTTGCAACCCAAACCCATAGTTCGATATCTTTGTTTCCATATCTTTCAATAGTCCTACACCAACCGGGGGTTGTCCTTGGCTGCACTTGCATAGTGCGAACAGGGATAATCGTCGGTTGGTACCTCATTTTATTAAAAACGTCTAAGGGGCCTCTGTGAGTTGGCTTCGGCCCCTCGTACGCCTTCCAAAGGTCCGGGACCCCAGGGTCCCGAGAAATGTCAAAGACGTATAAATAAAAATAATAATAATTATTTAATATTAGGAAATACAGCATGATTCGAAAAATGTGGTCATATTTTAGGTAATCGAAAAAAAAAATATCAACTATCCCATACAAAACTTTAATACCTACTCGACTCAAATAAGAAAGAAAAGAAAGAAAATAAATTTATTTGATTCAGGCCGATATTTTTCGCAATTACATTATTTCGAACTTCAAACGAAATAAAGTTGTTCAGTTTGATGGTTTCTACCACACCCTTAAATATTAAATAAAATAAATACTTTTTTTGCCATATAAGTATGTATATGACCGCAAATAAACGAATTTTCTTTCTTTTCTTTCTTTTCATTATTCTGATAGATGCTGTACAATATACAAAATGTAAAAAAAAACCTTGTCCGATTTGAAAGGGGCACATAGGTACTTACTGCAATAACAATACCAAAATTTATTAAAAACAAAATATTAAAAATAAAAAAGTTAAGGTGAGTGGGGGCAAGACTTCAGTGCAGTTTTTGCAGTGATGGCAACATTGTTGAGACCGCTATTTTGTTACGACGCACACCTCAGTCACACACACACACGTCAGCGAGTAGTTTGTGTGAAAAATGCAAATGTCTGCACATCGACTTTTACGCAAGTTAATCGAGTTTTTTAATCTTACCCCGTGTCCTGTTACTTTAATTACGTGGTAGGTACGAGTGTTTTATTGGAATATCTTCTTATTATTTGTAATTATTAGCTGTGTTATTACATCTAAATATGGCTATTTTTCGTATTTTAGGATTTATTAGAATTTTCCGTCTTTACCCATCAATATTTGACGGGGTAAGATGAACATTTAAAAGACTAAGATGAAAGAAAGATGCAAAATTTTGTTTTGTAATATCTTGATAGTAGGATAAAGTAAAGGGTAAAAGATTTATTTGATTGATACTGATGTTTTATTGTCAGTATAACCTTATGCGATTAAAGTGGAAAGTTTGAGAACCTCTACTTTCAATGTTCCTCCGGTGGGGTAAGATTGATATATATATATATTAAATCGTTTTATCTTTGTTAACTAAAGGTATTCAGACACTACAGACAGTTGAGAGTTTTAAGGGTACTTCAAACTTTAGACTAGTGAACACCAACAACGTCTGATAATCATTTGAACGCTTTTAGAAACTATTTCGATCTTTCCCCATCACCCTTTCATCTTCCCCCTTTTTCATTTTCGTGATAAAAACATTTTATTCAATTTTTTTTTCTGCTTTGTAACAGATTTAGCACGATGTAATTAATGTTAGGAAAAATACACTCTTTGCTCTTTACTCACTACAAAGAATTTCATAAACTAATATGTACTTTTCTACAAGACTTCAAATACAACACTGCTCATCTCATCAAAAAACCGTTCGAACTTGCCCCCACTCACCTTATTGCTATTTAAGATTCACATTTTTTGTACCAAAATTATGCCAAATCCATTAAAAAATTTGCAAATTTTCAACAGGCGTCATAAGTTATGACTTGTAGACACCCGCTAAACGACGACTACCAGTGCCCAATGTAATAATCCGGTAAAATACCACAAGAAAAAAAAAAAATACGGATTTTTTTCTTTTTTTTTCTTGAAAATTTCCACATAAATATACTCTCAGTACGATACTTAACAACACCCTCACGGATTGGAGAGGGTTTTTTATGTTTTAGACCATTGATAGAGACGGAAAAAACCATAATAGCGCGCTTATGATAAACTCACCAACATAGCAATATTCGGCATGGTAAGTATCATGTCTTCTGGCCTGCCAACTGACTCCTCAGGCAGGAAGGTGACCCTGTGCCGAGGACTGTACCTCATTACGCCAGCCGCCTTGTCTATTTCCAGGTCATCATTTGTTCTGTTCTCTCTGGAAATAATTGAAAAACAAAAAACCATAAAAATCGTATTCTCCTTTTGGGCTCCGTCGCTGTCGGGTAGAAACAAGAAGCAAGTAGAGTGGGTTTTCATGGTCCTCGGAATGCGCCACCATCGGGTTCCCAGGTAATGGCGGGAGGGGTTCACATCGGCGTCGAGTCGACGATGAAGTATCTGGGACTCGTCCTCGACAGCCGGTGGAATTTTGTCGAACATTTCTGACGTTTGGCTCCCAGACTGGAGCGGGCCGGGGCTGCCTTGAAGTGGCTTATGCCCAATCTAGGGGGTCCAAACGCCTCCTGCCGGAGGCTCTACGTGGGGGTCGTGCGGTCCATGGCCCTTTACGGGGCACCGGTGTGGGCGCGTTCATTGAGGCTGCGGCCAGCCCGTCGGTGAAACGCGTCTCAGAGGGTCATGGCTATCCGGTTGGCCCGAGGATACCGTACGGTCTCCTGTGAGGTGGCGAGCTTCCTTGCCGGATTACCGCCATGGGATCTGGAGGCAAAGGTGCTCGCGCACATCTGGAAGTGGCGCGAGGACGCGAAACGCCGGGGCTTAACTCCGCTGCTGCGAGAAATTTCGGCACAGCGGACAGAGCTCCGGTGGGATTTCATGGCGTCGTGGAGAGTGCGTTTGTCGCAACCCAGCGCTGGGCACACCACAATTGCGGCGATAAATCCCTTCTTTGAGGAGTGGCTAGAGAGGCGCCACGGCGTCCTTGCCTTCCGCCTGACGCAGGTCTTCACCGGACACGGCTGTTTCGGGAGGTTCCTGTTCAGGATAATGCGGGAGGAAACGCCCGGATGTCACCATTGTGTGTATCGCCTGGAGGACACGGTGGAGCATACGGTGTAGGTCTGCCCGGCTTGGGCGAAGCATCGCCGTGTCCTCGTGGAGGCGTCGGCGGCGGTGATTTCTCGCGCTGGCCCTGGTTCAGTTTAGGCCATGGTATGGAGCAAGAGGAAATGGGAGGCCGTCGCCTCCTTCTGCGAAGCAGTAATGCTCGCGAAGGAGGAGGCAAAACGCATGAGGGAAAGGCAAATTTTGCGCCCTCACGCCCCTATCCGCCGCAAGAGGAGACTCCCTGGGCGTCGGGAATCGCAGGCCAATTTCCGGCCACTGTAGGAGCAGTCTTGCGGACGGTGAGCAAAGGGTAGCTCGCCACCCGATAAGGACCAGGCCCGGGTCGACGGCGCGTTGTGTTCCACGCGCGCCTTAAAGAGATGTCAGCAGAATTGACGGGGTCTGTTAGGGCCGATGCCTGCCGGGATTGCGAAGGAGTCCGAAAGGGAGATCGTGGCCCCCGGCAACATGGCAACTGAAGGAACACGGGTGGGTTTTAGTCAGTAAGAGTCTTGTCATGCCCTCTCGCTCCGCCCAGAGCGGGAGAAGTTATTTGATAATTTCGCAACCAAAAAAAAAGGGGTACAGGCGTGATGTTATGTTATGTTAAAATTTTGTATAATATTATCTACATCAAATAAAACTGAGTAAATTACAAGATTTACTTCAACTTACTGGTAGGTAAAAGGTCCCACCTCTTTCACCTTGAGCTTGCTATCTTCACCACTGATGAACCTCTCAGCATTGGTGATGTTGAACAGGTAGGCAGAGACGTGGATACTGTCCACCTCCTTGCTCATGGCTTCATGGACTATTGTGCCGTAGTCCACGCGGGCAGTCTGGGCAAGGAATAAACCACCAATTAGTAAGCATGAAATACGTGCACAGAGTGGAATTCGGAGTCAGTATTTGTGCCGGTTGATGGCAATAAGCTCCCCCAGTATAAGGTACAGTCACGAGCAAAAATATGCATACACTTAGCAAATTTCAAAATGATTATTTTTTAGAGGGACTTAAACATAACTGTTGCAATGTGGGTAGTATACTTATAGTCATTATAACTACACCTCTAGCTACATTTTAAACTCTTCAGCAATTCGGGTGGTGTTAATCCTTTGTTACTTGGAAGTAGAATATGTAGGTACCAAAGAGTGTGTTTTCAAATAACTTTGTTGTTTTAGGAGGGATTTTCTTAGACCTCCACACTTTGTATCGAATATCTGTCATGTTGTGAACTTCTTTCTTGTAGCCGTGGCAATATGCAATGAATTTTGTGCACTCTGTTATTCGTTCTCGTAACATAGAATAAAGTATGTCCATTTATTTTTATCTTTTTACTTTTATTTAGTATATTGCATCACATTTAATTTTTAATACTTAAATTATTTTTCTTTAAGTACGCTGTACTGGTACAGCGTCTTAATATTTGTTTGCTGCACCGGTCGACGTCATTACGTCGGCGCCGGCTGTCGCTGAAAACCAGCGCTGGGGCTCTGTCTTGCATAGGGTTGTAGCATAATGCTGAGCGATAGCCGTTTTGCGTGGATGTGACGCATGCTTCCCCCAACCTTATCTCATTTTTATATTTCAAACAATTTTTTCTACGTCACGTTGACCGCAAATAAACGTTTTTTCTTTCTTTATTTCTTATTACATTGTTGCCTTAAAGATTCTACACAACCTAAATGCTTAAGTTCAACACCAGCTCTCAGAACATTTATGCCTTTTATACTTTCCAATTCCAAAAAGTTGTGAAGTGGTATCACAGCCAGTGAGACAATGTACCGCTAACAGTGTGTCAGCTTGGGTTCCTAGATTATGAGCTGATGCCGCTATATCTGAGAGCTTTTCTTTGTCAACAGACTCCATCTACATAGCGCACTTAAGTTTCAGCTTTCTGTAAAAGTGTACTAGCAGAACAAAAACGTCGGTGTCCCTCCTAAAATGAAGAACAACAGCGGTATTTGAACTTCATATAAAACGATGCCATTTGCAAGCATGCACATAGAACGTAGCAGCATCTTCATTCCCGCCGTCTTGGAATTCAACATACTCTTTGGTACCCATTCTACTTCCAAGTAACAAAAGATTGGCGCCACCTGAATTGCTGAAGAGTTTTAGATAAGAATAAGAATCATTTATTTGCAGAAAATACAGGTGCTACCAGTTGTAAAAGTTGGTGGTTTAGTACAGTCCATATTTTGCCTGTTTAGGGCATGCAAATTAATTTTACATTAAATACTTAATAAGTACCTATTTATTTTACATTTAACACAAAACAACTCGTACATAACAAAATTTTACCTAAAAATATATTGTAGGTAACAACAATTCTTTAAACTAAATAAAAAATGGCCCTAAAACAATAGGAACCTTAAAATAAATATTATTCTTTATGTTGCAGAAATTCTTGAAAACTATAAAAACAATTTTCCATTAACCATTTGCGTAGTTTAATTTTAAAATATTTAAATGGGAGCTTATAATCTTTGGTAACTTATTAAAAATTGTAATGCACATTTGATAAACATTGTTTTTTATTAGACTTGTATTACAAAAAGGAACAAAAATTTTTGTTGCATCTCTTGGTCTCTGTTTTGTGTAGTCACCTTTGAATCTAAAGAACTCATTATGTTTTCTCACAAAAACCGATACCTCAAACAAATACCGGTCAAGGTCAATATTTTTAGTTTTTTGAATAAAGGCCTGCAAGACTCAAGCGGACCGACACCGCATATAGCTCTTACACACTTCTTTTGTACAATAAATGTCTTATCATTGTCTGTTGAATTGCCCCATATTATTAATCCGTATCTTAATATTGATTCAACATACCCACTATATGCTATGCGGGCTGTTTTTTCGTCTGACATAATACGAAGTTTTCTTAATGCATCATGCAGATGTAGCTGTTCAAGTGAGAAGCCATGTTCAACAGCAAGGTGCAGTTCTGCGGGTTGTTAAAGAATTTTGCGCGTGTGAAGGTGGCGATTTATGTGGCAATGTAAAGACTCAGGAAGCTCAACTTAATAAAGAAAGACAGAAAATTCGTTTATTTGCAGTAAACATGACGCAAAGAAAGATAAAAAAACACATAAATAACAAATTGGGGGAAAATATGCGTCACATTCACGCAAAACGGCCATCGCTCAGCATAATGGTGCCAACAGACAGTGAGAGTGAACTGCAAAAAAGCGATTCCACATTTGATTCTGCCTGAAATAACATGTAGGTAACACATCATCTTTAAAAAATATGTATGTATGTAATATAATATAATACACTATATAATATATTAACTACAAATATTTGATTTGGGTGGATCGATTTCCTTAATCTACACTAATAATAGAAAGAGAAAAGATTTGTGTTTTTGTAAACCTGTCCATTTTCGAGACGCCTCTGCCTCTCTCTGATTGATGGACCTAGAGTTGGGCCCGACCATCGATTCATGAAAATTAATTTTATTGGAAATTTGATTTGTTATTCGCAACGTCACCGCCGCTACTTGTACCTATGTAATTTACTACAACTATAAGGCATTTTGAACGAACTGGATTGGCTGTAATTTTCGAACAATTGGTGAAAAAGTAAAACAACGGTCTTCAAGTAAATGAGTTTTATTCAAGAAACCACGCAGCAGTATCCTCCAATTCAGCGCACTACGTGTGAGACCCTCAACGCTCACAGAACTCTATACTTCGTTCCAAAACACAAATAGCGGAAGCTGGCCGCACAGTTGCTAGACTAAAATGGAACTGGGCTGGCCACATCTGTCACATGTCAGAGCAGCAATATGCAAAAATCACCACTCATTGGATCCCAAATAGCAGGAAACAACTACGCGGCAGGCCCAGAAAAAGATGGCGGGATGAGCTGGACTCCTTCTTAAAGGATTGGCCCGCAATCGCAGTAGACCGGGAAAAGTGGAAAGAGGGAAGGGAGGCCTTTTCCCTACAGTGAGACAAATAAAATATAAGTTGTACCCTCATTAAACGTTACATTGCTCGGCGACCCGACTATAATGGGTTTACCATACGCTCAAGCTTCACCACAGTTTTGCCTGCGCAGGCCGGTTTGTACACGGAAAAAACTCACCGATTTAAACACGGTGTTCACCGATTTATACATAGGCCCATTATTTTCTGTACCTTTCTATGTGCCATGGGGCTTCAGAATTGACGGATGAACTGTGTGAAAGATGATAATATATGGCTAGAAAGGCCTTTACGAAGACCAATAGAGAATTATGGAAGAAATGACACATATGTTGCGCCAACCCCAAATAAATTGGGATAAGGGGCAGGAGAATGATGATGAAGAGCTCCAGGATCGTCAGGTCTTTTGAAGTATCAGCTATTGGGCAAACAAAATTTAAACTGCAGTGCCATCGACACGAAGAAGACAAAGAAGAAGTATCAGCTTTCGAACTTATGAACATCCTCTGCTAAGGTAGGGTAAGTAATTAATAAATTAGCAGGTAGGGCTTGATTTTTGAGCATCTAGTGATGTCAAATAATTTTGCTATTATACTAATTCTTTTCTGTGGTGAATGAGCATTTTTTCCTGATCTGAGGTCAAGAAATATTGATTCAAATTAAAAATATAATTCAAAATTGGTCGCTTCCTATGGAGAAGAGCTGGTAAGAAACCCCACGGTTGCTCTTTTAAAACTAAATGGCTTTTACAATGTTTTCAAATTACAGTATTAACCTCTCGAATCGGGTAATTACAGACACAATTAAAAAACCATTGTGTCTCGTGTATATCTACGTTCCGGCATACCAAAGGTTAATAGGTATGAGAGGACAGTGTAGGCCTATCAACAAGTACCAGGTACTTAGCAAAATAGAAAATGGTCCAGTGGTCTGATGGTGAAGACATTATAATAGCGAAAGTGTAGTAAACTCACATAAACAACGACAAGCCGTATCGGGTCCACTATCAAGGTGAACATGGCTGCGGCAAGGCATATCGCTCCTGGCACTAAGCTCGCCAGAAACTTGCCTGAAAAAAAAAAAATTATGCCTCGTTGGTGTAGTGGTCGCAAGGGCTACTGTTGAGCATGGGCTCTTGGGTTCGATTCCCGGGTCGGGGAAAGTTTTATTGGGTTTTCTATCGGAAACTTCTCAATAGCAACCCGGAGTATGGATTTGTGCCCGGTTGATGGCAATAGGCCCGCCCCCTCATGGGACTTAAAAATAACTGGTGAAATGGTACACTTCTGCACATCCGGTTAGACTGGCAGCCCACCCCTTTGTCAAGGCTGCCATAAAATAGTAGGAAAAGGCAACTTTGACCTTTATAGCTGGGTGAAGGTCGTAAGTACCGTAATGCATGAGATGTCTCACAGTTTCATTTCATATCTTTTTAATATTATGTAGGATCCTTTGTGAAGGAACAAGCAGGTGACATGTACTGCATTTGAATCTAATTTAAGCTCTAGCTATTGACTTATGTATTTAATCAAAGGTAATTAATGATCAATTTGATTAAACTTACTTTTCTTCACTCTATTCCGCTCGTGACTTCCTTTGGCGATGTACCCCATTTTCAGTGCCTCTTTCATCTGCTTAGAATAATTAAACACCGCTTTAACTAAACATACCCCCCGAGTTCTGAAACAAAAATAAATACTACAATGTGAATGTAAGAAAGTTCTCTAAAGGCTGACGCATATTTGGGCATGTCTGAACACGACAGGCGGTCCACAACGCGCATTCCGTATTGAAAGAAAAAGAAGAAAGAAAAATATTTCATTTGGGACACGCACAGGAAATACAAAACAGTAATAAAAAAAATATTAACTAAAAAAAGGAGTATTTTAAACTAAGAAACAAAAATAATAACGACGTGTGTGAGGCCAAAAAGGCTTCCATCTCAGCATGATGCTGCGATATTTAAAAATAAATAAATACCGCAGCGCTGGTATTCTGACAGGGCCCGCTGTGATGTCACGGACATACCTACGGACATATAAATCCCACTAGGAGATTACAAAATAAATAAAACAATAAAAATAATAATATAAAACAAAATTAAAAAAAAACGTGTGGCACTCGGGGACTGCCGCGGTAAAGCTATTGCATATATTACTTTCCTCTATGGCTATTACATAGCATTTGTAACCTCCATACTTCCTATTTGTCAACGCTACACTTGGGATGATGACGGATGATGACATAAAACATCATTACAAGGCAGGAGGAGCAAAAAAAAAAAAAAAACTTACACCCCCCCCCCGTGTTAGGTTTTATTTTCGTTACGGAATTTCTTGATTCGGTCGCCGCGCTCAAAGCACTATCCTGCAATCAATAGCCGCCCGGGCAGACAGCCCGCTAGTGTGGGCGCTTACAAACCGGACCCGTTCTGTTTTAGTTATTAAGTACTAACATAGGCTAAGCTTTTTTGTTACACTATAGACCATTGTAGTCTGCAAAAATAATAAATAAATAAAATAAAAGCTATGCAAAAGCTTAAAAATCAAAACTATTGTATAAATTAAAAGAATCGACGCACACCCAACATGACGACGTTCCAACATCACTTGTCCATGGTATGGACTATTGTAATATAATATATGGTGACAAGTGAAGGAACGCGCGCAGGAGTGTATCTGTATTTAATTATCTATGGGACAAATCTGCGATGCAATTTATCTGTGTTGTATTGAAATGCGATGCGCTGCGGCCCGATGCGGCTGTAATGTACGCTTGCCGTTTTGATTACTAAAAGAATATAATTTTCTTGGAACACCCAGAATGCGGTAGGTATTAATACAGATAAGATAGATTTGTTCCCTAAGAACCATTGATATGTCTATGCTAAGAACACAAATCTATAGATCATTTTAAGATGGCAGAAATGTCTGCCGATGTCATCCCATAGAGGAAAGTAATATATATGTGTCATCCGCATATTTTACTTGCCTCTATGGTTATCCGTAAAAAACAATAATAATAATATTATTAATTTGTGATGTTCTCTTGACAAATTATCTGCTGCTGTGACTATAAATACATCAGAATTAAACGAATAAAATCAGGATAGGATAAATTCGCGGACTGGTTTACGCACCTATAATCAGGCTTTACAAAAGATCTTTGTGTTATTGAACTTTGGCGATTGTGATAAGCGCCATGTGGAGGATACACTACTTGCGACTGCGAGGAACAAATGTTGAACATTGATTGTCGAAATAAGTCATAAGTCATAAGTCATTTATTCATTTGTTTAACATAGGTGTACAATAGTAATGGTATGTAAAGATAAAGAGTTCGCTATGTTATACCGGAGGGCGTACAAATGTTTGTATTTGAGTAATTATTGAAATAAATAAGCCCGAACAATAAAAAACAAAAAACAATTATAAAAATCACACATTTCATAATACAAATTAATTCATAATAAATAGCAATAGAAATCAATGTCAATATAAAAAAAAAAAAAAAAAAAAAAAAAAAAAAAAATATAAATGTCAATACAGTGCATGACAACACACAGACTGAAAACAAATAATAAGGCTATGTCATTAAACAATAATAAAGTTAATATAAAAAAACTGATGTCAATAATATTAATGTCAATAAAGAAAATTTATGTCAAGGATCACAACACATTTTATTTTCTTAGCATGTCATCATTCTGTCATTAAATTTTTGTCTGATATAAATTCCGAAATACTGTAATATGCTTTGTTCACCAGTAAGTACTTTAGGCGTTTCTTAAATAAGCTCACGTTCAATTCTTTGATTGACCGTGGGATGTGGTTAAATATGACTGGCGCCATGCAGAATACACTTTTATACATTAATGCTGTGTGGGACCTTCTTACGCATAAGCTATTGATATCCCGTCGACTTCGGTTATTAATGTCTGACATTTTTTTAAATAACTTTGGATTGGTCTTAACAAATACAGCAAGCTCAAAAATATATAAGGCTGGAAGAGTCAATATTTTAAATTTAATAAACAATGGTTTACATGTATCTATGACCTGTAATCCAAAAATTGTCCTGATACACTTTTTCTGAGCTTTGAAGACTATTTCCCTATTGGTTGAATTCCCCCAAAAAATTACACCATATCGCAGAACTGAACCCAGCAAGCCATGATATGCTGTGACTAAGGCGTCCACATTCATAACTGAGGTAAGTTTATTTAGGGCATAGGTAGACCTACTAATTCGTTTAGTTAGCTCCTCTGTGTGTGTTTTCCAATCTAATTTATTGTCAATGATTAAACCTAGGAATTTAGATGTGTTTACTTGTGTTATGCATTGGTTGTCATAGTATATTTTCATATTTGTATTTGAACGTTGACTAAACATCGTTAACTTCGTTTTTTCAATATTTATTTTTAGATTATTATTATCTAACCATTGTACTATGGAGGTTATTGTCTTTGTAATTTCATCGTTATGGTTTTGAGCGTTTGTGCTATTAATGGTCACAGTGCTGTCATCGGCAAATAGAGACATAGGGTGACTTGTAACTTTTGGCATATCATTTATATAGATTATAAATAGAGGAGGCCCCAAAACACTGCCCTGGGGCACGCCAAATGTGATTGTACGACGATCAGACTTGTAGGTTTGTTGACATTTAGTTTTAAAATCTATTTCTGATACTTCAACGTACTGTTTCCTGTTCTTTAAATAAGATTCTATTAAATTCAATACATTTCCTCTAATGCCGTAGGCGTCAAGTTTACTTAGCAAAATATCATGGTCCACATAATCAAAGGCTTGAGTCATGTCACAATATATTGAGCAAACAGGTATTCTATTGTCAACATTCGTATATACAATAAGACCCTACTTATTAGGTCTGCGTAAAGAAAAAATCTTCGCGACGCTGAGGACGCGACGCCAGTCCACCTGTCACCCGGCATCGGTTGCCAGGGCTGCGTCGGAATGTATTGGAAACGCGGCGCCCTAGGCCCCCAGCACGACTGCGTCGCTCCCGTCGCAGTTGTCATCGGTTTTAATGTTTTTTTTTTGTAATTTTGATTTATATTGTTATTATTTTGATTTAAGTTAATCTATTAGTTTTAAACTACAATATATAAATTCATGCTTAGTGGCAACAACGATGTTGTGAATGATAGTGGTAGTGCTTGTCAACCTTCAACATCACTGCAGAGCACCCTGGAGAGATGCCCGCTGTGTACCCAGTCACGGTTTTTTAAAGGTAAGCGGGGTCTGGATGTGCATATTGCAAAAGTGCACAGACCGCCCAATGCACTGTCCTCAGACCCTGTCTCAACAGCTACACACCAACTACACTAGCTACATCCACTTTTGATCCGTTTTGGAAAACCCTTTCTAAATTCAAATATTCTGTACCCGTTTTGAAGCGAGTTCCCCGCGGTGCTAGACCTCTTGTGGCACAACACTTTGCAGGTTGCGTCCGTCATGCCACTCGGGAGAACTCGCAAAGTGCTTGGGAACAGCTGCTCACCTTCCCTTACAGAATTCTACATGTACAAAAGAATTTGGCAACCAAAAAAATATTAACTGCACAAACGAAAGAAAACTGTAATATTTCGGCTCATCATTTGGATTCCAAATTACCGACACAGAGATATACCTCTTCAAGAGGTATATCCATTCGGTAGAATCGAAGTTAGGGGAAGGTGACATTAGCGAAGCAGCCAGGATTCTTTTAAGATGTAATGTGGTGGCACCGTGTTTTCCAGAACCGCTCGCAGCTCTGGAGAGCAAACACCCTGCCCCAGTGGATGGCCTTTCCTTTCCCGACCCCCTTGATCCGGATAATCACTCCCTCATTATTACATGTCGAGAGTTGATCACAGCCGTTTGTTCCTCGATGATGGAACCTTGGGAGGTGATGTGGAAACTGTTTTAAATGATCTTCAATTCCTAAAAAATTTACTTCATTCCATTGGCTTTGAACTCAAACTTTCGAAGTGTGAACTATACTTAGCGGACAATACTGACAGACATAACACACTTTCCAAATTTAACGCAATAGCCCCAGAAATAAAAATTATTGAAAAAAGCTCTCTTCGTCTTCTTGGGTCACCAATATTTGAGGATTCCTTTCCCGTTTTAACTGAGGAAAAAATTCAAAATTTCAATAACTTTTCGGAAAGATTGCTCCAAATTAACATGCATTCGGCTATAACCTTAATCCGTTACTGCTGTTTCGGCCCTAAATTAACATATTACCTTCGGGCTTCCCATGTATGGAAACACACTCATCTTTTAGACAAAATGAACCAAATTATCCGGCATACATTAACTTCAATCTTAAATGTGGCCATGGACGTCCGAGCTTAGGCACAAGCTACTCTTGCTATCCGTATGGGAGGCCTCGGCGTCCACAAAATTTCTATTATTAGTTTTACCGCCTTTCATGTCTTCGGTCAAGGGTACTAAGAAATTAATCAGGACAGACTCGCTTGCCCGAATTCAGATTCGCCCGACAATCCATTTTCCCAGAGACGGTGGAATGAACTGAACCGCTCTGCAGAGTAGTACAGAACAATTTACTTCACACATCTGCTATTACTGCGGAGCACGCACGCTTGCTGTGGGCAAGTGGGAGTCAGGCTTCATGCACTACCGTCATCGAACTAAGGCACTTTGTTCGACGACACTACTTTCCGCATCGCTGCTTCCCTACGACAAGGAGCTCCATGTTTTCCTCCTCATCGTTTTTAATGCGGCGAAGTTGTCAACAGCCTCCGACACCACGGCTTGTCTTGCAGCCGAAGTGCGGGTCGCTTAGCGCGGCACGCGAACATTAATGACATCATCCATCATCCAACGATCTCTTGTCACCGCCGGCGTTCCAGCTGTATTAGAACCCAATGACTTGGCACGCGACGATGCCAAGAGACCAGATGGCATGTCTTTATTTTCCATGTAAGGTGGGTAGGCTTTTATTGTGGGACGCAACGTATGTCAATACTCTAGCGCCATCCCATCTTTCTGGCTCACCGTGCTGTGCTGGCGCTGCCACTGCGGCTGCGGAAAACCTCAAGCAGCGAAAGTATAATAACTTTATAGGTCACTATATTTTCGAGCCGTTTGGGGTTGAAACCCTAGGGGCCGTGGTCACGGTCTGTTCAATGAAATCTCCAAACGACTGGTTGACACTTCCCGTGACCCAAGGGCTGGCTTTTACCTTAGCCAGAGGCTAAGCATTGCCATTCAACCTGGCAATGCGACCAGTTTCATGGGTACATTACCAGTCGACAGCGATGCGGAGGAATTTTTCGACGCCATATTTTAGTTTGTTAATAGTTTTAATTAGGTTAGGATATAATATTTTTAGTTTTGTTAAATAAAATGTCACCACTTAGAGAGATGTATTTAATAATTCTAATGATTATAATTCTGTAAGTACATATCTGTCGCGAATCTTATTTTGATCAGGATACAATCTTACACTGACCTGCAAATTAAAAAATACCAAAAAAAATGAATTTTGCAGGCTACAATACAACTGTGGATCCCTATAGCAAAAGCCTATAACTTATTTAGAAAGAAAGAAAAATAGTGTCACAATTAAGTGATTACTGAACAGCGCTATTAAAATGATTTAATAACTAATATAAGTAGGTAATTTACTTTAGATCTAGCAGAGATCGGAACGGGTGCCGTCAGTTGGGACTGGTCATCTCTTAGTTGTCACGGCTTATTTTTTTTATTTTTGAATTGTTTTTATCTTTTTATAACGGACGCTTTTAACGTACACGTCTTTCTACATTGCTCTCACATACATAATTTCAACAGGAATGATGTACTTAACCAATATTTTGTAACAATATTATGATTTAAAAGAGTGTCCGTGGAGTTTCTTGCCCATTGTTCTCCATAAATACCTACTACGCTTTGCAATGGGCAACTAGCTACATCTTTCTGACTGACCGAACCCTTGACAATTCAAAAGTGCCTGTTAGTAAATGGTTTAATTAAAATAAATGCTTTGAGTTTGAGTTTGATCGTTAAATGAGATTAGTCCTCTGTTTTCCAAAAATACTTTTGTAGGTACAATGGAATTCATATAATGAGTAAGACATTATTTCGTTTATTTAATCTTTTAACATATAAAATTCATTTTTAAATATTTCTTAATTTTATGAATATTAATATTTGTCGTACAATTGGTTGTATGGTTGCATTATATGCTAATTACTGTTTGTTTTATTGTATTTTGTTACCTGTTTTATGTACAATTCATTACTGACTTAGTGTCCGTACGTCTTTTTCGGGAGACCACTAAAAATCAGCGCTGTGCTGGGACTTCCCATAGCACAGCATCATGCTGAGTGGAAGCCATCTTGTCACAGTCATGACGTGCCAGCCGCTGCCGACTATTTATGTTTTGAGCTCGTGATTATATTCACATCTATTGTGATTTATAGTTCTGTTACTCCAGTTAATTACCTATTTTTTGTATTCACGTGTTTCTGTGACAATTAAACTTATTTTTCTTAAAATTTGAGTATAGAGGTAGTAGTTATGACCTGAATGACGTCAAACAGACGTAAATAAATATATTTACGTTAATATGCGTCAGGAGATATAAAAATAAAACACTTAAACAGATAAATAAATGGTTTTTGCCAGTGTACCGTGGGATATATAGATATAAATCTTCAATTAAATTAACCTTACTCTTTTCTTTTTTTATAATAAAAACGTAACGAAGCATTTTTGTACATACACATCAAGCTAGACATATCCAGTAAAAGCTGACCTCGCATTGTACGGAAATCCTATGCAATGCGAGATCAGCATAAACTGGAAATGTATAGCTTGATGTGTAGCCGTGTGTACGTTTGTTTGTCTGTCGGTATAGATGTATGTTCCGGATTGGCGCAAAAACAACTGAACGGATTTGGATGAAATTTTGCACATATAGTTTATAACTTGGATTAATACATAATTTACATCCCGGTAGTATGTTCCCGTTGGACATTTTCCGACATTCACGCGGGCGAGGCCGCGTGCAAAAGCTAGTCGTAAAGTATTTTTTATATCACCACCTGATATAAAAAATACTTTGACCTGACACAAAAACCTTGCAACCCAACTGATGGTAACAAACGGTAATTGCCGCTTTTAGACTTCAGTAAGTAAGTAAGTATTTATTTGCATAAAACATGGTATACATGGTGTTACAATAATTTACAATAAAGATCTTACATGTTTTGCCAGAATTGTACTTAGCATGCATATGTTCACTTAATACTAACATGAGAATTTGTTATCCATACTTGTGCTATGTCAGAGGCATCGCAGTTGGCAGCTGTATTTCTGTGTTGTCTGGTGTGCCAGTGTGCAAGTATACGTGCAACAGTAATCCTTCAAAGTGGAACTCGGCGACAGAAATATGGTATGGTACTTATGGTAGTAGTTCCCCGAGCGAGCCAACTCCGACATTAATGGGGTTTATTTATAAATGTTGCAAGTTAAGTGACGTTCAAACGTCATAAATGTATGGTTAAACAGTCGCTAATCATTAGCAACGTTTATAAATAAATCCCATTATGTTTTTTATTACCCGACTGCCACGGAAGGGTTCGGAGGGGTTTTTCGCGCGTATCTTGTAATTATATTACATGTCTAAAGTGTCTGCTACACGGCTGCCAACCGCGTCTCCGACAGAGGTGACCTTGGTTCGCGACAGGCAGAGCTGTTTGAAATTTGGTCGTAAACCACCATCTACACGGTTGTAAATCACCAAGGTCACCGCTGTCGGGACGTGGTTGGCGACCGTGTTGCAGGCACTTTAGTAATGACGTGCGACTGCGGTTATACGGAAACCGAAAAAAATTACATCGATTTCTTGTTTAAACCTTTTTAGTTGGCGTTTTTGTCGTAGTTGTTTTTAACCAACTTGGACACGTTTGTATGTAATATTATTGAAACTGCAATATATGCACATATGATAATCTATTAGGGCTTCCAAACAAATACCTATACAAAAACTTTATTGGTCTATTTTATTTTATTTTATTTATTCAGGGACAATAAATAGCTACAATATGTGTTGGAACAGAGAAATGATAATACAAAATATTAACAATATTGCAGCCCACTACATTATCCGCATATTAACAAAAGACAATATGATAATGAGTGCCACTAGATAGGTAATAAATAATTACATCACATTAATAAATAATAATTAATTATAACATAATAATAAATTACATCATGCAAAATAGAGATTCTCATTGATTGCTTGGCAACAGAGTAACAATTAAACCTAAAATCAAATAGGTAAATAATAGAATAAAGATTAGCTTACATTCCTAATAACATTATTGGTTAATAATAATTTTCATAACATTACATTTAAATTTGGATTTTGAGCATACAAAAATATCAATATTAACAAAATTACAATTATAAGACTACGTCTATGTATGTAGGTATGTTTGTCAACGCATTTCTCCGAAACTATTAATCGGATTGTGACCATTTTTTTATTGGCATAAATTTACTTTTACTACGGAGGAAGGTGATGGCTTTCGTGATACAGGGTAATCCTAGTACGAGTGCCAAAGCACTCCTTTGACACCTAAGTGCACATTATATAAGACCACATTTGTACAAGGAGATTTACTGTACCCATTCTTCTAGAAATAAAGATTTTTTATATTTTATATTTATACTTTATCTTATGGAACGGTGCAAGTTTCATTAAAATCGGTTCAGTAGTTTTAAATTTATGGACTAATACGTGTAAGTGAGACGGGCTTTTTTTTTTGGTGGTAATTTATAAAATTACTTCTCCTGCTCTGGGCGGAGCGGAAGGGCGTGTCAGACTCTTACTGACTAAAACCCACCCGTGTTTCTTCGGTTGCCCTGTTACCGGAATTTCCCGTAACCCCGGCAGGAAGTGTGACGGCCTGGCTTATTGACACGAGCTATGGGTGTGGTGTCAAAGGGAAAACATCTAAAAACCTTGGACAAATTCTAGAGCATGTAAGAAAATCAAAATGGTCGAAACCAAACTGGTCATACGATACAAATCTACGGCGAAAACTAAAAATGTGAATGTATGCAGTTGATCAAGGTAAAAACCTGTTACTAAGCAAGTAGTGGTAGGTATACGAATAGGGAATAACATAATTATGTAATTCAAAACTTATCCAATAAACATATCGTTGGCGTAGGTGGAGAACTAAATAACAAAAAAAATCTTGTTTGGAGAAAGTTGAGATTTATTTATGCGGCATGATTTGGGTGTTAAAAAAATGGTGAAAAGTCAATTTGACCAAAATCGCAGTTATTTAGTTCTCCACCTACGCCGACGAAATACATTGTGTAGGAGTCAAAAAACAATTTTCTATTTTTTTTAATGCTTTATTAAAAAAATCGGAATCAGAACGGAAAGCAAACTCAAAACGCGTCGTCTTCGACAATGCCGGAAGTTTCGAAAAAAACTATGTGCATAAAAATCTATTCTTTGCAAAGATGCTTGAATTCTCACAGAGAGGCAAGTAAGTGCGATTTCTGCTTGAATGAAGCACAAAAAAGAATACATTATTTTTTAATTATAAATAATAAACATTATGATTTGGAGCTAAAAAACAGATGTAAACAAACCAATATCGTGGTAAATGACCTCACGTCATGACCGCGACACAAAACGGACGTTTGAGCTGTAATAACTAAAAAAATTGTAGGAGTTTCATAAAAAAATTGTGCAACAAGCAGTAGGTAGTTTAAGGTAGAATTTAACTTTAATATTTTTATCGTGTTTATTATTTATATTACTGTCTTTCATTAATTTATTGAAGAAAAAAATACTTGCTTATAATATTCCTTTGTGGGTAGACATCGTGTTACCATATTTTTTTCTGTACTCTTAATAAAATAAATTAATAAAATAGTTATTTATATTTACTAATTAAATAAAACAGTGAATTTTATATTAGACCCCCCCACACCCACTATCTATTGTTATCAAGTCCCTGGTTCACTTTCACTGCACACTGAACATGGACACTCAACTTGCTGCCAGCTATTATTACTCTGCAATAAATATTGAAATAAGCGACATCTATTGTGGTGACAAAGACACACATCGATAACGAATTATAAGATCGACAATTTCACCTTCCTCATTACAACACACCTGGTCCCGTGGTGTATGTGGCGACTAATCAATTATTGAACGACGTGATCGTGCGTTCGAATCCAACGACGTGAGAATATTTTTGAAGGACTTTGAAATTTATACTCATAAAATAATCTACATACCAATATGAGTTTCTTAGAAAATGTAGTGGATAATGTTACGTTTCGGCAGCGCACACGCACCCGATCGGAACCTAATAATGACAGCAGTGACATTATCTCCCAAACATTGGAGTGTACTGCAAACAGTATGCCAGAAATGTCAGATGACGAGGATGAAACGCAAATAAACATGTTTAAAAATGAGATAGAAAAACTTAAATCCCAACTAAAAAGCGCACATCAAGAAATAGAAGTATTGTCTTTGGAAAATAGGAACTTGAAGCAAATAAATACAGATTTATCAAAGAAAAATGACATTTACAGAAAAAATGCTAACAGTCCAGTTAAGCAGAAAGTCCAAACTTCAAAACAAAATTTAACTCCTCGCACGAACACAAAACAGACACAAACTTCAGAAACTGCAGAATACCATTGTCCATCTCAAGTTAAAACCGCTGCTACTAGTACTAATAGGACTCAAAACACCATGTCACCCAAAGGTATTAGCGAAAAAAAACATTCGTCGCCGCTGCTAAAACATAAAGTTTGTCTTCTGAGTAGTGAAACGTCTAATAGAATGTATACAATGAGCGAAAGAACTCGTATCTGTAATTATAATATGTGTCACTATCGTATGCCTAAATGTGGATTAAAGCATATCTTAAACAACATTCATACAAAAGTTCGAGACTTCACACACTCTGATTACTGTATTATTCATATTGGCGAAGAGGATTTCAAAAAAACGCATAATTATATAGAACTAGTTACGTTTACTCGCGAAAAATTACAACCATTAAGTCACACTAATTTTATAATATGTCTACCAACTTTTAAATGTATGGATAACAGTAATGTTATGTTTAACAGCCGTATAGATACTTTCAATAACTTAATGTACATGGATATAGGGACATATGAATATGCGTACATATTGGACTCCAATCTCAACCTGCCATATACCTATGAAACTTATAACTATCGTTATGGGAGTTTAAATAATAAGGGCTTAAATATTGTAATATCTGATTTGGAAGACCTTATACTAAACCTAAACGCTTTGAATGCCACTCACTTAGAATTAGATTATTCCCAGAAAAACCAAGCAGAGTTGGTAAATGTTACACAATCACAAAAAGAAACTCAGTTTTTTCTATAGTAGTTACCTTAATATTCTTCATCAAAATATAGCCGGACTAATTAATAAATCTGACGATCTCACTGTATGCCTAGAGGAGTTAACTGAAAAGAAGATACACATTGATGTGATCTGCATTACTGAACATTTTATAATGTCTGGCTATGAACAATATCTTTCAGTACCCAACTATGAACTAGCTGCATGCTACAGTAGAAGAGATACCAAGAGAGGTGGCACATGTATCTTGGTAAAAAAGGGACATCAGTGGAATGATATTCCTGATATCAATAAATTTTCAAAAATATGTATTTTCGAGTGTTGTGCAATTGAATTAGGACAGTTGGACACCATTGTGATATGTATATATAGAGTACCAAATTCAAACAATTTAGCTTTATTTTTTGATCATTTAAATAAATTGTTACAATACATACAAAAGAAACGCAAGCGAAATATTATAATATGCGGCGACTTTAATATTGACATTTTGAAACGTAATAGTATCACACTTGAATTTGAATGCGTTTTGCTTAATTTTAATCTACAATTAGAAATAAAGCAGCCTACTAGGTTAAAAAGTAAGACGTGTATCGACAATTTTGCACATAATCTAGATAAAAAATGCAAATCAGCCGTAATAGATTTTGCCTTGTCTGACCACACATGTCAAATATTAAGATGTCCTATCAAACGTATCTGTTTACTAGATCACTGGTATATAAAACGACGTGATTATAGTAATGACAACATTAAAAAGTTCAAAGACTGTTTACATAACTTTTCCTTTTCTGAAATCTACGAAACTAACGATCCCGATGTAGCTTATAACTTGTTCATAGAGACCTTTACATTGTTTTACGACCTTTGCTTTCCACTTAGAAAAGTTACAATAAAAACATACAAAAAGCCTCAGTGGGTATCGCGTGGCATCAGTGCATGTAGTAGAAAAAAGAGGCAATTGTTGTGGCGTTACAGGTTCAAACCAAATGAGACTACTAAAAAAGAATTAAAAAATTACGCTGCTAGATATAAAAAAATTATTAAACTTACACAGTGTGCGCAAAATGCATACAAAATCAAAACATCCATAAACAAGTCGAAAACAGCCTGGGGAATTATTAATCAAGCTAAAGTAAATCTGCCAAAAAGTTCTATCACAAGTATTAAAATTGGAAATAAAACAGAAACGCATCCGCGGAATATAGCACAAGCATTCAATGATTTCTTCATTGATACAATTAAGCCTATAACCCGTGATCGCATTCCAATAACATCGAATATTCCAATGTTAAATAATTCTATGTTTATGGCACCAAGCACTTCCGATGACATACAGAGTATAATTAAATCCCTCAAAAATACCAATAGCGTAGGACATGATGGAATTTCGACAAAAATCATTAAATATGTTTCTGATTATATTAGTGTCCATATAAGTTATATTGTTAATTTGTGTATTACTACTGGTATTTTTCCACACCATCTCAAAACAGCTGTAGTTAAACCACTTTTCAAGAAAAACAATAGGGAAAACATGGAGTGCTATAGACCGATTGCGCTCATACCAATTTTTTCAAAAGTATTTGAGAAATATATATACGAACAACTATACAATTTTTTTGAAAAATATAACATTTATGCTGAGGAACAGAAGGGCTTCAGAAGAAATAAAACCATTAACATGGCTGTCTACGATTTGTTGAATAAAGTCATCACAAATGTTGACAGCAGAATACCCGTGTGTTCTGTATATTGCGATATGACACAGGCCTTCGACTACGTGGACCATAAGATCTTGCTTGAGAAGTTAGAAGCTTATGGAATTCGAGGAACCGTACTAAAATTGATAGAATCATATTTAATAAATAGGAATCAATACGTGGAAATTTCGAAGATAGATCTAAAGACTAAAACCGAATTCATATTTAGATCAAATAAACGATTAATTAAGTATGGTGTCCCACAGGGGAGTGTATTAGGTCCCCCGTTATTTTTAATTTATATCAATGATTTACCAAAAGCAACCATTCATCATATGTCACTATTTGCTGACGACAGCACCGTCACTATTAATAGTGCTAACGAGTTACAATTGGAAAATGAAATTAACAAAACTATTCAATCAATAATTACATGGCTAGATAATAATAATCTTAAGATAAATATTAATAAAACAAAATTAATGTTGTTCAGTCAACGACCAAAGGCATCTAATATAATAATAGAACACGGTAACAAAATTATTGAAAACGTAGGTACTACTAAATTCTTAGGTTTAAATATAGATCAAAGGCTGGATTGGAAGGTACACACAGAGGAATTAAGCAAAAGAATAAGCAAATCTGCTTATGCTCTTTATAAACTATCTTCGATCTTAGGTACTGACGCTTTGCTCACTGCATATCATGGCATCGTTGGCTCAATCTTAAGATACGGGGTTATTTTTTGGGGCAACTCGTGTAATAGAGAACTAATCTTTAAATTACAGAAAAGGTGTGTCAGAGCGATGTTTGGACTAATATGTACTGATACGTGTAAGCCATATTTCATCAAAAATAAAATATTAACACTCCCGTCATTATACATTTACGAGGTTGCAGTCTTTGTTAAAACAAACCCTAAGCTTTTCAAGAAGCTATCCGACACTAATACCCGAAGTCGACGGGATTATAGCCGATTATGTGGAAGAAAGTCCAATACAGCACTGATGCACAAAAGTGTGTTCTGCATGGCGCCAAATATATTTAATCACATTCCGCCACACATAAAAGACTTAAATTTTAATCTATTTAAGAAAACATTAAAGAATTTTCTAATTCAAAAAGCATATTATAGTATTTCCGAGTTTTTGACAGACAAAGTATTGATATAGTTTTATTTTTTGTTGTTTGTTTTGTTCATTACTAGTGTTATTTAATTAATCTGACTTGTGTGACATAATATGTAGATTTTTATTCCTAATTATTTTGACTTTTGACTGCCTAATTTTTGTTTTATTATAAATTTCTATGACGAGTTGATGACACTATTCTGTAGTATATTTATTATAATTTGATTGATTATGTTTTAATTTAATATGTTAATTGCTTTGAATAATGGACTAATTTTTATCTTTAACTAATTTTTTTAATCTATTTGATGTTTATATCCTATTGATAAAAATAACCAACGTGTTTATATTTGTACGCCGTTAAGGCAAAACATGACTGTGCTATAATTTTATTTTAATATCTTGCATGCCATGTGTGTATACTTATGTTTTGGACAAATAAATTATCTTATCTTATCTTATCTTATCTTGGAGGACCTCGACCGGTTGTTTGGCTCCCGCATGCAGGAATGTGAAGCAAAATTGCAGCAGGCCACCACTGGTACCGCATCACCTTCACCAGACATTGCATCCATTGCGCGTGAGTTCTCCGAGTTTAAGCTGTTTGTCTATCAAACACTCTCTACGTTAAAAACTCAAATTCAGCTGCTTGCTGCTGGGTTTGATAGGCATGAAAAGCAAGGTCTTACAGCACAAATAAAGGTAGAACACCGAAAAATAAAAAAATTGTAAATTTATGTAATTTTAAGTACGGAACCCTCGGTGCGCAAGTTCGACTCGCTCTTGACCGATTTTTTTAATGAATGAATTAAAAATATAAAATGTACCCAATAACCTTGATATACAGGGTTAATGGTTATACGTCGGCAATTCATTAAGGGGATGTAGGAGGCATCATTTACAACCAAATGACGCCGATTGACTCCTATGCAAATGTCAACAATATTCGCGTAATTTGACATTTTATATTTTTAATTGATACATTTTAAAATGTGGCTAAATAATAACAGCTGCACGGGTCGATCGATCAGGTTAAGCTACGCTCGCCGCGGTTGGTCCATGGATGGGTGACCATCTTTACATACCTAGACCCCTCCGTGCCTCGGAAATTGGTCCCGGCTGTCATTTGTAGATCTTTGACAGTTGTTACGGGTAGTTAGAAGCCCAAAAAGTCTGACAACCAGTCTTACCACGGGGTATCGTGTTACCTTGTAACTAGGTTGTGGAGGTCAGATAGGCAGTCACTCCATGTAAAATACTGGTATTCAGCTACATCCGGTTAGACTGGAAGCTGACCCCAACATAGTTGGGAAAAGGCTAGGTAGATGATAATGACATTTTAAAATATAAAATGTTAAAATGGTTGACATTGGTATAGCGTCAGGGGTAATTTGGTTGCAAATGAACTCTCCTACATTGCCTTAACGGATTGCCGACGTATAACAAACAACGGTTCATGGTATACAGAAGTTTCAAATTCCTAACTTGTACTAAAACTGACAACTTTCACTCCCCTATTTCTTCGTTTTTAAAGATATACATGTATATATTTTTTAAATATATTTGTGCACTGAAGGATGTCATCAAGGTCCTGGACTGGAAAGGGCTAAGCATCAACATCAATGGCGAGTATATCACTAACCTTCGGTTTGCCGACGACATAGTTATCAAACTCAAACTCAAAGCATTTATTTCAATTAAACCATTTACAGGCACTTTTGAATTGTCAAGGAATCGGTCAGTCAGAAATAGGTATGAAGCTAGTTGCCCATTCCAAAGCGTAGTAGGTACCTATGGAGAAGAACGGGCAAGAAACTCCACGGACACTCTTTTAAATAAAAATTGTTGTTGTAATTGTTATAAAATATTGGTTACATCATTCATGTTGAAATTATACATGTGAGAACAATGTAGAAAGACATGCACGTTAGAAGCGTCCGTAATAAAAAGATAAAACAAAGAACAATAAAAATAAAAAATAAGCCCTGGCAGCTAAGAGATGACCAGTCCCAACTGACGGCACCCGTTCACGAACATGACGCATGGATTAGCACCATTCAGCTCAACCATTTTGAAGGGAGCTAAATGATCCAACACACGCGCCACCATCAGCGAAACATTTGAGTGAGCATGATATACTCACAGCCGCCAGCGCATATTCAAGTCAATGCAAGACATATTACCCGGTAAATGGTAACTCTTTAGTACATAGTGCTTACAGCTGTGCTATGCAATTATATAATACAATGGAGATTGAGTTTATACAATGCAAAGATAGTCTTACAATCTTCAACAGCTCCAACAGTATTTGCAAATGTTAATCAATTAGTTGTGGAGCAGGACCAGCATATCATGACTGAGACCATGGAGGACCGGTCGAGTCTCCAAACGAAAGAGTGGGTCTGTCGGGGTGCTTGACAGGGTCTTAAAACGAACATGGACAAGACAAAGGTCATGTTAAATGCCCATGTTACACCCACTCTCGTGAAGATCGGAGACGCTACGCTCGAAGTTATGGACGAGTATGTTTACTTGGGACAAATTGTCCAGCTAGGTAGGTTCAACTTCGAGAAAGAGGTCAATTGTCGACTCCGACTCGGCTGGGCAGCGTTCTGGAAGTTACGCAATATCTTCTCGTGCCACATACCACAGTGTCTCAAGACGAAAGTCTTTGACCAGTGCGTGTTGCCAGTTATGACCTATGGTACTGAAACGTGGTCGCATTAGAGGGCTAAAAGTCACCCAAAGGGCAATGGAGAGGGCTATGCTTGGAGTTTTCCTACGTGATCGAGTCAGAAATGAAGATATCCGTAGGAGAACCAAGGTAACCGACATAGCCCGAAGAACACATTCCGCCGGGTAGGGCACATTGCTCGCAGAACGGATAGCCGATGGGGCCGAAAGGTTCTGGAGTGGCGACCGCGACCGACTGAAACGCACAGAAGGTCTATTATATTAAAAACTACACATTCATAGGAAGAGTGGTAGAGATACAAGTTGTTGCTCATTAAATTCTAAACACGATGACATCATAAATAAAGTAAAAAAAATCTAATTCTCTTTTTTTTATTCGATCTACTGTGCGCCGCTCAGCAGGGCCACATCAATATCGTGAACATCCTACTGGAACACAAGTCGTTGTAAAAAAATCTTAACCTGGCGGTGAGGTTTTTTTTTTCAAAATCAACATTTTATTGTATAACATTTTAATAAAGTTTATTAAAAGGGATCCCCCTTTAATAAACTTTATTAAAATGTTATTATTTGTTGTAATAGCGGCTATAGAAATACACAATCTATGAAAATTTCAACTGTCTACATATTACGGTTCATATAGTAGATACAGCCCGCTGACAGACAGACTTACAGTATTTTACCTCGATGGTCCTAGTGTATCATTTATAACTGCCAATTACAGCTTTATGTAAGCGGGCACGCCCTTTATGTCTGGAGGCTTTTATTTAGATATTTAGTTCTGTTTACGTTTAGTTTTATTTTTATTTTAAATAATGCTTGAGTATAGTTCTCGATGTTTTTGGTTGGTATATTGGCGTGTGCTAGCTGACATAAATATGGCCTATAATTTATCATTTGAATTATGTTTTGTGTTGCATAATGTAAGTTATTTTGTAAACTATTGTGTAGAATCATTCTCTAACTTAACAGACAGCTGTGCTGCTGGGGAGTTTGTTGCGCCACTTCTTCTTCCCAGCTAAAGGCACTAGGAAGTGGTGAAGGGTGGGCGTTTTTGGGGACTGTCTTATGTAATTTTGACGTTCGAAAAGTGCTGATTCTCAGCCTAGTTTGAATAAATGACTTTTGAATTTGAAATTTGAAGACGGACGGACGGACAGCAGAGGCTTCGTAATAGGGTTCCGCTTGGCACCCTTATGGTACGGAGCCCTGAAAACAACACCTCTCTAACTCAAACTTAAAGCATATACTTCAATAACTTAATTAAACCATTTACAGGCACTTTTGAATTGTTAGCGGAGGGTATATGGAGAAAATGCCACAACACAAGGCATTTTCTGCCAGCCCGTTGGCTGACAACTGTAAAAAATGGAATAGCATTTCAATTCTCAGAAGTCACAGATCAATAATCATGTTCTCAAAAGAGTCGGTTAATTATCTATATCTTTATCTATACTTATTATATAATATAATATATAATAATAATATTATAAAGAGAAAAGGTTTGTATTTTTGTATATAACGAATAAACTTAAAAACTACTGGACCGATTTGAAAAATTATTTCAGCAATGGATAGCTACATTATCGGCAAGTAACACAGGCTATATTTTAACCCCGTACTCCCACGGGAACGGGAACTAGGCGGGTGAAACCGCGTGACGTCCGATAGTAAAAAATAAATAAATAAATTTTAAAGAAAAATTAAGATTTATATAGTTAGGTACTTACATTCATTAATTAAACTTCTAAAACCGGGTCGAGAATTATTATTTTTACGTTGTTGCACTCACAAACTCATGTCACAAGATTGACCAAACTACCTGAACTAAGTCAGTGGGAACAGCAGCTTAGTCTTATATTATAGAGAAGTATTTTATATTAGCCTTGTCTCGCGGCTTTGCTCGTGCGGAGGTCGGAAATTATCCATCGAGAACGTACTACGGGGATATGAAGTATCCTATGTCCTAAACCAGGTCATATTCTCATCATCATCATCATTTCAGCCGAAAGACGTTCACTGCTGGATATAGGCCTCCCCCCCAAGCATAGCCACTTCAACCGATTCTGTGCTTCCCGCATCCAGCGGATTCCTGCGTCCTTCACAAGGTCATCGGTCCATCTTGTGGGAGGCCTTCCAACGCTACGTCTTCCGGTACGCGGTCGCCACTCCAGAACCTTTCGGCCCCATCGGCCCTCCGTTTTGCGAGCAATGCCCATTGGCACTTAAGTTTGGCAATTCTTCGGGCGATCTCCTGCGGATCTCGTTCATTTCTTCCAAGCATAGCCCTCTCCATTGCCTTTTGGGTGACATTTAGCCTTCTGATAAGGCCCATTGTGAGCGACCACGTTTCAGTACCATAGGTCATCACTGGCAACACGCACCGGTCAAAGACTTTCGTCTTGAGACACTGTGGTATGTGGGACGAGAAGAGAAAGAGAGTAAGACGTCATGTTCTACTTGTGTGTAAATCTTATCGAAATCCGTGCAGCCAAGGAGAGAGTAGTTGAATATAGATTATTATGTAAGTTGGTAAGATTTTTTTTCAGAATATTCTGTTACTTATGTTAAAAAAATATTACGTCCTGGCTTCTGCCCGCGGCTTCACCCGCGTGGATGTCGGAAATTATCGAACGTAGTTCCCGTGGGATAACTATCAGGATAAAGAAGTATCCTATGTCTTAAAACTGACTGTCTGAGGTTGTTTCGGCCTTTCTTCTCAGAGTAGTCAGATAGGAAACGCCGAACTTACTCATCCTCACCTTATTTTTATTATGACCGATATCCTATGTACAGAATAAACGATATATTCATTTAATTTCATAACCCAGGTCATGGCCTATCATCCAGTAAGCCTTTCATCCAAATCCATTCAGTCGTTAAGGAGCTAAAAGGTAACAGACAGACAGCAAATGTATTTTTGATATATAATTATGTTAAACAGGTATTTATGATTCTAAATGTCTAACTGAAAAATAAAAATAATTTATTTTAATATCATCACATTTAATTTGAAATACTCTAGCGCCGCCAGTGACCACTGTCCATGACTTTGTTTTTCTTTATAAAATTGTCAATGGTTTAATTGAATGCGAACAATTACTTGAACGTGTCATGTTGTCAGTCCCGTATAATCTTCCCAAACAGCCAATATCCAGAGTTTTTGAACCGTCCACCTGTAAGCGTAAGTTTGGGAGACACTCGCCAATATCTAGGACGTGACATTCAATACAACGAACTCAGCTCAAAACTACCTGATTTGGATGTATTCTTTGGTTCCCTGCCCAAATTCAAAGCACTCATGCAGTCATTCAAACAAGCATTAAAAAAATGGTCAAAGTCAAGTTTAAGCGTATTTTGTATTGATGTTTTATGTCAGTCAATTTGTTTTTAGTCTCTTAGTTCTAAACCTTTTAGACTTACCTAAGTCAAAGCTGTTTTTTTTTATTTTTTTAAATTATTTTAATCCTAACTATTAGTATAAATGCGAAAGTGGGTTTGTTTATTTATTACGCTTTTACGCTAAAACGGCTGAACAGATTTGGATGACCTGCGTTAGGACTTGGCTTCTTTTCATCCTGGATCGCAGACGAAGTCGCAGGCAACAGCTAGTTTTATAAACTTTAGAAGATGTTGCTATTAAGTATGTGAATGTCGTGTATTCCTGTAATTGGTCTGTACATCAGAACGAATACCTTTGAATTCTAGTTAATTAATTTAAAATGCATAATTATACTGTTGGCGTACCTATTTTAAATAAATAAATAAATTTATCTACACAACTTTACTTCGTAGAATAACTCGGCTAACACCGAGTTATTCACACTTCATAAACAGTATGCGTAATCCGCGCTGCACATCGTGGTTTCCAAGATTGAATGCGCAATGGACCACAAATGCTCAGCACTGGCCGCCTTCATTGACACCGAGGGCGTCATTGACAAAACCATGTTCAACAGTATCAACATGGCCCTCGACCGACACAGCATAGACTTTAACCCTAAGTGGCTGGATCACCAACATGCTCAAACTGAAAGCTGTACACACGGCTACATATCAAGATATACAATTCCAGTTTAATCTCGCATTGTATAGGATTTCCCTATAATATTCGGTCAGCTTATACTGGAAATGTATAGCTTGATGTGTAGCCGTGTGTACAAGTTACAGTGATTGACACTACAAGGGCCATCGTGACGAAGGGCTGCTCACAAGGGGGCATCCTTTCGCCGCTTCTATGGAACTTGGTTGTAGACAACCTCATCAAAACACTCAATGACAAAGGATACTTCACCGTAGGCTGCGCTGATGACATAGGTAACCATAATAATAAGTGGCACCCACGAGAAAACTCTATGCAACCTCATGTGCTAAGCCTTGAAAATAATAGAGGACTGGTGTAATAAACACCAAGTACCAGTGAACCCTACAAAAACCAAATTGATTCTCTTCACAAAAAAAAGAAAATTGACGACACAACAACTACCACGATTCTTTGGAACAATCCTAAGCACTGAAGCCAAATATCTAGGCATCTTTTAGGACACACAGCTGAATTGGGCAAAACATACAAACTACATACAAAAGCCAGCGTATCTCTGTAGCAGTGCAAGTGGCTGCTTGGCAGAAACTGGGAGATTAGCCCCAAGGTTACTTACTGTCTATACACCACATACGGCTCACTAGTCTGGTGGCCCAGGACAGACCTGAGCACAAACGAAATGAAATGAAATGAAATTGTTTATTCTGTAAATAGGAGATCGGAATCAGTTTTCAAAAACATATCGTCAGAATATTTATTTCTTTGAATTTTTCTCTAAGGGACCTAGGTTGTAAATGGCTCGAACAGCCCTTTTCTGTAGAACGAAAATAGTATTAATGTCCACACAGGTTCCCCAGAGAAGAATCCCATATGACATAAGACTATGAAAATAACTAAAATAAACAATTCTGGCTGTATCTACGTCAGTTATCTGTCTAATTTTTTTAACAGCATAGGCGGCTGATCTAAGCCTTCCTGATAATTTTTCTATGTGTAGGCTCCATTGTAATTTACCGTTAATAGTGATTCCAAGAAAAACTGTCGACTCAAGAGGGTCCAACTCTGTTCCATTAACCTGAACATTGGTAGATAGCTGCCTGACATTTGGCATTGAAATTTTAATGAGTTTAGTATTTTTTTCGTTCAGGAGAAGAGTATTTACATTAAACCAATGCACAACTTTAGTGCATCATTAACTTGTTCAAAGTAGACTAACTGACGTTTGATTTTAAAAATGAGGGAAGTATCATCTGCGAATAATACGATCTTGTGATTATCCCTTATGTGATAAGGTAAGTCATTTATATAAATTAGAAATAAGAAAGGACCAAGAATTGAACCCTGTGGAACGCCCATGGTGACCGCAGATCCTGCAGATCTCTTGCCATTAACATCGACCCTCTGAATTCTGTTGTTCAGATAAGAAGTCAGAAGGTCAAGAGCCTTGTCCTTCCTACCATAGTGGTGCAGTTTCCTGATGAGTGTATCATGATGTACGCAATCGAAGGCCTTGGACAAGTAGCAGAAAATGCCGAGAGCATCTTGCGACTCCTCCCAGGCCTCGAATATGTTCTTCAGTAATTCCACGCCCGCATCTGTAGTTGAACGACCCTTAGTAAAACCAAACTGTTTCAGATGAAGTAAATTATGTACATTGAAATGTCCTAACATTTGTTTTAAAATTATTTTTTCAAAGATTTTGCTCAATGTAGGTAATATCGAAATAGGCTAAAAATTTGTGGGATCAGTTGTGCTGCCAGATTCGAACAGTGGAATCACTTTGCTAAGTTTCATCAGATCAGGAAATACACCAGATGCAATACAAGAGTAAAAACGATTGTTAAAAAGGGTGAAATTACATCAATTATTGAGGACACGGAATGTACTGATAATCCCCAAAGGTCTGCAGTTTTTTTACATCAAGATTTTTAAACGATTCCATAATGTCTTTAGCAGTAATAATTGTTAATTCAAAAAGTTTGTCACATTCTGGTACATATTCTTTAAGTATTGAGTAAGCAGAAGTGGAGGACGACGATAATAGAGTTTTGGTTGTTAAAATGGGAACATTAGTGAAGAAATTTTCAAACTCAGTTGCCACCTCCACGTCTGCCTTAATATCTACATCATTGATTTTTAGATGGAAGTCACGATTCCGTACTGTCGTTCTTCTCGTTTCTGAATTAATTTATTCCGTTGCTTTAATTTTATTTCCAGAAGATTTTATTTTATTTTTAATGTTTATGGCTTTTGCCGAGGAACAGGCTCTTTTAAAAGTTTTTGAATATTTCCTAACAAATTCTTTAAAAGTTTCATCATGGTTACATGTTTTTTCATGATACAATTCAAACAACCTCTGCCTACTTTTGTAAATACCTGGTGATGCTCAATCACTAAATAGAACGCGGTCACAAACAGGCAATGTTTTTGAGGTGAAAATCTTCCTATACTGTTGAATTGATCATTGAATTTTTGAGGATATTTTGATGAGGATAAATAGTTAAGTGTTAGCTTGATCCGGGTCGTTATGATAAGGCAAACCCGGTAGTTTTTCTATTAAATTATTTTTAAATAGTCCTAAGCGACTTTTACTTACAGGAACAAAACTTACAAGTTTTCTTTGAGCTCTGACTGTTTTCTGAGGGAAAGTGACTAACTGGCCACAGTGATCAGAGTCCAACTCATTTCTAATTAAATGGCTGGAAGGTCTTAAGTTTGTAAAAATATCACAGCCCAAAGAGATCTCGAAAAACTGCAGCAGTTTGCTTGTGTAGCAATCACTAGCGGTACGAGAACTACACCCACTGCCACTCTACAGGCAATGCTTGGACTACCACATCTACACCTCATCGTGCGGACGAGGCAGCCCTGGCCACCGCCGTTAGGCTCTATGTATCAGGAATCCTGAGGAAAGACTTCAGAGTCAAGCATACACGCATTAAGGAAGATGCAATCAAACGACAACCAATGATGGCATCACCCTGCGACAAAGCCCCGAAACTACACTACTTTCAAAGGCCCTACTGCATAATACTCCCAGAAAAACAGTGTGACTACTCAGGCTCGAAAAAGTTGAGAGTATACACCGACGGATCACAGACCGACTTCGGAACCGGAGTCGGAGTTCTCTCACGCGACCATAATATAAATATATCCAGCCCGCTGGGTACGTTCATCACCGTCTGCCAGACGGAGTGTGTGGGCCTTATACAAGCAGATTACGTCATAGAAGCCAGGAGAGTTACGGACTCCCACATACGTATACTCTCCGACTGCGTCTCCGTTCTCTAATCCTTAGGGTTTTTTTTTTTATCTTAACACTAAAATATCACAATGCACTGGAACGTGTAGCGGTATCTAACCGCAACACAGTAACACTACAATGGATAAAAGGAGATCGCTAGGTAACGACGCAGCTGACGAACTAGCTAAGAGAGCATCCAGCCTATCGCACCCATCCCCTTCAACCAGCTACGCAGATACCTACAGGAGTTCACCCACATACAAGCGGAGAACTGTTGTATCTCGACACCAGGCTGCAGGTAGTCCAGGGAAGCTATGCAATCCTTAGATGGCCATGGATAACCACCGACGGCCGCCATGGCCTACGCGCTGTAGCGTTGTGAGCGGCCTCAATTATAATTAGTCGAGTGATGCCTAAAATATCAATTAGTCCACAGTAGATTACTAACCACATCACTAATAACGTGGCACAACACTAATTGTCTAAGGACACTCTGTCATTTCGACTACCGCTTGTCTTCCTGAAGGAAGTGACCCTCAGGACTGTGTGCCCCAACCTAGGGTGAGTTCCACATTAGTGGTATTATAATAATAAGCTATTAATGAACTATCAGCTCAATCTTTGCCATGTATTTTATGCTCGCGTGTTCACCATACTTAACCTCACTTTACATCTGTCATTGTACCACGCTAGCTCTGCTCTTTCTCTCTCTGCCTGTAAGCCGCTGCGATGTGTTAGCTACTACCTACTCTGTTTTCCCCATACCGTACCTTGGTCACTAAAAGGGGGAAGAAGCTGATACATTACATGCGGCCTGCTACTGCTGACATGCGCTTCCTACCGTGCCTTTCAGGGCTCTTTGTACGGGCTCAAGGGCACGCTGACGAAGGCCTGCCTACCTGCGGCCTACCGCCGCGCGCCTGTGCTGACAGGCGATCTCCACGTGCTCCCAATGCCTACCTACGGCCTACCACGATGAGCCTGTGCTGACAGGCGACCTCTACGTGCTGCCGTCGCTAACTACCAGCAGCCTACGAGGGCTGTCCGACCTACCACGGAGCCTGTGCTGAGCAGGCCTCCCACATCTACCATGTGCTACCAAGGACGGTACCCTTCCTTCCTATCCTAAGTTGTGCGAGTGCTCAGATCCAGTGTCAGGACCTAACCCACGACCTAGCCGTGTACTATCTACCTACTACCGTGTTACTACTATCTAAATTATATATGTTAACCTATTCAGCTTTTTTACTATCTACCTCTATTTTCTCTACCCTGCGCAGCCCTAGCCGTTACAATAATGATGGTCCACTTGAGGGACTAAGTATGGAAACCAAACCTCTTAACATAGAACATAATTATAAGATATCCGTAAATAAACTCGATTGCGTTTCTGTAAATAAAGTATTTTATTGTTTTACAAAAGATTGTTTTATAAAAGTAAGTAGGTACTTACTGCTTTACAAAATATAACTTTACCTGTAAATAAAGAAACAACATTCAAAGCCTTTAATTTCACGAATATCGTCTCCTTTAAATCCTTCAGGTATTTTATAGTTTTTCTTAACCTCGAAATCACAATGACATGCAGAACACTGTAGTGTCAGTTCACATCAGTTAGTCATTCATTCCTACCTTCATACAATCTAATCATTCTCACTCGCGCTTGAACAAGCGCGGGTAAATTCAAATTGAAGAAATGATAGTTACATGTAAGTAGGTAATCATTTCCTTACATCCCCCCCCATCGGGGAGACAAAAAAATCATTTTTTTTCATTAAATATCTCCTAAACTGTCGTCTTCAAATGCAGGAGCTGGAACTAGTTTGGTGATGTGGAAGAGATTTGATTCCGATTTTCTGTGTCCTGTATTTATTCTGTATATTGAGTTTGACAGTTTCTCTATTATTTCATAAGGTCCAATCTTCAACTCATCCAGTTTTCTTCTGTTTAATTTATTGCCATTTTCTGCAAATACCATGTCTCCTACTTTGAACTCATAATATTTTCTATTTCTATCAAATAGTTTTTTATTGTAGTTGTGTGATTTTATACTGTTTTTCAGGGCTAATTTTCTATCTCTCAATAATTCGTTTTCTGTTCTTTCTTCTTTTAATTCATGTGGTGTTAATGTTATATGTTTTCCTTGTAACAAGTACACAGGTGCAAAGCCTGTTACGGTATGCTCAGTTTCATTGTACTTTGCCACGCATTTATGTGCTATTGTTGTCCATGCAATTTTTTTATTTTCTTCATTTAACTTGCACCGTATTTTATTAACTAGGGTTTGGTTTAGTCTTTCATTTATTCCATTTGAAAATGGTGTAAGTATTTACTGCTGTGAAAATAATCGGAATATTTTTTTTCTCTAGGAATAGTTTAAAGTCTTTTGAATTTATTCCTGGGTACTGATCTGTTAAAATCATACCAATATTATTATCTTCTGTGACATTTTTGACTAGTTTTATAAAGTCGTTTGTATTCTGTGTTTTTGAATTGACAATGTATGCATATCTAGTATAATGATCCACTAAGAGATGCATGTACTTCTTTGTCGATCTTGAGCCTCCAAATCCACCAATTGTGTCAATGGACATTATTTCAAAAGGTTGTGTGGCTGGTCCTAGATGAGACATTAGTCCAAATTTATCCTGGCCTCTTGATTTGTTCATAATGCAAATTTCACATTCTTTACATATCTTCTTTATATTCTGTCTTAAATTCTTAGCTGTGTAGTATGGTGTGATTTTATTTTGCATTTGTTTAATTCCAATGTGACAGTATTCTTTATGTATTTTTTTGATGAAACTTTTACTGAAGTCTTCTGATAATACTATTTTTTCTTTATTCTTGATTTTCTTGTAGTATATGGAGTGCTTTGATATTAATTTTTTTTTCTCCTTTTGTACGTCTTCGTTATTTTCTTGATCAACAATAATATCCTCCAGTTTTATCCAATTGACCACTTTTAACTGTTCTTCTTCATTTTCATGTGCTTCTAATACAGGATTTCTGCTTAGGCAGTCTGCTTCAAGATTTGTTTTTCCTGGTGCATATTTTATCTCAAAGTCATATTGAGAAAGGTAATATGTCAAGTCTCCGAGTTCTTCATCTGTTCTTGATTTAATGTTCATTTTTTCTAATGGTTTATGATCAGAAAAAACTGTAAATCGTTTACCTATGAGCCAGTGTTGCCAATATTTAACAGCTTCTTTTATTGCCAAGCATTCTAAATAAATGGCTTTTTTCCTTTTCTGTACTTCATTTAGTTTCTTGGAAAAATATGCAACTGGTTTTTCTTTTGTATTTTGTTGTCTCTGTTTCAATACTGCTCCTACGCCTAGTATACTTGCATCTGTGTATATTAGTATAGGCAAGTCTGGGTCAAATATCTCTAAAATAGGTTGAGAACATAGTAGTTGTTTCATTTTTTCAAAGGATTTTTGACATTCTTCTGTCCAAATGAATTTTTGATTCTTCCTTAGTAAGTTGTGTAGTGGATCCAATGTTACTGCAATATTTGGTACATATTCGTTATAAAAATTAATTTTTCCCAAGAATTGTCTCACATTTTTTTGATTTTGTGGTACTGGGAATTGTTGTATTGATATTAAATTATCCTTTACTGGGCGTACTGAATTGTTATGAATAATGTGCCCTAAATATTTCACTGAATCCGATGCGAATGTGCATTTTGAAAATTTCAGTCTAAAGCCTTCCTTCTTTATTGCTTCTAATAATTTTGTTAAATGGCTTATGTGTTCGGGAAAGGATTTTGAGAATAGCAATATATCATCTATGTAATTTACCGTGAATTCCGCAAGTTCGTGTTTTCTTATAATATTACTCAGTATTCTTTGAAATATTGCTGGAGATGTTTTTAGTCCAAATGGTAAACAGGTCCACTGAAAATGGCTATCTTGTGTTACAAATGCTGTTTTTCTTCTGTCTTCGATTCGTAGTGGTATCGACCAAAATGCAGAATTTAAATCCAGTATTGAAAAATATTTGCAATTTCTTGTTTTTAACATCAGATCTTCAATTAAAGGAAAAGGTTGTGACTGTGGAATAACAAGTTTATTCAAATCGCGGAAGTCTATACAAAGTCTTGATTTTCTATTGTCTTCTTTTTTGTATGCCAACGTTACCGGAGCAGCAAATGGACTGTATGATTCCTCAATGAGATTTTTCTCCAATAACTTTGATACTTGACTCTCTATTTCTTTTTTATCCTCAATATTGCATCTGTAAGGTCTTTTACTGCAATATTTATCGACCAATAAATCAATTCTGGCTTCATAATCCCTGACAGTTCCAATGTCGTACTTGTCTTTTGCGAAGATTGATTTGTATTTTTCAATTAAATTTTTTATTTCTGCTTCTTGTTTATATTCGAGCTGGTTTATAGAAATTTTAAATTTAGTTTCATCAACATGTTCGTTAAAGTTCACCATAAACTTGTCACAACTTTTTGTTTTATTTTTTTCCGCTTCCATTTCTGCACTTCTATTTATTTCTTGTGTTTTTTGTGTTATTTCTAGTTTTTCATTTTGGATCAATTTAAATTCTTTAATCATATCCAATCCAATTAAAAAGTCGTAGTTGAAATTGTTCTTGTTAATTACAAACACATTCACTTCTTCTTCTATTTCAAAGATTTTTATTTTCAATTTTACAATTCCATTTGTTTTTTTTACACCATTAATCGTAGTTAACTTCACAGTCTGTGCATTATTTATTTCTTCATCTTTTAACTTTAGTAATTTTGAATTAATTAATGAGATATTTGAACCGGAATCATATACTCCTAATGCATCCAATGTGTTATTTAATGTTAATTTGACTTTGATTAATGGTGGCACTACTAGTTTTTTTGGTCCATATTATTTAATTCAGTTTCTACTTCTGAATTGTTAACAAAATTGATAACATTTTGTTTTTCTCTAATGCCTTCATTTGTTTTATACCAGCATGAGTCTTCTGGATGATATCTATTTCCTTTATTTAGTTTTCTACAAATCTTGCATGGTTCTTTAACCTCTTTTGTTTTTACTACTGAATTGGTACTTTTTTTTTTATCAAAACTTTTTTTGTTAACTAAATGTTCCAAGCTTTTAACTTCATTAAAAAGATCTTTAGTCTCATTTATTTTCTTTCTATCAATCCTGTCTGTTATAAAACTAGGTAGACCTACTGCAATCAGATCAATCAGAGTGCTTTTGTTTATTGTGCTGTCCATTTCTAACAATATTTTTTCTTTTCTTATTGCATACTCTAATAGCGATCCTGTTTTGTATTTAAATTCTATTGCATATCTTATTGGTGTCCAACCTTTATTCTCATACGTATCACAAAAATCTTCCTTCCATTGTTTCCATTTCGAAGTTAACGTAAGTCTTATTAGCATAGAACTGTACCAATTCAAACACGATTTATCCAAAAACAGTCGAAAAATCTCAATTTTTTTTTCATCCTCAACTATTTCAAATCGAGCACATTCTTTTTCAAAAATGGCCATCCATTGAGTTACATTTGTGTTTTCTCCGGTGAATTTCTCAATTACAAATTTGTCCGAGATTTTTTTTAAATTAGTCTGCTTTGGTAATTGTGGATTCATATTTGTAATTTTTTCTAGGATTCTTGACAGTGATTCTTCAGATATACCCTCATTTATTATAGGTTGTGTAGTTGAAGTTGTACTTATCACTTCTTCCAGGAAATAATTCTGAAATTGTATATTGTCATCGTCATCCATGTAAGTCTTTTTTAATTCATCTGATAAAGTTATCCATAAACACCTTTTCTCATGTCTCTTTTGCAATGTATTTTTTAATGTTTTATAAGTCTCAGTTTCCATTAATTTTCCATGGTGTTTTATTGACTGCAGTTCTTGTGGTATTAGGTAAACTTTACCTTCTTTTGTGGTTATTGAGGTTACTGCCAGTACATTTGTTTTTTTTTTCATCGAAACTTTTAATTGTAAACTCAAATTTTAGTTTATCCATTTCTGTAAAATGTCCTTTGCAAGGAATGTTGTTTTATAAGATATCCGTAAATAAACTCGATTGCGTTTCTGTAAATAAAGTATTTTATTGTTTTACAAAAGATTGTTTTATAAAAGTAAGTAGGTACTTACTGCTTTACAAAATATAACTTTACCTGTAAATAAAGAAACAACATTCAAAGCCTTTAATTTCACGAATATCGTCTCCTTTAAATCCTTCAGGTATTTTATAGTTTTTCTTAACCTCGAAATCACAATGACATGCAGAACACTGTAGTGTCAGTTCACATCAGTTAGTCATTCATTCCTACCTTCATACAATCTAATCATTCTCACTCGCGCTTGAACAAGCGCGGGTAAATTCAAATTGAAGAAATGATAGTTACATGTAAGTAGGTAATCATTTCCTTACATAATTATCATGGAAGTATGGATTATTCAAGATTCGTACCACATAAACTCACGCCTTCTTCCCATGGGGGTAGGCAGAAACTACAGAACGCCACCTGCTACGATCCTTACATACTTCTTTTGCCTCGTTTACGTTCATACATCTGGTCATACACGCACGCCGGTTGCGAGTACTACACACCTGGCCTTTCTGAAGAACTTCACCAATAAGGTCAGTGTATGTCCTCCTAGGGCGTCCCCGCCCGGCCTTTCCCTTGACATTAGCCTCGTAAATACATTTTGTTAGTCGCCTTTCATTCATCCTCTCAACATGCCCAAACCATCTCAGCATACCCTTTTCAATTTTTGTCACTACATCTTCTTTTAAATCACACCGCTGTCTTATCACATCATTCCTCAGCCTATCATTCATAGTCAGACCACACATGCTTCGCAAGGAACGCATTTCCACAGCATTTATTCTACTTTCATGTTGTTTTTGCCACACCCAACATTCACTTCCATACATAAGCGTGGGCACCAGCACACCATTGTGAACAGCCAGTCGAGCCTTTTTAGACATCGACTGGCTGGTCACAATCGCATGTATAGCACCATTCACTTTGTTTCCTGCGTTTACTCTCCTTTCCACATCTCCATCAATCTTCCCATCCCTTGTGAACAGACTCCCCAAATATATAAACTCACTTACTTGCTCCACACTCTTATCATTTATTTTCACATCACACACCGATACATCCTCTCCTCTTTCAAACACCATGACCTTCGTCTTATTCACATTTATATTCATTCCTTTCATCTTATATGCTTCATTCATCATAGTCACCATGTCTTGCAACTGTTCTGCTGACGATGCAAGAAGAACTTGATCATCTGCGTAAATAAGGCATTTGACAGGCAACTCATTCATCCTCAATCCGCACTCACCCTCTTTCACATCTGTCAGACAACTATCCATGTACAAGTTGAACAGCCACGGTGACGCTACACAACCCTGTCTAACACCCCTTGAGATGCAGAACCAGTTCGTGTATGCCCCATTTATCCTAACACAAGCACTGGAATCTTTGTATAAAGATTTCAGTGCCCGTACCAAGCGCCAGTCCACACCGTACTTGGATAGTGTCGACCACAGTTCTTCCCTCCACACACTGTCATAGGCCTTCTCCAAATCAACAAAAGCACAATATTTTCGCTCAGGAAAATGTATGAAACTTAAGTGGGTAATTAAAAATTCTACATTAGTTATTTAAAAAATGTTGAAAACACTAGGTGTATTGTGAAAAAAAACACTAGGTGTAAACTGCAAAAATTGGGAGCAAAAAAGTTCAATATGTTCATAAAAATGTATTTCTTAAAAAGGAGCTTTTTTAGTAAAATCTCATTATGATATAGGTAGGTAAGATATAAGTGTACTTACTTATTAAAAGATTTAAGTCAATAAAAATCCAAAATGATGGCAATAATTTAATATTTACAAGGAAAACAATTTAATTTCTACATATTTTCCTAATTTATCACTTATTCTCACACGTTACTCAGTTACTACTCAACCTTTTGCAAACAGCCAAACCAAGGACGCTATAATCAATCTTCAGGATATGTATTTTAGATTGCCGCATTTATCTTTCTAGGCGGTGGTTGTCAACGCTGTTCAGCGCAGGCAGTTTTCATACATTTTGCCAAACCAGCGCTTGTCCGGCATCGGCAAGCGCTGGCATATCGGTGCCGAAACGTAGTATTATATTATCTGCGGTGCCGGTAACCAGCGGTTTACAGGAAAGCGGCCTTTTTTTTTGGGGGGGAAATTATCAAATAACTTCTCCCGCTCTGGGTGGAGCGGGAGGGCGTATCTCTTACTGACAAAAACCCACCCGTGTTCCTTCAGTTGCCATGTTGCCAGGGGCCACGGTATCCCTTTCGGACTTTTCCGCAACCCCGGACAGGAAAGCGGCCTAACCCTGCGTCCTATATTTAAAAACGATCGTCGCGTTTATATATCGATGGTGGAAATTAGAAATGTCGTAAGGGACAGGGAATACAATGTCTCTTACGAAATTTGAAATTTCCACCGTCGATATGTCATTTCTTGTTCGGTGAATCTTTTTTTTTTTTTTTTGGGTGGGAAATTATCAAATAACTTCTCCCGCTCTGGGTGGAGCGGGAGGGCGTGTCAGACTCTTACTGACTAAAACCCACCCGTGTTCCTTCCTATGCCATGTTGCCGGAGGGCCACGATATCCCTATCGGCCCATATTCGCAGCCCCGACAGGCATTGGCCCTAGCGGACCCCGTCAATTCTGCTGACATCTCTTTGAGGCGCGCGTGGAACACAACGCGCCGTCGACCCGGGCTTGGTCCTTATCGGACGGCGAGCTACCCATTGCTCACTGTCCGCAAGCCCGCGCTTACGGTGGCCGGAAATCTTCTTGTGATTCCCGACGCCCAGGGCGTCTCCTCCTGCGGCGGTTAGGGGCGCGAGGGCGCGAAATTTGCCTCTCCCTCACGCGCTCCGTCTCCTCCTTCGCGAGCATTACTGCTTCGCAGAAAGAGGTGACGGCCTCCCATTTCCTCTCGCTCCGTAGCATGGCCCGAATCAGGGCCGGACGCGAGAGATCACCGCCACCAATCGCATCCACGAGGACACGGCGATGCCCTGCCCAAGCCGGGCAGACCTCCACCGTATGCTCCACCGTGTCCTCCGGGCGATCCACACAGTGACGACACCCGGGCGTTTCCTACCGCTTTATCCTAAACAGGTACCTCCCGAAACAGCCGTGCCCGGTGAGTACCTGCGTCAAGCGGAAGGTGAGGACGCCGTGGCACCTCTCTAGCCACTCCTCAAAGAGGGGTCTTATCGCCGCAATTGTGGCGTGCCCAGCGCTGGGTTGCGACAATCGCACTCTCCATTCCGCCATGAGATCCCGCCGGAGCTCTGTCCGCTGTGCCGCGACTTCTTGCGGCATCGGAGTTAAGCCCCGGCGCTTCGCCTCCTCGCGCCACTCCCAAATGTGCGCGAGGACCTTTGCCTCCAGATCCCATGGCGGTAGGAGGCTCGCCGCCTCGCAGGAGACCGTGCGGTATCCTCGGGCCAGCCGGATGGCCATGACCCTTTGGGACGCGTTCAGCCGGCGGCCTGGCTGCCGCCTCAATGAAGGCGCCCACACCGGCGCCCCGTAAAGGGCCATGGACCGCACGATCCCCGCGTAGAGCCTACGGCAGGAGGCGTTTGGACCTCCCAGATTGGGCAGGAGCCGCTTCAAGGCAGCCCCGGCCCGGTCCAGTCTGGGAGCCAAACGTCGGAAATACTCCACGAAGTTCCACCGGCTATCGAGGACGAGTCCCAGATACTTCATCGTCGACTCGACGCCGATGTGAACCCCTCCCGCCAATACCTGGGAACCCGACGGTGGCGCACTACGAGGACCATAGAAACCCATGGCCTCGGACTTGTGCAGGGCCACCTCGAGTCCCAGCTGCCGGATTCTGTCGACGATTGTCGCAACCCCGCGTGTCGCTAAGTCGGCCGCCGCCTGGTACGACCTCCCCTGCGCCAGGACCAGCGTGTCGTCAGCGTAACAAACGACGCTGTCGCCAGTAGGGAGGTCGGCGCGCAGCACCCAGTCGTATCCGATGTCCCACAGATGCGGCCCCAGGACCGATCCCTGTGGGACACCGCACGACATCCCTCGCTGGTTCCACTCTCCTTAGTGACCGGGGTAGATGGCAGCCCTGTGCGTCAAATAGGCCTCGACCACACGACAGAGGTAGATCGGCATCCGGTGATACCGAAGTGCCTCCCTGATGCAACTCCAGGGCAGGGTGTTGAAGGCATTGGCGATGTCTAGCGACACCGCCAAGACGACCCCACCCCGGGCCACAGCATCCCCCGTCGTGAGGGCCCGCACGCGCATGATGGCGTCCACCGTAGAGCGCCCCCTGCGGAAACCGAATTGGCTCTCCGCCAGATCCGGCCCCACCCGCACCAGCTGCCCGACGAGGCGGTCCGCAATGACTCTTTCAAAGAGCTTGCCCACCTCGTCGAGCAGCACAATGGGCCGATAGGCGGACGGAGAGTCCGCTGGGCGCCCCGGCTTCCTGATGAGGACCAGTTTCCCAGTCTTCCAGCAAAGTGGGTTCGGTGACCCTGAACGCCGCGCTGACAGAGTACGCTTACCGTTTTCTGAACAAAAAGAGACATAATGACCGCATGAAAATCTGTCTTTTTCACCGGTATTTAACATTAAAAGGTGACAAAAAACGCTCTGTATTTTGACCGTTCACCGCTTGGGCGCTTGCCAAGCAAACAAGCCAGCAAAACCGAAGCTTTAGACACACACAAGCCGATCACGAGACACACGCTTTTGAGCCAATTTGATTTAGACCTTGGTCCTTAGTCAGAAATTATCCTTGGAAGAAGCCTTTTCGATATTGATTTCTTTTTAGCGCAAGTAAGAAATTGTGCACTTTTATAATTTCTAACGTGACGATGTTATTGTAGACGTTTACGTCCATGTCCATAAAATCGGAAATTTAAAAACGTCTTCATATATTTCCATACATTTCATTTACCTGTGCTATCGTGATGCCATGATAAACGTCACGTTAGAAATTACAAAACGCTCATCATTAGCTCTCTTATAATACCTGTCACCGACATTATGTCATAAGTAAACAACAATATTAATAATAAAAATATTTACAGTCTAATGGGCCTACCACACGCTCATGCTTCACCACAGTTTTGCCTGCGCAGGCCGGCTTGTACACGGAACACTGAGCGTGTGGTTGGTAAAACTGTGTCGCGCGCAAACCCCACCGCGCGGCCTGCGCACTTTTCGACTTGTTTGAAATTTTGCCTGCGCAAGCCCGGCCTGCGCGTACTTGCCTGTGCGTGTGGTTGGGCGTTCAGTGTTCTAGCCGCAGTCTAGGTGAGTCGTCGTTCGGTGAATACGTGGTCTTCCGTCACTCAAAAACCGGCTAAGTGCGTATCGGACCACGCACAATGAAGGGTTCCGTAGTTAGGGTGAATTTATCCCAAATACAAACTTAACATTGTAGTTGAAAAACATGTTCTCCTATACTTCCAACTGTAAATGTAAATTAGTAGAGATTTACTATGTTTTTTTAAGACCATAGACTTTTTATAGGTTTTCCTTTAATCTATGACTAAAGAACCATTCTCTGTATTTTTTTCCAAAGTTTAGGTACAGTAGTTTCAAAGATGGGAATGGTGAATTTTCATCTATTTTCTTAAATAAATTGAAATGTATATATTTTAAAAATAAATTATAAAAATAAATTATTTTGAGATCCTCGCAATAAGCGCTTTCATTTGATATGTCACATGGTACAGTTTGTAATTTTTATTTTCCCCCAAAAGTGACCGCCACATTCAAAATTCATTTATTTACGTTACACATCCGTATTTGGGTCACAGAAATACATATGTGTACCAAATTTCAAATTAATCGATCCATTAGATTCGGAACAAATTGGCTGTGACAGGCGGACTGACAGACAGACACACGAGAGATCGTATACTTAAGGGTTCCGTTTTTCTTTTGACGTATGGCACCCTAAATAAAAATAGCCGATTTGCGTACGCACAATCGCGAGTTCATGTCTGAATTAATAAGTCTATACAAATCTCTGCTTGCACTCTGGAAAATTAAATCGAAGGATTATTCCGATCGAAATAAAAATAACTAGGGCATGCCTACGAAAAAGTTATAAATAAAATGAAAGAGGAACATTTTTTATTAAAGGAGAAAGAAGAAATAGTTCTTCATAAGGAAACATGTCTCTACGCCGACGATTTCGACAAGACTGTGGCTTGCGCGTACTTAACTGTGCCGTGTGGTAACGCCGTCCGCGTACAGTTTTTTCGTGCGAGAAGCCTGCGCAGGCATAACTGTGGTGAAGCTTGAGCGTGTGGTAGGCCTATAACTCTGGTAAGAATCGAGCAACTAAATATATAGGTAGGTACAGTCAACCGCGTGCACATAGTAACAATTTGACATTGACAACGCCTTTGTGTCGTGTCTGTAAGGGTGGTTTCGTATAATTCAAAAAGTGTAACTATAGCAGATATCTATTCTGTCAGTGTACCTGTACTACACCACTGCATACCTACTAATTTGCTAACTCTTTGATAAGTATATTGTGCAACGGTACAAGGTTCTTTTGGCGCGTGGCCTACGTCGGAACTAAAGCCGCCATCTTGTTTTTTCAAAAACCATTTCTGAGACAATTTTACAAAATGTTAATACCAATAACGCCCCATGTGAAAATCATTCAGGCACCAAAGGAACCTTGTAGCACTATAAACAGTAATGTTTTTACTAACAGTTTTCAAACACTTCAACAGATGGCGCTGATTTAAACTATCTCTTCATAAGCGGTTGAGTGCTTAATACTTCTTTAATTTTTATCTTCTCACTATGAAAAGCGATGTCTTTTCTTCTCGCACAGATCCAGTGGCAGTAGAGAAGTCTTGCTGAATGCGCCAGAAGGAGAAGACCAGCAACTACTAGGACTACTTGTACACTCAAGAGGATGTAGGGAGCGTAGATGTGGATCAACCTTAGGTTATATATTTGATCATCTTGCATTCTTGGTTGTACCTGGAAACAGGGGAAGATGTTAGTAGTGACACCAGCAAATGTAGACCTAGAACTTTTAATAGCGGCTAAACACATCACTTGCTCTACAGAGCATAAATGAGGCACAGATAAAAGAAAATGGGCAAAAGTGGTCACAATATCCACCACTAACTATGTAACTAATATGTGAATAGTGTAGGTGTCTAAGTACAAGTTAGCTCTTATTTAATAGATAGTGGTGGACATTTGGACCAAGCCCCTAACATTTTTGTCCAATGAAGAGGCGCAACTACGGCTGCTAAAATGAGGATCCTAAACACACGGTCAGGGAAAATTGACACAATACGCCAATTTGCCGTGTTATAGCCATTTTATACAACTGTCAAAGACTGATAGTTTCGATTTGAATATACGGTCAATTTAAGTTGGTAGAATATTGATATAGTTGGTGAAATGAATTTGAATGAATTTGAATTTGATATCTCTAATACTACGATAGATAGTTCTCTACAAGTCATGTTTTTGGAATAGTTATTAAATAAGCTAACACATTTTAAATAGATTAGTCCAGTTTTATCTTATAATATGTCATCAGTTCTAGGTTGAAATCAAGGTTAGGAATTTTTCCCAGTAAGGATAAACTTGAAGTACAAGTAGACACTCACAATTTTAAAGTAGCCGACGGGCAAGAACATGTCAGAGAACCTGCTGATCTTAGGATTGAAGTCCACGTCGCGCACCAAAACGTTCAGTTGTACGGAGAACTTCGTCGTCATCACCAGGCCGATTACCTGGAAGAAGTAAATAAATTGATCAGAAAACTACAACGCTACACAGATTTGAATATCACAGCTTGTACAAAATCCAACAAGAAAATCTAAATAAACATTTAAATACACATACGGGTACCTACGTTTTCAAAGCCTTAGCTTGAATAGGATTATCAAAAAGTATCTTCTTTCTTAACCATGAATTCAGCAAATCTTCAGAGTATGAGTAAGAAAACTGACTGAATACAATTTATTTATTCCAACTCTTATGTTAAGTTACCCTCATCAGTTCAGTGCTGGATAAAGACTATATTGTTTATCTAAAGCTTCAATATTACTTACAGGTTCTATGATGACGACACTGCCATGCTGCTCCTCGTTAGGAGTCATACCCTCGACGCGCTCGTATAACAACGGGTTCACATCCAGGAAGTGAGCGTTTGACAAGACCACTGGCAGACCTAAGACAGTGTTCACAAAATTAATAGAAAAAAACACCGTAAATTGCAAGTTATTCCATTAAATTGATACACCATCTTGATTATGGAAATATTTGCATATGAATCCGAAAAATTGTGTCCATTTAGCTGCGATCAAGAACAAAACAGATATAAAAAACCCTCCTTTTTTGGCTTCGCTGCAGTTGCGTGATTATGTGATAAAAAAATACCCACCTCAACAGGAGATCTTACTACAGCGATGCTGCCTAAAGTACTCAAAAGGCGTGATGATATATAGATAAATATAGACTTAGCACAGACAGCAGTACAGCACCAGATCAAATTATCTTACTCACCATAAAAACAAGGCGACAAATCCGAAATCCCATCATAGCACACCCCTTTACTGCACAAACATTCATTATCAGGTATCTTGCTAAAGCTCCTGTTGGTGAACTTGTAAGCCATGCCCTCGACTCCGATGTCCATGGTCTTTTGACCCACGTACTCCAACTCCATGAACCGGCAGAGCACGTTGCGGTAGATCTTCAGGGGCCGGTCGGGGGACATCTCCGGGGGGTAGACGATACCCTCAAAACTGTCATTGAAGCTGTTGCAGGATGAGCTGGGAAATAAGAAATTTGGGTGTTGAAAAGATGAAAGATGAGATAACTGAGTATCCTTGGCTGATAAGATCGCCGATACAGATTTTTTTAAGTAGTATCATGCTACATTATGTAAAACTAAATAGATTCGTGGTAACAATATTAGCCAGAGATTTGGCTCTGGAACCAATTGCTTAAGGTGCGCTAAACGAACTTCAGTGCCTTATAATTTACGGTTTTTTAATCATTTATCGGGGTTCAACGATACACTTTTTACCTTATTTAAGGTTTTGAGTGAATTGACATTATCTGAATTCTCATGACAATTATAAAGTCTATATTTACCTTGTTTCCGGGTATCCCCAATTTGGAAGACCTCCAATACCATTGACAGACTTGATCATGAACTTGTCCTCATCTTTGGCACTTACTTCTACCCTGATTGGTGCTTTTTCATCGTACAACTGGGAACATATACTTAATGTGTAAGTGTCTGTATAATCAGCAAGTGGCTGGATGTACAGTAAGCGTTCAAAAATGCATAGGCACGCTAAGAGTCGTATTGCTGTGAACACGCGGTGTAGTCCGTACATTTTTATGTGTAAACAGTCAGACGTCTGTGGTGTGTGTGCCGTACACACACCACAGACGTCTGACGCAGAGAACGCAGTTTTGCACTACACACTGTCGTATGGCGCCGCACTTTATTAAACAAAAATATATTTCCATCACTTTTGTTAGACACGCATCATACGTGTGACCTTGGCCAGGGTATGGCATTGCTAAAATTCGAAAGTAAATTATATGTGCAGATAGCAGAAGGCGTTAAGCGTTGGTCTTAGATTCAAGATGGCTAAGGTTCTAATCTCGTAAATCACAGCGCTGTTTTTGCAAATATTATTATTTGTGTTTGCAATAATAATATTTTTTAAATATTGCTGCCTCTTTATTAAGTTGTTATTGCAATAAAGGGTTTAGTATAAAAAATGCGTGATATGTGATAGTAAAATTAAAAAATATTTATTCGTTGTATTTATTTTACTTAAGTACAGTTAACAAACTGCTACAATTATTTATCATTACTTCAGCTGAATAAGATTTGAAATAGACGTCTGGAAACTTAGAAGCAATTTGTATTATTTTGACATAATTTAAATTTTGAAATGTTTTACATTTTAAATGTATTTTTTTTACCATAAATATAAAGCTTTGATCATGGGCGAAGTAATTAAGCAATAAATAAGAATATTAGACTACTTAAAATGTAAAACTGGATTTTCAGTAGCCGTGTGTTCGGCTTCGACTGTTGGATGGTCTGTCAACTGTTGCTGTTCCTCATATTCGTTCTTACTTTGAGAATCGTAAAAGTCGTTTTCATTAGTCTCTACTAAATCTCGGGTCTTTAAGTACTTCAGGTGTTTCCTGGATTATCTCACTATCTTGTCCTAATGGTGCTAAGTGTCGATTAGAGGTAGTTGATTCTCGACCATCTGCAAGACGCACATAGGAATAATCCGGATTTACATGAAGTAACGTCACCTCCTCAACGACTTGCTGAAATTTATTAGTAAGCACATGTTTTGATTCTGTCAACCAAGTAGGTATAGAGACTCCATTCGATGATCGTCTAGTATGCGTAAACATCCGTTAATGCGGCGTACGTAGACCGTATGGAATGTAAAGCTTGAGGAAGAACGTGTTCCCAATTTTCTATTGCTAGGTTGCGTGAACGTAGAGCCAATTGGATTGATTTCCATAGAGTCCTATTAAAACGTTCTACTTGGCCGTTTCCTCTTGGATTGTATGGAGTGGTTCTACTTGAAGCAATACCTCGTGAATTTAATAAATTCTTTATTTCTGTCGATACGAATGAAGTTCCTCTATCTGAATGAAGGTAAGATGGCATGCCAAATAACATAAATATCTCATTCAAATGTTTTATTACCGTTGTAGAACTCATATCACTGCACGAGAACGCAAACGGGAAACGTGAATATTCATCAATTACAGTCAATATATATATATTTTTTTGTATTAGATAGTACAGGACCTTTAAAGTCTATACTTAATCTTTCCATAGTAGAAGTTGGTTTTATTAAGGTTGGATCTGGTAAGTCAGATCTGTAGAATTTCGGTTTTATTTCGGAACATATCCGACAGGAATTAGTCATATTCCTAATTTCTTCAGTAGAATAAGGCTATTTTTTAGACTTACCCAGTGATTCATGCGCATTATTCTTGGGTGACACAAAGCTTCATGCAATGAAATTAGTTTTTCAGTTCGTACTGGTACCGAAGCACAAACTCGCGAAAGTGCGTCAGCCACATCATTCGGGACGGTACACTATGTCGTACTTGAACGGTGCTAAGTTCAAGCGCCATCGCTGTATTTTCTCATTCTTTATTTTGCTCGTCAGTTTATTATCAAACATGAATGATACAGAAAGTTGGTCAGTAATGAGGCGAAATGATTTGCCAATGAGAAAATGACGCCATTTCTTTAACGATTCCACTATAGCGTAAGCTTCTTTCTCTATAGCTGAGTGGTTAAGTTCGCTATTATTTAGCATTCTGGAAAAAATGCAACCGGTCGATTACATTGTGACAAAGTTGCTGCGATAGAATGATCTGTTTCCACGGTGAATGGTGCATTGTGATCGATAGCGTGAACAGCTGATTTTACAATATCAGATTTTAGTCTTTCGAAACTTATTCATTTTTCAATGGAAACATTTGTGTATGAGCGAGAGCATGAACTCTTTCTGAGAAATTTGGGATCCATTTGCTATAATGTGCAAACATTCCTATTGTTTTTCTCAGTGATGGCACATCGCATGGTGGTGGCAAACTCAATAGTGGCCTTAAGCGTTCCTCATCTGGCTTAATAACGTGGTTCTCTACATTGTATCCCAGAATGTTAATAGAATATTGGGAAAACTTACTCTTTTCTTTATTGAGAGTTAGGCCATATTTTTGAACTGCTGTTACAAATCTCTTGAAGTTTTCATCATGTTTATCTTGATTTATTTCACATACCGTAATGTCATCTAAATACGCATACGTTACTTTTAGCTCTTCTTTGCGAATAACCCCGTCTATGGTTTTTTGGAAACTTGACACTCCATTAGTGACACCAAATGGAATACGCCGAAATTGGTAAAGATTTCCAAGTGCTTCAAAAGCAGTAAAGTGACGCTCCTTTGGCAGAATCGGGACTTGATGATATGCACTTTGTAAGTCTATAGCGCTAAACACACGATATTTTGATATCTGTGACACCATTTCTTCTATGTTTGGAAGTGGGTATGCATCTAAATATGTATGTGTATTTATTGTTCGAGAATAATCGATAACGATACGTTTCTTATGATTAGTATTCTGTGAAATGAGGACTTGAGCTCTCCAGGGTGACATACTCTCTTCAATAATTCCCTCAGCCGAAAGTTTTCTTATTTCATCTCCAATAAACTTTTTATCATCCTCACTGTATCTTCGAGATTTTATGGCGATAGGATTGCATTCGGGAGAAACATTCAAAAACAAAGGCACTGGAGGTACAAATACCGCAGCAGCACTGCATACCTTAATTGGATCTTTTGATCCTCCAAAAGAGAACTCAAGTGAAGAATGCTTCTCTAGTACGTCATGACCAATAATAAGATCAGTGCACAGGTTCTTTACATTGAGTAAATTCAGACCTTCATAATTATGATCTCCAATTTTAGCCGAGACGCAGATTTGTCCCTCTACTTGAGATGTCAGTGTAGTTGAAGCCATTGAAATCGTATGGTTACAAGGTCTCTTCTTTAATCGACACAATTTAAATAAGGCTTCATTCATAAAGCTGATAGAACTGCCCGTATCAATTAATGCTTGGGCACGAATTCCCTGGATGTAGGCTGTTACAGTTGCTTTCTTAAGAGAATCCGGTGATGCTGCTACTATACATGCAGAACTGTTATTACTTGTATCTTGCTTAACTTTCTAGCTAAGCAAGATATTATAATAAGAAAATACTGTTGCGGCTGTCAAATAGGGCCTGGGACATTGTTTGACACCGGGGCTTGAGCGGTTAAAAAAATACTGAAAGTCACGTTCCGGCGCGAGCAAACGTCAGTCTACAAAGCGAAAAAAATCAAATATTACTGTACAGTAATATTTCGTTTTTTTTTGTGGTTTTTGTGTGTAAATCGACGGGAAGTGGTGTTATTGTTTGTATAGTGGCCGGTTGATATTAAATACTATTTTGTTCTTGAAACTGTTTATTTCTTATTAATTATACGATTACAAAATATCAGTACCTTCATCTCTGTGCAAGCCCCGGAAGAGAGAGAGTGTTGCCCGCATACAAAAATATAAATGTTCCATAGTGTCATGGTTATTCTAACACGCCTCCTTACATTTATATTTTATTTATTTAGTAATATTCACTTGACATACTATAATGAACTTATAACAAAGTATTTACTTAAAACCTTTTCTTTACCTATTAAAACTAACACTTTTACATTTATTTGCTTTAGTTAATACTAGACAACATCTATTATATTTATGTTTTTTTTAATTTCACATGTATTTATATATTTATCTCAACTCTTATATACCTACACCCATTCTGTCTTTACATACCATTTATTTAAACTAGTAGCTTGCACACTCTTTAACTTGTTTTATTTATTTTAAATACTAACAAAATATAAAAGTAAACTTAAAAGCTTTCTTATTTATTTATAAAATTAACTTTCTTATTTATTTGCATTATATAAGTTTTACAGAACTTAAGAAATTTAATTTTTCCCAAAGATTTGGTAAATATGTCTGCAACATTTGAATCTGAATCAATTTTTACAATCTCAATAATTTTATTCTTATAGTTTTCATAAACATAATGATATTGTACTTCAATGTGTTTAGAGTTCTTAGTAAAATTACCATATTTAGCTATAGCAAGAGCTCCAGAGTTATCTTCATAAATTCTAATTGATCTACAGATCTTAATAAATATATCACTTATTACATTTTTAAGAGATTTATCTCAGTTACAGCGTCAGATAATGCAACATATTCTGCAAAGGTAGATGACTTGGTAACACAACTTTGTTTTTTAGATTTCCAATAAATTGGATTCCCAAATAACTCAATAATAAAACCTGCAGTTGACTTTCTATCAGTGATATCCCCTGCCCAATCGGCATCTACGTAACAATTTACAATATTATCTATTATCAGTTTTAAGACTTTATCATAATCATACTCAATATCTATACCAATATTGGTATAGATATTGAGTATGATTATGATAACTCTAAATTCAAAATGAAGGATTTAGGTAAAGTGAAAAGCTCCTCATTAGCATCCTTCATTTTGAATTTATTATTCAATTGTTTCTTAATATCATTAATTACTTTTACATTTCCACAACAAATTATTAAATCGTCGACAAACAAAAGTACATAGACGGTTACATTGTTTTCCCTTTTTGCATAAAGACAATAATCATATTTGCTTCTATAGAAACCAAGTTTTTTTATAAAATCGTTAAAATATTCATACCAAGCTCTTGGACTTTCTTTTAAACCATACAATGCTTTATGTAATTTATAAACTTTATTTGAAACCTCATTGTAGCCTTGAGGCTATTTAACTTAAACTTCTGATACTACTTTACCATTTAAAAAGGCTGTTTCTACATCCATTTGATGAATATGTAAACTATACTGACAAGAATAAGATAATAACAATTTTAATGTTTGCATTTTGGCAACAGGTGAGTAAGTATCATCAATATTATCCTTTTGTTGAAAACCTCTAACTACTAAGCGGCCTTTAAAAATGTTACCTAGTTTTTTCTTGTAAACCCACTTCACATCTAGAATCTCTTTCCCCTCTGGTTTACTCACTAGTGTCCATGTGTCATTTTTGACAAGACTGGTCATCTCACAGTCCATTGCATCTTTCCATTGATTAGCCTCATCACATTGTATCGCCTCCTGAAATGAACCTGGAATCATAGCATCACAAAAATTTGCACAAATACAGTGATATCCGAACTCTTCATCAAATCTGACTGGACGTTTGGTTTGACTCTTTGTTCTTCCTTGTTCCTTATTTTCATTGTTTTCATCATTCTCAAGGTTTTCATCATGACTTGGATCAATTATTTGAGTTTCTTCCGGTAAGTTATTTTCTATTATTTCTTCTTGTCTTTCTTCCTCTACATCTGTATCTTCACTGTTGCCCATGCACATAACATCTTCTTCTAAAACATCAACATGTCTGGCAACTATTATTTTATTATTTATTAATACTTTATAATCAATTTCAACATATCCAAGTAATATTCCTAATTCTGCCTTTTTATCCCATTTTGATTTTCTCTTTTCTTCCGGTATTCTGACATAAACTTTTCTTCCATATAATTTTAATTCTTTTAGTGATGGTTTCTTATTGAAAAATATCTCATAGGGTTTTTTCTCACTATAGTATTTGCCAAACTCCTGTTTTTTAGATAAGCTACTGCTTTAATCACTTCCGGCCAGTAGCATCTATTTACTTTTGCTTCTGCTAGTAAACATCGAGCCATATCCATTATAGTCCTGTTATATCTCTCTGCAGTTCCGTTCAACTCGTGTACATATGCTAGGCATGCCTTTATCATTATTCCTTTTTCTCTTGCAAAACTATACATCTTACTGTTCATATATTCTTTTCCATTGTCACATCTTAATTCTCTTATCATTTTTCCAGTTAAATTTTGAACTGCATTTGTATATTCTATAAAGCAATCTGCGACTTGATCCTTTGTCTTAATACAATAAACTTTTTCCAATTTGCTATAATCATCTATGAAGGTTACGAAGTATTTTTCACCACCGTATCCAGTTGTGTTATGTGGCCCATTGACATCTGTATGAACAATCTCTAATATATCTTCAGCTCTTCTTCTATTATTTTTAAAAGGTAAGTTATGCATTTTGTTCTCAATACAAATAGCACACTTCGTGTATTCTGAATCTATTTCTTTAGGTATTCCTTCAAGCAACTGATTTTTACACATAATATTCAAATATTTAAAGTTGACATGTCCAAGTGTACGATGTAATTTTTCTTTCACTGTCAATATTCTGTTACTCACATTTGCTTGTATATTACTATTTCCGATGTAACTGATCACTCTGTATAACCTCTCCTCTTTTTGTGCTATTGCCATTAATTTTCCATTTGGATTGTACATTTTTGCCCAATGTCCTTTTGATACTACTGTGCTACTATTATCTGTGATCCTTGCATAACTCAATAAATTTGCTTTCATTTCTTTTACATAAAACACATTTCTCACAGTTACATATGATCTTGAACCATAAACAGAAAAATATAGTTTGATATCACCAACCTTTGCTCTCTTCTAGCATTCTTCCATCACCAACTTTGACTTTAACTGGATTTTTCAATATTACTGACCTTTCAAAATACTCGTCACTATTTATAGCCCCTCCGCTGTCAAAGGTCACGTGACCACACACTAAAATTGGTGTCCGGTCAAGGGTCAAAGGGCAGGGCCACTTGAGATTAAAATGACGATATCTCAAAAGTTTTGTATGCGAGCTGTTTTTATAACTTATGTCGTTGGAATCGTAATGAAAGAAGCTTACACTTTAAAATTGGATGTGTACGGTTTTTTTTTCGCAATAATTGTTAATTTTAATGTAAACACAGGGAATGGGGCTTTTCCCAATTTTTCGAACAAAATAAATTTATTAAAAAAAAAAAAAGAAAAAAAAAAGTTTTTATGTTGTTTGCTTTAAGATTCACTATTTCCCATTAATAAATAAAAAAAAACATACATCCCATACATTTTTTTCAAACCACAAGCAATAAAATATTATTACAAAGTTCCGGCGGCCGTCGTGTAACTCGACACCGTAAACAAAGAATCGTTTTTATGTACCTGTTTTTATTCGTAGAAACTCAAACAAAGCAGCATTATCGTAGCTTATCTATTGTTTAGGCCACATGTTATCGCAGACAGAGTGTTAACTGTTAAAATTATCACTTTTTACATCACTGAACTTGAAACCAAAACAAAACACAACCGCAAAAAAAAACGCTCACACTTTGGGTCACTTGAGATTTATCGTTGCACTATATTCAAATCTAAATGAACATTCTACTAACTTATGTATTCTACTAATGAATAAACACAACACAAAGGCTTGTTGCCTAACATAAACATTTAAAATATCAACAAAAACTAAATGTAAACACGTCCGTCGCCATTTGTGCACTGCGCATTCCCCACAGACTTTTTAAAACGATCATTCCGGCGCGAAATCGTTTCCAGATGTTTGACATGTGATGTTATATGCCTTTCCTTATCCTTTCCCTACACTTTGTTTATGTTAAAACAGGAATGTGGTCTGTGCATCCACTGTCCAATAACCATGTAACTTCATTCATACTTGGTTTATTTTCACCCGAACTTGATGTAATGTTGCTTTGAATAACTGAGGTGTGGAAATTATGTTGTTCATTCTGTGTATTTGATGCACTGTGATTAAAGTTTCTTCCTCGACCACGATTATTGAATCCATGACCACGTCCCCGATAAGTTGAATGACCTTGACCTCTTCCTCTATTATAATTCGTACCTCTATTCGGTTGTCCTCGATTGTACAAACAGTTACGTTTCATATGGCCTGGTTTCCCACAAATTAAACATAGGTTTGAGCTTGGGGCTGACTTTGTTTCGGTCTTAAATGCATTTGACTACTGGAACTTCTGACTTTTCTGGTGTTGTGATTTGTTTTTCTGCCAACTATTTTAGTTTTATCTTGCTCATTAGGTATTCTATTGTTCTGTCTTCTTTTGGTAATATATCTACCAAGTCACCAATGTGACTATATTCATTTGGCAATGCTCTCAACATATAATTTAATTTATCATTTTCGCTAATAGTAGCACCAGCCTGTTTTAATGCGTTTACTGATTTTTCAAATTCGTCGAAAAATTTATTCAGTTCCGCATAGTTTTTAATTTCAAATTTTCAAGGTTATTTCTGTAAACAATTTGTAATGATGTCGAGGCCTTCAAATACATCGAATCGAATTTGCAAATAATGTCATAAGCCGACTCACATTCCGCTATGTATTCTGTTTATTGGTTATCGCCCCATAAATATAATTAGTGGCTTGCACATCCTTTTCTAGTTTATTGGTTATAACCTCGTTGCATTTTTTAAATTGTAGATATTTTATCAATCGGATTTTCCAATTGGCATATTCCTTGCCGTCAAATACCGGTATCATAATTTGGTTATTGGCACGCTCCATTTTCTTTGTTTACTTTCACTTTGTACGTAACTTTTTTAATCTTGTCAAAATTTCGTAATCGTTGTTGTATTTCTATTAACCGCATTCTGATACCATGTTTGTATAGTGGCCGGTTGATATTAAATACTATTTTGTTCTTGAAACTGTTTATTTCTTATTAATTATACGATTACAAAATATCAGTACCTTCATCTCTGTGCAAGCCCCGGAAGAGAGAGAGTGTTGCCCGCATACAAACATATAAATGTACCATAGTGTCATGGTTATTTTAACAGTTATTTTCATTTTTAAGTAGATATTACGTCGTTGTAGATAATTTTTGCAGTAAATAACATCATATTATACCTATTTTGACCAAACCAAAAAGTGTAAACAAACATGTGAGTGTAGTTGGGATCAATTTATCCCAAGAACAAACTTTAAAATTGTAGTTGAAAAACATGTTCTCCCATACGTTCCAACTGCAAATGTAAGTTGGCCGAGCATACTTAGTTGTGATAGTTTTTCTTTTAACTTCGTTATAGGTATATTATATACTACTGCCGTGATTTTTTTCACATATCCATAAGCAACCATTTCGCTGGCATCAGGACAACACTTGAGTATGACAAAAAATAGCACTTTAATAATTATAAAATATAAACGGAGGACAAAAAACATGGTAAATATCCCGTTTTAAATAACTTTAGAGGAATATTAATTGTTGTAAAAAAGTTTGTGCTCGCGAGGTCTACTGTTCGTAGAACTACTAGTTTTAAAACCATAGAAACTCCAATGAGTTTCCATATCACCACACTGTTTCTCGCCCAAGACCTGACACGAATATGGAACCTGAATTACACGAACTTACCAGCTTACTACGGAGCCATCTCTGTGTCAACTGTGGCGTGGATACAGGAAGACTTAAGAGATTTTCCTTAAGCAATGCGGAAGTTCGGTTTATATTTTAGCAATGGATTGCACCACAACAATTAAGTTACTTTATGAACATACAAGGTAAATACTCAGCAACTTTTACGTCGGGCGTCACTTGGCCAAAACCTCTTTATCAAATGGGCATTTCCCTTTTTAGGCAAAATAAAACCTAAAAAAAAATGCATTTCTCGTTGACCTATTACCTAAACCTAAACCTATTTTTTTATTGTTTATCTACTACATAGTTGTATTAACTTAGGGCAAATGGCCAATTTAAAAAAATACAGTATGTTAAATAACAGAGGGCGTTCCCTTAAACTCGTTAATAGATTTAAATAAAAATATCAGCATAAAAAAATAAGTATAAAAAAATCCGAATTAAAAAAATTTAATAATTGACAATAAATTCGAAACGTCCTGTTTAAAATCAAAATAGTAGCGCGGAATAGTACCTAGCGTAGTGGCGTTGCACAAACCGGCAACATCGCAATTTTTGTGTCGCGTGCGGCGCGTATGCCGAGCGTGTTACCTACCGAGCCGGCCGGGGACGCGCGCGGGGCGGCGCGGCGCGGCGGCGGGCGGCGGCGGCGCGGCGGTTCTGAATGGCGAGCGGCGACTTTGATAAAGGCGGCAAAGTTAATTTAAAAGACAGTGAAATGCACGTCGTCGGGTTGTTATCAGTAGAATTAAACATTTAAGTATGTTTAGATTTAGCAATAACATTTAACTACCCGTCTCAAATGGCCGGCTGACAAAGGAAAGCGTCACTGAACGCGCCCCTTGGGCTTGAAAGGACCTATTCGCAAACATAGTAAAAACATAAATTCATGTACCTATCTAAGCCACGTTTCAATAATATCAAAATACAGGGTACAGAGAATTATTCTGCACGGCCGCTACGTCGTCATCGGCGTCCGTCGTCGCGAGCTCGCGGCCACAAAATAAACAGATACAAGTACAGAAGGTCCACTCACGGAACTAGTACACAAGACACGGTGGTACCGACTTAAGGCTCTTTCAAACAGGCGCGACACGCGACGCGACACAAAGGCACCGCTCGTCGCGCGACGAGTGGTGTCTTTGTGTCGCGTCGCGTGTCGCGCTGGTCTGCACAAGCCTTTACAGTGTTAATAAGATAAAATAAATTGTATCTAAAAAATAACGTACCTACGCTAATAAATAGTGGGCGGTTAAGTTTAGAGAAAGTTTCATTTAATTATTTAAATCACAGTTTAGGCTAGCTTTTAAATCATAATGATGGTATTGCACGTTAGTAAGTGAATGTTTACTGCAATGTCATAGAAATTAAAAAAATAACTTTTTGCATTTGTAATAAGTAGTACTTGCGTTTATTCATTGCAATAGTAACAACACAGTAGTAACACGCTCGTTGAACGGGGTACTCCCTGAGCGAGTGTAAAAGCAATTTAACAAAGAGTGGGCCTTCTGAACTTATTTATTTTGTGACACAGTCGTTTAGTGTCTTTTAGGTATTATGATGTTTAAAAACGTACCTAGATTTTGAACTGCAATATGCTGACCTCCTCTCTCTACACATTGTTGCAATCGCGGACGGTTATTTTGGTGCACTCGTCGCAATAAAAGCGCAATAAAAGCACGCCGATTCCACATGCGCGTAAATAGGCTTTCTTCTGACCAAATGACATTTTCGATGAAGTGGGTGTCCTCCGCGCTTCACTGCAGTGCCCGCTGGCAATACCTACGTTAACAAGCGCGCGAAATCAGCTGGACCAAGCAACGCTTGCACTTTTTGAAGTGAGTACGGATGCTGTTAGTTTTTCTGACGTGACTAGTGTTCACCAGGCGGCCGGCCCTTCTAGTGCTTGAACCGAGCTCCTCCTCAAAATGCCTTAGCACGTTTTCTTCCTGCCGCACAGAGATCACGGGTCGGGGGCCACCAGAACTACGCGGCACTACTGGTTCATTGTTACGGAGACGCACCAGGGCACTCAGGGAATTCCGCGGTTGATTTGCATTGGGGTACCTCTCAGCATACCTCCTCAGAGCACATGCACCATCATAATTACACTCAGCATAAATGAGCACTATGAAAACATACTCCTGAGCACTGTACTGATAACGCGCCATTTTTCATACACGAATGACGAAAGAACACAACATGTTGCATTGCGAAAATAAATGCACATCCGGCCAGCGCGCGAGATTAGTTCCGAATAAAATTAGATGGACATTCGGGGGGCAGGGGGCGGGGCTAGGTGCATCAAATAGATCGCCGCACAGCGCACGTGGCCCTTCATTCATAAGTTGGTAATTTGCGACATTGCCGTTCTTACACTTTTGAATGACATGTACGCGTGTACAGAGTGTTGCTTTTAAGTATCAATTTAATATTTTTTGTGAATATTTTATTATAAAAAGTAAAAAAATCATTTTGTTTTTGAATGGTAATATTTTTTTTAGCATGTATGGATGCTATACTATTGCGGGTTAACGGGAACGCCTTTCGTTAGTTAACATACTGTATAACTCGTTGCCGTTGATGGATATAGTCCAGCGATGTATTATACTTTGGAACGAGCCCAATTTCGAGCCGGGTGCAGAAGAGACGCTGAAAACTATTTTCCGTGGAGACAGTACAGCTGTTCGTGTCAAATATCAGGGAGATGCCATCGTACAGAGGACACCTATATTATCTTGAGCAATCAAGATATTTTTCCGAAGACTAGTGCGTTCGAAACTAAAATGTTGCGCTTTATATGGAAGACAGCGTCTTATCAAGAAAAAGTCACATCCTTTGGCTATGTTTTATGTGTTTCTTAAGTATAATAATACTAGCCTTTTCCCGCAGCTTCGCTCGCGTGGAAGTCGGAAATTATCTTATGGAAACGTACCACCGGGATAAAAAGTGTCCTAGTGTTAATCCAGGCTTTAAACTATCTGTCTGCCTCATCCAAATCCTAGTAGTAGCATAACATAATGATTGAATACTTTGAACAAAAACAACATGAAAGTAGAATAAATCCTGTGGAAATGCGTTCTTTGCGAAGCATGTGTGGTCTGACTATGAATGATAGGCTGAGGAATGATGTGATAAGACAGCGGTGTGATTTAAAAGAAGATGTAGTAACAAAAATTTAAAAGGGTATGCTGTGATGGTTTGGGCATGTTGAGAGGATGAATGAAAGGCGACCAACAAAATGTATTTACAAGGCTGATGTAAAGGGAAAGGCCGGTCGGGGATGCCCTAGGAGGACATATACTGACCTTATTGGTGATGTGTCGTTCTGTAGTTTCTGCCTACCCCCATGGGAAGAAGGCGTGAGTTTTTGTATGTCTATGTATGTGAATACTATCGTGAATTCATGCAAGCCTAGTACTTTTTGTGCCAAATTTCAAGTTTATTAACTCAAGGTTGTTCAAATTTCAAGATGTTTCATACAAACAAAATCCCCCCTTTTTCACCCCCTTAGGGGTAGAATTTCGGAAAATCCTTTCTTATCGGATGCCTACGTCATTCTTTGTATGACGTAGGCATCCGATAAGAAAGGATTCTGACACACCCTCCAAGTTTCAGGTCTCTACAATCAGCGGTTTAGGCTGTGCATTGATACTAGGCGGCGGCCGACTTAGCGACATGCGGGGTTGCGACAATCGTCGACAGAATCCGGCAGCTGGGACTCGAGGTGGCCCTGCACAAGTCCGAGGCCATGGGTTTTTATGGTCCTCGTAGTGCGCCACCATCGGGTTCCCAGGTATTGGCGGGAGGGGTTCACATCGGCGTCGAGTCGACGATGAAGTATCTGGGACTCGTCCTCGACAGCCGGTGGAACTTCGTGGAGCATTTCCGACGTTTGGCTCCCAGACTAGACCGGGCCGGGGCTACCTTGAAGCGGCTCCTGCCCAATCTGGGAGGTCCAAACGCCTCCTGCCGGAGGCTCTACGCGGGGATCGTGCGGTCCATGGCCCTTTACGGGGCGCCGGTGTGGGCGCCTTCATTGAGGCGGCAGCCAGGCCGCCGGCTGAACGCGTCCCAAAGGGTCATGGCCATCCGGCTGGCCCGAGGACACCGCACGGTCTCCTGCGAGGCGGCGAGCCTCCTTGCCGGAGTACCGCCATGGGATCTGGAGGCAAAGGTCCTCGCGCACATTTGGGAGTGGCGCGAGGAGGTGAAACGCCGGGGCTTAACTCCGATGCCGCAAGAAGTCGCGGCACAGCGGACAGAGCTCCGGCGGGATCTCATGGCGAAATGGAGAGTGCGATTGTCGCAACCCAGAGCTGGGCACGCCACAATTGCGGCGATAAGACCCCTCTTTGAGGAGTGGCTAGAGAGGCGCCACGGCGTCCTCACCTTCCGCCTGACCCAGGTACTCACCGGACACGGCTGTTTCGGGAGGTACCTGTTCAGGATAAAGCGGTAGGAAACGCCCGGGTGTCGTCACTGTGTGGATCGCCCGGAGGACACGGTGGAGCATACGGTGGAGGTCTGCCCGGCTTGGGCAGGGCATCGCCGTGTCCTCGTGGAAGCGATCGGCGGCGGTGATCTCTCGCATCCGGCCCTGATTCGGGCCATGCTACGGAGCGAGAGGAAATGGGAGGCCGTCACCTCTTTCTGCGAAGCAGTAATGCTCGCGAAGGAGGAGACGAAGCGCGTGAGGGAGAGGCAAATTTCGCGCCCTCGCGCCCCTAACCGCCGCAAGAGGAGACGCCCTGGGCGTCGGGAATCACAGGAAGATTTCCGGCCACCGTAGGCGCGGGCTTGTGGACGGTGAGCAATGGGTAGCTCGCCGTCCGATAACGCGGTCGACGGCGCGTTGTGTTCCACGCGCGCCTCAAAGAGATGTCAGCAGAATTGACGGGGTCCGCTAGGGCCAATGCCTGCCGGGGCTGCGAATATGGGCCGATAGGGATATCGTGGCCCCCCGGCAACATGGCAACGGAAGGAACACGGGTGGGTTTTAGTCAGTAAGAGTCTGACACGCCCTCCCGCTCCACCCAGAGCGGGAGAAGTTATTTGATAATTTCCCAGCCAAAAAAAAGGCTGTGCATTGATCCGTCAGTCAGTCATTCAGGACAAAGCATTTTATATATATAGATAAAGCCTAAGAATAATATTAGTTTTGAAAAATGGGAATTGGGTATTATACATAAAAAACTTGTGTGATTTTAATAAAGTTTAATCAAATGATATATAAAAAAATACAATAGACGTGTATATATTTAGTAACTGTTACTAATTAATTAATTAGTTTCCATTAATTGGATATATTTAGTAACCTGTTCCGCTTAGCTAATTAGCTAAGCGGAACAGGTTACTAAATATATACACGTCTATTGTATTTTATAATGGATTTCCGCAAGGTCACGCCCGAATCAAAGCAAACGAGTCAAAATGCTGCCGCCTCGGTTTTTAACAAATAAATATTTTTTTCAATTTCCTTAAGACGAAGGTTTTGTTTATTCAACTCACTTTTATCGTTACTTTGTTTCTGTTTAACGACCGAGATAAAGTCAAATGGATTGGGCACGTGAATAACAAGTTGCTTCAAGTAGAATATGTTATACCATAACATATTGTCCAAAGTAAAATCTGATGATTTATTAAATAAAACAAAATCAAATAGATAACGAATATCATTAAATATTTCACTGAAAAAATTGAAAAAGGTCGTCGAGAAAGTCCACTTAAACCATCCGTCATAACATGATGTAGGTACAGGTCTTAATCTTCTTTCAAGAAAAAAACAATCAAAATTTTTCTTTTCGCCCATTGGTCTATTGAATTGTTTTAAAATATTGTGCTCCCGTAACTGAGATCTACGATAATCAGCTGTAGCAGGTAAATTAACCCAATTATTCCTGTGAATACAATACTTCATATTTGCCACTGTCACTGTGGTCTCTATCGAACATTCCGTTGATAGATACGGATTCGCTGCGATCGTCTCTTGAGCTTCTGTTGGATATGTCTGGGACTGTAGAAACGTTTCTGGGATGTGGGCTGAGTTTATGGAACTTCCTACAAATCTTATCAGAGAGAATGCGGTCGCGTTTGCATACACTTCTGGTGGTTTGACCGGAGATATTATTTCTGCTTCCTCTGGGTCCTCGTTCTGAATTGAGACGTGGTTTGTAAGTAGCAGCAATACCATAATTTTGAAAATCATAGCCGGTGTAACTACGCTCTTCATCAATGAATAATTCAACTTCTTCGGGCCAATCAACACAACACACTCTTTTGGTAATAGTATACACAGCACTATTGAAATAATTAGCAGTATCAGTACCAGGATTTAAAACTGGTGTTGCAAGTACACCAATATGTATTTAAGGTTGATTTATGAATGTTCCGTGTTCTCCGCAGTGTGTATTTATAAACGTGTATGCATCTATAGATTAACAGTAGTTATGTTTTACACGATTTTTTTATTTAAATGCAATTTCTTTTATGACCGCGCTCATAAAAATAATCGCATTGTGTTTTTTTATCACGTCTACAGTCTTATCGAAAAATTTTATTTGCCCATGCTATAGAATGTTTAAAAGCTTTTTAGAGAGTAGACCATTAAGCTTTAAAGTGATAATTTTTATTAGAGTCAAGTGTCCCTCCCCCTCCTGCCAGCTAAATGGCTGGTTTATGTGAAAAAAAATCACAGCAGTAGTATTTTATAACGAAATTAAAAGTTTAATTTTTTTTTGTTTTTTTTTTTAATTTTTTATATTTATATTTTAACAAATCTCGGGACCATGGGTCCCGGTCCTTTGGAAGGCGTACGAGGGGCCGAAGCGAACTCGCAGAGGCCCCTTAAACGTTTTTAATGAAATGAGGTACCAACCGACGATTATCCCTGTTCGCACTATGCAAGTGCAGCCAAGGACAACCCCCGGTTGGTGTAGGTATTGTAAGATATGGAAACAAAGATGTCGGACTATGGGTTTGGGTTGCTAAAGTGGACTGATCACCTGGAACTATGGAAGGCAGTTTGATTACATTAATTATTTTAAATTTTATTTGGCTTTAGTAAATATTGGTTGGTATTGAGGTTATAGCTTAAGTATTCATTTTCTTTATTAACCATTGATATGCATGTAAAAATAAATTACAATTGATTAATTAATTATTAATAATACATTTAATTGACATCATTTACAATTATGATGAAATATGGCATTACTAGCCCTTTATAATTAACCATTGACATGCATGTAAAAATAAATAATTGATTAATTAATTATTTATTAATACATTTAATTGACATTATTTACTCGAACGTGACTTTGTATTGTATTAATTCAGAATTATTGCTAAAAACTTAATATATTTGTACACCAATTTCATTGGTAGGACATAGAGCTCGACTAAAATGTATAAATAAGACCTTTATTGTAATACCTGTGTTCACAAATAAAGATTGATTGATTGATTAAAAGTAATAATTTTTTTCATTATTATTATTTTATGTCTTTAACATATCTCGGGACCCTGGGGTCCCGGACCTTTGGAAGGCGTACGAGGGGCCGAAGCCAACTCGTAGAGGCCCCTTAGACAATTTTATATGGAATGAGGCACCAACCGACGATTATCCTTGTATGCACTATGCAAGTGCACCCAAGGACAACCCCCGGTTGGTGTAGGACTATTACAGAATATGGAAACAAATCTATTGGACTATGGGTTTGGGTGGCTTAAGTTGACTGGTGACCTGGAACTATGGAAGGACTATGGCCCCTGCCTAATCAATGTTTTATATGTACACGGATAAAATGGCAGGGGGCGACTTGCACACTCAATAATGGGCCCCCGAAAACGGTCGTTAGCACATAGTGTCGTAGCGACAAAGGGGCAACACGTCCTGAGGTGCTTATGAGGAGTGGAGAGGTATTCCACGGCTATCAGGACAATCCCGGAAGTACGGTCAAGATCCTTACCAGCATCTTACTGGAATACTTCCTTCCTCCGAGCACGTTTGCTCTTGCGAATCTCCACTCAAGCCGGCCAATAAAGGCGAGAATGAGGTGGGAGCTCTGTTCCTCGTCAGTGCTCACTCCAGCCGGCCAATAAAGGCAAGCCAGAGGTGAGGAACAAGATTTCTTCGGGGAGATAGGGTCCGTGGGGTCGCTACTGCCCAACAGCTCGCCACATGCTGCCCTGCGGGTTTTTGTATCTCTCTTGGTCTGGCTCTTCACCCTAGACCTGTTTCGGCAAAGTAAACTTTACCGGCACAGACCCAGAGTTCGGAGCGCGCAAGCCCCACCACGACGTCAACAATTGAAAAGAAGATTGAAACTAAACCTCAAATTTTAATCCTAAAATTATAATATTGCTAAAATAATATTAAACATTTTCGGTCTATCTGCAAGAAATACGACAAACACCATATTAAATCGTGCTTAAAAAATTCGTTGCCATAAATTCATGCAATAACGAATCTGTTGTTTATTAAGTTGGTATGATCAATATTTTAAAGTCAAAAACGGTTTTCTAGCTGGTCTTCAGTGATGCAAGCCTTCAGAGTGCACGGCGAACGGTTCATAATGACGTGTTTAATAATTCAGCAAAATATCTCGTTGGTATGAAACCATTTGTTTCATAGTCATTCACCATTTAACGTCGCTGCACCTCGATAATAAGCCTCTTCCTCATATCTCTTAACCCTCACAGTATTTCTATAGAACAAAGAATAACATTGTATTTATTACACATAATACCTAATTATTTATCATTCACTAATTGAATTAAACCTCATAATGAATTTAAAACTTTAAAGGCATCTTCTGTCTCAACAATACCTCTGTTCTATCAACAATACCTTTGATTAAGATTTATGTTTAGTAAAATATGAAATATTTAAATGATAACACTCACACTTAGACCGGTTTCATTAGATATTTGTGTAAATAACATTCACTTTTACGCAGCGCAGTAATATTTATCTCCCTTCAATATTTATTGACTGCATTTTGAAAATAATAACCACAACACCGCTAATAGCTAAATACTCGTCACCAACATTATCCACGAACCAACAAAGTTCTATTAAGTGAATACTCGCTGTCTATAGAAGAAGGTCGTAAGTCAAACCGAAGCGTCAGTCTATTGCTTTGTGAGATTGCCTATGGACTTTTGGTCGGTACTGTACGTAAGAAGTTAAAAATATAAGCCAGCTATTTTGTCAACCGCAGTTTTGCCCAAGAATTTTGCTTGGTTTAGAGAACTTTTTTTTTTTTAAGGTCTATCTTAAGAAGAAAAAGGAAGGAAGTGCTTTGTATCTCAATCTCCAGCCTCCAGTCTACCACGACTTCTTCTGTAATCACCAGCTTATAAAAACTCACCCTATCTAACAGGCCCAAGGTATCAAAGGTGATCCACCCCGGTAGGATATTGTTGCCCAGGCTGATAAGAGGTTCGTCGTACCCCCACAGGTAGTCATAGGCCGACATCTGAACAGTGGCGTTGCTTCCCAGTCGGGAGGTTAGCATGTTGAACCCCACTTTGGTGAAATAACCGTAGTTGGACACTGCTGATGCCATGCTCTGTAAACAGAAGGTTTTAATCGTTTTTAAAGTTGTGAAATGTTTGGTAGGACGCGTTCTTCAGCTAAAACAAACAGCTCCTCTAACAGTACGGCCATACCAATACATTCGACATTGTGTCATGTGGGCTATGCGCCGAAAAGAGTCGGCTGTTGTAGACATACTATCGCTCAGTATAAACTCCCAAAAAAAGAAAAAAAAAAGTAAATTCAAAATACTGGAGATACTCGTTGGAATACAAATCACTACCCATGAACAATGTTTACAAGTAGATACTGCTGCGCACCGAAGCTAATAAGTTAAGCTAAAATGCAGGTATTGACTACACTGATTCGCTTTGCTACTGTTTACATCATCATTAAAAAAGTCTTAAAAATGAAATATAAGTAAAACTCTTTTATTGAACTAAAAAGTACAAAATAAAACCTTCGTAAACATGGACCATATTTTCTTAATAGCATGAGGCTTATCTTTAGATGCAAGAAGGAGGTTCACGCCTAAAGCTTTAAAAAAAAAATATATAGGTACCTATGTTATGACTGTATAGTATGTATTATAATGTCCCATACAAAACTTTAACGCCTACTCGACACAAATGTCCCATACATTTGTGTCGAGTAGGCGTTAAAGTTTTGTATTTGACTGATATTTCTTTCGCGATTACGATATTTCGAACTTCGAACGAAAGAAAGTTATTCAGTTTGATGGTCTCTACCATAACCTTAAATATGACCACATCTTTCTGATACATGCTGTATTTATGGACCATTGAGGTATATAAATAGCACAGTTTTATTGGACTCCCACATACTTACTGACTGCGAAACATCAAATGAGTCGTATACTACTCCGTATAAACTATCGAGGAATGTTGACAGAACTGTCACTGACTTGGTATTAGCCTCAGAAATGAAGGAGACATAGCTCAACTGACACTTGAACTGGAAAGTACGGAAAATGAATTGGGAAATGTATTATTAGAAAACACCGATCTACATAAACAAATAAACAAGCTATCTACAGAAAACGAAACGTTGAAATCTTTGTGCCACCGTATTCCGAAGTCCTGGCACAAGTACTAAGAAGAAGAAAAAAGCTCTGTTATAACAACGCAACGTAAGTTCTACACCATCCTCTCCATCTTCATCCACATTGAACGTCGAGACCAATGACTTCGGCAATATGTTGCGTTTAAAATAGGAAATTATGTCCCTTCAACAGCAATTAAAGGTCGCAGAAAAGGAGATTGCAACCCTTACAGAGCGCATTGGAATATTAATGCAACGTAGCCAAAATGCCTGTGAAACTGTCATTCAGAAACCGAGGCGGGATACTGAGAACATCGCTAGTGTTAAGACTTGCACTGCTGCAAATCGCAACATGTGATTCTGGAGAAGAAGATATTTATTTTTGGTACTCAGCGTTGTGTTGGGCTTGCGGCCGCAATCTCACATTCGAGAACAAACACACAATACGAAAAATACAGAGTTGTCGCCGAAACGAAGCCAAATGCACCATGTACCGAAATAATAACGAACTATAGAAATGTCAAATTGACAACAGACGACAAACTTGTAATTTGCGTAGGTGAAAATGACCATAACTTAAACTTAATTTTATCTCAATTGCAAATTATATTAGATACATTTAAAAATAATACTATCATTGTACTAAACGTCGTAAATAACGTGTACCTGAATGTCAATAAATTAAACTATTGTTTAAAAAATATTTGTAGTCGGTATAAAAAATTTCACTTTGTCGAACAAGCACACACAATACTATCCGAGATTTGTTACTCATTAAATTACCTTATAGATTGTAATGATTATAGTGATAAATATTTGAACCCTAGCGAAATTCGAAAGAAATTGGCGAGTAACAAATCTAGTTTAAAATTGAACATTGGTTTACAGGAACCTAAAAAAGATACAATTCCATATTACTTTAAAGTACAAAGTCGTCTTGAAAATGCAAACACTCCTGAATGTAACACCTCTACACAATCCAATGCAAATAGCCAGAAGGGTACTATACCCTATTATTTTTCAGTTCTAAACAAGAGCGGCTCATTTTTTCGTGTCTAAAACCACCACGCACCATTTCAGAATATTTCATCAAAATATAGCTAGTGTATTATCCAAACAAGAGTTACTAGAAATAACTATTCAAGAATTAAAAGAAGTGAATAATGATCCAGACGTAATATGTTTATCTGAAACTTTTATAAAAAAAAGGCTTTGAAAATTATGTCAAAATATATAACTATAAAATGGCTTCCAACTTCCGTAGAGAAAAGCAGAGGAGCGGCACTTGTTTATTAGTAAAAAAAGGATTAAATTATAAGGAGTTATCGTTCATCAAAAGTCATGCAACACAAAATACGTTTGAAGCCTGCGGCATAGAGCTAATGTGTGGCAAATTAGTAGTTATATATGTTTATAGAACACCTCAATCTGATCCAAATCAGTTTTTAACTAAATTGCATAAACTTTTACACGATTTGCTAAAGAAATATAAATCTAAAGTAAATGTAGTCGTAACCGGTGATTTCAATATAAATACGCTAAAAAAAGGTAATATTACAAATGAGTTGCAAGACTTGTGCAACAATTTTAATTTGAAGATCCACATCAATGTTCGCACACGTAAACTGTCTTGTATTGACCATATTTTGAGCAACATTGCCAATGCAACTGCAACGGTACTACCTCTGCATCTTTCAGATCATGACACAGCACAAATGCTAAGCTTTCCTACTAAACATAAACCACGAAATGCACCAATATACTACATTTATAAAAGAGATTATAACTTAGAAAATATCCGGAAATTTAAAAAAATGCTTGCAAAACCTTTCTTGGTCCGATATCTATCAAAATACCGGTGCAAAATCCGCATTCAGTGAATTTCATGAATTGGTGTGCCTATTCTACAAACTCTATTTTCCCAAGGTACGAGTTAAAGTAAACAGTAATAATAAAAATACTCAAAAGTTGATTAGCAAAGGTCTAAGGCAAAGTTGCAAAACTAAACGGAGACTGCATTACCAGTACTATAAAACTAAAAATCCTACTAATCAAAATTAATATAATAATTATTCCAATTTCCTAAAGAAATGCATTTACGGTTCAAAAAAGAATGCAAACATAAAATATATTAACACACAGGATAACAAATGCAAAGCTACTTGGACTCTCATTAAAAATGAAATAAATAATAATACCCCTAAAGACAACATAGAAAAAATAAAGTTAATTGATACCGTAATTATAGATCCTGTAGAAATGGCTTCTATGTTCAACGACCATTATGTAAATTTAACCCATGTACAAACTCAACAAATTGCTGGCCAAAGTTTTATGTTTCTCAAACCTATGCCAGAAAGAGAGGTGCGACAGGAAATAATCTCTCTGCACAACACCACAGCAGAGGGCTATGATGAAATTAGCACAAAAATCATAAAAGCCTGCTGTAATGAACTGACTGGTATCTTAACTCATTTAATCAATTTGTCATTTTTGGCAGGAATTTTTCCCGATAAATTAAAACTGTTCATTATAAAGCCGTTATTCAAAAAGAGAGACAAACTTGATATCAATAATTATAGACCTATAACTTTAATACCTATTTTGTCTAAAATATACGAAAAATGTATGTATAAAAGACTTATTGATTTCTGCTATAAGTTCTAAACAATAAGTAACGAGCAGTTTGGATTTCAAAAGAACAAATCCGTATCATTAGCCATTTTCTCTCTTATGAAAGAAATACTTTCGAATATTAACAATAATCACCTGACAACTGGTCTTTTCTTTGATTTATCGAAAGCCTTCGATCTGATGTCACAGGATATATTGCTAGATAAGTTAGAGACTATCAGAATTAGGGGACCTGCACTCCAGTGGATATCGTTCTATTTAAGTAATAGGCAACAACGTGTTATTATCAATAAAATGACTAAAAATAAAGACATGACTCCCTACTCCTAAGAATATAAATTTAATAAATATGGCGTTCCACAGGGAAGCGTACTAGGCCCAATATTATTTATTTTATATATAAATGACATTATACAAATAACTAAGCATAAATGCATATTATTTGCCGACGATGTATCTATTTTAGTGACATCTGATAAAAAGAATAGTACCATTACAGATCATGAGTTGGATATTAATAATACAATAGACACATTATTGCATTGGCTTGACATGAACCATTTAAAAAGAAATTTAGATAAATCCGTTTACATTCAATTTAATCAATCGAATAAGCTTGAGCGACTTCAAAACTTTTGCATAAGATTTATATTTGGCCTGCGTAAATATGATCACATTTCTGAATTTCGTACAAAGCTCAAGTGGCTTCCCATACGTCTTCGCCGGAATTCTCATATCTTATTTCAGCTCTACAGTATTCTGTTCAATCCTACAAACCCCTCTTATCTTAAAGAACGTTTCAAGTTCCTTCATGACACACATAATAGATATCTGAGGTCATCGGAAAATTTGAGTCTTGAGATGCCGATGCATTCCACCGGCTTTTATGACAAATCTTTTACAGTTCAAGCAGTACGGTTATGGAATGCCTTGCCCGTGTCGATAAGGCGTGCTCAAACTTTGTCCACTTTTAAAATTCTGGTAAAAAAACACTTCCTCTCTCCTTAAACATCATCATTACATATATTTCCTTGCTCTTGTTTCATGTTTATAATTTTATGTATATCTGTTATTTATCTAATATGTCTATGTATATATTTAAATAGGTAATTATATGCTTTATGTATCTGTGTATCTGTTGTATATTTAAATGGTACACCACTGACTACCTGCAGTATTGTCTCTCCTTTTCCATTTAAATCCATCCAAAGGTTGTCTGTAAAAGATCGCTTTTAGCGATAAGACCGCCCATTGTGTCACCTAATGTAAAATTTCTAAATTAATGTTTGTAATTTTTTTTGGTGTACATAATAAAGAATATTCTATTCTATTCTATTCTAATAATAATAAATACAATATCAAAATTAATATAAATAAAATCAATGAAGTAACACATACAAAGTTCTTAGGTGTAATAATAGATAAAGATATTAACTGGAAACAACACGTAGGATAACATTAGCACTAGAATTAATCAATTCGTGTATGCATTGAAACAAGTAAAAAATGTAATAAATGTAAAAACTGCTATTATAATTCATACCACGCGTATGTAGAATCTTTACTACGCTATGGTCTTGTAATGTGGGGAAATAGTACTGATCTGAACAGAGCATTTGTCGCTCAAAAAAAGTGCATAAGAGCAATATGTGGCCTTCAACCTGATGAGTCATGTCGACCAGTGTTTAAAAGAAGTAGTCCACTTAGAGCACCCGTCCGAATAGCACCTGCGATTAAAATTTTATTTTTATATTTTTGTCCACGAAGAGCACCTATGACTCAGCAGCCTACTGCTGGGATGTATTTATTTTACAAGACGTTATTAAATGAAAGATATCGATAAAAATCACTAGAATACTTATTAATTACACATACTTACGTACATACGAAATTTGTCTAGGCGACATTTAAAAATGAAAAATAATAAAAATCACTATGAAAATAATTATTAATCTTACCAAATAATAACACTTCTTATTTTTAACCGACTTCCAAAAAGGAGGAGGTTATATGTTCGTAGCGTATGTTTTTTTTTTTTTTAAGTCTACCGATTTCTCGGTCAATTGTGGACCGCTTTTAAAAATTATTTTTTGTTTGATAGGGTATGCTTTCGAGGTAGTTCCATATAAATTTGATTAAATTTGCTTTGACAGTTTTTGAGTTAGCTTCAATAATATGTATTTTTTCCCACTTAGTATGTGGATAATAATGATAAGTTCCTGTCACTGTTATTTACATAGCAGGTAGTGGTATTCGAATTTGTGTGCGGTAGGTACCAACCACAACAAAAAAAAAAAAAACTTTTTACAATAAAAATGGGTTATGGGGACCTATACTTTTTTTGTTTTTATTCGATTGGATCAACAAACAGCTACATCATGCAATATTACACACAGAAAAATATTAATAACTTAAGTAATAATGTAGCCCACAGCGCTGTTCACAGATTACCATTAATAAATAAAACCTTAAAGTCACTAGGAGGTGAACTGTGCATGCATGTCAGTTACACTAATATTATAAAAACAGAAAAAAGAAGTACTATAAAACAACAACAAACAATTAGTCCGAGAGCTCAAGTGTCTCATACAAAAGGCTACGAAACATTTTCAAAGAGCATGTAAATATGTCAATGTGTTCGAATGCTTCATTGTAGGTTGCTGCCATTCGCCGAACTGGTGAACGTAGACCAGTGTTAGATCGACAGGTACCTACTGCAAAGAGTTTGCCTGCACGCACCTGCCGTCTATGGACAGTTCTGGGAACTGCATAGCACAATACATTATTTAAATCTTTACAGTCAAAATTGCCATTAACAATGTTATACACTGTCATTGCTTCTAATTGTTTACGTCTAGAGCTAAGTGTCAAAAACTTGTATTTACTGAGCAACTGGTTATACTGTAGATAAGTTTTGTGACACCTGTAGTGCATTGCACGAAGAAATCTACGTTGGACGTTTTCTATCATGTCAATGTATTTGCCATAGCATATTCGAGTTGGGAACGGACTAGGGTTTTATACAGGCAGAGGTACGAAGAGATACGTTTAAAGTCATGAGTGGATCTCATTATAAATCCATACATCTTATATGCTTTATTTACAATTTGTTCGATATGCAAATCCAAGCAGAATTTTGAGTCGAGCAATATGCCAAGATCACGAACCGAATTTACTTCATTTAATAGACCATTACATAATGAGTAAGAAAACCTTATGATGTTTTTGTTTTTGGTAAAATTTAGGTAGTTGCACTTGGGAATGCTCAGATGGAGCTTACTACTGTAACAATAGTCCGTCAGTCGATCCAAGTCCTCTTGGAGAAGATAGCAATCCTGAATGCTATGAATAGGTCTGTATACTTTAAGGTCATCAGCATATAACAAAAATTTTGAATGATGAAGACATATACCTATATTATTTATAAAGACAATTAATAAAAGAGGACCGAGAATGGAGCCTTGTGGGACACCAGATGTAACCCGAGTAGTAAGAGAGTTGTATCCGTTAATAACAACCCGCTGACAAAGGTTAGTGATATATGAAATGAACCATCGCAACAAGTTACCACGAATACCATTGAAAGCTACTTAGCAGATTACTCGTTTCCCATTCTCTTGGTAATCTATAATTATAACATAATTAGTTTTTAAATTATACTCCTGTTTTACCTGTATTATTATTAGGTAAGATTTAATTAAGGCTGATTTTGCAATAAATGTGATATGTGGAGACTGATTATAATATGATATATTAAAAATAAAAAAGTGTTATTATTAAGTAAGATATAATTAAGGCTGATTTTGCAATAAAAGTGATATGTGGAGACTGATTGTGATATATTAAGAATAAGAAGTTTTATTATTTGGTAAGATTAATAATTATTGTCATAGTGATTTGTATTATTTTTCATTTTTAAATGTCGCCAAGACAAATTTCGTATGTAGTTGTACGTAAGTACATATGTGTAATTAATAAACATTCTAGTGATTTTTATCGATATCTTTCATTTAATAACGTCCTGTAACACAAACACATCCCAGCAGTAGACTGCTGAGTCATAGGTGCTCTTCGTGGACAAAAATGTAAAAATAAATTTTAATCAAAAAAGAGCACCCAGGTGCTCTTCGTGGACTAGGCTAGGTGCTATTCGCGCAGGTGCTATTCGGACGGGTGCTCTAAGTGGACTACTTCGTTTAAAAGACTTGGCTTGTTACCATTGCCATCTCTGTATATTTATGAAATATGTGTTTTCGTAGTTAAGAACAAAACATTATTTAAGACAGCAAGCGATGTAAATCCTCGGAATAGACGAGATCCATATAAATTAGTGCTGAATGACTTGCCAAGACTTGCCAAATACAATAAAAACTGCCTAGCAATGTGCGTGCGTATTTATAATAAGATACCAAGTCAATTCAAAACATTAAATTCTAGATTATTTAAGATAAAGTTTTACAAGTGGTTGAATGAGTGCAGTTTCTATTGTTTATAAGAATTTATGGATAAAAAACGTTGACGTGACATTTTCAAATACTAACTGTAAAATTTTGCATTTTTCAAATACCCTCTAATTTTGCTATGTTTTATCCTGGCTAAACATGTTTGGGCCATTATAATTATATTTTAAAATCATTGTATACCATGTTTTATGCAAATAAATGATTTTATTTTATTTTATTTTTAGACTGAAAAAACCAGAGTGCTCTTATGATAAACTCACCAACATGGCAATATTCGGCATGGTAAGTATCATGTCTTCCGGCCTGCCAACTGACTCCTCAGGCAGGAAGGTGACCCTGTGCCGAGGACTGTACCTCATCACGCCAGCCACCTTGTCTATCTCCAAGTCATCATTTGTTCTGTTCTCTCTGGAAATAATTAAAAAAACAAAACATTAAAAATCGTCTTCTCCTTTTTTGGGCTCCGTCGCTGTCGGGTAGAAACAAACAAGTAAGTAAACCTTCCTTAGTACATGTACTGGTACCTACCACCAGCTCAAAAGGAATATTATGTTAAAATTACTTCAGTGGGACAAAGAGATGGAGCTATACGTCCTGTAGAGCTTCATCTCTTTCCCACACTGAAGTAATATTAAAATAATACTGCTTTATGAGCTGGTGGTAGGCCCTCTGTATGTTTGATAAGGTTTCCAGTTACTTGGTCGATTTTGGTGTTATTTAGTGAAGACGTAGGTAGATTGGTAACCGAAAAGTGACACATGACACACATTGGACAGTTAAATTATCTTTAAGAAGTAAACACAAAAAGACAAAAAAAAACAATACAAATTATTAAATAATTTGTTTGATTTCAAACTTTTTAGTTTTATTAATATATAAATAACTAGCTTTTGCCCGTGGCTTCGCCCGCGTGGATGTCGGAAAATATCCCACAGGAACGTGCTACCGGGATTTAGAGTATCCTATGCCCTAACCTATCTAGGTCATGGCCTATCCTATGCCTTTCATTTAGAAATCCGTTCAGCCCTTACGGCATGAAAAGGTAACAGGCAGATAATAAATCTATTTTAGGGTTCCGTATTTCAAAATGAAAAAAATTAACCCTTAAATGATGACTTATAATTTTTTTTTTTTTTTCTACTTCGTTGTCTCTCAAGACCCTTTTTCTCAGGAACGAAGAGGCATCAATTTGAAATAGATAGCAAAACTTAGATCTACGGTTTCTTGGATCTGTAACGAAATCAAACTTCCAAGTCAACGCAATAAAAAATACGGCCATTTACTCGTATGCCGCATATTTTGATACTCGCAAATAAACCAGTCTATTTGGTAATTTCCGTTGGCCCAGCAGCATGAAGTTTGGCGAGAAGCAAGGTCAAGTAAAGAGGAAAATCCGAAAATTGGTAATTTATTAACTGCAAAGTTAAGTTTGTTCTTCAATCCGGGATCAAAAATGTATAGACCGTGTCTTGAAGTAACATTTAGTATGTATTTCATTCAAATCGGTACTCTCCACTCTATTAAAAGTTCTTTTTCTATTGAAAAGTTAAGTTTGACCTTCAATCCTGATTTGGAAATTCAGGCAGCCGATCAAGCACAGCTTTGAGACGGAACCTTTAGGGCGTAAATCCTACTCATATTTGTCCGGGTTTTAAACATAAATAAAACAGGTTTATATGATTCTAAACGCCTTTCTTAAAATACTAATTATTCATTTTACTATTATCACCATCATTAAATTATAATATCTACTCTAGTGCCGCCATTGAACCGAAGTAAAACCCATATGTTAGAAAGGTTAGTTTACGACTTTAAATTGTGATAAATTTGACAGAGTGGGCCGGTTTTAATGAAATATAGACTAAATGATATAATTTAAGATATAGACTATGGGATGGCTATATTTCCAATTTCTTTAAATCTCTTAAAAAGAAGACACAAAAAAATCAATATTACATGTGAATTTTAAAATCATCCGCCAAACAGGTAAAATAGGGGTAAAACCCCTGTTTGGGGGATGATTTTAAAAAAACGCCGAAATGTTTAATTCTTTATTTCTTAACAAAAGCATACATTTTAATTTTCATATCTCTAACTTAAAAAATGCTGGATTTGCCATACAAACTGTCATCCCCTGTAGGATCTCTCATCTCATGCCCTTTAGGATTATTTTTGAGACAAAAAGTACCCTATATCCTTCTCCAGGATGCCATCTATCTCTTTACCAAATTTTATCGAAATCCGTTCAGTGGTTTAGCCGTGAAAAGGTAACAAACATACATACAGGCACAGCTACTTTCGAATTTATAATATTAGTATGGATGAATTGATGATTGACTGCTTAGCTCTATAAAAGTCTATACTTTTATTATATTTCATGGTGATAATCATTTAAAAGGTTAAATCTGTGACTATCTGCTACATTCGTTCCTTATTCAGCTTAGTGAAGTATTGGAATAATTCAACTGTTGTATAATGGTATATTGTGTTCATTTAAATAATGGTAACCTCATTAAACCACATACACACATAACATCACGCCTTGTTTCCCCGAAGGGTTGGGCAGAGGTGTATTAAAATGATTTTTAAATTCCGTAATACATTTATTAGCTAACAAAGTATTTATTACTTTACAGTTTTTAACACAGCTAACTATTTACACTACAGTTTTGAGCCGTTTGGGGTCGAAACGCTCGGACCATGGGGCCCGAGTGCGCGTCTCCTTTTTAAGGAAATTTCTCGTCGACTGATCGACACTTCACGTGACCAGAGGACTGGCTCGTTCTTTGGCCAAAGAATTAGCATTACCATTCAACGTGGCAATGCTGCCAGTCTTCTGGGCACGTTTCCGGATGACAGCGATGCGGACGAATACTTCGACGCCTAAGTGTCGTTTTGTTTTTATTATTTTTATTTATACAGATAGTTAGTTAGTCTTTTAATTTAGTACCAAATGATTTTTCAACATACAAAGGTATATTTTGTTCTATCTCTTCTCATTTCCTACGAAATGTATGGGAAGTTTTTTTGCAATTTCTGACTTTTCTCGTACTCAAACCTCAGTTGGCCTAATATAGTTTTTTGATATTTAGTAATAAGAAATAGGATTGACCGGTATCAAAAAAGTTGTTGTGAAAATTGGCCATTTTCTTGCTGACTGTAATTTTTTTTCAAAATCTGTGAATGCATATCAAAATGTTTCAAAAAGTTAAGAACAGTCTCCTTAGACTGTTTTCTTGTAGCGACAACGGTTAAGGTACCTACCTGCCCTTATTGCCCCATCTCAAAATCCACCCTGTATATGCTGTGATTGACTGCTTAGCTCCATAAAGGTATAAATAATAAAATAAAATAAATTCATTTATTTCAGGTAAATAACACCCATTGCCAAACATAAATTAATAGAAATTTTACAAATAGGTAAATCAAATAATGTCAAATAAAATCAAATCAAATTAAATCACATCAAAATAAATAACGTCATTTTTACAATAAAATCAATAAAATAATGTCATATAAAACAAAATCAAATCAATTAAAATCAAATTAAATTAAATCACATCAAATTAAATCAAAATAAATAACGTAATTTTTACAGTAAAATCAATAACTTCTCTCCAACATTGGTACAGCAACATGTCTACTGGAACAATGCTGGATGAAGGGGCAGTCCAGCCTTCCCGAAATCATCGCCAGTACGATGTTGGGGCTAACCCGCACCCTGCGCACCAAGGACGCGGCGCGCTTGCGCATGGTCGCGTGAAAGCAGTCGGTTCGCGCCTCTTCCCGAGGCGCTGTAGTATCGGGGTAGCCCCATCACCGCCCTGAACGCGTTATTGTACTGGACGTGGATGGCGCTGTAACTTCTATTAGAGTAGTGAGCCCACAGACTGCATGAGTAAACGATGTACAGTACACTCTAAAGAGCGTAGCATTAACTACTTTAGAGCACCGCGCAAATCTGCAGGCGATCATGCTCGCTCTAACAAACAATGCCCTCCGCTCCCGTTACATATCTGCGTGATCTTTGAGGTCGACAGTCAAAACATGCCCCAAGTAAACCGGTCAACCCTTTCCAAAGAAACCCCATTGATTCTGACCGGAGGTATGCTTTCCGGACATCTTGCACTGGCGGTCTCAAAGATCATACACTGGCTCTTCTTTACATTATACAACAGACCGTGATCACAAGCATATTCCTCGCATATCTGTAACAGCTTCCGCAAGCCGCAGATCGAAGCGCTCATCAGCACCATATCGTCAGCATAACTAAGATTATTGACACATGTGCCGTCAATGTGACAACCGACATATTGGCTGCTGAGCGCCACGATCAGACCGTTAATATACAAATTAAACAGGGTAGGAGATGTTAAGCCATCCTGCCTGACTCCGCATTCGAGCTGATACTCATCTGACATTGCCCCCACCTAACACTATTAGACTGGTGCGCATACCAGTACTGGAACATGCTGATGAGTTCCAGCGGCAAATCTATGCTCCTCAGCCTGCTCCACAACAGGTCATACGCTACAAGGTCGGAAGCCTTGGACAAATCAAGGAAGCACGCATACACGGGCGTTTTACGGTCTGTGTAGTATTTGACGGTGTGCTTAAGATACAGTGGTGCCGATTTTCTTGTACACCGAACTAAACTAACTAAACTATCACTAAAATTCCTTATTTTTAACTATGAGAATCTTAAAGCTATTCTGCAAAATAAATTCTCTAAATTTAAAAATAATTTTGACACATCTAAATCGAATTTGACAATCGCGACTCCACACGTGATACCTAACCACGTTAATCTTTTTAGAGCCGAAGGCACGCAGGGGAGGCAGCCTCGTCGTGTTTTATTTGAAATTTTTCACTTTTTGTATGGAAAATAAGAAAAATTATTACCTACATGTAGTGTTAGGGGTTTAAAGGTCTTATAAAGGGGGTTGAAATTTTCATTATTTTTGCGATTGGACACACCGTTTTCGAGGCATAAGCAAAATAAAAAAAAAAGATTCAGTACTGTTTTTGCATTTGAAGTCGAGGTGTTGGTGTGAATTTATAGTTCATGACAACCAATTTTATTCCACACGTTTTTAGTCGCGATTAAAAATAGTCAGATTTAGTTAGAAAATCTAAATTTTAGGTGAAAAACGTCAAATTCAGAATAGCAAAATTGCCATTTTCACTAAACTAATATCTCGTTGCCATCTTAGTGCTGTCAAACTAAAATGTAGTTGAGTTGTGTCACTTTAGTCTATTTCAGAATGGGAAATCGTCGTTTGACAGGAATAAACAAAATTTTGGTGATTTTTAGTTTAGTTTAGAGGCATTTGGAACAAGAGCATCGGCACCAGTATAGCACTTTCAGTGGACAGCCGGGGACGAAATCCGAACTGGTTATCGTGCAGTGTTACCGATCTATTTAATTGTGTGTTAAGCAAACCGTCAAACACTTTAGCAGTTACAGTGGCAAGAGAGATCGGCCTGTAGCTACTCTTATCAGTAAGGTCACCAGTTTTATTCTTCACTACAGGCACTACCACTGTTTTCATAAAGTCGGCTGGCAGGTAGGAATGGCCACGCACAGCAAGTAAAACATAGCCAAGACCCTCGCAATATGTTGTCCGGCGTGCGCAATGCTGAGCCCATCATGACCCGGGGACTTACCTCTCGAGATAAGCCTTATGGCTTTAGTAACGTCCTTCGCCCGGAAGGTAGTCCCCACCTCCTGACTGTTTACGTCAGCATTGAGCACCTCCGTCGCTGTACCCAAAGGAGACTTCAACGAAAAATGCTTATAAAAAGATTCGCAATCCCCTTCGGGTCATTCACGCCATCGATGCTCACAGGAAGGCCAGGGCGTAAGTTTTCTTTTTTGGTGCCCTTCTTGAAACCGCGGAAATCCCCCTTGCAGTGTTTCACAGCCAGAGCATCCATTTTTATTTGGTCCAGATGATTTTGGCACCATTTTAATCGAGACTTGAATACTCTTCTGCTATCGCACATTTCTTTGTATAATAATCCTGACTTAGGTCTACCACACAACACCCAATCGAAGAACTTAGATTTGGCCACCCTGTGAGCCTCGCTGACATGTTTGTTCCACCCAGCTATGCGCGGGCCCGCGTGATGATAATCTTTTAAAAGGTTAAATCCGTAACTATCTGCAATATTCTAACCTTTTGGCTAGTATTTTTACAATTTGCGATAGACTATAGAAGAATACGAACATAATGCTACATTGCTCATCCCCCATAGCAAATAGTGTGATAATAATTTTTGAAAAATCTATTGTGATTTTTCCATTATTTGACTTATAGATTATTTATACCAATTTTCAAGTTAATTAAACTACACAGTAAAATCCTCTACTGTAAAAATTACGTTTCACCCCGTACGGGGCTGATTTTCAAAAAACCCTGATATACGTTTTTATTTATTTTCAGTTTTAATTATAAATATTGAGTTTCGAGTTAATCAGACCGCTCGTTAAAATTCTTCCATACAAACTTTGACATCCTCCAATCCTCTTTTAGGGGGTTATTATTTAATATTTACATTTTTATTCTTTTTATTTTTTTTTTCTTTTATTTCATTTAAATACTTATAAGTTATATTTTTAAATATTAGAATAAAGATAATATAAAAATATAAAAAATAGTAGCCCACCGGTATCGGGAACAGGGTCCAAGCTACCGGCGGTCAGGGCTCCAGAGAGAGGAACCTCCTGACAATGCGAGCCGTGTCCAGGAGTACCGCTTTCTGAATCAAGCCCTTGATCCAGCTGCTCAACGAGAGCCTCCTTAGGTGTTGGTCGAGGCTCTTGGTAATTAAGCCATTGGCTGATACGACTATCGGCACAATGATCGCTGAGTTCTCGGCTTTCACGAGGTTCTCGTCATGCGGGACTGTTATGTCAATAATCATTGTGCGCTGCTCTACTCGATCCACCACCACTATATCAGGTTTATTGGCAACAATAGTCCTGTCAGTGATGATGGATCGATCCCAGTACAATGTGATATTTCCATTTTCGAGAACTGGGTCGGGCACATACCTGTAGTACGGCAATTCCGATTCCACAAGGCCGTATTTCAGAGGAAGTTGCTGATGGATAATCCTGGCTACAAGGTTGTGTCTATGCAAGTACTCTTCGTTAGCTAGACGAGAACACCCGGAGATAATGTGTCGGATTGATTCTCCCAGACGGTGGCATGCCCGACAGATGTCAACCGTGCCATCCTTCACAATAAATGTCCGGTAATTTTTCGTCATGATAACTTCATCCATAATTGCACAGATACAACCTTCGGTCTCCCCGAAGAGGTCACCAAAACGTAGCCAGGCCACGGACGCCAGTAGATCAACATCGGGTCCATTTAGGGCCCGGAAAAAGCATCCGTGAAGCTCCTTACTCTGCCATACCTCCCTGCGATCGTTAGTGTCAAGCACTACAGGTCTGTGCCAGTTCTCTTTAGCCAAGGAGAGTGGGGTAAGACCCTTGTCCACCGCGACCACATCTCGATGCATCCTCACGTCGGCTTCTAGGAAATATTCCCTGAGACTGCATATCTCGCGATTGTGGAGGGTCTTAGCGTTTAAAAAGCCTCGACCTCCACACTTTCGCGGGATATACAGTCTCATTACCGATGACCGTGGGTGATGCATTCGATATGCAGTCAGCAGCGTACGGACCCTCCTATCCAGGGCGTCGAGTTCGGTCTGAGTCCATTTGAGTATGCCAAAAGAGTACATCAAAACCGGCATGACCCAACCGTTGAAGGCGCGCACCTTGTTTCCGCCTGATAGAAGACTATTAAATACTTTCTTCAGGCGGCCAAAGAAGCGCTCCTTCAACGATTGCTTCATGTCAGTAACATTGATGCCCAACGCTTCCGACATACCCAAATACTTATAGGTTTCGGATGCGGAGAGGGCTCTCAGGTTTATGGAACCCGAGAGTTGGGCTCCCACGGATTCCATAATCTCCCCTCGCTTTACATGCATGACCGCACATTTGTCCACACCAAATTCCATCCTGATGGCGCTACTGAAAGTTTCAGTTACTTTCAGTAGCTCCATCAGTTGCAAATTGTTGGGGGCAAAGAGTTTTAGATCATCAATGTATAGGAGGTGTGATATAATCTGACCACCTCTCCTCAACCGATAGCCAAGATTTGAATCCTCTAGTAGTGTGCTTAGAGGATTCAGGGCTAAGCAGAACCAAAGCGGACTCAAACTGTCGCCCTGAAATATGCCTCGCTCTATCCTTATCGGCTCGCTATTCCTCTGGATATTTCGACATCTTGGATAGCGAAGAATCGTCCTCCATTGCCTCATACACGACATCAGGAAGGTGCGCAGAGTTGTATTTACTTTATACAACTCCAGCACCCTCATGAGCCATGTATGTGGCACCGAGTCATAGGCCTTCTTATAATCTATCCAGCATGTCGACAGATCCTTTCGGGAACGGCGCACCTGTTGGCTAATGGCCATATCAATGAGGAGCAGCTCCTTAGTACCGCGGGACCCGTTCCTACATCCATTTTGAGAGGCAGACATGATGGAGTTAGTGTCTATATGTTTGTTAATTTTAGCTCTCAAACGGATGTAAGAACTTTATAGACCGTCGGTAAACACGTGATCGGCCTATAATTTTTGGGTTCCGCGGTGCTACCAGATTTATGGAGCAGGTGGGTAACTCCTGTTGTTAGGAACTGGGGTAGCGACCCAGACTACAAAGCAGTCTGGTATTGAGCCGCCAAGCGAGCGTGCGATCTCACAAACCATTTGATCCAGAAGCTGTGCAGCCCGTCCGGTCCTGGAGACTTCCAGTTAGGTAGCGGACGAACTGCACGTGTTACATCTTGGGGGCAGATGGTAATAGCCCCCATTTCTGGTATTGGATCGCAGGCTCGCTCGACTTCCCGAGTCCAGTCACCTTCGGTGTGACTGACAATCACCGACCAGATACTCCGCCAGAAAGAATCCATGGCATCATCATCCGGTAGGCGCGTGTCAGTCATACCTTGGTCCGGTCGCTCCCAAGCCCTATAAACCCACCTTTCATCACTCTGGAAGGTGCGATTTTGAGTATATCGCTCTACTCGCCGCTTATACCTACGGATACGGTTTGCCCATGCATACACTTTCTGCTTCAGAAAGTCGATGCGCTCTGTGACACAGGACATTATAGTCCTCAGGGCTGATATCAGTCCCTGAGAACGCCCGCCTCACAAAGCGCATCACTCTAGGGCGAGTATTGCCCTCCCTGAAGCAGATTAGCCGATGAGCGCTCTGGCCTCACTAATACGGCGCTCAATTCTGCACTGCCAAGCTGGTACGGCTGGTTTCGGTCGTGTAGCTCTAGAACTATTAGCAAATTTGACGTGAGCTACACGACATGCCGCTACAGCCGCGCAGTACAACATTGAGTGAGTATCAGTGAGGTCTTCGCAGTCATCAAAATAGTTTGTTAACTGCGAATCCAGAACCGCCACCAGCGCCCTATTTTTGTTATGCATGGGCAAACGAGGTAAGCGTGGCCTAAATTCGGGCGACATATATCGATATTCTTGAATCGCACCTTCCAAAGCACTTATTTAATTTATTATTTTAGACGAGAATGTAACTAAATACCTATCTGTTTATGTGCCGTCTTAATTTATTGACATTTTATTATTATTGGCATGAGATTGTGATATGTACCTTGACTTTTTATTTTTTTAATGTTACATTTGATTACCTATCTATTTACCTAAACAATTTTATATGCCTTCTGGCGGGACGTAGTATGGACCTATATTTATTTGTAACAGCTGTATAATCTTTTACCCTATATTCACAAAATTAATTACTGAATTTGAATTTAAATTTGAATTTAAAAATGGCAAACTTTATAATTTACAAAGATAAGTATTCGTGCCAAGTTTCAAGTTTATTAACTCAAGGAAAAACATTTTTCATACAAACTAAATCCCTCCTTTTCTCCCCCTTAAATGTCGAATTTCCAAAAATCCGTTCTTAGCGAACGTCTACTAAGTATAAACTACCTCCCTACCAAATTTCATCTTTTTACGTCAAGTGGTTTTCGATACTTCGTGATGAATGAGTGAGTGAGTGAGTGACCTCGCTTTTATATATTTAGATTATGTATATATATTTGGAATTGACTCATCACTAACTTTTATTTGATACCAATAATGTATTTCTTTTAAACCTACCCCTCCTTTTTTTCTATTTGCAGATGCAATATATAAATATTATATAGCCTATGTCACTCCCACTACGAGTATAAAGATGAACCTAACGACACCTCATATGTTAAAATCCATCAAGCTGTTTAGGCTACAGAGCGTGCCAAAGAAATAGACATACATGCATACATACAAACATACATAAATACATACATACTCTCGAAAAATATTACCCTCCTTCTGGGGCAGTCGGGTAAAAATTGTAAAGAAGTGAATAAATGACTTACAATTTAGTTTTTTTTTTTAAACATTGAGATGAATCAAAGTTACCGTAATCGATTAAAGTAATCGATTACACAACTACAAAAAGGAAACCTACCCACTAGGTAACTCAAAGTAGTTAAATGCACTATATATACTTTTATACAATACAGTGCATTTACCCAGCCCGTCCCATCTTTGATGTCCTCCCTCCGGATAACGCCCTAAGCCAAGGCTCGTACCCCATAGGGGGTGCCCTTAGCGAGCGTTTATCCTAAGCTTTTTAGCTTAGTTTTTATGTGTGCCCTGGCTGGAGGCAATGAGTGTAGCAGCTCGATGCATCCACAGGATTGTCCGGTCCGGACCAGCTATGAGATGCCACACAGAAAAAAAAAGAAAAAGTGCATTTAATTTAAATACATCATTAATAACTGAAAAACCGAAATAATGATTATCAATTTCATATCGATTAAAATCAGTTTTATATTTTTTTTTATGTCACTGGCAGTACATATTCTGCATTGGCATGAACTGACTGACATTGACAATTTGACACTAGACATTAGTGGTGGGTCATTCTCGAATTTTTGGCGATCGAAGCCGTTTTCCCGACGACGAATAGAATTGCGTTTTTGTTCAGCGCAGTTACTTAAAACTATCAACGATTTGAAATGTATGAAATGTTTTTTTCGCATCACGAACGACAGCATTGACAACTGGTAATACATTACTGACTGTATTTCATTTCAAAGAGTTCACTTTTTAAGAGTTCACTTTGTATTGGAAGGACTATTTTACGAGTGTGAAAGATAGTTGAATCATTGTACCCGACTGTATATTCTTTGATGTAAAATAAAAAATCGCACCAAGTAATTCGAAGACTGATTTGTGCAATGAAGACTGTTTGAAGTTGAACCCAGGACGTAAAACGGTTTCATCATCACAAAACACAAAACGGTCTTTGTAAGCGGTTCGCTGTCGCAACGCCCAACTCTATTAGACAGCTGTCACTTATTTCGTGATTTTCGATGTGTTTTGAGTGCTTTACCAATTATTTTTTAGTTTCAACGACCACTGCTTTGGTTTTTACGGATTCTGACCCTGCCTACTTTGTACGACCCTTGCTTTCACACTGGACATCGACGATCGCTCACATGGTTGACTTGGAATTGTTATTTCGGATTTTACCGCCGCTTTGTGGATTGAATATTGTTGAAACATGGATCGCTGTGTGAATTGTAGGATAGCAACTAGTCACTGCAATACACTAATGTATGTTTGAATCTATAAATTCACACCATTTTCATCTTGTTACATTCAGGCCCAAAAGTGTATGTAATCGTTTCCGTCTCCTTTTTACTCAGCAGAATATTAACAAGGATAATGTCATTAAGGCATTTGGTCTTTAATCAAATGATTTATTACAACATACAATCTTTAGACAACAAACATTTAGTCAAATGATTTGTTATGCCAAAAAAATAAAGATAAAAATAAGTTTATTTTTATTTTTATCGAAACAGCTAGGTTAGGTTAGAACTGGGATCACACAAGCACGAGCACAAACCGAGCGAGCGAAGCGAGCGTGCCGCGTCCGCGGTAGCGGCCGGTGAGTGCAAGAAGCGGTACTTCCTTTCTTCTCCTAAAATTGTTAGTCGGAAAATCATTATTATGTTGAGATTTATAGCAAACCTGTTAACGTTTGCTATAAATCTCCTAATTTTGTATGAAATAATGTTATATGTCCTAAGTATTGTATTATATAATGTGTATTATTCCGAATGTTCATTAATAATAAAATTGTTAAAAATTAGGTTCACTAAAATCTAATTTGCCAAAAATTAGGTTTAGAAAAGAATCGCTGTAAATCCGACTCCACGCAGTCTTGTCTGCTCTACTCCTAGAGTGTAATTTAGAATAGCGTAGGCGTGGAGGGGCGAGGCGGCCCGCAAGTTGAGGAGCAGGTGAGTGTAACGCTGGGCACGCCACAATTGCGGCGATAAGTCCCCTCCTTGAGGAGTGGCTAGAGAAGCGCCACGGCGTAGGTACTCACCTTTCGCCTGACGCAAGTCCTCACTGGACACGGTTGCTTCGGGAGGTTCTTGTTTCAGATAAGGCGGGAAAAAACGCCTGGGTGTCACCATTGTGTGGATCACCCGGAGGACACGGTGAAGCATACGGTGGAGGTCTACCCGGTTTGGGCGGAGCAACGCCGTGTACTCGTGGAGGCGATCAGCAGCGGTGATCTCTCGCGTCCGGCCCTGGTTCAGGCCATGGAACGGAGCAAGAGGGCATGGGAGGCCGTCACCTCCTTCTGCGAAGCAGTAATACTTGCGAAAGAGGAGGCGGAACGCGTGAGGGAGAGGCAAATTTCGCGCTCTCACGCCCCTAACCGCCACAGGAAACGCCCTGGGCGTTAGGAATCGCAGGCCGATTTCCGGCCACCGTAGGCGCGGACTTGCTGACGGTGAGCAATGGGTAGCTCACCGTCCGATAAGGACCAGGCCCGGGTCGACGGCGCGTTATATTCCACGCGCGCCTCAAAGAGATGTCAGCAAAACTGACGGGGTTGCGGGGAAGTCCAAAAGGGTTAACGTGGCCCCTAGCAATAGGCAACTGAAGGAAAACGGGTGGGTTTTAGTCAGTAAGAGTCTAATATGGACCCACTCTACCCAGAGCGGGAGAAGAGATTTGAAAATTCCGAACCAAAAAAAAAAATGTGTGTGTAACGCTTACCGCCACGGCTGAGGGAGACAAAACTGCGGTGGTGAGCGTTAAACCATCTGCGACGATAAGCTCGCGTGGGACCGCCGAAGCGCCGCAGCCTCGGAGCCGTGACAGAAACCATGTCTGCTGCATGTTGCATGCTACATGTTGCACGCTCGCTTGCATTCTGTATGTTCGCTTGCATGCTGCATGCAGAAGTTTATAGCAAAAGCTTTGTAATAAAAATGTTTTAAAAACATTATTAGGATAAATAAACATTAAATAATTTGGATTTAGGACTTTTATTGAAAAAAGTTTTAAGTTCGGCCGCGGCTGAGGCTGGCCGGCGAAGATGATTCGGACAAATGAAGATAAGGACAAATATTTTTTTTTAAAGTCAAATAATGTTATACCAACTGAAATATTTGACTAAATTAAAATTGGTAAAAAAACTAGTTCGTAAGCAAGTTATTGTTGAAACGTTCACTTGCCAAAAATTAGGTTTGCGTTACTATTCTTTGTGAAGAGTTTATTTACTAAGTACTAATTTGGCAAATGAAATTATGCGGAAAATTTATTGGGAAAGACAATTTATCAATTTTTTTTTTTTTGATGAAACATCGGTAACTCTTAAATAACACGTCGTGTCATAAGCAATTGCGCATAGGCTCTTAGCTGAACGTTAGGTGTCTAAGATAAAGTAATGTTGGTATTTTAATCTGAGGTTTACCTATGCCATATATGTAACTTCTGGTAATTACTAAGTATTCACATTACAAAATAAGGAAAAACATAACGACGTATCAGTCACTTCAATCGTATAATTTTAAACCTATCAGAGTAGTACAATCGCAAATCTTCGTAATGGAAAACCTATTCCAATAAAGGAATTATTACCGAGATACACACTAAGAACTTTTGCATAATAATCTCACGACCCACACTGTTTTCTTACCATGTTTTCCTTCCCTTATCATCAGTGTTAAATATTAATGATTAAGAAACTACAATTTCCTCATTTTACTAGTTAAGTACAGCTCGCAAGCGTGACTGCTGAACATGGGGTCTAGCTAAGTACAGCTTACAAGCGTGACTGCTGAACATGGGGTCTAGCTAAGTACAGCTCGCAAGCGTGACTGCTGAACATGGGTCTAGCTAAGTACAGCTTGCAAGCGTGACTGCTGAACATGGAGTTCTGAGTTCATTTTCTTAGTCGGGCAAAGCGATATTTTTTATTTATACTTAATTTTTTTTCTTCTCAAAAATGTCACCTATTAATCTCAGTAACTTTTTTATTGATTGATTTTCTAGATTATCTAATATACCTTACTGGCAATATGTGGATGTATTAAACGCACTGCTTTCATGTTCAGAGGCACAGGCGGATTTTAATCTACACCAAATAAAACTGAAAAAGTTACAAGATTTATTTCAACTTACTGGTAGGTAAAAGGTCCCACCTCTTTCACCTTGAGCTTGCTATCTTCACCACTGATGAACCTCTCAGCATTGGTGATGTTGAACAGGTAGGCAGAGAGGTGAATACTGTCCACCTCCTTGCTCATGGCTTCATGGACAAATGTGCCGTAGTCCACGCGGGCGCACTGGGGAAGGAATAAACCACAAATCAACATAAGCATGAAATACGTGCACGAAGTGGAATTCGGAGTCAATATTTGTGGCGGTTGAAGGCAATAGGCTCGCTCACTATAAAGATCATCGCACCGCTCCGACACGGTAAATAGCTTGTCATTCAAGTTAGGATTTTAAATAAAACGTGCGCGGCCCGCGTGCCGTCACATATGAAAAACCCTGGCAAAGAAAAGCCTGCAGGCGGTATGCATGCCGAGCGAGCCGTTCGCGCGGAGACGCATCGCCGCCCGTGTGCGGTCCTCGAGCCGCTTGCACGGCTGTCTTCCTGTCGCTTGCGTACTATTCCTTCATGTAGCCGTTGGCGTGTGGATGTAGTAGTTAGCGGTGCATTAACAACAAGCTGTCACCTCACCGGTGGCGTGCCAGCAGCGAGCGGTCGTCTTGCTGACGGCGCGTTGGCAACAAGCGGATGGATATTTTTCGTGGCGGTGCTGGGCCGTTACTGCGCTGGAGGAGCGGTACTGTTATAGTGAGCGATGATCTTAAGGAACATGGAACTTAAACATAACTGACGAAATGTGCGTACGTGTACTATAGTCACTATAAGTACACCTCTACCTAAACCTGGGATAACAGTCGTGATGTTTTTGTTATGAGTGGAATTCGCTGCAAGAGTCTGTTTCTCGATAGCTATAACCTGGGAGTGTTCAAGTCGAGGTGAATATGTTTCTTATAGGAAAGGCTGACAACAATGGGTACTACAGTACGACACAACTTAGCTGTAGCATCGGCAAAATTCGTAAAACCGATCACCATCTGAACTGAGTGCGCCTTCAAAATCACCAATATTTATACTGCTTTAGGTGAAAATGATCTTTTCGCAAACGCAATAACTTGTGAAGTCATATAACCAATTACATTCGTAAAATTGAAATTAATGAATGCAAATTTTCTAATTTATGCTACATCTAAGTTGTGTCGTACTGTACCTACTTCATCATCGGTTACCATCTGGTGAGTTAGTGCTCAAACGCAGGCCTATCAATGGTAACAATGAAGGACGGTACGGTTGACGTGTGTCGGGCATGCCATCGTCTGGATGAGTCCATCAGACATATTATCTCTGGTTGCTCGCGTCTAGCTAACGGCGAGTACTTGCACAGACATAACCAAGTGGCTAGGATTATTCACCAGCAACTTGCTTTGAAATATAAACTTGTGGACTCTGAGGTACCGTATTACAAGTATGTGCCCGACCCAGTTCTCGAAAATGACCATGTCACGTTGTACTGGGATCGGTCTATCATTACTGACAGGACTATTGTAGCAAATAAGCCTGATATAGTAGTGATAGATCGATTAGCGCGCCGCGCAATGATAGTCGATGTTACCATTCCACATGACGAGAACCTTGTGAAAGCTGAGAAAGAGAAACAAATAAAATATCTCGACTCAGCACACGAGGTTGTTGACATGTGGAATGTGAGCTCGGCTATCATTGTGCCGATTGTCGTAACGGCTAATGGCCTGATGGCTGAAAGCCTCGACCGACATCTCTCGAGGCTCTCGTTAGGCGGTTGGATCAAGGGCCTGATTCAGAAGGCAGTACTCCTCGATACGGCTCGCATTGTGAGGAGGTTCCTGTCTCTGCAGCCCTAACCACCGGTAGCTTGGACCCTGCTCCCGACACCGGCGGAACTCTATTTTTTTTATATTTTTAAATGTCTTTTTATCCTTTTTATTTTAAGAAATATTTAAAAATGTAATAGAATAAGAATTAAAATGAATAAACGAAGTAACAATAATAAATAAATAAATAAATTCATTTATTTCAAGTAAAAAATAACACCCATAGCCACACACAAATTAATAAATAAGATCAATAAAATAAAATATAATAAAATCCAAGATCAATTAAAATAAAATTAAATTAAAATAAATTATGTTGAATCGAAATCAATTAAAGAAATGAAAACAAAATAAATCAAATTAAATTAAATCAAATAATATCAAAAACAAATACATATTACATACATAACTAGCACAGACAAAAACGAACACGCACACAATAACAATATGTCTGCTGCAGCATTGCCGGATGTAAGGGCAATACAGTCTGTTGGCAATCATCGCCAGGACGGTGTTGGGGCTGCCCCGCACTCTGCGCACCAGAGACGCGCACCGCTTGCGCATCGTCGCGTGAAAGCAGTCGGTGCGCGCCTCCGCGAACATGCCCGAGGCGCTGCAGTGTCGGGGCAGCCCCACCACACCGCCCTGAACGCGTTATTGAACTGGACGCGGAGGGCGCTGTATGCCGCACGAGTATACTTTGCCTACAGGCTGCACGTGTAGAGGGATGTACAATAAGCTCTAAAGAGCGTTATTTTTACCTCCCTCGAACAACGCACAAACCTTAATAAAACTCTCCGTACGTAGCCCCGTGTAAACGTGTTGCCGACTTTCTGTACCTTTCTTTACTTTCTGTACCTTTCTACTTTGTCCCAAAAGAGCTTCAGGATCGATGGATGGACTATGGAGAAAAATGATATGGCTAGAAAGGGAGTGACTACCGAGATGTCGACTAATAGAGAAGTATGGAGGAAAAAGACATGTTGCACTGATCACAAATAAATTGCAGAGGAGAATGATGATGAAGGGCTCCAGAATCGTCAGGACTTTTAAGAATCAGCCATTGAGCCAACAAAATTTTATAAACTGTAGTGACATCGACACGAAGAAGACAAAGAAGAAGTATTACGTCAAGCAAATATTTTTCGACAGCTGCTCTACGCGCACAGATTGTAATAAGTCTGCGGCGCGTGAGTCGCCGACGGCAAGAAATGTTGCCATTTTAAATATTATATTTATATAAACATTTACGACTAGTTTTGTATTTATTTTTATTTTTGATTTGTTATTTCACTATATGCTGCACCGGTTGACGTCATCACGTCAGCGCCGGCTATCGCTGAAAACCAGCGCTGGGGCTCTGTCTCGCATGGGGTCGCAGCAATATGCTGAGCGATGGCCGTTTTGCGTGGATGTGACGCATATTTTCCCCCAATTTGTTATTTACGTGTTTTTTTTTAATCTTTCTTTGCGTCATGTTTACCACAAATAAACGAATTATCTTTCTTTCTATCTTCTTTTTATTAGGTTTCGAACTGTTGAAGTAGGGCTTGCTAACGAAATAATACAGTGAACGGCTAGTTGCTTAGCAAATTAACTGGCGGCAGGTGGGGCTTCATTTTTGAATTTATTACAGCGGGAGTGCTGTATATACTTACATAAATAGCGATCAGCCGTATCGGTTCCACTATCACGGTCAACATGGCTGCTGCAAAGCATGTCACTCCTACCACTAAGCTCACTAGGAACTTTACTGAAAAATAAAAAATACATATTTTTAGGATTTAGTTATGAGCTTAACTGTCACTAACGAGACACAATAGAATTTTTATTGTTATCGACTTCTAAAGGCCAATCAACAGCTGAGCGGTGCTCTAGGTAAAAACATTAGACATAAAAAACTAAAAAAAACTTTAATTTCGGAAGTCGGTGTCTTTGGTTTTGAATTTTCGTTTTTTGTCACCGACTTCCGAAATTAAAGTTATATTTCACTTTGCAGTGTTTTTTGGAAGTCGGTTGTTTTTTTTTGTAAAAAGTTTTTATTTTTCACTTTTTAGTCGTGGTACCTACCTACCCCACACAAATTCGAAAACCACTACCTGCTATGTAAATAACAGTGACAGAAACTTATCATATCATCCACATACTAAGTGGGAAAAAGTACGTATTATTGAAGCTAACTCAAAAACTATCAAAGCAAAATTAATAAAATTTATATGGGACCACTTCGAGAGCATACCCTTTCAAACAAAAAAAGAATTTTTAAAATCGGTCTACAATTGACGGAGAAATCGGTGGACACACAAAAAAAAAAAAAAAACACACGCGACGAACATATAACCTTCTTCTTTTTGGAAGTCGGTTAAAAACTAAAAAATCTATGTATTTAGCTGCATCTGGTTAGACTGGAAGCCAACCCCAGCCAGCTTAGTTGTGGAAACGCTACGTAGATAAATCGGCGTGATAAGCAGCATTTTATGGGACATAAATCAGTCATACATAAGGACACAAGAATAGAAATTGGTCAATGCTATAAAAAAATAGTAGAAAAAGGCAACTTATAGACTTTATCGCTGGGTGAAAGTCGGGATGCATAATATTGTAATACCGACACTGATATATTTATATACAGGGCGTCCCAAAATTATGGGACAGGAAAGTACCTTAAATACTGCAAACTGCTTGTGTTTAGGGCGAAGCATAAAAAACCAGCACATAATATGCCACCGGTTATGTTAAGGGGTGTGGCCCTTGAAAGAGTTCTAGATTTTAAATACTTGGGGCACATAGTTACGGAGGACTTAAAAGATGATGCTGATATGGAAAGAGAACGGAGGGCGTTGGCTGTCCGATGTAATATGTTGGCCCGCAGGTTCGCACGTTGTACACCAGAAGTAAAAATAACTCTTTTCAAGGCTTTCTGTCAATCATTGTACACGTGCACTCTGTGGGTTCGATATACGCAGAGGGCATACAACGCCCTCAGAGTTCAATATAATAATACTTTCAGGATGTTGTTGGGGCTCCCACGTTACTGTAGCGCGTCAGGAATGTTCGCGGAAGCACGTACTGACAGTTTCAGTACCATTTTACGAAAGAAGACTGCTTCTATGATGCGCAGAGTGCGTGGGAGCGGCAATGACATTCTGAAGGTCATTAGTGATAAGCCGTGCTGCACCATTATGGCGCATTGGGTACGTGTACATGTACATATACCCGGTGCGTCTGGTGAGTGCAGCAGATATATGAATTAAATGTTGTTTTTCGTTTGTTACTAACATAGCTTATAAGTAGTGTGTATTACTAACATCATATGGATCAAGGTCTGAAATAAAGTATTTTTATTTTATTTATTTTTTTATAAATATCGTAGATAGGGTATTTTGCTGAAAGAAGACTTTATGTTATTTTTAAAAGTTAGTAATTCTGCATTCAAAGATTTTCTAAAAATTACTTGCCTCGTCTGGGAATCGAACCGACTTAAATGTAAAAAAAAACACCCCTACTTTTATGATGCCAATCGAAAGAATGGCCAAAAAATAATAACTCTTCTTAAGTAACATAGTATTTTAAAAGAAAGGAACAGCGTGAAATTAATCATTTTAATCAAATTAAAAACATACATGAAACTGCCGTAGTCAATTAAGTGGGTATTTTTTTGTAAATTAATTAATTAAATGCTCAAAATGTGATCCCTCTTGTCTTACGCAAATCGCCAATCTTTTAATGAGTCCGCTGCCTGTTGATTTTCTTATCATTTTATGGTGAATACTCGATAATGATATGGCACAATTCTGTTTGTAACTCGCCCACGTTTTCGTATCGCTTTTTGTATAACATATCTTTCACGTAGGTATCCCGAAAAGAAGAAATCTAATGGTGTAAGGTCCGGGGATCTGGCCGGCCATCTAATCGGTCCATTCGTACCAATCCAAGTAGGAAAACATTCACTACTTTTCGAACGTCGTCGTCGGCAATCAATAACTTTCTTGAAATTTGACTCAAACATTTTACGTTGTTCGTTTCTTTTAAAATACTATGTTACTTAAGAAGAGTTATTAGTTTTTGGTCATTCTTTCGATTGGCATCATAAAAGTAGGGGTATTTTTTTTTTACATTTATGTCGGTTCGATTCCCAGACGAGGCAAGTAATTTTTAGAAAATCTTTGAATGCAGAATTACTAACTTTTAAAAATAACATAAAGTCTTCTTTCAGCAAAATACCCTATCTACGATATTTAAGGTACTTTCCCTTCATGTCCCATAATTTTGGGACGCCCTGTATAGTGCTTATGTGTAATCTTTGCGAAGTTATAGGCAGACGGAATATTGTACAGTCTGACTATTTTCTTAATGTCCCTCGGGAATCATCGCATTTCCGAAAACAAACGAATGCTAATTTCCATGACCATCAATTATTTGATTTATCGTGAATAATAATTTTTATTCAGAACTAAGTACTTTATTGTTGTTTTGTTTTAATTTCCATGTGAACTATATGTATAGAGCTGTAAAACTATTTTTGTGCGTGCGACTTTAGCAGCTTTCCTCCCATTTTTATAATAAACTACATTAAGTTAAAAGAGAATTAAGAACTTTATACACTTCCAAGTCGATTGAGAGCATCCGGTCTGCACCAAGTGCAAAGGGCAACTGATAGAACTCCGACGACTGACGAAACACGATGTTTGCCGAGGGACATTAAGAAAAAAGTTACACTGTACTGTTTTTGAATCAGATCTAATCTATCGACTTAAGTACCTATTTAATTAAAAATAATTAATTATCAATTTGATTAAACTTACTTTTCGTCGTTCTATTCCGCTCATGACTTCCTTTGGCGACGTACCCCATTTTCAGTGCCTCTTTCATCTGCTTAGATAATATAATTATTAAACATACAAACACACTAACAAATTTTATCTCTCTATAATATTATTATAATATATTACTTTTGAATTGTTAAAGGAGACGGTTTATTGAATAACATAAACTTAAAACATCGCTTTTGATGAAACATCTTTCATTATTCTTTACCTGAGGTGGAATCATTTATGTACTTACTGGGGTTCAAAAATCCGCGTGAAGGCTTGTTCAGACCAGCGCGACACGCGACGTGACACAAAGGCAGCGCTCGTCGCGCGACGAGCGGTGCCTTTGTGTCGCGTCGCGTGTCGCGCTGGTCTGCACAAGCCTTGACATTCCAAAGCCGGAAAAATGAATAAAACTATTTTTCAAAGACGTCATTTCAGATCACAATGAAGACAGAGTTGGAAATTGGAATTGTATTAAGATTACAAAAAACGGTTTTGGACATGAAGTAGTTACTGCCAATTGGAGAAGCCAATTAGTTTTAAAAATATCAACTTTTTATGAGTGTACAAAAAAAAAACTGCGTACTAAGAATGTATGTGAGATTAGATTATCCCGTGGCTTGATCAGAATTTTTCATGATGTCAGTATTTTATTATATATTATTTTTTTAAGTAGAAAATAAAAAGAAATAAAGAAAAATAAAGAAAAATAATTTATTCTGCAAAACAAAACGTACATTACAATTTTTTTTTATAAACTACACATTGTATACAAAATAGCCAAAAGCCTCATATTCAACCAATACAAGTTTGTCAATTTTGTTCATGCCACGATTCTAACACAATATACATTACGTAATTACAACAAACAAACAATCAAAACAAAAACAAAATTCCGATTGCAGAATTAACTACTTTTGTAACAAATAACAATAAAAATAAAGTAATAAATAAATACAAACTCTGCAGTCTGGACAGTTTGTATTTATTTATTTAAACTTTTCGCACTCAAAAAAGGTATAAAGGCGGACTGAATGCCTTAGGCATTTTCAAGCCAACCAAGGGTGGTGAAGAGAGTAAATGGCAGGTGCTCTGTTTGAGAGGAACAAACAAAAAAAAAACAACTGACTTCCAAAAAAAAACACTACAAAGTGAAAAATAACTTTAATTTCGGAAGTCGGTGTCTTTGGTTTTGAATTTTCTTTTTTTTACACCGACTTCCAAAATTAAAGTTATTTTTCACTTCGTAGTGTTTTTTTTGGAAGTCGGTTGTTTTTTTTTGTAAAAAGTTTTTATTTTTCACTTTTTAGTTGTGATATTTACCCCACACAAATTCGAATACCACTACTTGCTATGTAAATAACAGTGAGAGGAACTTAACATATCATCCACATACTAAGTGGAAAAAATACGTATTATTGAAGCTAACTCAAAAACTACCTAAGCAAAGTTATTAAAATGTATATGGGACCACCTCTGAAGTATTACCTACCAAACAAAAAATAATCATTAAAATCAATTCATAATTGGCCGAGTTACCGCGCAAACACAAAAAAAATAAACTTCAGTTGAATTGAGAACCTCCTCCTTTTGGAAGTCGGCTAAAAATATATTATAATTAATTAAATATAAAATAAGTTTGTAGTGCCACAATAGTCTACTGACGTCATTCACGGTCAAGGAAACTCCGTTGATTGAGTCGAACAAAGCTCATTCACACGAGGAGTAGTTCTCACAAAGGCGATTATCTATCATCATCATAATTTCAGCCGAAAGACGTCCACTGCTGGACATAGGCCTCCCCCAAGCACCGCCACTTCAACCGGTTCTGTGGATTCCTGCGGCCTTCACAAGGTCATCTGTCCACCTTGTTCCCAGGCCTTCCAGTACGCGGTCGCCACTCCAGAACCTTTCTCTACATATAAATAATTATTATTTGTTTGGTTCAAACTTCATAGGTTCGAATCGTTTTATTTACGAAACCTAGGCTATAAACTAGTTTAGTCAGGGCTGATTGGGAATAAATATTGCAGTTTGACAGCTGTTGTATAGAAAATAATTATGTCAAACTGTCATATTTAGCTTTGATTAGGTATTGAAAAATCTGCCATAATTGTTTTAAAACGCGGAACTTAATAAACAGTAAGCTCGCTCGGCTCGTGCGGTGTGTTATGTGGTCACAGTAACCTAATCTAACCTACCTTTCATCCATTTTCACTTTCTACAACTAAATTTAACCAACTGCTACCGGCCGCACCTACTTAGTTGTAGCCGGCTAAAACTAGGTGTAGCCGCACTTCGGGTTTAGCCGTGATATACAGGGTGTCCAGTAAATAGCACGACATACTGCAAGGAATGATAGCTTGGGTCAATACCTACCAAAACAACACAATATGTGTTCAACAAAAACTTACGGATTTACAGTTTTACTCAGACCAACAAAAAAAGAAAGACGGCGCGCTGCGAACATCAAAACTGAAGCCACCTTTTTATCTATGTGTGAGTCGAAGGGTTGCCATTTTTATAAAAAATACCCCATAACTTGGGAAATAATACTTTATGGGTAGGCTAATATTGTACAAGTAAGATATTGTTAAGTATGGCATTATACCTCAATTGTTTAGAAGGACCTCTATTCCGAACAAAACAAAAAAAAATTACATCAGAAAAAAATTACATAAAGACAATTATAAAAAAAAAACAATTATAAAGTGCACCTTTAAAGCAAGAATTCTTGTGTTGGGTCTTGGAAGACTCCACTGTTCCACTTAGGCCCGTCTTTAGTAATGCTTGAGTCTTGAGTGAGGTTCTGTAAACCTCACTCAAGACTCAAGCATTACTAAAGCTAGTTTTAACCAATCACAAGGCTTTAAACGAGTTTTATGAAATGCTTGAGTTTTGAGTGAGGTTCTGTAATACGGGCCTTAGAAATATCCATTAATTTGCAATTGAATGTAAAAAATTCAAAATACAAATATAAATAAATAGGTTAGTTTTAAACTATAGAAAAATCAAATAACTTTATATAAATGAACGAGCTTAATACAGAGAAAAAGGCAAAAATGCGCCTAATTGTGTGACGTGTGCGAGTGTGGGTGAGAGTGCGCTATTACGAGAGTGTGAAGTGTGTAGCATTCTCTGTCTACGGTGTAAATGATTTCCGGCCACCGTAGGCGCGGGCTTGCGGACGGTGAGCAATGGGTAGCTCGCCGTCCGATAAGGACCAAGCCCGGGTCGACGGCGCGTTGTGTTCCACGCGCGCCTCAAAGAGATGTCAGCAGAATTGACGGGGTCCGCTAGGGCCAATGCCTGCCGGGGGTTCGAAGAAAACCGATGGGGAAATCGTGGCCCCCGGCAACATGGCATAGGAAGGAACACGGGTGGGTTTTAGTCAGTAAGAGTCTGACACGCCCTCCCGCTCCACCCAGAGCGGGAGAAGTTATTTGATAATTTCCCACCCAAAAAAAAAAAAAAAAAGGGTTAAAATTTGCATATATTTAGTTTTACTATAGGGTATATCTTTAGGTGTAAGTTAACCCTACCCACGACAGTGTCTTGGGATTGAAAGAAGTGAAATACAGCTTCTTTCGACAACCATGCACATAGAAATTCAATTATAAATTTGTTGAAGCGTAAATCATAACATTGTCGTAGGTATGTATGAAGTCATTATGTAAATTACTTTGAAATAATATAGGTAATTATATTGTCAATTACCTTTATTAAATACAAAAAGATCACAACAACAAAATCACTGACTCTGAAGAAAAAGTAATATCAAGATAAATCGTAACAAACAAAAAGTTTTTTTAACCATAATATAGCCTTTGGTCCACGATTAGTTGAATAAAGGTCGTCATTATCAAAATGATCGGAACAAACCACGCTGGTTTTCGACGGCAGCCATTCTGGATCATTCCGAATTTATCTTATATCTACTATCCATTTACTTTTTAATTCAGTATTAATTAGAAATCTAAAATATTAAATAAATAAAAAAGAGAACATGAATATAACTCGAAGTAAGAAATCACATTTAAATTTGTTGAATCGAATGGGAAAGATTTAAATCATATTATGGCAACCCTCGCACTTTAAGTCACTGCTTTCGTTTGTTGAGGTTATTTGTTCCAAGTAACCTAAAATTCGTTTAATAAAAAACGATGTTATTTCAAGTACATCAATGTTTAGGGGTGAAAAGTGATTCCGTGAGACTTTTTTTGTGATTTGCTATTGTTTTTATAAGTTTTCACTACACAGGAAAGCCTAATTATATTTTTTTTTAATCAATGTTAACTAGACGACGACTCATGACGTACTAAGAGCGATGAGCATGGTTTTAGTGTAGGTGTGTGCGTGAGCGGGTGTATTTACTTGCAGGAGCACGGTTTTGTGGCTTCACTTTTAATGTTCGCGGCGCGCCGTCTTTCTTTTTTTGTTGGTCTGAGCAGTTTTACAAAATTATGCGAAAATAAAATCGTTCTGTGAAAATTTATACAAAAAATACTATTACTTGAAAAAATTCTTGTTTTTGATAGAAAAAAGACATCAATGAGTAAAATAACTATTCACAAATGATTTGATGTAAAAAAAATACTAGAAAAAGAATTTTTCATTAGGTACGAGATGCTTAAAAATCTGTTTCAAAGTGGAGATTTTTCGATATTTCGGAAAATTTTGTAAAACTGTAAATCCGTAAGATTTTGCTGAACATATTTTGTGTTTTTTTTGTAGGTATTGACCCAAGCTATCACCTCCTGCAGTATGTCGTGCTAATTACTGGACACCCTGTATATAACGAAGTTAAACGAAAACTATCACAGCTAAGTAGGCTTAACGAGTAATAATCGACCACTTACATTCAATGTTAAGTTTTTCTTGGGATAAATTCATTCCAACTACGGAACCCTTCATTGTCAGTGGTCTAACACGCACTTGGCTGGTTTTTAAAATAATTTAATTAGTGGAAACCTCTATTTAAGTACTTAGCCACCAAATGCAAGGTATACTGCATATCCTCTTAAAATCTTCCTTTAATCACCTTGACGAGGAGGAGAGGGCCTAACTCATTCTCTGCTGACAGTAAGTACCTAAATAGGTTACTCACTCTCTATATTCAAAACACTGTATTTATCTCTCTCTCCTTTCTTTCAGTTTATCCAAAGATTGCCTGGAGATCACCTAGACCACAATTGTACATTATTAATTACTAAATTCTATTATTTTCTCCTTTACTCATTAAATATATGCCTACCTATGAATTACATTTAAAATATTAATAACTAGCTGTTGCCTGCGACTTTGTCTACGATCCAGGATGCAAAGTAGCCTATGTCCTTCTGCAAATCATGGTCTACACATGTGCCCAATTTCATCCAAATCTGTTCAGCCGTTTTAGCGTGAAAGCGTAACAAACAAACAAACTCACTTTCACATTAAAAAAATATTATAGTTAGGATACAAAAACATTTAAAAAATAGTAGCCCACCGGTATCGGCAATGGGGTTACTATTATTGACCTATATTTTCCACTGCAGAGCAAAGCTTATTTAATCTCTGCTTAGGGCAGTAAGCATGCAAATAAATAAGTAAAGACCTACCTCAAAAAACCACTATAATATTGTGTTAGTACAAGAGTCACACACAGCACAGACACCAATATTTAACAGCACAGTTCTATTGAGCAACCACCTTAGAGACGTCGGTCTCTGGGCAACCTTGCGCTACTCGCGCAGGATCGCGCTTATCACTTCCAGCTGCCAAACACACTGATCCGGTGCGAGAGTTACACCGATATTTAATAGCTTCTATATTGTTGTAACTTGATTAAAAGTGCGCCTATTGCTTACCCCCTGGCGTAAAATGGGTTGAGAAGTTTCCCTAATATTCTATAATTTTTTTGGCATGTTTAAATTAGGCCTATGAAATAGGGTAGTTGCTTAGATAAAAAAAAAACTATTTAGTCTGTCTTTCAGATAATAAAAAATATTAGACACGTATTTTTTGCTTTATCATATTAATCAAAAATAACGTAGAAGACACGCATTATAGTTGGGGGGAGTGGGAGCTCGCTACATCACAACGCAGTATTAAATCTAGCAAGGCGTGACGTCAGGCCACATTTTAACTCAATGTATCGCCGTAATCTTTTAATTACGTCAAAAAAAAAAATACGTCTTCACTATTTTTTAATAATCTACAAGACGGACAAAAAATAAAATTTGGACACAGGTCTAGTGCCGGTAGTCTACTTTGCCGGAACGGGTCTGGGATGAGGAGCCAGACCAAGAGAGATACAAAAACCCGCAGGGCGGCATGTGGCGAGCTGTTGGGCAGTAGCGACCCCACGGACCCTATCTCCCGGGAGAAGTCTTGTTCCTCACCTCTGGCTTGCCTTTATTGGCCAGCTGGAGTGAACACTGACGAGAAACAGAGCTGAACCTCATTCTTGCCTTAATAGGTCGGCTTGAGTGGAGATTTGCAAGAGCAAACGTGCTCGGAGGAAGAAAATATTCCAGTAAGATGCTGGTAGGGATCTTGACCGTACTTCCGGGATTGTCCTGATAGCCGTGGAATACCTCTCCACTCCTCATAGAAAAATACATATTCTAATATAAACAAAACTTGTGTTAATAAATAAGGCTTAGACTATGTTAGTAGCACTTCACTATGCACTAGCTTGACTTAGTGCCGTCTTGTGGAACTTGTCCGCGGAAGCGACAGAACACCACGTCCTGTCGCCAAAAGTCTTCTTGCATGACGAGGGGCAGATAAAAGTTCGGTACACGCACGACGAACGCCTTGAAATTGACATTCCGGTGCGACTCTAATAACTGCACCCTCGGCGCGTACCTCGTCTTGGCGCACGTACTCCACGATGTCTTCCGTGTAGTGCAGGACGGAGGTGTACACCGGTGTGTTCGGCTTTGCGGCACGCAGGCTCACTTCGGGGCCCGTAGAAACTTTGCCGCAGCGGTTTATGTTCGTTTACGATCGGCGCTTCCTCCTTTGCACCGTCACGAAACCGTCATCATTATCAGCCATATTCGGTGCCTTTTCAGGCAAGGGCTTGATATTAGGAGCACCAGGGGCACTCGCGGTGACGCTAACAAATCGTCCATTTTCCTGCCCATTTCCCAATTAATTTGTGGTCGGCGCAACATGTCCCTTTCCTCCATATTAATTTCTCTATTAGTTGACATCTCGGTAGTCACCCATTTCTAGCCATAACATCTTTCACCAAAGACATTAAATTATTTTCTTCCACACAGTCCATCCATCGTTTCTTTGGTCTTCCCCTACTCTTATAGCCATCCACATTTATACTCAAAACTTTCCTCATGATATTTTCATATGACAACATAACACCAAGCTTGTATTCTCCGGAGAGGTAGACAGGGGTCTAGGTACACCCACATTTCACCTTGTGAGTATAACCAGTCACAAATCCAGATTCAGGAATGCCACTGATTTCACTTTGCACTTTTTTTTAAATATATTTTTATAAAGTTGGATGTAAGTGTATCTGGACAATAAACAATTTCATTTCCAGACCTGGAGATCGAACCTAAGACTCCACAGTCAGCAGTTGCGCTTGCGACCACTAGAGTAACGTGTAATATTATTTGTATTGTAGGTAAATTCCGATGCCATAATCAGACACATCGATAGTATTTTTCCACTTATTTAAACCGTCATTAGACCATGTATGACAAGAACTAATATACTAAGTATCTATGCATATCCATTAATATTTATTTATTTAAAATAGGTACGCCAACAGTATACAGGGTGGCAGGTATATCGACGCGAAAAATTTAACCTTAGATTCAATACATGATTCATTTTGGGGTTGGAAATTATCAAATAACTTCTCCCGCTCTGGGTGGAGTGGGGAGGGTGTGTCGTACTCTTACTGACTAAAACCCACCCGTGTTCTTTCAGTTGCCATGTTGCCGGGGGCCACGATATCCCTTTCGGACTTCTTTGCAACCCCGGCAGGCATCGGCCCTAGCGGACCGCGTCAGTTCTGCTGACATCTCTTTGAGGCGCGCGTGGATCAGAACGCGCCGTCGACACGGACCTGGTCCTTATCGGACGGCGAGCTACCCATTGCTCACCGTCCGCAAGCCTGCGCCTACGGTGGCCGATTTACAAAGAATCTATCTGAAAAATTTATTTCAGTCCCAAACAAAATAGGAAATTCAGTTTCATTATGAACCGAAAACCGTTAAGACTGCCTAACCCATTTAGAGCAGTAATAATTCCACCATATTAAATTGGAGGGAAATAAAAATAAAAGTCCCAGTAATAACTATATGTTACAAACTGACAACTTGTACACTAATCAAATATAGCTTACCATATCAAAATAGATAGGTATAATATATTATATTCTTTATTTCAGACTATCCATTACAGAATCATCCATATTTGTGTTAGTAAGTACTTAGGAACTATGTAGTAAACCACAAATATAAAACAAACGACATCAAATTGTCACATGGAGTGCGATCCAGTGTCTAAGAAAAGGATCGTCGAACCGGTCCGTTATTGCTTTCAGAATGCTGTTGGAGCTTGCACGGTGCAATATGGAGGCCGCTCTCTTTCTCATGATGACATAAAAGCCATCAATCTGAGCCTCCATAAACATGCTGGACGCACTACAGCATCTTGGCAGCACCAACAACATCCTAAAAGCGTTATTATATTGTACACGAAGGGCATTGAGTATCCGCTGAGTACAGCTGACCCACAGGATGCACGAAGAAACCGATTGGCAGATGAGCCACGGCGTACTCCTCACTGTAGTACTAGTCCATCCTAAAATTAAATGAAACCACATTAACGCACGGCTAGTCATGGTATTTAAATCAGGCACCAAGTCACCAGATCAGGCTCCTTCCGTGATTCTGAACGGAACACCTATGAAAGTGGTCACCTGTTTTAAATATCTTGGGCATATAGTCACTGATCTCCTATGCGATGATGAGGACACGGACAGGGAGCGTAGGGCGCTGTCTATCAGAGCGAACATGATAGCCCACAGGTTTAAACGTTGTAATGCACAAGTGAAAATAACACTTTTTAGAGCGCATTGTACATCACTCTACACGTGCTGCTTGTGGGCTCATTATACGCAAAGATCATTCAGCGCCCTGCGCGTCCAATATAATAATGCGTTCAGGGCGTTGTTGGAGTTATTGCGCTGGTGCAGTGCGTCGGGCATGTTCGCGGACGCACACGTTGAGACGGCTTCCACGCCGCCGCGCCGTGCTCCGCAAGCGATGCGCAGTGGCGCTCGGCAGGTTGCGCGCCAATAACATCCATGCTATGATTGCGGATAGGCTGGACGTCACGCGTCACGCGTCACGCGTCACGCGTTACGTCCAGCACCGGGTTAATAAATAAGTATTTATAATGTTTTTTTTTTATTACTAACACTAGTTTCATAAGTTTTACCGTACTAATTATATTTTGATTTAAAAGAATGTCCGTGGAGTTTCTTGCCTGTTCTTCTCCATAGGTACCTACTACGCTTTGGAATGGGCAACTAGCTTCAATCTTTCTGACTGACCGACTCCTTGACAGTTCAAAAGCGCCTGTAATTGGTTTATTTGAAATAAATACTAGTTTGAGTTAACATTCTATGGATTTCAAAGTCAAAATAAAAAATATATTTTTTCTTAAAGATAAAGTACGTATTTGCCTAAGTGGAAATAACATGAATTGGTTACAAGAATTTGACTAAACAACGCTACATGGTTCCTTTGACGCGTGGCCAAAATCTGAACTAAAACCATAATTTTTATACGAGGAAAAAGAAAAAAACTGGCCAAGTGCGTGTCGGACCACGCACAATGAAGGGTTCCGTAGTTGGGATGAATTTATCCCACAAACAAACTTAACTTTGTAGTTGAAAAATATGTTCTCCCATACGGAATGTATGGTAAAACATGTTTTTGCAACTGCAAAGTTAAGTTGGTCGATTATTACTCGTTAACTTGTGGAGCCTACTTAGCTGTGATAGTTTTTCTTTTAATTTCGTTATATAAACTATTGCTGTGATTTTTTTCACACACCCAAAACTAACCATTTAGCCGGCAGGGGACGACGACACTTGACTCTAACAAAAATTAGCACTTTAAAGCTTAATATTTCGCAAACGAATCTCTGAATCCAAAAATGGTTTACATAAACTCACAATGTTTTTGAAGGACCTTTCCAATGATACCCCTCACCATGGGTTAAAAAAAGAAAAAAAAACATCACCCCTTTACGTGTATGAGAGGTACCTACCCTAAAAAAAAAATGTTTTTCATTATTTTGTTTTACCACTTTGTCGGCGTAATTAATATGTATACCTATCCAAATTACAGCTTTCTAGTACTAAGGATCTCGGAGCTAGACCGCGGACAGACAGACGGATATGACGAAACTATAAGGGTTCCTTGTTTACTACGGAACCCTAAAAAGAAGGGATTTTATATCTTATCAATACAATTTATGCAAAATACAATTCCACAAATGTTTACCAAAAATACCTCCCTGCTTATAACATTCAGAGGCTAAAATATCCTTGTAACCTATTAAAGTTTAACTACTAAGGACTTCACAGCTATGGTGCCTCTTAGTCAGATCACTAGATTACTGACATTCTTCATTATACTCTAATGATAATTTTTACAATTATTCCTCAATAAACGTTGCTTTTAAAGTTAAGAGACGTTTTTAAAGGTCAAATATGTATGGTTGAACAGGCGTAATCATTACTTAACTTTAGGCCCAGACTCCACCAAAGCGGAGACGAGACGAGAGGAGAGGACATGTGTTTTAAACAGCCAATAGAATTTCGCTATACACGCATCTCATCTCCACTCAGCTTCAGTGGTGACTACGGAGATGTATCATATTTGTATGGCGCGGTCGAAGCGGAGATTTGAGCTATGCCTCGCAACTCAGGACCACTCTAGCCAGCACACATCTCCGCTCTAACCAGCACACATCTCCGCTCTACCCAGCACACGTCTCCGCTCCAGTCTAGCTAGTACGCATCTCCGCACAGCTTCGGTGGATACACCCTAGCTAAAAACATCTCTTCTCGTCTCCGCTACGGACATCTCCGCACATCTCCGCTTTGGCCTAAGGCTGCGTTTCCACCTGAGATGTGCGAGGTAACTAAACGGTACGAGGATGCGTAACGAAGTTGTGAAACGATGTGAGTGTTTCCACCAGAGATGTGCTAGGCCGCTGAGCGGTGCGAGGATGCGTAGTGACGCTGTGAAACGGTGCGCAGATGAGCGCTGCGAGGATGTGTAGCGGGCTCTTTTCAGATGCGATTTCTCAATCGCGTCCATCCCTAACACACATCCCTCGCACACATCTCTCGCACACATCGCTCACACACATCTCCCACACACATCCCTCGCACCCATCCCTCGCTTGTTTTGTACATACAAAAACCTCGCATCGCTAAGCCGTTTCCACCGGAGCTGCGCTGAGCGAGGCTAGGTAAATCAAGCGATTCTATTGGTTCTTAACCAACAATCAACAATCATCTCTCGCTACGCATCCTCGCACATCTCTGGTGGAAACGCAACCTTAAACTGCGTTTATGAATAAGGGGGATTATCTACTGATCTCATTTATTAATCACAACATTCCGAAACTGCATCCTTTTCTTTTAAATGTTTCGGTGTGGGGTTTTAGTTCATTATCAATTTTGATGTACTTTTATTTTAATTGATCATAGTACAGTAAAGGCTTGTACAGACCAGCGCGACACGCGACGCGACACAAAGGCACCGCTCGTCGCGCGACGAGCGAGCGGTGCCTTTGTGACGCGCTGGTCTGCACGAGCCCTAAAGCTCACCTCATTTAGCATGCTTATGTGGCAAAACCAACATTACAATAGCAGTTTAACAGTAGGTTTCAAAAAAAAGATATTTACAAAAATATGGAGAAATGAAGAATATTTCTTAATTTATTGACATTTTATTATTATTATTAGCCATTAGTGTTTGGCATGAAATTGTGACATGTAATTTTCTTGACTTTATATTTTTTATTTTATTAATGCGATATTATGATTACCACAACAATTTTGTATGCCTTCTGGTGGGACGGTATGGACCACTATTTTTTTGTAAAACATCTGTATAATTTTTACCCTATGTTCACAAAATTTATAAATTAATTGAATTGAATTGCAAAAAACATTCATTAATACTTTTTATCATTTACACCCACGTTTATATGATAAAAAGTACTAATGAATATTTGAATTGAAATGAGTTGCATGCTTCAATAACAAAATAATAAAACATTCATTAAGTAAATATACCTTTAATCTTTATTGTTAATTCTCATAAAAATGAACAATTCGGTTGTTCAGTGCAACAAGTCTTTGTGGGTAAATTAAAATACTTTTTATCTTCGTATTGTTATAATATCTTAGCACTAAGGACGTACAAGTAATTTGAGGAAGATTAATTATTGCTATTAGGAGGGTATGGAACTGTCTGAAGGCAAGAAGAATGCTGCGACGGCGCCACCTGAAAATTGTGAAAAAAAAACTTGTAATGACTGAAAATAAAGTAGGTAATATACTGCCTCAGCTGCTTCTCTGCCGATATACAGCGTGTAACAAAAACCCTGACGATCCGTGAGGGCGTTGTTAGAATGACACTGAGAATCTGTTTACAAAAAAAAATGCGCCTCATTTTTTTCAATGGGGAATTTTACCGTTTTAATGGGGCGCGGGCGGCCGTCGTTTAGCGTGGTTTCTACTAGTCATAGTCATAACTTATGACCCCTGTTGAAAATTTAACTATTTTTTATGGAATTGGGTTAATTTTGATACTTAAAACATGAATTTTAAATAGCAATAACTTTTTATTTTCAATAATAATAAGTTACACACAGGTACTGCAATGTTAGTGCAGAACCTATGTGCAGCTTTCAGATCAGACAGGGTTTTTGTAATACATTGTATACTGTAAAAATCTCACTGTTAAAAGTTATGTGAAGTGAGCTTCAATAGTGTCAATCCCTAGTTGAATGACAGTTCACTTCATCCCAGTTTTCATGGTGAGGATTTAACAGAATGGACTGGCTGGTCTATAGGGGTGTGCGAGTGCTGCGAGTGGGGCATCTCGGTAATACGTAAAGAAATAATGTAAAAATATTCTCGTTTCAGCTAAATAATTAATATTCTGCTATTATCAATTCGTTTGCTATTGATGGTGATTAAAATGCTTAATAGACCTTATGGAAATAACTGAGATAAAAAAATGTTATATGAATTTGATGCACAAAAATTAAACGTTGCTCCACACTTCTAATTTCTCTTCTATCGTAAAGTTTACAATCACAAATCTTACGTATCTAAACAAACTCCAAGAACGGAAACAACATATGTGCATGGTCCATACAAATCTTTATTATGTAGGAATCGAACCCACTATCCATCCATAGCACAGATTGCTTGGTCAAGCAACTACTGGGCAACCACCTTGTTGACTAGGAAGTATTTTTACCCCAGAATGAACTATTCTTATACAAACCATCGCGGTACAAGAAAGAAGCCACTTCAATTTCATAATGCTACCCCTGGTTACTGACACTGAGTCATTATCAAAGACATCCACAGCTGGACATAGGTCTGTCCAACGCATCGCCACAAAGACCGGTCCTGAGAATCCCGCATCCGTATTCCCTTGACCTTCACTCGAGGGCCTAGACAAGTGGCAATCGCTTTTAATGCGTCTAATATTTCTAAAACGACTATCAACAGGATTGCAATAAGCTTTTCGGTGGCTCATGTCAGTTTCATACATTTTTTTACTTTTCCACCATCATTATCGCTGATAGAATGTCACTTTGCCCTCTTAGAATCCCGCATCCAGCGGATTCCCATGACCTTCCTTTCAGGTCATTGGTCCACCTTGCCCTACTAAGCATACCTCTTCGTCTTAGTGCGTCGATGGCAATCTAATTGAATTCGGCCAAGAATTTGACTACGAGCTTGGTTTGGGGTGCATGAAAATAGCCTCCCCGAGCGACGTATCTACAGAGAGCCACTATACGTCTGGCGTATCCTGGGCAATCAGCGAGTTTACTACACTGATTAGCTAATCCTTTCATCACGATGCCAATCCGAAGTCCACTGAGCATACTTACTGAGTACCACACCAGCGCCTGAGTACAGTGCCACCGAGCAGTGATCTGTCATGGCGCCGCTCAATATGTTGGTGCCGGCGAACGCACTCAGCCTTGCTACCATCATGCCTAGACAGGCGATCATACCCCTGGAAACAAGAAACGTTATCAGACTACATGATAATGTCGTCAGGTCAATGACCTGCTTTATTGGGACTTGCGAGTCTAAGTTTAAAATTGCGCTGAAATGATATTTCAATGTCATTATTTTAATAACTTTCTATGTCTATCTTTTAATTCGTGTCGATAATACTTTTATAATTCGCCACTTCCACTCCATCGTCGGTGGCAGCGTAGATGTCGCTTTGACGCACGTTTTGGGGGGCACAGAGGGCAGGAAAAGTGGTGAGACATAGTCTGCGATAAAGTTCCAAATCCGCACCCTTCAGCCGTACTTCTTCAGTCGTACTTTACCAAATTTGTGTTACATCTGCCCACTTAGGTTCGCAGACGGTGCAAAAACAGCCCAGGTTATAAGGAATCGAAACTTGACTTTATTGCTTTGAAATTGCCGCTGAAATAATTATGTAATTATTATCTGTATATTAATTTATTTAACATATTAATTGGCTGAATTCTCCTGTATCATGTGTGAGAATGGCTGTTGCCTATGATTTAACCTGCTTTGTTTTTTTTTTGTGGAATTATAATTACAACATTGTTATTCAATTACAAGATTGGTTAGTTCAAGATCTTCTTAGTGTGTCGATGGAAAAAATTACACGTTAGGCCCATAATTCAGCAACGAGAGTACAGCCATTAGGCCTTGTGTGCAGGTGACAGGGCATGCGGTGCAGTATGGAACGTGACCATTGTCTGTGGAGAAACGCCGCACACACTGGAGATCTAAGTCGTCTATAACACTTGTGGATGCAGGAAATAAATAGGTTGTCCTTGCTGCGGTCTACTTGGGTACGAAGTCTATAATGTAAGGGCCAGGCCACACGGTGCGGCACCGCACCGCACCACATTACTCCGCACCGCACTGGCGGCCACACGACCAGTGCGGCGTCGCAATGTTCTTACGGCGCCGCTGCGGCACCGCAACAGGCTTGGCTTGGCTTGCCCAGCCATTTACGTAATTATCATCAACGAGCGTGCACTCTTGCCTATGCCGTATAAACAACTGAGCACAGAGTACATTTTTGCAACTGAGCGGCGCCGCTGTGGCACCACACTGCTTGCACCCCTCCCCGCCTCGTCTGCCTCGCGCCGTTGTCCGGTGCGCCTGCGGTGCGGCGCCGGAGCGGTGCCGGACGTACCGTATGGCATACCATACATTTTTATATGTAGGAAACCGTTGCGGCACCGCTCAGGCGCCGCGCCGTGTGGCCTGGCCCTAAGGTTGACACGCTAAGAAAAAGTTAGGATTATTTATGGTGTTGCTACCAGGTTGCTTAATTCAGAAATAATTAAAACAGATTAACTTTGTGGATACAAAAACTCACCATGCGATAATTAAATAAATAATAGAATTAATTTAAAAACCTTTAAATTATTATGTGACGCTTGCGCATTGTTCACATGTAGGAAGTTATAACCAAAAATAGATATATCATGACGTAGACATTGTTTTATTAATGTACCTATTATTTAATTTAGTTAAACTTTTTTGGAGGTCAGTAGATTAACAAATCCACATCATTGGGAAACGACACGAAGACGAAGACGTCATCATAATAAAACTTCTATTGTGTTTCGTTTACTATCTGTGAACCAAATAACAAGCATTCATCATCATCAGCCTATAATGTTCCCACTGCTGGGAGACAGGCCTCCTCTCTGTGAGAGGGAGTGGGCCGTGATCCACCACGCGGGCCCAGTGCGGGTTGGTAGATGTCACATGTCTTAGAATTTTCGGTTCTAGGATATGCCGGTTTCCTCACGATGTTTTCCTTCACCGTTTTGAGAGCAGTGGTGATGAAATAATTTACACAAAGTAAAGCGCCTGTTTGGGTTCGAACCTACGACCTACTCGTAAGTCGCGGCCGTTACCACTGGGCCACCACTGCTCAAGCATTGCTGTGTGATATTATCCCAAGTGGATTTTAAGAGTGTTTATCCTAAAAGTTGGCAAAATCGCAAATAACTGTCAAATATTTACCTGTTTTGATTAATTTGGCAATATTACTGTATGGAAATATGAAATGTGGCTAACTAGTGAACTAAAACATTGATTATAAAATGCAATAATTAATATCGTGACACCGGATATTTAGTTTTAGATGTAAAAAAGTATTTGGAAACTTTCCAAAAGCTTACTTTACACCTAAAACGGTTACAACATCAAATTCAGTGTTGTAATATTGCAATTCATTATTAATATTCTAGTTCGCTAATTAGCCAAATTTCACATTTCTATTCAGTAATATTGCCAAAATCTATTTGCGACGTTGCCCACTTTCAGAATAAACGCTAATATCAAAGTAAGGTGTATGAATTAGAACCACTTAGGCCTAGCTCCATGGATTACGACTCTTTTAAGTTACCTCTCATGAGATCGACTCTTAAAAAAAGCGACGATACTTGTTGGTGCCTCGGGTGTACCGTAGGTACAGCCTTCGGTTGGCCTTGCAACCTACCTTGCCGAAAGTGTTTTGGCTTTTTGGCTATACCTAAATTCTCTAATAGCAGTTTTGCTACAGACGCATTCTAATGGCTAAATGACACTCAATCTGCGTAAAATATAAATATTCAGTCCCACCTTGTTATTACCATAACAAGACAAGTATAATTTTAACAGTATTTTTTTTTTTAATCCCGGCACAGACATCATTCTTCTTTCCTGCACCATCACCAGACCCTGTTCACCATCTATCTGTAACCTATTCATTGAGATCATTCCAATGAGCCCAAACACGATACCTGTGTTGTAAGTTGGTAAGGGAGTTGGATATTCTGCAAGTTCCAGGTGATGCTGCAGCATCAGTTCAAGGTTACTATGTCTTTCTAATATCATTGAAGTAACAGAATACCAAATTTCAAATCGATCAGAGTTGTGGAAGATATTCACATCCATTTATCAACTAAAAAACGCTGATAATATTCAAACGACTGAACCGATTTTGATAAAATATATCTAAGAACCATCGCTAGAAAACCTGCTTTCAAATAAAAAAACCGCATTCAAATCGGTTCTCCCGTTTAAGAGCTATGGTGCCACAGACTGAAACTCACACATAGCTGTCAAACTTAAATATAACACCCCTCTTTTTGCGTCGGAGGTTAAAAATTAAATTTGTTAACATTGAATAAAGGCTTACAGGTACCTAGGTAGATAAAATGAGTACCTGCCTAAATTTTTGTTCTAATAATGCTTGTGACTATACTAGATCAACTAGTAGTCGCAGGCGCGATTACAGATCTTGGGGTTTGATCCTCGATTCGGGCTAAATGGTATTGACGATCCATTCAAACATTCTCAGTCGGAGCTCGAAGTCTTACGAATTATTATTCGTAGTTGAAGTCTGAATTTTAGCCCATTTATTGATAAGTTCTATTACATGGCAAATATTCCCTGATCTTTAACTACATGGGAATTATACTATACTGTATGGTTTTTTTTTATTCGACATGTTTTGTTCCTTTCCACTGTTGCGCAAACCTCTACCCAATCAATAGCTTTCCACTCTTCCTTGTTTTATAATGAAAGTACCTGGTCGACCGAGCTCTGCTCTGGTGAAAATAGAGAATGCTCATTTAATAGTATAGGAAAGTTCATACTAATCCATGTATTGTACCTACTTATTCCATGCTGCCATGATCATTATTCATTATCTTGTTCTAAACTTTGGCGACCGGGCACTGCTCGGGTGAAAATAGGGAGAAAACGAATTTTCCCAGATATGAGACCTAGCTAGATCGATTTTTCGCCCCCGTAAACCTCTATAATTGCAACTTTAATTGAAATCGTTAGACTCGGTTTCGAGAACTTGAGTACAAATATAATTATATATACAAATATTGCTCGTTAAATAGTATACTAGCTTACCTATAAGACGTCGGATACAAATCGACAAAGTACGAGGATATGACTCCGAAGACCATGGCTGTGGTGAGGAATATGTAGAAGAGGACCAGCCCTGATATAGCTTCACCGGTGTTGTCGATGCCGACGCCTGCTGCTGCTGCTATGATCAGGATTATGATCGTCATGGGCTGCGGAAGAACAGATAAATCTTATACATCATACTTATAAATTAATGTCGCTTTTCGTGTCTGTATGTAAACTACGCAAATGATTTTAGCGCGATTTTCAACATCATTTAGAAACTTTATTATGGAAGGTTTATTTAGAGTGACTGGTAATTAGTGAGCGATATTTAAACACGTGACTTTACTCATCATAACGAACAACTTTTATTATGGGACAAAACCTGAAATCACGAAAAAAAATCAGCTGTTCCCTACATTTATGGTCGCTTATCTCGTAAAAATGTAGGGAACAGCTGATTTGATTTTCGCGATTTTTTTCAACATTACTTTTTGTACAACTAAAATTATATTTTAATAAAGTAAAACAACTGTCAGTTCATTTCCTGTTTCTGTTTGAAAAAAAAGAGCATACATGATTTTTATTGTTTAAAAAAAATAAAGGTAATCTCCCGAAACCCCGACATTAGTCCCGAAAAAAATATTTTAGTCGTAAGGAAGTCTCCACTTTTTTTGTCTCTGTTCTATGAACTTTAAGTATATTAGTTTACGTATTTTCGATCACTGCTAATTACCAGTCACCCTATATAAAAGGTACTTTATTATTTGCTTTAGATGTAATGCAGTTATATGTTTTATAAAAACCGTGCGAAATAGGTGTGGGTCGCTAGTATCGACAAGATAAATAAGAAATGGTGTTGTTGGGTGGATGTTGCTGGAAATACCGGGAAGGGAAGTCAAAGTTACATCGTTTATTTCAAATAGACCAAGGCAATTTTGAATGTCACAATTAACAAGAATAAGAATTTAGCGTACCAGCTCCTTGTCAGAGGTCGTTGCGTATGGGCAACTAACTCCAATGCTACTCTTTAAAATTCGATTTACAATATCTTGTTTATTATGTACATTATTTCTTTTTGATGTGTAACATCTTTCCTGCAATCTGTGGGAGTGATTTCGTGAAAAGGGACGGAAGTGTGTAACAGGAAGCCGGGGAAGCGCGTGTTATTTGATTTGACCATTGAGCACGCGCGGTGCTAGAGTTGGCCGCCAGATGGTACCAACCTATTTTCCGAGAGGTTGGTACTAGACGTCAAATGTTACACATCTTAAGCGGCTATTGTAAGGCTCGCTCGTTTTTTCATCTTGTTTAGACAATTATATATAAGACATAAAAGAACGGCGGAATTCGACGGCGATGTGAAATGCCAGGTCATCGTCAAGTTTATAGGAGTTTGTAAAGCTAGGGTTTCGTAAGACTACGGTGGCCGCCACATAGCCTCCGCAATTTACTGACGAATGACGTCACTGAATCGTTATTTATTTAAGTAAAAAGTTGGTGTGTTTTCCTGGATAGCGTTTTTGACACCGAAAAGTCAAATCCCGGTGCCATCATTTTCATGACAGCCGTCACTGTGGTTATGTGGCGGCCATCGCTGTCGTACGAAACCCAAGCTTTAGCGAAGTCACCGTCAAATCACTGTCGCCTGACCGGGCAGTGAGACTGAGGTCTAAGATTGTGACTGGCATATTTTTTCACCGAGAAATGCACGGCGTTTGATACTCGCGATTCTAGCTTACTTACTTGTTTAATCAATTCAGATCATTTGATCAGTAGATGAGACCGAATTTTATGCAAATGCATGTTTGCTTATGCATTTATTCTTATGCATTTGCATATTTTAATTTTCTTTTTCATTTTAATGCATAATATTTAACCAAAAATTTACTGATTTAATGTACGCTGTTGTTGTAATCTACACTAATATTATAAAGAGGAAAGATTTGATTGTTTTTTTGTTTGTTTGCATTGAATAGGCTCCGAAACTACTAGACCGATTTGAAAAATTATTTCACTGTTGGGAAGCTACACTATCTCCGGTGAACATAGGCATCAAAAAAAAAAAAATTATAACTTTTGAAATATTTGTTTAATACCCGTGCGAAGCCGGGGCAGGCTGCTAGTTAAGTATAAAAACAAAGTTTTGTAGTATTTATTTGAATAGATGTTGCATGTTCTGGCACTTTTTAGCGATTTTGTCGCATATTTCGACCATTCATGATGCATAGTTGCATGTATATTTCGAACAGGTAATTCGGCTTCTAGTGTTTTTTTGGAAAAATGCTTGGAAACTAACATCAACTGTTTCCGTGAGAGCAAAGCAGCTCAATACCTAGGTTCTGTAATAGTAGCCTTCACACTTCACATTTAATAACATCTTAAAACAATTTATGTGTTCACAGAAACATGATCATATGTGATTAACATTGTAATGATTTTAATTGGAAGTATAATTAAAATGTGGCGCATGTACTTCGCTTCGGTCATTGAACATTGTAACGCGTTATTTTATAGAATTTAATAAAAATATACGAGATTATTAGACGTTTGATAAATTCTGGACTGGAGTTATTAACTGTCAAGTATCTCGACTACAGAGAGAGCAGTGAGAACAGTGGTGGCCCAGTGGTAACGGCCGCGACTTACGAGCTGTTGTAGGTCGTAGGTTCGACCCAGACAGGCGCTTTACTTTGTGTAAATTATTTTATCACCACTGCTCTCAAAACGGAGAACTCCAAGAACTCCTAGAACCGAAAATTCGAAGACATGTGACATCTACCAACCCGCACTGGGCCCGCGTGGTGGATTACGGCCCACTCCCTCTCACAGAGAGGAGGCCTGTGTCCCAGCAGTGGGAACATTTATAGGCTGATGATGATGAAGATGATCTCGACTACAATAGAGACAGTAGACTTCCGAATTCTAAAGGCAATTTAACCGAAACTAGACCTAAGCGAGTAGTGACTAGTTTCCTAAGCTAGTAGTGATTATAAGATTAAAGACTACGTTGAAGACAAGGAAGTTTGGCAATAATTCCTTCTGCACATGTGGCTTCCCTAGTACCTCATTAACGGCATCACTAACCGCTCCCAAATTACGATGATTATTTTATTTTACTTTTTTTACGTACTTGTTTTACATAATGTTTTCATTATTTGACATTATATAATTTATATACCTAAAATTTTCTATATTTTTTAAATCAAATTAGATTTGTTACAGCTTTAGTGGCCATCATGTTTTTGGTTTAAATAGGTCCTTATTTTTACTATTTTGTTTATCTTTTATATAGATTTTTTTCTTTTAGATTTTGTGAATGTGAGAACGTTGGAGGCTGTAGACTTGTGGACCATTTTCTATTTTACTAAGTATCTGGTACTTGTTGATAGGCCTACACTGTCCTCCCATACCTATTAACACTGTAATTTGACAGAAACCACTTATTTTGAAAAGAGTAACCGCGAGTTTCTTACCGGCTCTTCTCCATAGGAAGCGACCAATTGGAACCGTGCACCTAGCTTCTGACGTTTCAGAAGTACCCTTGTAGGTTTATGCGAAATAAAATATTTTGAATTTTGTTTTATTTTTTTTATTTTGGACTCGTCACGACTAGTTTAGTTTAGGACGACTAGCCCGAAACTAGTCGCGACTAGTCCGAAACTAGTCGTGACTAGTGTGAAACTAGTTGAACCGCTTCTGATTAGTCATTTTGAAGCCACCCTAGTCACGACCCGCTTTTGGGTTACCATACCTCAGGATTTGTCCTGAGATTTCAGGATTTTTGGACTACTCTCAGGATTGCGGCTGGATTTTGCAAATATCATGAAATCCCAGGATTTTTAGAATTTTCAATAAAATACAGCTTAAATTTAAAGATCTCTAATAAAAAGAAAAAACAAACTAAAAATTATCTTCCTTTGGTAATAATTGCACAATTAAAATCAATATTTATCCAGGTAGGTACCTACCTACTTATTCAATATTACCATAGGTACTTACTAAGTGAAGATACCTTTTATGGCGGTGCGTGAGCAAGATCAGCAGTGTATAAAAACGATAATAATAAGACTTTAAAAAAAAACTGCTAAGCTACGTAATTATTAACGTTTCGCCCATTGCTGGCCTATTAAAGAGAATAAAAAGCCTATCAAAAGCCGGATGGGCCGGACGCAGTCAAATTAGCCCGGATAAAAGGTCAAAAAGCCTAACACTGTCCGGCTTTATCCGGACGGATAGCAACTCTAGCCGCTGCTATTAACGTGGCCATCTACGGGGCCCAACTAATCTAAAAAGTACCATCGTCTCGAAAATAAGAAGAAGAAACTCCGAGGTATTGACAGCTCGTTGAAGGCTAGTGATCATAAGGCATCAGCTAGTATGTATATCCATGGCGATAAGAGATGATCTTTATTTATTTTATTTTCTTTTCTTTCTTTTATTTCTTTTCTTTATTTTCTTTCTTTTCTTTCTTTTCTTTTCTTTCGTTCTGTCCTTTCTTTTCTTTCTTTGATCTTTTTGTTTTGGATGATCGCCTCTGGGGCTATAACGATCATTTGCGTTGCATTGTATATCGCTACAGTTAATTAATAGTTGAAGTGCACATGGTACAATATCACAAAATTGTTACTTCACTTTTTGAATAAACTAAAATGAAAAAGCTTATTCTTTAGCTTGCCAATCGCTGTATGACTACTAGTCAATGCAAATTACTTGTAACTATACACACAATGTGGTGCCGAAGACACGAGAATGAATGAAAACGTTGACAACACTATTAGCATATCAGCCTATAATGTTCCCACTGCTGGGACACAAGTCTCTTTTTTGTGAGAGGGAGTGGACCGTAACCAACCACGCAAGCCCAGTGCGGGTAGGTAGATGTCACATGTCTTCGAATATTTGGTTCTAGGAAAAAAAATAATTTACACAAAGTAAAGCGCCTGTCTGGGTTCGAGTCTACGACCTACAACTCGTAAGTCGTGGCGCGACTAATATTATTGCATAGGAGTATTTAGTACTATCAAATTATAAAAGTGATATTTTCAAACAAACTAAATAGTAGTGATAGGCTGACTATAGGTTTTGCCAATCTTTGATTGGCTGTAATGACTAAACTATTGGATATAATTGGTTGAATTTTTGTATGCAGACTGGGAATGTTAGTAGATATACTTACGTGAGATTAAATTTAATGTATTATCGTTACTAACCTTGTATCAAATATGAAGATGCTTGTAACCCTACATATGCATGATATTTAAGTTTTCTAATAGTCTATTAGCTTTCTTTAAAATAAAATAAATAATTAAGTAATGTCTGCGCTAACTCCTTTTTCTACGTACGCGGAGAAAAGTTTCAACCTGTGTTGGCTTCAGAATTGCCATACATTTTTCGAGGTTTAAGTTTGGGATAACTTTCTAAGGAGGAAGAAGTGTATGTTAACTGCCTGTTAAGGCGACGATAACTGACTTTTAATGATTTTATACTGAAGATCACGTCTAAACGAGTAGTGTTAATGATTTGAAAAAAAATATATACCTAAATATATTTTTTTTAATAACGCAATGTAGACATATTTTTGATTATGTTATCACATTGTGAAATTAATTTGTGAAGTTATGTCTAACGCGGATAAAAAACTAATCTATCAAGCGTATTTTTCTGAAACCTTCACCATTTTAAAGATAGTTTAATTATTATTCTTTTAAAATACGTGTTTTATTAAAATACCTTTTGTTTTATGTATAATAAATTAATAATGCGTCTATTTTGGAAAAGCGCTCCTTGATAGGCGAGTCCTATTACTGGCTGGAGGTACGACGCTTTGCGTGAGCTCAGTACAGAACACGCAAGCTAACCACTTAAGGTCACTGGCATATATCTGCGTCTCAACTGGACGTTAAAGGACTGTATATTATTTTGTAACTATATTATTAATAAAAATAGTGTCCAAGGAGTTTATTGCCCGTTCTTCGCCATAGGCACATATTACGCTTTGAAATGGGCAACTAGCTTCATCTTTCTGACTGGCCGACTCATTTAACAATTCAAAAGTGCCTGTAAATGGTTTAATAGAAATAAATGCTTTGATTTTTTTTATGACCGATTGTATACATACCTTCCTCCTGCCGGCACACTGCGAGATCAGCGCATTGAGAAGGAAGAAGGACATCCCGTGCGCGCACCCCGCCCAGATTGTGTTGTCTTCTATGCTGTTCTTGCATACTGATGGTTCCTGCAACAAGAGTTGAATTGTTAGTGTTTATGAAGCTAGGTAAATATGATATATTAAATAAGGGGGGCTCGTGAATCAGTAATATCAGCCGAGAAGGTAAATCGTTCAGCTTGAGCTATGCTTGCCGCGGTAGGACCGTGTATGTGTGACCATCTTTACTTATCGAAACCCCTCCGTGCCTCGGAACGTTGGTCCCGGCTGTCAATCGTGGATCTTTGACGGGTCGTCAGAAGCCCGATAGTCTGACACCCAGTCTTACCAAAGGTCGTACCCAATCTGACCTCCACAACCCAGTAAATGAGTTGTGGAGGTTAGATAGGCAGTCCTCCATATAAAATACTGGTACTCAGCTGCATCCGGTTAGACTGGAAGTTGACGCCAACTTGGTTAGGCAGATGATGATAAAGCTAGGCAAATAAGAAAATGTTTAAATAAATTGTTATAAAATAAATGTAGGTTCAGTGACCGTTTCATTAAACGAAGGCGCACTTTGTTGCGTTTTGCGAGCTCGAAGTCGACAGATGAAACAGTTTTCTTTTTTAGTTAGAAGCATACTTGCGCTAAGAATTGTAGCGGTTACACCGCCACATATAAAACTACGCATCAAAGACATGACGTCACACAAATCCTGCATCGCACAGTTAGAGTTTACCGAGCGATCGACATACATACAAGATTTCAACTTCCAACCGATGGACAGTTGCCCGCCAGACACGTGTCTGGCGGGCAACTGCCCAACGATTGAAGTCGAAAAGTTATATATTATGTCGATCGCGCGGTAAACTCTAATTGCGCGATGCAGGATTTTGCGTGACTTTAGGGTTTTGTGTGACGTCAGGTCTTTGATGCGTAATTTGAAAGAAAAAGAAAAGAAAAAGAAGGAAACTTGTTTATTCTGCACAAACAAAACGCACATTTTTAAAAACTACAAAATACACATAAAACTAAAGTAGCCAAAAGCCTCGTATTCAATTAGTAAAAAAGTTTGACAATATTTTCTTAATAACTATAACGCTGGTTCATTGGTTGATGTCAAGGCCACAACCAAAGACAATATTGCTTAATTATTATTGCAACATTGGCAAATGACAACAAAAACATAACAAAACAAAAACAAAATGCCGATTGCAGAGTTATCTACTTAGGGGATGTAGATGCCGCCGCCACATCACTCCCCTCCGGAGACCGGAGGTCGATAGTGGGCTGAGTCTTGTATCCTGCGATGCTACACAGTGCCAGTTGAGGTTCCAGTGAGTCGGAACCGGATGTCTGCGGTGATTCCCCAGAGAGTCAGGGTGGCGCTGCTTTTAATCCAGTGAGTCGGATGTGGTATAGCGCCGGGTTGTGGCTGACTGCTGGCGTCGACCAGGAGAGGGTAGAAAGGGCTCTGCTTGTGAAACCGGCCGAAAGTGCAGTGTGCTGCAACCCGGCGCTGTAGGTACCTCATCCGACTCATTGGATCACAGCTCCTTCTACTTCTTTTGAACCCATTTGTATCCACTCCAGGCTAAGTTTGGTAGGTATTTTTTTTACAATATCATTAAGAACCTCATAAAAACAACACGTTGTTTCCAATTCTTCTCCCAAATGTGGTAATTTCATGATGATTTTCACCAAGATACTGTTTTTTACCTGTTTAATTTCCACAGCGGTGGTGTTGGTAAGATGGAAGAGGTCGCAGAAGGAGGCATCGGCAGAGCTGGTGGCGTACGACGTGAAGAAGATGTTGAAGATCGTCGGCAGAATGATGGCGAAGCTATTGTTGCTGTTCGTGGAAGAAAAAACTTTGATTTAGTGAGGAAGGTAAGTATTAAGGTATAACATAATTTTCAAGAGCTCTCGATTTTTGTTAGCAATGCGATGCGTAGAAACGAGTCTGCAAAATATTGCAATTTTATTATAGAAGGCGAATTTCATTATTATTGAAAAGACAGCGGCTCGGGCGCGACAACATAATTTTTATAAAATAAAATGGCCAGTATATTAAGATTACATAACATGACACCTGTATTTCCCGTTTATGTTCAAGTCCCATGTAATAGGGGCGAGCCTATTGCCATCAACCGAGCACAAATCTAGGTTCCGGGCTGCTGCTGAGAAATTCCAGTAATATTAGTATAAATAATAAAACACAAATATACAAAAAAAAAAAGTTGATACTTTTACTAATCGCGTAGCGCAGTGGTTGGCAAACTCTTTAGTTAATAGAGCCAAATATCAAAACTATAACAACTAAGATTTCTTATGAGAGCCATGAATCCTTTCTGTGTGTACAAAATTCTAAATCCAGATTTTCTTAATCTTTAAAACTCCCATCCTCTCACTCCACAAAACTAACTTGCTAAGAAGTAGGACGCCTTCATCATCATTAGTCATGTGCCGGATATCCGTATCCGTATCCGCGGATATCTGAGGGAGAAAAAAGATCTGTATCCGTATCCGTTACTTTTTGGCGGATCTTGAACGGATCTTTTATATCAATACATTTCATTACGTATATGAAATTTTAAAGATATGTAGCAATGAAATACTGTTAACTTCAATCCAAATTAGTAAAAAAAAATATTTAATCATATTATTATAATTCAAGTAGAGTAAGTACCAGTAAATTAAGTTATAAGGTAGTAATTAAACTATCTTTGTAGTGAGATCAAACCTCTAATATTTGTGCTATGCTAATTGAAATAATTATGTGAGTTAAATTAAAACTATGTTGTTTTCAAGAACTTAAAAAAATATACATCATAATTAATATTGAGTAATGGTATATTTTATTTCAAAAAGAGTAACTTGGCAGCTTTGTCCCCCAAAAGTCAATTACGATGAGGATCATAAATAATTCCTGCTGAACCTGAAGACAGTTGAGATCCGTTTCCGTATTCGCGGATCTAGACCCTTATGATCCGTATCCGTATCCGCGAATCACATTTTTTTAACAATTCGGCACATCACTAATCATCATCAGCATATTATCGGCTGCTAATAATATGATGTAGGCATCTTACTTATTAACAAGTTAACGTTGGAAAACTTAGAAAGGTACCGTAAATTATTAATTTTCGATGTTTTGTTACTTTTTGGTGAAAATACTACAGAAATAAATATTTGAAATAAATTTTGAATAAAGCTTGATATCTTACTTAATAACCAAAACCCCGACCCCCGTGCGTATCTGATCTACGCTCACACTCATCGACTTTAGTACAGATAGAGCCGCACTTTAATGACCAAAGAGCCACATGCGGCTCGCGAGCCGCGGTTTGCCAACCACTGGCGTAGCGTATTGGTAACTTCTACGACTGTATTGTTGGCGTAGCGGATCGCGTATCGGCTATGAAACCGTAGCATTGGCAGCATATCGTCGTAGCAGGAACATTATTACTTCTGCTACGTCGTAGCAAACATGATATAATCTTTTCTCTACTGCCATGGAATAGAATAGAAGAGTAATGTTTTATCATTTGAAATGTAGTTGCGACACAGTTATTAATTTTTGTAGCTATCATCGTTTTTACTGTAATAATGCCAACTTGTTGAATGTTATAAAAAAAAACTAAGAGTGATAAACTCACGCAATATAAGTGACGAAAGTGAGGTAGTACAACAGTGCGGTCTTTCTTAAAAGTGGCGGCTTGAACAGAGGAGCTATCTGTGTCCAGAGAGAGTGGAGGGAGAACACTCCCACTTCCTCCTTGTTTCCGTCTTCTAGGTAGATCTGTTTCACCTAAAAATGAATGAAAAATAGGATTAATTTGATTTTAATAGCACGCAAATGTAGCTGTTGTAACTGTTGCCGCCAAAAAACATAAACCACCTTAAAGATAAAAAGTATAAAAATAAATAATAGCACCCGTAACAAAAATGATTGAAGAGTAGTACAGTCAGCCCCAAAAAGGTGTTGACTTTGACAATAATTCATTTGATTATTTTCTATAATTTTTGTTCCATAATATTATATGAATGAGTATCTACAATTACGTATCCAACGTGTTATATGTGTGGCTAAGAATTCGTTTAACTGTCTACAATCTTTGTTACAAAAAAATAAGATCTTATAAAATATAATACACAATTTGTAGTCTAATAGCAGATATACTAAAATCTTAAGAAATCATTACATGCATTATGTCCTATCCCGCAATTTTTGAAGACTAAGGTCTTCAACCAGTGCGTCCTGTCCGTTATGACGGTGCCGAAACGCGCACACTGACAGGACTGGTCCACAAATTCAAGGTGCAGCGAGCTATGGAGCGGGCTATGCTTGGAGTTTCTTTGAAGAATGAAATCAGGAATGAAGTTATCCGAAAAAGCACCGGAGTTTCCGACATAGCTTGCAGAGTAAGCAAACTGAAGTGGCAGTGGGCAGGCCATGTTTGTCGAAGGACCGATGGCCGGTGGAGCAGACAAGTCCTAGAGTGGAGACCGCGTATCGGCAAGCGTAATGTGGGAGGGACGCTCCCCAGCTAGATGGACCGGAAATCTTCAGAAGGTGGCTGGGCCAGACTGGAGACGGAAGGTGGAGGACAGGGTGTTGTGACGCAGCCTGGTAGAAGCCTATTTCCAGCAGTGGATTGCGATAGGCATATAGAATTGAGTGATTGATTATATATTGCGTTCAATGTAATAACTCGTTCCGGGTGATGATGGGGCTGCCGCGCCACTGCAGCGCCTCCGCGATGTTCGCGGCGGTTGACACGGACGGCTTTGCGGCCATCATGCGCAAACGGTGCGCTTCTATCATGCGCCGCACGCGCGACAGTCCCAACATCATCCTGCGCGCGCTGGTGGACCGGTGGGACTCTCCGATGCTGGCTCGCTGAATACGGCTGCACGCAGTCGTATAGTGATTTATCACCACCATCGGGGTGTCCACCCGGACCTGCCGCTTACTGTTTAATAGAATTAAATAAGATCCAATAAAAATGCAATTATTATTTAAAATTATGCTATTTAATTATTGTTATATGTCAATTATTATTAATTATTACTAACACTAGTTTGTAAGCTCGCAATATGGTACTAACAAATATGGATGTAATCGTACTTAGATGAATCTGAATTAAATGATTATTTATTTATTTATAGTGCCTATTGCGCCAAACTTAGCAAAGATAGAAAACGCTTACATACAACATTTTGCTCTGTTAAGTACTACAGCTTGCCTATAAAATCCATACTCACAGGAAACGACTCCGCATCATGTCCATTAGCCACATACATCCTCTTCAGCACTTTCACCGCCTCCTCACTCCTGCCCACGTTGGCGAGGAACTTGGGGCTCTCGCTGAAGAACCACAGCATCAGCGCCGCCAGCCCCAGGGGCAGCGCCATGATGAGCGTCAGCAGGCGCCAGGGCCGGTAGATGAGGCCCAGGATATAGACCGTGAAGTCGAGCTTCATTATGAGGTAGGCAGTTACTGGGAAAAGTTAAAGGAAAAAAAGTTTATTGGCTTTTGTCCGTTCAGTGTTTCGGAGACAGTCAATTGTGTCCCAAATCGGGACATAGCTTATAATGCTAAACATGATTGCTGCCTGAACTCTTTAATTGAGACATACATTTTTATCATACAAACGGTTGGAGATTGCGGCGGTCCATTAAGAATTAAAGATTACTTGGTTGTAATATTTTTTTTGGCTATATTTTAGAGAAAACAATGATACGATCAAAATTCCCAGTTCACTGTTCGCAATCAGCATTTTATATTAGGACCAGCAACTGTGAAAGTACTCACTATAATAGAGAGTAGGTGTGATCATAAGCGCGCTGGTGATGAGCAGCATGTACTTCGCGCGGACCTTGGTGCCGCAGCACTCTCCAATCAGCGCGTACGTTGCTGACTCCGCTGCACTGGATCTGCAATGCGAGATTAATACAACTTGTAATCGTACACCGTAAGAAAGGGAGTGTTTTATTTTAATTTTAGAAGACTTTTAAAAGCTTACAGTTTCCCTTTCCACAAAACAGTCACAATAGTTAAAGAATGGACATGAATCTTGTGTACTATAAGGTACACCTCTACTTAACCCTTCGAAGACCACAGCCGTGATGTTATGTTATGTTATGAAACTTGACTGCGTAGTTCACGGGACAGGGAAGATGTTAGTAATCTGACTTTACTAGGCTTGGCAAGAAAAAAAGAAAACCTTGTCGGCTACTAATACTTGTCACCAGAAGATTATCATCGTAAAATCTCATTGAAAGGTAAAACAAAACAAGGAATTTATTACTTTCATGTGTCTTTGTTGATATGATAGCACAAGTATAAAGTTCATTGACTCATTTACAAATGATATCAAATAATATGTATTTCTTAATAGTACATAACACACATACATACATAATCAGCCTATAATGTTCCCACTGACTGCTGGGACTAAGGCCTGCTCTTGGTGAGAGGGAGTGGGCCGTAATCCACCACGCGAGCCCAGTACGGGTTGGTAGATGTCAAATGTTTTCGAGTTTTTGGTTTTAGAACATGCCGGTTTCCTCACGATGTTTTTCCTTCACCGTTTTGAGAGCAGTGGTGATGAAATAATTTACACAAAGTAAAGCGCCTGTCTGGGTTCGAACTTACAACCTACAACTCGTAAGTCGTAGCCGTTATCACTGGGCCACCACTGCTCTTAATAGTAATACTAGCCTATTATAATTCCACTCCAGGACAAAGGCATCTTCTCATACAGAGAAGGCACAAAAATAAACATAAATATGGTGTTAAAATGTATTTCTTGTTTACTGTTAAGAAATAATATCTATAATGTCATACTTACAATGCTGAGCTAATGAATCTCAAGGCAGCTAGCACCTGCCATGTTGGTGACAGGCTGCTGACGGCTGAGCTGATGAAACTACCACACATGGCCCACATGAGGACCAGCCTCCTGCCCCTGGTGTCAGATAAGTAGCCCCACGGGTAAGACATTACTATAATACCTGGAAATCAGATAAAATCATAATGTTAGGTAATGGTAATTTTCATTTTTGTGAGACTCAGATAGCGAAAAAAAATTAATTTTAGCGAATTCCTAACAATATGCAAAATCTGGAAACGATCTCTGCTGAATATCGAGAAGGCTGCTGTGGCTGCATTTTGTTAAGTAACTTTCCAACTTCATTGCAGGTCCATAACTTCAATATATTTTAAGCTGATAACAGAGCAATTCATGTATTTGTCGATTTTGCTATCTACTTTTTTCATGGCGTTTACTTAAGGGGACCTAAACGTGCCTAAACGCAAGTTTTTTAATGCCTAAAAGTATAATTGTGATCCACTGCAGTAAACAAAATTAAAAAAATATATGATAGGTACTCTTCAGGATATAGGCTATTATGATAGTGTGTTGAAAACATAATACAACTAATTTAACACGATAGAAAAAATCTCGAATATACCTCTAAAAATGTATTTTAACAATTAAAAATCATATTAATATACAAGCAATCATTCTGATTTTTCGTCAGATTATTCTACAAACAACATATTACCGTAATAGTGTTGTTTTAATTGTTTAGTCCAATCAATCGATTTTTTGTAAATAGTTAAATGTTTCTTATTTTGCACTAAATTACCAGCGTTGTGTCATCGCGTTTCTGTTTCTTTTCTATGCATTCCGACAGTGACCGCGCATTAGCTGTTGTCAGCCTCTTTATTAATACATTCAACCAAGGCCCATGACTATGATAAATGTTTTTATTTCTGTAGGTCGTCTTTTACACGTCAATCATATTCTTAAAACTAGATGAGGTCGGCGTTTCCAATCTGACTACTCTGAGAAGAAAGGCCGAAACAAATTAAGAGGTCACAGTTTTTTTTAAAGTTCATACATAATCTTGATTAGATCACAAAAAACTAATAATCTTAACATGGCGTTTCTTAATACGCTGCAAACCCAATTTTTTTCAAATACCTACTAACACTAGATGTTCAGTTAAATTGTTGCTATGAACTCTGTCTGAAAATAAAAGTATTACATTCTAATATAATTTTAAAAAAAATGCTTATTATTTCACCCGGCAAAGTTAAACCACAGGGAAACTCTCCAGTAAACTTACCAGCAAAAGACATAGATGACAGGATTCCAATCTGGCTGAGGGTCAGGTCCAGGTCGCAAGTGGAAGCCGTCACGATGATGCCCAGCCCGAAGATATCGATGCCCATCGCGATGATCAGCACGAAACATGTCAGGAGCAAACCGTAGTTGTACTTGCCATGACCTGCAGTGAGGGGCTCTGGTTAGATGGTGCCACTAGCCGAATCAAAGACTGGTTTATGCCCAGCAGCTGAACTGCGATTGATAATTATGAATTGATCCTTCAAATTACCCATTTTATTACCATCTTTCAAGCCCCCTGGCTTGGAAGATACCTAGTTTATAAAATGCTAATACTTAGTATTTTGTCGGCTCCGCGATGGGCTCAGGCAGAACAGGATGTTATAGACACTATGAAGAAGTCTTTATTGACCTTTTTAATTTTAGTTGCAACACAAATAAATAATATCAAAAAAAAGATAATAATAATAATATATAATGTAACATATGTAAAAAAATTAATAAAGGTATAATAATAATATATATAAGTAGCTAAAACTTGTTTCCTAGTGAAATGTTTGTTTCCTCAGTCAAGAATTCAAATTCTGTTTTAGAACCCAATGGCTTGGCACCCGACGATGGGAAGAGGCCAGATGGAATTACAGTAATGCCTTGGAAGTTGGGTAGGCCTTTGGTTTGAGATACAACGTGTGTCGTCACCCTTGCGCCATCCCGTCTTCCTAGCGACTGCTGCAGGTTCAGAAAACCTCAAACGGCGGTTTGTGGTTGAAACAGTATGGCCGTGGGGTCCGAGTGCTCATCGATTATTCCGGGAAATCGCCAAGTGGTTGGTCGACTCTTTACGTGACCAGATGGCTGGCCAGTTCTTAGGCCAAAGAATCAGCATTGCCATCCAACGTGGCAACGCTGCCAGCCTTTTGGACACTTTTCCCGCTGACAGCGATGTGGACGAATTTTTTGACGTCCAATGAGTTCTTCCCTTTATTTTTTAACCGACTTCCAAAAAGGAGGAGGTTATATGTTCGACGCGTATGTTTGTTTTTTTTTTTTTTTTTTTTTTTTTTTTTTTATGTATGTCCACCGATTTCTCCGTCATTTGTGGACCGATTTTGAAAATTCTTTTTTTGTTTGAAAGGTTATGCTCCCAAATTGGTCCCATATAAATTTTATTAACTTTGCTTGGGTAGTTTTTGAAATACGTATTTTTTTCCCCACTTAGTATGTAGATGATATGATAAGTTCCTGACACTGGTAGTAGGTAGTGGTATTCGAATGTGTGTGGGGTAGGTACCACAACTAAAAAGTGAAAAATAAAAACTTTTTACAAAAAAAAAAAACTACCGACTTCCAAAAAAAACACTACAAAGTGAAAAATAACTTTAATTTCGGAAGTCGGTGGCAAAAAACGAAAACACAAAACCCAAGACACCGACTTCCGAAATTAAAGTTATTTTTCACTTTGTAGTGTTTTTTTTGGAAGTCGGTAGTTTTTTTTTTTTGTAAAAAGTTTTTATTATTTATACCTTTACATACTTGTACATAATATATATCATAGTTGGTTGTATATACATAGTTTAGATAATTTATTAATTTCGAATGAGAAACACTGCAGCATTTATTTTAAACTAAATTAAATGAAACTATTTTAATACTAAAAGAGATGTTTTGGTGTTAAAATAGTATCATTTAATTTAGTTTTATATTATTTGCTCTGAATGCATTATGGTAAGAAAAACCGGCCAATTACTTGTCGTACCACGCAGATTGTCAAAGTTGGGATCAATTTATCCCAAGAACTATCTTAACTTTGTAGTAGAAAAAATGTTCTCCCAGACATTGATTATACGTCACAGTCAATCCTCCAACTGCAAATATAATTATATATTTTTTTTACTTGTGCTGTGAGACCTTACTTTTTGCCAAATTTCATGATACTAGGTCAACGGGAAGTGCCTAACAGGTTTTGATTTACTTGCGAGTATCAAAATATGTCGCTTAAATGGCCGTATTTTTTTATTACGTTGACTTGGGAGTTTCATTTTCATTACAGCTTCAGATCTAAGTTTTTGATATCTATTTCAACTTGAAACCTCCACGCTTTCCTGAGAAAAAGATAGACAGACGGACTGACAACGTAGTGATCCTATAAGGGTTACCTTATATTCCCTTATACTGGCCCATAATTATGGAGGGAGCTTATTGCGCCACGAACCCCTCCATATTTATATAGCTTATTGCCAAATACCGGGCACGAATTCATCCAAGCTGCTTCTGAGATTTTCTTAAGACAAAACCCAATAACAAAACCAACCCAAGATCGAACCTACAACTACGCGATCAGCGATCACACTTGCAACTTATTTACCAACGAGACAGTCTAAGGACAATCGAAACAATTTGAAGCCAATCACAGCCACTGGAGCAATTGACTGGTCAAATAATGAAGAAATTACAAAGCAGAAAACAAACCAGTGCTTGCTAGTAAACAACAAAGTAACAACAAATGTTTAAACTATTAACTTGACACTAATTGTGATACTGATGAACAAGACGACGACCATATACTGATAAACAGGTTTTGTTTTTTACTTTATTTATTTTTCAAGCATAAACATGCATTTTTATATTTATTGTTGCAACTATTACCGTGAAATACATAATTATAATTTCATAAACGGACATAGTCACTAAGCGGTCGCGGGTACACACGAAGGCCGCTATAAGAAGAACACGAGTGGTAATGACTACGGAGCGAAAGTTGAGAGAAAAATGTGAGTAAATCTAATTTCTCAATTTTCACAAATATATAATTGACTTATTTTCTAGAACTGAAAATCGTTTGGACAACTAAAACCAACAGCTGCAGGAAAAAAAAAAACAATAAGGAATCGCAAAATTGTTTTTACTATTAAAATTTTATACCTGGGCGACCCAAGCTTTGCTCGGGTAAAAATAGAGAAAACGAATTTTCCCAGAAATGAGATCTAGTTAGATCGATTTTTCGCCCCCGTAAACCCCTATATGTGCAACTTGCATCGAAATCGTTAGCGCCGTTTTCGAGAACGTGATTACAAATATTTAATAAATGTTTATACAAATATTGCTCTTATAATAAAATACTAGAGGATTATAGATTCCAACCTTAACATTTCATGCTCCGGCACTTCTTAATTTTACATAGTAGGTATTTTGAATCACAAAGCAGCTGAAATAAATATATTTTTTGTTCAGAAACTAGACAAACGGCTTATTCAAGAAAAAATAAAAACTATGTGTGATAAACCCGACAATGTCCTTCAGTTTCACTAATTATGTAGTAAAATATGCGTAAGCTGTTATGCGTAAATATATTATGCGAAAATATAATTAGGACAAACAAAAGTATGCCAAGTTTATATTAGGTCTTAAAATTTTATGCAAATGGATAGGGAACCAGTTATATGCGTCTTTATTAGTAGCGTTCATTAAAACTATGACTCTTACAATTATACAAGTTTTATTTTGAGTTCAGTTTAAAAAAAATCTAGTCTTCATTTTTACCATTAGATGTTTTCCCAATTGATGAAGTAGGGATGGCGATCTGAGATCGATTAATCGAAGAATCGATTTTTCAGGCCCAAAAGATCGATTTTTTAAATCGATATGCAGTACTGAATCGATTCAGTGAATCGATATTTCACCCTTGAAAATCGCCATTCGATTTTTTCGGCTTGTGAGCGCCTTTTTTCAATTGTCGGCAACATCGCAAGTGATGAGCGGGATTGCGGGATCCACTTGGATCCCAGTAGACTTGACAGACTTGTTTTTGAAAAGTTTAGATATGAAGCATTTTGGAATTTTAAGTTTTTCATGTAATCAATACATTTTGAAAATAAATGTCTTCTCTGATCTAACTTTGATATGGTAATAAAAATAATTGTTATTGTTGAATTCCCTAAACTAAAAAAAACCGATTTTACTGATAAGAGATCATTTATTCTGGTACCTTTCTTGTTTTTCATAAAATGGGTTTATATTCACATTATAAATGAAAACTTGAAAAAAGAATCGATTATTTAGAAATCGATCTTTTGGACCTCACTTTTTTTGTGAATCGATACGATTCGAATCAAATCAAATCAAATGAAAATATTTTATTTCACATAAACCTACATGGGCACTTATGAAACGTCAGAAGCTAGGTGCACGGTTCCAATTGGTCGTTTCCTATGGAGAAGAGCCGGCAAGAAACTCCACGGTTACTCTTTTAAAAATAATTGGCTTTTACAATACTTTCAAATAACAGTGTTTCTAGGTATGGGAGGACAGTGTAGGTCTTTCAATAAGTACCAAGTACTTAACAAAATAGAAAATGGTCAACAGGTCTACAATCCACTAAGCCTACAGTGTTCTCACATTCACAAAATATGTAGAAATAAATCTATACAAAAAATAAATTAATTAATAAAAGTAAAAAACCTATTTTAAATAAAACGCAATTATATGATTGCTATTACAACTGTAGTCAATCTGAATAATTATCATGTCCACAATAGAAACAAACAAAAAAAAAAAAAGTTGAAATTAAATCGTAGGTATATAATGTCAAATAATAGAAATATGTCAAGGGCGAATGTAAAAATAAATAAAAAATAAAGACCGAATCGATTTAAAAATCGATCTTTTCGAAAAAAATCGCCATCCCTATGATGAAGACAGCGGTGGGGAAGAATCACCTTCCCGACTTCTTTGGGTGTAACTTCAGCCACTTTTTCTTATAATGAGGATATCCTCATGGATACTGGGATATTGGAATATATCCCCACATAAATAAAGCCCCTTCTTTCTTCCTAGAATCTAGGATCTAGATGTTTATCTTATGTAGGAAGAAAGGACGCCTATGTCAGAGATTTACTAACAAATCCCCATGGAGTTCTTTCTGCTACAACGTGTCGTAGGTGCACACACATGGTGCGTGACCTCACTTAACACCCAGGGTAAAAGATTTCATTACTCATATTTCAGAATATGGTGTTTTTGGGATCTCCGGTAGAACGTACTGGTAAACGGTCCGAAATGTATACGCCATCATTGTTTGAGATCGAAATAAAATAGTCGATGCAATTCATTTTTTGCAAATCCGTGGCAGCAAACACTGCATTGTAGAAGTTTGACCGACAAGGTATGTTTATTTTTACTGTTTACATTATAAACAGGTTTATTCAAATGATGTTGTCTTACTGACAACATCATCTCAATTGTGCAGGTAGTTTCCCTAATTGCATAGGTAGGTACAGTTCTCCGGGTATCTTAATGTTTACCTTGTTATCGCTTACTGACCGAACACGATAATTATTATACAGTTAATCATGCAAACACCTTGTCACTTGAATGATTAAGATTTATGGACAAACCTTTCAAGTAAAATGCAGGAGAGAAGTGCAGGGTCTACTTCCGACAGTATTTTGATATTTTAGCAGTTTCCTAAGTTTTCCATTTTATAGGAGACAATCTGGTAGGCAAATTGACAACATATTTTTTTTTTCAAAAGAATGTATAGTGCCAATGCTTATATCTCCGGAACGGAGAGAATAACCTTAATATTCTTGCACACGGTGATGTAACTAATAAATTTATGTATTTTTGGCATACTTCATATAACGAGAAATCTGAAGAATTCAGTACCAATTTGCCCTGATTCCCTATTTTTTGATATATTTATGCATAATATTGGCTATTAGAAGCCATTTCAAGCAAAAAACCGACCTTTAAAATTTAAGCTCCTATGTCTTCGAGAGCCTTCTTTCGATCCATTGTGCGACGTCACTTTTGTTCAAAGCAGGCAAATTACCTCCCTATTCTTCTTTCAAGTGGTTAGTGACTAACTTGCTGTCAGAGTTTTTATGCCAACCATGGGATTTGGCTTCACATGCCGTCGAAAAATTTCTCTCAGGCATGCCGGTTTCGTACCGATGTTTTTTTTCGCCGTTTTTGAAGCAAGTGATAATTATACAAAACGCACATGAATCCGAAAAGTCAGAAGTGTGTGCCCGAACTCAATACCTATGACTTGGCAGTCCGACGTTCACACCACTAGGTTATCACGCCTGTACGTCCTTATTTAGTGAAATAAGTTTTCTGATTTTTCATTTAGAGTCCTATTCAGCTGATTACTGTAACCTTTAAAATGTGATATTGACCTTGTATTATTATCGGTTCTACGAGTATTACTGTGGCTACAACTACCTATAAAGAGCTGCTCTGCTAAAATCGCATTTTCATTCACTGCTATTTTGCTCGAGGAAGCGAAAAACTGGTCTGAATTTACATCCTTGAGTTTATTACTAAATTGCTATACATATTTATGAACTCGCATAACTTGAAATAAATTAGAGAAACTTGATGATCATAAACACTATATTAAAAAAAACTCAGGCTTTCGGAGGAATGGGTATAGTTTTAAAACCGGTACAGACTTCTCTGCTTGTAATGGAACGAGTAAAAAATCACCATTTATTTTATTTTATTTTCGCATCGTATCTGTATACATAATTCTTCTGTACGTCTGTATGTCACTGAACTCTTCCTAAACGACTAAAACGATTTTGACGTTTTTTTTTCACCCGGTAGGTGTCACTGCGATCGAGTTCCAGAAAACAGGACAACGTCTGTCCGGTCAGCTAGTTTAATATAGAAAAGCCAGGGCCGGACTAGCCATGTAACAGGTGTAGCAAATGTTACAGGACCCGCGCTTTGAAGGGCCACGCGCTTGGTAGTACAACAGTACAAGTCATGTTACTGATTTGTTTTATCTCCTAAACTTAAAAACATAAAACAAATCAAGTTTTCAACACCACCAACACTGGAACGGCCAAAGACCAATTACATACAATTAGTTAAGACCATGCAGTGTATAAGGTTTCGTTTGCTATGTTTATTGCGGAGCTGATTGTCCTAGAGTTCAACCCAAGCTCAGATGAATACAGATAGGACACTCCTCAGTTTAGATATGAAGCTACAAGTATGCGGCGAGCCCGTCTTGTCGGGCCAATTCAGTGAGCGTAACGTAGTCAGAAGATATAAGAGTTACGCGATAGAAAGGGAGGCAACTTCTAGGTGAACTATTGATACAATTAATAACTGAAGGTCATTAGCGCTGTGCGACCGGAATAGCAATTTATTGTGTCGCAGCAAGAGTCGCTTTTTAACCGACTCCCAAAAAGGAGGAGGTTATATCGTCGCTCGCATGACTAACAGTCCTATCTCCGTATTGTCAATTATTAAGGAAAAGCGTTTTGCAGTTACGACATTTCTAACTAAGATAAAATTCGTAAAGAGTATTTACAGTACTTTATTTTTACGATATAGCTACTTATTTATTTTCAATATTGGTATTTATTTTTAATTATTAACCCTTGGTATGCCGGAACGTAGATATACACGAGACACAATGGTTTTTTAATTGTGTCTGTAATTACGGCATTCGAGAGGTTAAAACAGATAGAACACTTTGTGAAAACTTTATTTATCAATCCGAACAGAATTAGATAGGACTTTTAGTCATGCGAGCGACGATATGTTCGTCGCGTATGTTTTTTTTTTTTTTTTTATGTATGTCCACCGATTTCCCAGACATTTGTAGACCGATTTTGAAAATTCTTTTATTGTTTGAAAGGGTATGCTCCCAAATTGGTCCCATATAAATTTTATTAACTTTGCTTGGGTAGTTTTTGAGTTAGCTACAAAATACGTATTTTTTTCCCACTTAGTATGTAGATGATATGATAAGTTCCTGTCACTGGTAGCAGGTAGTGGTATTCAAATAAGTGTGGGGTAGGTACCACAATTAAAAAGTGAAAAATATAAACTTTTTACAAAAAAAAAAAACAACCTACTTCCAAAAAAAAAACACTACAAAGTGAAAAATAACTTTAATTTCGGAAGTCGGTGGCAAAAAACGAAAACACAAAACCCAAGACACCGACTTCCGAAATTAAAGTTATTTTTCACTTTGTAGTGTTTTTTTTTTGGAAGTCGGTTGTTTTTTTTTTTTGTAAAAAGTTTTTATTTAAATGATTTTGCGGAGTGTCCCATCGGTTTTAATCTGTCTCGAAAGTGCTGTTTTGTCAATCATTGAGAGCTCATTCAATAGTGTAAACTGTATTTGTTTTATCGTATTATATATATGCCTATTATGGTTTGTTTCTTCATTTATAAATATGTATGTGCAAAATTGCCAAAGTCACGAGCTGTTATGAATGTTAATTAGAATTATGTAAGTAATTTTTAATTGTGTCATTTGTGTGTATTGCCGCAAATCGTGACACAACGGAACGGACGAAAATGTCGAATAATGTAACACCCCTTCACGGCGAGGCGTTGAAGAATAAATCAAGCATATACTACTACGATATAATAAATAATATAATAATAAATAATGCAACTCGAGATTATGCCAAAACAAATTAGTCCAAATGACAGCTAACCTTTGCATTATGCCAAAGTATTATTATGCCACAGTATTGTTATGCTATTAAAAGTTGTGCGAAAACGTTATGCTAAACAATAACTTAAAAAAACATAACATCACGCCTTGTTTCCCCGAAGGGTTGGGCAGAGGTGTCCCTGTCAGGTACACCCACATTTCACCAGTTATGTTTAAGTCCCATGTAATAGGGGGCGAGCCTCAACAGGCTCGCCCCTTAGTTTTTCAGATAGAAAAACCCAATAACAGTTTGCTCGACCCGGGAATCGTACCCTGGACCTCATGCTCAGCAGTAGCGCTTGCGACCACTAGACCAACGTGGCAGTCACTAGACCAACGAGACAGCTAAACAATATTATGCCTTAAAATTGTATGCCAAGAGAGGGATTCCCCATCATCATTATCATTGTCAGCAGCCTAGACCAGTCCTCTGCTGGACATAGGCCTCTAATCGCACACCATTCATCTCTTTTCTCGGCAATTCTCATCCAGCTGCAACCAACCATCCTGCCGAAGATCGTCACTCCACCAATTGGGCAATAAGTGATGTTAATTTCTTAATCATTAATTTTAAATTCTTAAACTGACAGTCAGAACTTTTGAAGGTCAAAAATCAGCCCCAAAATGCTCTCCCTTGACCATAACAAAACTTTGAAGATCTTAATTTAGACCTTGCACTTCTTACTTACATAATGTCCGTATTACTACTGATATCCATTTCTTATACTCAAGGTTTATGCACTTAAATCGTCACTATAACCTTCAGAAAGGCCGTGGACAAAAAATTCTGCTTATCCTTATAGTGCGATCGGTCGTACAGTTTTCCTTTAGTTCCAATTTGAAATTGGTATGTACTTATAGAAAACAATTTTATCTTTATTATTTTAGTATGTTATACTCCTTTATCTAAATGTGTAGCCGCCTGACCTCTGCATCTATCTGTCTGTCTGTTATCAATTGAAGTGGAAGCTGGTCATCATTTTGATTGAATTCCTTGATCTGAATTTATTGTTATCTAGATTTACTATTGAGAGCAATCTTATCAATGTATATATTTCTAAGGCGCTCCTGTACTACCTGTCTTAAAGAGTAGAGAGAATATCCAGAGAGGCTTCTTTCGGACGTTGGTCTATGGTAATCGCATTATTCGATAATAATAAGTAGGTACTCTGCGAAGTATGGGCCTAGCAATTAATGGTCAAAGGGGAATAAGCCAATCACCACTATGGCAGATTTACGGAGGCAGCTGCCCACCCTCTGTGTTAGTTGCCGTTAACACCGCGATAAAGTGTACTTAACTTTTAACCGTTCAAACGTGTTAAAACATGCCTATTTTTTACGCCGATATCTTTTTTGGTACTAGTTTTGGCATTTTATTTTGCTGTTGCACTTTCCTTATGTAAAAATCAAGAAAACAGAAAGACTCAGAGAGAGACACGCACAGACTAGGGAAGCATGGCACAAAAGGCAGAAGACCTGTACAACAAGGCTGCTAATGATGCAGATAATGATATTGAACAGAACTGATTTCTTCAAGTCAGTTTAATCCATCAGGGATCACGTTATTACCTTACCTTAGATCTTCAGGTAGGATCGTGGTTAAGCAAATTACATTCACTAAGTAATTATATAGAGTGAACTTTAATTTGATAAACACGCTATGATAAGAAACAAAACAATCGGTTAATTGTATCGATAACCCTTTTTCCTCGGTCAAGTATTATGTGATACATAGATGACTTGTAGGTGTATTACCTTTTGTATTGGCTTCCGAATCATTATCATCAGTCAATAAAGTACACAATGGGAATTCCAAAAAGTACTTAAGTTAAGGAGTTATACTGCATCCTCTTGACAATATTCGGTCCTTGTATTCCATTGTAAAATTCACAGGTAGAGAGAGGTATTTATTGTCCTGTAAGTCTTGCTGTAGAGCAAATGGTTCTTCTCATACACAGAAGAAAGGAGCATTGAAGTCAGCAGTGAATTAAATGCCTGCAACCTAATGTTTTAGAAATAGACCTCCTAAGATATTGGATTAAAAATTATGTAGATACTTCCTTAAATCAACCCAATTTAAGCAAGCATGGGCACCGTCCTTTCTCCGTCTACATAAGTAGATGTTGTTAAAAAAAAATCAAAATGCGTGTGGATGTCATTGAGCAGGCTTTGAGTATAAATTATATTGTAGGTAATTTACTTTGTTGTCAATGTTACTAAGTATGTATTTACTTACCGGTAATTTCCAGGGCCTCTTCATAACTATACTGTAATTTACTAGGTTTTGGTGGAGACATTTCTATATCATCTTTTCTTTTACTTATATTGTAACTATTTTTTGAAGGCGCCATTTTTATTTACAAAATTAAATATTTTGCTTTTTTATTGTATCTTTATAACTAAGTTACTATTAAATTTTAGCAATGTTTATCATCTGGTTACCATGTTTGTTTATTAATTACGTCTTACTGTTTTACAGTCCGTCTGTTTCAATTATATTTTACAAAACACTTTGAAAATACTACCGTGTTACAACATAGTTTTTTGTTATACTCAGTTCATTAGACACATCTTTAGTTAACTTTTTATCATAATCACTTAACACAATTCTGTGGCCTTTTACGGTTGTAACAATGGGATGTTTTTTTCACAATTTTACTCAAATATTCAATACTTTTAAGAAATAAGTGTTTCTGCCACAGCACCAAACGTTCGACTGATCAGAACTAGGTATCGACTGGAAGGTCAGCTTATCTTAGCGTTACGATACCGAGTTCTTTTTTACTATAATGTTGCAATTTTATTATTGTATTTGTTTATTTATACAATGTGAGTGTTTATTTAGAGTTATTTATTGAGAAGAGGATTCATTAAACAGGTTTTAAATACAAATGAGTGGAAATGTATAACCTTAATTAACTTTTGAATTACTTATTTATTTAGATATTTTAGTTTTAAGATAAAAAAATTGTAGATAATTTCTAAGCGCATTCAATGATAATTATATGAAGCTGCTAGCACAGCTGCTACTTTGCTTACATTCAACCTATATATCTTCTATCCTGGTAAACGCGGGCTTCACAAGTATGAATAGCTGATTTTCCACTTTTAAAAGGCTAATTTAATATAGAGGTCATCATAACATCATCATCATCTCTGACTTTTCGGATTTATATGCGTATTGTATAATTATCGCTTGCTTCAAAAACGGTGAAGGAAAACATCGTGTGTTAAACTGGCATGCCTGAGAGATATTTCTCGACGGCATGTCAGAGGCCTCCATGGGCGGCTTTAAAACTCTGACACCAGGTTAGTCACTAACCACACAAAAAGAAGAAGAAGAACATCATCTTTTGGTACTTTTGAACTTCGCAGATTCCATCTGGCGAAGTTAAAAAGTACCAGTTCAATAGTTAAAAATCACGCTGTGTTAAGACAAAATAAAGTTGGTTTAGGTGGCTATCTGGTGATAAATCGACATAATGGTGTTAGTAGTTCGATCAAGACGAAACGGTCCCATTTCTCCTAGGAGAACGCGAAACGGTTTAGTTAGATAAAATTGTATCATTCACTGTTTTGCATTGATATGTCATCTGGCATACTTGGTTAGCTCGTTTTCTCTAGTAAAATGCGATAGTGCACACCGGGATTTAAATTAACTACAGTCAGAACATTACACTTAGACCCCGAACACATGAACCACAACCACACCAAATAGCATCGACAAGCATCGTGGGCAAGCAGTGGTTACGTGTCGTCTTCTCTCCGATGCGACCAGAGGCTGAATGCCCTCCTCGCCCTGGCCTTAAAACATCACAACTCTGTAGAAGCGCGCCTTTTTTGGTGTAGATAGATCACTCTTGATGTCGGTGGCGCGCTTGCGATTCGTTTCGTGTCCGGATCCGACAAATAAATTATCAGTTTATCACTGATCATAACATAGGCTATAATTTATAAAGCTATCACTCGGGTAAAGCCGCTGGCGGAGGCTAGTAGTAAACATAAGTCTGAAATGAAATAAAATGAACTGAAATTGTTTATTCTGTAAATAGGATATCGGAATCACTTTTACACGTCATATTAAAAAAAATATGTGTAGATGTGTTCGGCGTTTCCTATCTGACTACTCTGAGAAGAAAGGCCGAAACAAACTCAGAGGTCGCAGTCTCTTTTAAAGTCCAGACATAATCTTGGTCAGGCCATATGAGGACCATGTAGATTAGTGTCTGAAATGGTATTTTGAGGAAAGAACCACACAGATTTGAGTGGACCTGTCCAGTCAGCAAGCATTTGTCAGTAATCGTGGAGATCAACTCAGAACTTAAGGAGCTCAACTCGACGAACAATACCAAAAATGAGGACTTTTGGGTAGGCCGCATAAACTACTCAAACTGCCAGACCATTATTAAAACTAGCTGAGAAATAATAATAATATGCACTTAGACTTCACATTCACAATAATTAAAATAATATAATACTTTACAAAGTAATCATGTCATTTTGAATATAATTTTCAACAATGTCAATGTGTTTATAAGACTAAATTTTAATGATTTTACTTAATAATTAAAATATCAAGTTTTATGGTTTTATTATCACAGTGTTTAGCAGAGCGAACAGCTAAATCCCAAGTTTTTTTATCTTCAAAATAATCTGAAATTTTATAGTATCCTTCTTTACAAAGTTTGGTTTTAATACAGCTTTTAAATCGTTTAATGGGTTTCGAATGTCAATGGGAAATTTGCTGTAAAAGCGTATTTACTAACCCATGAACGAGTTGCCTACTTTGTGGAGACGTGTGCGATGTACAGCAAGGTTGTGTTTATTCCTGGTATTTAAACTACGTATATCAGACATTTTCTTAAAATTGTATATAATTTTTGTGTTCATTGTGAGGCTGCAGTCCGAATATTTATTTCTTTGAATTTTTCTCTAAGGGCATCTCTTGGACCTAGGTTGTAAATGACTCGAACAGCCCTTTTCTGTAAAACAAAGATATAAGTGTTAATGTCCACACAGGTTCTCCAGAGAAGAATCCCATATGACATAAGACTATGAAAATAATTCAAATAGACAATTCTGGCTGTATCTGCGTCAGGTATCTGTAAAAAAAATAATCAGAAATGCCAACCCGTCCTGAGCAAGCGCTGTGATCAATACTATTGCCTTCTCTGTTTAAGAAGAGGCCTTTGCCCTGCAATGGGACAATAATAAGCAGGTATTATTATTGTATTAAGGCGTCTTCACATATACCGAGCGAGTATTAATCACCCGGCTTCTTTGTATATATATCGCAGCCATCTGGTTAAATTAGCCAGTTAATTGGCCGCCTAGGCCGTTCATTAAACGCTATCCAAATAAATAGCTGAACGACAACTAGCCAAGTCATTGAGCGCAACGTTTAACCAGATGGCTGAATGTCGTATAGTCATTTATTTAAACTGGGTGAAATAGATTAGGTTAGGTTAGAACTGTGACTGTGACTGTGTGATATCTGATGCAGAGGGTTTCGTGACAGTGCAAAGGAGGAAGCGCCGATTGCAAAAAAACAAGAACCGCTGTGGCAAAGCTCCTACAGAGTCCGAAGTAAGCTTGCGTGCCGCAAAGCCGAATACGCCGGTGTACATCTCCCGCCTACACTACACCACTAAGGCGGAGGACATCGTGGAGTACGTGCGCCAAAAGACGAGGTACACGCCGAGGGTGCAGTTACTGGAGTCGCAACGCAACGTCAACTTCAAGGCGTTTGTGGTGCGAGTACCGAATTGTTTTCTGTCCATCGTCATGGAGGAAGACTTTTGGCCGCAGGGCGTGGTGTTCCGTCGCTTCCGCGGACAAGTGCCACAGGACAGCACAAGGAAAAGCTAATGAAGTGAAGTGCTACTAACATAGTTTTAAGCTATTTATCAACATAAGTTTTTAAGTTTTGTTTTAAATATTAAAATATGTATCTTTAGGTTAAGGTATTTTTCTATGGGCATGTGATGCCTGAAATAAATGGTATTATTATTATTTATTAAATCGCGCGTGAGCGCTATTTCCAAGTTGTTGCAGATTTCACTATTTGAATCACTTGGCTGAGTCTTGGTCAGTCATCTTCAAGGGGCTAACTTTCAATACGCCAAGTTGCTAAACGTTGAATGATTCTAGTACAAATAACTAATGGCTGATCTTTGGGTTATGCTCGTGAACGGGTGCTGCTTGTGGTGACGGGTCGTTTTGCTGATCAAGGTTTTGTTATTGTAACTAGTAATTATTTTTTTATTTATTTTACCTCGATGGTCCTAGTTTATCATTTATAACTTCCAATTACAGCTTTAAATAGCTTTATGTAAGCGGGCACGCCCTTTATGCCTGGAGGCTTTTATTTAGATATTAAGTTCTGTTTACGTTTAGTTTTATTTCTGCTTGAGTATAGTTCTCGATGTTTTTGGTTGGTATATTGGCGTGTGCTAGCTGACATATGGCCAATAATTTATCATTGAAACTATGTTTTGTGTTGCATAAGGTAAATTATTTTGCATACTATGGTTTAGATAGAATCATTTTTTTCTAACTGAACAGACAGCTGTGCTGCTGGGGAGTTTGTTGCGCCACTTCTTCTTCCCAGCGAAAGGCACTAGGAAGTGGTGAAGGGTGGGCGTTTTGGGGGACTGTCTTATATAATTTTGACGTTCGAAAAGTGCTGATTCTCAGCCTAGTTTGAATAAATGACTTTTGAATTTGAATTTAACTATCGACCTAGGTATCAAATTAGCTGGCTAATTAAACAAGATGGCTGCGACATATATACCTCCAGACCTCCATGGCTACTGTACCAAATAATAATAAGTTTGTAATATCAGAATAACAGCACATCAGATATGTGAGTATGAAACGCCATGCGGGGCAGCTAATTTAGCTTTTAGTAATGAATAAAGAAATATTTTGGGAACAAGAAAATCTTCATAATAGTTACCATGAAATTATGGAAATTTTTGTAGTTCTTAAAATATTACTTTGAGTTTGGCTCGCTACGCATAATTGGCATTGTAGTATTCAAAAGGCTGTGACTAATAAAATAATGTAATGTTTTATTTCACAGTTAAGTATTGTTGTAATGACGACTTTTACAAAGGTGTTGAGAATTGGTATTATTAATTGTTCCCCGGAATATTGACGGCAAAAAATCAATTTGCCTAGCCATTTTCCAACATGTTGGGGTTTGCTTCTAGTAGTATTTTACATGGAGTGACTGCCTATCTGACGTCCACAACTTAGTTACTGAGTAACACGATACCCCTTGGTAAGACTGTTTGTCAGACTTTTGGGCTTCTGACTACCCGTAACGACTGTCAAAACCTAGGAATGACAGCTGGGACCTTTTATTTAGATATTTAGTTCTGTTTACGTTTAGTTTTTATTTCTGCTTGAGTATAGTTCTCGATGTTTTTGGTTGGTATATTGGTGTGTGCTAGCTGACATATGGCCAATAATTTATCATTGAAACTTTGTTTTGTGTTGCATAAGGTAAATTATTTTGCATACTATTGTTTAGATAGAATCATTTTTTTCTAACTGAACAGACAGCTGTGCTGCTGGGGAGTTTGTTGCGCCACTTCTTCTTCCCAGCGAAAGGCACTAGGAAGTGGTGAAGGGTGGGCGTTTTTGGGGGACTATCTTATGTAATTTTGACGTTCGAAAACGAACGAATTGAATTGAATGAATTTGAATTTTGAATTTTGACCAGCGGGTTAACGTGCTTTCCGAGGCACGGAGGAGTCTTGATATGTAATGGATGGTCACCCATCCACGAACCGACCGCGGCAAGCGTAGCTTAACATTAGATCGACCTGTTATTATTTAGTCACGAGCTATTTGGTCACGGCTATAAATATATCTGAATAAACTTACCTGTAAGGTACGTCATTCGCCACCTGGTATTCTGTTGAATAATAATGAATTTTACACGCCTTTAATTTGAATAGAAAGAAACAATTGTGTTGGTGTTGTGTTTATTTTTAAAAACGTACAAATAACGAAGACCTTATTTCTATACATCCATTTAATTATTTTTTCCGTACGTCTGGCGGTAATAGGACTGACAAGGATGCGGCGACTGTAACAAAAGATAATTTATTAATTATGTAGTTATACCTTGACCTGTGAGTGAAGCTGATACTTGCAGCATTTGAAGCTTCTAGACACATGCTGGTATTTTCTCAAGTTTTAGGCTTGAGACTTGTATTTAGCCTTTCACTGACGACTGAGGAGAATTCTATTTGTCTACATTCAAGCAGCAACCTGCCCTTTTAAACAGGTACAGCATGAATGCAGCATGGCAGCATGTTTTGGTCGCATTTAGGTATAGTTATAGGTACATTGTGTTCTATTAGAACCACACTGCGACGCTGACGTCAGCGGCGCGTACGTTGTTGCGACCCACATCAGCGTAGGAGGAATTCAGGGTTTACCGTTAATTTAAGATACTTAGTTACCTATTTTAATTATAATTTACTGAGCAAGGCACACCAACGACATACCCACATGTTGTGCCTTGCGTATACCTAAAAAAAATTCTTCAACAATTCGAACGTTAGCCTAGTAAACTTTAGTAAAAAATAACTCATACAAACCTAACATCAGTCCCCCGCACACGTAGAACATGGAGGTACAGTGTGTCATGATGAAGGCTCCAAGGACGTTGACCCCACCTAGAGCGCTGAGCCGGGCTACCATCACACCAATACATGCTGCCATACCCCTGGACAAGGACACAGTCACAAGTTATTCTGTGTAATTATGTTGCTTACATGCAAATTGATTATACTTGTAAAAATATTATAGCAATGGGTCTTTCGTCGAATGGCACTGAATGTGAAGATGAAGACCAAATAGTCGTTATTAATAATTTAATATACCTAGTGGATGGGCTCATGGACATTTTATATAGGTAAGGTGTGATTCATTAAATGGGTTCATGGTTGTGTCAGAATGCTTGTATTCTCAGAGATTGCAGGCAACATCAAAGAGTTATAAACTGTCCACTGATGTATCCATAAAGCTTGCAATGCTATTACACACTGACAGGTGTTGAAATAAAGTGGTGGTTAATTAAATAAACGGAAAGTGGTTTTAATTCAGCTTGCAAGATTCGGCCTGAAAAAAAGAAACACACAAACATTGCAAGTTAAATAAAAGTTTGTAATTTAACATTTGAAGGACTTTCCGTCAGAAAGGCTTTTGAATATAGACGGGAAAGGAAGGTAAGACGGACCCTGCAGGTGCGAAGGTCCACCTTAATCATTTTAAACATGCGGAAGCTTTTCATGAAGCTCTTGGTCAGCGTTTTCAACGCCGCCGTCCACATTGTTTTCTATGTTCTGATGTACAATTGACGATTTTTAACTGACCTATAGTTTGATTTGGCTTAAGATAATTATGTTCCGGCGGTCTCTGTATGCAAAGTGACTTATAAACATAAAATCACGCATTGTTTGAAGGGTTTAGCAGAAGTGTACCTACCTATATGTTTATAGTATGGGCCCACATTTCGCCAGTTATGTTTAAGTCCCATGTAATAGGGGGCGAGCCTATTGCCATCAACCGGGCACAAACCCAGATTCCGAGCTGCTACTGAGAAATTCCAAATAGAAAACCCAATAACACTTTGCCCGACCAGGCGCTTGCGAACACTAGACCAACGAGGCAATCAAAGTGGACCAAAGACATCTAAGAAAGGGAAAACAAGAAAGAAAAGTGATGAAAGAGATTTATAAAAAGAAAAATTACAGTTTATCTGACGATACACAATTGGATTTTTAATCAAGTGATTATCAGTAGGTTCAATGACAGGTTTTTTTATGCGAGTCAATTTTGCCTGCCATGTGTGGTCCGTTGTGCCTCGCATAAGAAGGTAAAAAGGACAAAATTAAGCTTTTAATAAATCATCTAATCTAATATCTTTAAACGAGCAATTGTTGTATATGTGTATATAATCTGAATCTCGGAAACGGCTCCTATGATTTTCATGAAATTTAGTATGCAGGGGGATTCGGGGGCGATAAATCGATCTAGCTAGGTTTCATTTTTTGAAAACGTCGTTTAAAAAAAAAAACGAGCAAAGTTGTTGTTGGCTCAGGATCGAGTTGAGTGGAAAAAGCAAAGGGAAGCCTTTGCCCTGCAATGGGACGATACGGGCTAATTATTAATATAACATAACATAACATAACATCACGCCTTGTTTCTCCGAAGGGTTGGGAAGAGGTGTACCTGTAGTAGGTACACCCGCATTTCGCCAGTTATGTTTAAGTCCCATGTAATAGGGGGCGAGCCTATTGCCATCAACCGGGCACAAATCCAGACTCCGGGCTGCTACTGAGAAATTCCAGATAGAAAAATCTAATAACACTTTGCCCGACCCGGGGATCGAACCCAGGACCTCATGCTCAGCAGTAGCGCTTGCGACCACTAGACCAACGAGGCAATATATTTATTATTAAAGCGGTCATCCAGATATTTCTGCTGGGACACAGGCCCCCTCAGGAGTGGGCTGTAATCTACAACGCGGGCCCAGTGGAGGTTGGTAGATGTCACATGTCTTCGAGTCTTTGGTTCTAGGACATGCGAGTTTCCTCACGATGTTTTCCTTCACCGTTTTGAGAGCAGTGCTGATGGAATTATTTAATAAAGCGCCTGCCTGGGTTCGATCCTACGACTTACAACTCGTACTTTACCACTGGGCCAACATGCTTGATGCTTTTACCTTATGTTCAATGTTACCTTTGGACATTGACTCAGCACTCGGCCCGGCTCACGCGCGGCCCAGTTAAAATATTGTTTTAGTTGCATCTCACACATATAGATCACAAAGAATTTATATAATAGTGTTAAGTAATTGTAGTATATAAGCTGGATATATTGTCAATAAATCAGATTTGAATTTTATATTCTTGTCTTATTACTGTGGCCAAGACACCTTTAGCCATCTCTGATCAGTCTCATAAGTCTGCGGGACTGGCAGTGAGTGTACCCTTCCCGAACCTGGAAATCCTGTCTATCATCCGTCTGTAACATTAGGTCGTATGGTACAGACATCCTGAACTTATTTATATATTAGGGCTATAGGGCTGATAGGGCTTAGGGTCGTAGGGACTGTTAGGCTTGTAGGTCTTAGCAACTTCCTTAACTTATCATATATTTTCATGCATTGTCACACCCTTAACAGTATTGCAGCCTTGCGTGACTTGTGTTAAGGGTGGATGTACACCTTATATGGTAATATCGTTAATTGGAAGATTAAGAAGGAATGACTATCACTCACCGATAAGACGTCGGATACATATCAACAAAGTACGTGTAAATGATTCCTATACACAGTTCATTCGTCAGGAGTCCAAAGAACATGATGAAACTGGTCAGATTATCCTTGATGAGGACAGCACTAATAGCGGAGAGGGCAGAGAAGGTCATGATGATGATCATCAGAGCCTTCTTCCTGTGCGCCAGCTTAGTAATGACCAGCATGACGATCACGAAAGAGACACCTTGGGCTAAGCTGGCCCAGACTAGACTGATCTCCATTGTGGATTTGCATTCGAACTGGAAATAAAATAAGATAATTAGTTTTGAAATTACCATGATTTAGACAGCTTTGTTGGCGATTGGATATCGTTGATTTGATTGTTTTTCTACAAGTTTGTTCGATTTATCTAGAGCTGATATAAATCGTAAAAAAAGAAACACCAGCTTCGCAAGTGGATATTACTATAATTAGTTTTATTTGTACCTACTTCTAATGTAAATGTTTACATTAGCAACAACACAAGCAACACTGATATTTTTAGAGATTAGCTAGATATTTGTTAAAACCAATGTCAAATTGCCGAAATAGAAGACTTTGCTTTCACATTGCATTGTTAGTAAATACTTCTGTTTTGTCATATAGCAAACAAACGCCATTTTTCTAGCAGTTGTTTTTATTATGGCAAGAATTGTAATAAGTCGGACATGAGCTTGATTTTGCTTAGCTCCTATCGACCACTTAGCTTTGCGCATTGCAGTCCACTGTTGGACATGGTCCTGTCGTAAATATTGATTGCATAACGAAACCAAGGTTAGTCAAAATCCGTTTGGTCCTAAGGATCACTAATTACTTTTACCGCTAAACGAATTTAAAACATATGTATTTCATTTTTTTTTTAAATCTTTTGAAGATAAAGACAGACGTAAACGTTTTAATACGTTCAGTGCTAAATATATTAAGTGATTTGTGGTGCAAGGCTTTAGAGTTAAACTGTCGAAAAATACCAAAAGGACCAAAAACCCTTACGTCTTCTGCAGTGACATTAGTGTTGCCGATGATCATCTTGCAGAGCCCCGTCTCATCATCAGCTTCCATCGCGTTGAGGCCGGCAGAGAATTTCTCAGCCAGATAGGGGAACCAGATAAAGAAGCTGTTGTTTCTGCAACAAATGAAATAAACGATTACGTGTTGCTGGATGAAGGTTTGGTTATTGTAAAAGCAGGATTTTGCAAACTAAAATAATATAGTAAAAGATTAGCCAGTCAGCAAGATTGGAAGCGAAGGGTCTGCCTAGATAGCACGGAGTGTTTTCAAGATGATTCATGCAGGAGGAAAGGGCGATTAAGTTAAGCTTGGAATACACATTCTATGTAATAAGCACAAACGCATGCTAATTGTGAGAAGATGCTACCTAGTAGCACACATTAGCATGTGTATACAAAAAGAGTATTATTATTTTACACACACGGAGAGCATGCCATAAATAAGCATGCTACTTACTAGCAAACAAACATGCTTTTTAATAGTATGTGTATTTCAGCTTTAATGCCAAATATACTCACGTGCTAAAAATGACAGCAGTAAAGAAGTACAGCATGATACTCTTCCAGAGCAAAGGGGGCTTGAACAGTGGCACAATTTGCTCCCACAGAGACTGCATCAGGGAGGCATCCTTGCGGCGCTCGTTACCTTCCTCGTTGAGGATTACCCTCTTGACCTGAATAAAAAGGATGGTCTATCATTATAATACGAACAAAGTCTATTAAAATTACAATTTAAGCATATTTTAATTAATCTTCACTCTGTAATCAATAATTAGAGACATATAAATTGGAACACTGAATCTATTCATAATATGTTAATTGCACTTCAATTCATTAATTGAGGCAATTTAGGGTCTTAGTCTAGAGACGAATACTTACGGGGAATTTCTCCCCCTTCCCATTATTTCTTCTCCAAATCTTCCTCAGGTTGTCCACAGCTTCGTCGTCCCGTTGCACATTGACTAGAAACTTGGGGCTCTCGTAGAAGAACTGCGTACCGAAGGCTCCGAAGCCCAGGGGAAGAGCAAGGGCGAGGGCCAGGAGACGCCAGGGGGTGAACGTGATCATACCAATGTCGTAGGAGAAGTCCAGGTTCAGGATGAAGTAGGCTACGGCTGGAATAATGATTAAAATTTTCGTTTCGAACGATAGATATTTATATTATAATATACGAAATACGTATATAAACAACAAATATACGTATCGATTTGTGAGCCTCCTCCTTGTTTTTGGCTTAAAACTGTAAGGTTCTCTTTTTTTTCCGTGGCTTTTAAAGTGTTTTAATTTTAATTGATGGCCTAGGACCTACAGGAATTTATTTCATATAAATATCTATTAAGCCATTTCATAATCTCATGAGTACTCATCTCACAAGGCGAGCTACAAATAAATAAACTTTGTTAAACAAATGGACCCGCATGGTTAACTCCATCAGCTTGACTTGTAGCAAAACCTCATATCTAGTAGTAAAAATGCTGAGAGGAAGGCAATAGAAGTACATGGAACAAGAATGCTTGATGCGTCTACCCCCAAATGAATTGGTATAAAGATAGAAGAATTATGTTTAGGCTGATATCTTACCAACATAAGCCGCTAAGCTGAAGTCCAACACACTGGTCATGATCAACATGTAGGAGTCTCTCACTCTCTCTGCGCACGATTCTCCCAGGAGTGTGTACGAAGCTGACTGTGCACAGCTGCAACTGTGAAAATATATTTTACATTAGTAGAAAAGGATATTGATATTTTCAACAAAGTGTATGTTTTCTTCGTCTTAATCGATTGAAAAAATAGAAGAATAGTCTTCCGCAGTTATTTTCTGGAATTACTCTTCTTGTTATTTATCTTTTTGATCAGTAACGGCAATGAGATTTTAGCAGTATCAGCACGCGTTGCATCAACTACTAATTCTATCTCTACTCTATTTCATTTTGTCTGTCGTTCTTTCTGTCAGTACAATCAGTCATGCTACGCGTGTAGAGCTCTTTGTTAACACTACAACCGTTTTAGACCCGCTGTATGCGGATCTAAAACTGCCACATTAAGCAATTCCTCTAAAACCAATTTTATTCATTTTCTGAATTCCAAGCAATTCCTCTATGGTGACACATAATTTTGCTGAATCATATTCAATTCTTATCAGAATCATATTTGGTGTAAATATTGCCGCATGATGAAAATTAAGACCGTAATTTTACCGGATAATTTTTCTTTACAGTTTTTATTAATCAAATGAGATTTTTATTTTTTGTTTCTACAGTTTAAATGTTATTTTATTATAATACAAAACAGTCAAACAGATAAATTGCGTAATATGAATTGAACGCAGATAATATTATGAATTATCAGTTTGTGACAGTTTGTGGGATTCATAATATTATCAAATTATGATTTTGCCAAAGCGGCCGTTTTAGATTTTGGTTTCAATGGAATGGGTTGATAGGAATCTTACTTAATCTAGTGTAAGATCATACTTACAAACTAGTACTAATAAACTTGAGAGCTGCCATCACCACCCAATTGGGACTGAAGGCGCCGATGGTGGCAACCACAAAACTGACCCACATGGCGATGAGCAAACTCCTCCGCCGGCCCTGGGTGTCTGAGAAGTAGCCCCACGGGTATGCCATCACTATTGGACCTGGAATTGTGGGAAGAGTGTAAAGTGAGTATTTTTACCGACAGTTTCCTAAGTGTTATTTGGAGCATTGATAAAATAGAAGTGTTTATAGTTTACACATCAACCGGCCGTAATCCACCACGCGGGTTCAGTGCGGGTTGCACTGGACCCACGTGGTGGATTACGGCCTACTCCCTCTTACAACGAAGAGGCCTGTGTCCCAGCAGTGGGAAAGATATAGGCTGATAATGCTATGATTATATAGTTAGTAGTATAGTTTGCTATAGTTTGGAAGATTATTGGCAAATATTGCTCTGAAATGCCATGCAAGCATTGTTTTTAGGGTTCCGTACCTCAAAAGGAACAAACGGAACCCTTATAGGATCACTCGTGTGTCTGTCTGTCTGTCCGTCTGTCACAGCCAATGTGCTCCGAATCTAACGGACCGATTTAAATGAATTTTGAATATGGGGTCACTTTTGGTGGCAAATAAGAAAATTAAAAAAAAAAGATTTATAATCTATACCGTGTGACATTTCAAATATATTTTATTTATAATTTTAAAGTATTACATTTAAAGATATTTAAGAAAATAGATGAAAATTTACCATTCCCCCCCCTTATCTCCAAAACTACCAAGCCTAAAATTTTGAATAAAATTTTCCTGTAATCTACAGGTTTTCCTGTAATTTACAGGTTTTCCCGTAATCTACAGGTTTTCCTGTAATTTACAGGTTTTCCCGTAATCTACAGGCTTTCCCGTAATCTACAGGCTTTCCTGTAATCTACAGGAAAACCTACAAAAAGTCTATGGTATTAAAATAACATGGTAAATCTCTCAATATTGTGCTTACAAACTTACATTTGCAGTTGGATTGTATGGGAGAACATGTTTTTCAACTACAATGTTAAGTGTGTATTTAGTGTGATAAATTCATCTCAACTACGGAACCCTTCATTGTGCGTGGTCCGACATGCACTTGGCCGGTTTGTTAAATACATTTCTGAGTTTTCCAAACTCACATTGACAGCAGAACCATATTATTCATAAGAAGATTCTCGTGTCGCGTTAAAAACTTAATCATTTTATAATGTGGCGTAAAGCTATATAGAGTCTGATGAAAAAACAGAGTGAATAATATCCATTTTGTAATTATTTATTTTCAATAAATTGACGAGAGAATTTCAATTTAACATGCATGCATGTTTTTCTTTTAACAGCTGCCTTTGCTATGCCTCAGTAGTAGATTTGCAATCATTAGATTGTTACTCAAGTATGACGAATGAGAATTGTTACAATAAGTACAAACGAATACAATTTTTCAGTTCAAATCAGTTTATTGCAAACATGTTGTTCAGAGGTTGGAACAAAATTTTATGTTACATGCATATGCATGCACCCTGTAAGGGCACTGCAAAAGGAAAAAAAAATACATTACAATACAATACATTTTATAACATGTTTCTTTTTTATTTGTGAAATTGATATATTTTAAATGCGTAATTAATTTTAAAAATGAATGGTAATGTTTGTGCTTTTTATTATTTTATTTTATTTATCATCACTGTAATATTTTCAACACAATGTATTTTGTTATGAAATAAATGACTTATGAGTTATGACTTTACAAAAAAAAAACACAGTTCAAATTAATAGAATACAATAATAATTGTATAGTGTTACTGTAACTATCGAAGTAAATTATTTATTTTAAGAATTAAAGAATATAAATTAAGTTCACAATGGTGTGCTGGTGCCCACGCTTATGTATAAAAGTGAATGTTGGGCGTGGCAAAACAAGCACGAAAGTAGAATAAATGCTGTGGAAATGCGTTCCTTGCGAAGCATGTGTGGTCTGACTATGAATGATCTGGCTGAGGAATGATGTGATAAGACAGCGGTGTGATTTAAAAGAAGATGTAGTGACAAAAATTGAAAAGGGTGACAAAAAGGATGGTTTGGGCATGTTGAGAGGATGAATAAAAGGCGACTAACAAAATGTATTTACAAGGCTGATGTGAAGGGAAAGGCTGGGCGAGGACGCCTTAGGAGGACCTTATTGGTGATGTTCTTCAGAAAAGCCAGGTGCGTAGTACTCGCAACCGGCGTGCGTGTATGACCAGATGTATGAACGTAAACGAGGCAAAAGGAGTATGTAAGGATCGTAGCAGGTGGCGTTCTGTAGTTTCTGCCTACACCCATGGGAAGAAATATGTAAATAAGTTAAACAAAAATATAATTAGTTCAAATAAATTAAATAAGTAGGTATGTATAAAAACAATGGTGAGCTACTTATTAAAATTAATTTATTTACTTAGACAACAATGATTCATATTATGTTAGTTCGTAAGATACAAAACAAACACTTAAAAGCTATGTTGTGTGTTACAATTATAATTAAGTACCTACTAACTCACAGAAAAATATTTACATATATTCACCGGATGTAATGAATCACTCTTGCCTAGGGATGTAAAACGGTAAAATTACCCGGGTACACAAGGTAACAAACGTTATTTTACGTAATTTACGATATTTTACGGGAAAATATAGTAATCTTCGGTGAAAAACGTATTAAACGTGCTCATACAGTCATACCCACTAAAACAATACAAATACTGAAGTGAGTATGTATATGTGTGTCATGTGTAGGTATGCCACTACTTCACTATTAACGGATAAATAGATTTGAATGATAGTTGCCAGAAATATAAGCAGTATTAGAACTTTAAAAAAAACAAAAAACTGGGCTCGTGCGACTCATGCGTACTAAAATTCCCTAAAACTTAATTCTCAAATCAAGAATTCAGGATATAAATCTCACCATGTCATGGATTATAATAATATCATCTATGTGCAGAGGCAGAGCAGAGGACAGCACAAATTAAAATTTAAAACTTCATAAGTCGCCGGTAATTTTACCGTAATTTATGTAAATGACCGTAAAATACCCGTATTTTACCAACGTTTTCAGTAAAATTACGTTATTTTACAAACCTGCTGCTGCCTAACCAACACCTGCATGAAGTGTTTTATCATCGGCGAGTTAAATTTGTCTACTAACATCCTCAGAGTGCTGTTAGGACTTGACCGCGTTCGCTCTAGTAGCCACGCCGTTTTTCTCCTCACCATTGCGTGGAAGTCGTGAACACGCGCCTGAGTAAAAATGCCAGAGGCACTAGTATGCCAGAGGCACTAGTATCCACAAAAGCGCGGCAGACCCAATAGTATTCTGAAGCTGTAATTATATTGGACCCTCAGGGCGTCCATTATTTTCCGCGTGTAGCTGGCCCACAGGCTGCTCGTATAGAAGGTCTGGCAGTACGCCTTAAACAACGTTATCTTAACCTCCTTACTACAACAAGCAAACCTGCCAACCAGCATTTATTATTCCATTTCTTTTTATTTATTAATTTTTATCTTCAAAAAACTCTTGCAATGTGTAGTGTATCTTCTTGAACCAGAAGCTACACTACACATTGCATGTGAAGAATTTTGTTTTGAATAAATTTTTACTTTTTATTTCTTTTAAAGACTTCGGGATTTTATTAGAAATCTTGATACATACGGGCCTGAATGGAAAGTGAATAGTTTTGAAACCGATCATGCTAGATCGTTTTGGTGACGCAAGTTTCGTAGTCTTGTGTTTTGATATTTATTTAAGGGGAAAAATGATGTATTTTTCCTGACAAACAAACATATTTCAAAGATATACAAAGATGTAAGTGTAAGGATATTGTGTTCTGTAAAATGTGGCCTACAGCTGGCTATGCTTTCTATATTCGTCAAGATTCGTATGCACGTTTTTAGGGTTCTGTACTTACTTGAATGAAAAAAGTGCACCCTCTTATGATCACTCGTGTGTCTGTCTGTCTGGCTTTTCGTCCGTCTGTCACCAAATTTTGCTCCGAATCAATCAATCAGCCTAGCCTTTACCCAACTATGTTGAGATCAACTTCCAGTCTTATCGGATGCAGCTGAATACCAGTATTTTACATGGAGCGACTGCCAATCTGACCTCCACAACCCAGTAATTGGGTAAAACGATACACCTTGGTAAGACTGGTTGTCAGACTTTCGGGCTTCTGATGACCCATAACGACTGTCAAAGATCCACGAATGACAGCCGGGACCAACGGCTTAACTTGCTTTCCGATGCATGAAGAAGTCTCGGTACGTAAAGATGGTCCCCATCCACGGACCAACCCCGGCAAGCGTAGCTAAACCTGATGGATTGATCCTTGCGGCTGTTATTACTTAGCCACAAGATCCTTGAGAGATTTTGCTCCGAATCTAATGTGTAAAAACTGTAAAGTAATTGTGCGTACAAACTTACATTTGCAGTTAGAATGTATGAGAGAATAATGTTTTTCAATTACAATGTTAAGTTTGTTCTTGGGATAAATTTATCCCAACTAAGGAACCCTCCATTGTGCGTGGTCCGACAAGCGCTTTGCCAGTTTTTTGTAGCTTGAACAGCATATCTGCGTAATATCACCCCAAAGCCCCCAAAGCATTATACCGTAACGGAGCCAAGACTACGCGTATGCGAAGCTGCTTCAGCAGATTTGAAATCTGTAGACTTTTTCAATTCGGATAAAGCATATTAGAATTTAGAGAGTTTGTTACTAATGTGTGCTACAATTATGAGATTACCAATTTTAGTTTGTGTCAATATTAAGGCTCAACAATTTAAAATTATCAACGCAGTCTAATTTAGTTTTGATAAAGGTAAAATTTACTTCGAAAGGTCGTTTTCAAGGTTCAAGATAAAGTTCATTTAACCAAGTGACAATAAAAACAAGTTCAAGATAAAGTTCATTTGACCAAATGACATAAAATTCGACGGACGTCATTGTTAAGAGTCAGGCATTTTACATGAATAGACAAATGAAATGACATCTGCAAATAAGACTCTTACAGCATTATTTTGTTATTTTCGGGAGATCGTTGATGTAGATAAACCTTCAACAGTACTTAATGAGATACAACAGAATTTTAATTGTTATCGATCTCCAGGAGAGCCGGGGACTGTCAAGAGGTTATGAAATAATATGCATCCGAGTAAACTACCTTGTTGGATTTATTTATTTTTATTAGTTGTTTCAGATTTAACATTAGTGATTTCTCCAGTACATGGTTATAACGGTACTGCTGAGCATGAGGTCCTGGGTTCAATTCCCGGGTCGGGCAAAGTGTTATTGGGTTTTTCTATCTGAAATTTCTCAATAGCAGCTCGGAACCTGGATTTGTGCCCGGTTGATGGCAATAGGCTCGCCCGGCTCGCCCCCTATTACATTGGACTTAAACATAACTGGCGAAATGTGGGTGTACCTGCTACAGGGATACCTCTGCCCAACCCTTCGGGGAAACAAGGCGTGATGTTATGTTATGTGTTGTATGTTTATAACGCTCAATTTCTACATACATTATAAAACATTAACGATTCACATTGAAACCTTCATTAAAACAGTGCTGTGACAATGCACTAAAGTGTTTGATTCAATGCGTAAAAGTGATTCATACGCAGACATTCTCAGCTGTTACACCAATTGAGCAGTTAGTGGCAATTGATTCGAGGATTGAAAATGTGTTTGTGTTGTATATTGATTCGTCTATATCAATAGCTTTACAGACTCGACCAGACCATGGCCCACTTGCTGGAGTGTCCAAGGGGTCCCTACACCTGCACTTTAGAGGACATAAAAAACCCTACTCATACCGATAGATGGACTGTGTGATAGATTATATTTTATGGAAGAAAAATACAAATTTTACCCCAAATCCATTCAAGTTGGCAACGTCGCAAATAGCTGTAATTTGTTTTTATTAATTTCATAATATTGCGGTTTATGCAATAGGCAGTGGTGGCCCAGTGGTAACAGCCGCGACTTACGAGTTGTATGTCGTAAGTTCGAACCCAGCCAGGCGCTTTACTTTGTGTAAATTATTTCATCACCTCTGCTCTCAAAACGGTGAAGGAAAACATCGCGAGGAACTGGCATGTTCTAGAACAGTGGTTCCTAACCTTTTCAATACCTACTGTTACCCCTGTGACCTATTAGGAAAACTGATTTTACCCCAACCTGAAAATGTTATCAATACAAACAAGACAAGCTTATAATTCTTACGTAATTTATATTAAATATAAACAATGAATTAATTAAAAATACATAGTTAGTGTGATGGTTGGTATTGTTTTGCATTCAAAAGTTTTTTATGTAAGATTTAGTTTCGCTTAAAGCGCATCTTAAGTCATGTTCCACATTGAAACGGTGCTTTTGTTTTTAGAGCCACCCTCACATCTATAGGTGGTGGCAAAGGGTACTCATAAGCATTTTTACTAAAGCTCTGTTAGCTATTAACAGTAAATTCGGCACCAGCTTTGGTCCCACCAGATTAGGTCTTAATTATTAGGTTCTTTGTCACCCCCACAGAATAGCTGATTTACCCCCGCGGGGGTAATTACCCCCAGGTTCGGAACCCAGGTTCTAGAACAAAAAAATCGAAGTCATGTGACACCAACACCCGCACTGGGCCCGCGTGGTGGATTACGGCCCACTCCCTCTCACCGAGAGGAGGCACGTGTCCCAGCAGTGGGAACATTATAGGCTGATTATGCTATAGAAATATGAAAAATCGCTCCATTGTGCACTAAAATATCTTATACTCCTTCCTATTACATTCATATTATATACAAGGGACCGTAGATTTAAGTTTTTGATATCTATTTCAACTTGATGCCTCCACGCGTTTCTGAACAAAAAGGTCTTGACAGACAACGAAGTCATCCTTTAACGGTTTCAATTTTTCATTTTGAGTACGGAACCCTAAAACAGATTTATTATCTGCCTGTTACCTTTTCATGCCGTAACGGCTGAACGTATTTAAAGGCATACGGATAGGCCATAAGCTGGGTTAAGACATAGGATACTCTGAATTTCGGTAACATGTTCCTGTGGGATATTTTCCGACATCCACGCGGGCCAAACCGCATGCAAAAGCTAGTATATTATAAACGCAAAAGTTGGTGAGGATGGAAGGATGGATGTTTGTTATTCTTTCACGCAAAAACTACCAAATGGATTTGGATTAAATTTGACACACAATAGTTTATAATCTGGATTAACACATAGGATACTTTTTATCACGATATTCCCACGGAATCGAGACTGATGCGGGTAAAACCATGGGGCGCTGCTAGTTGATTAATAATATTGACAAATTAATCAAATCAGTTAAATATTTGACAGCTATTGGCAACGTTGCCACCACATTAATCCACGGCCTTAATCATTCACCATTCTTCATAACTTATCATCATACTCACCAACAAAGGGCATAGACAGTAGTATGCTGGTCTGACTGATGTCCAGACCGAAGTCACAGGTACACCCACTAACGATCACTGAGAACCCGAACATGTCTACCCCCATCGCGAGGGTACAGACACTCAGGGTCATCAGGAGACCAATACTGTAGTTGCCATTACCTGAAACAGAATCAGGGAAAATCGTTAGATACAAGCAATGACTAGCGTAGAAAGCCTCCCAGATAAAACAGTCATTAACAACCAGTTCTCGATCAGGTGTGATAGTAGTGAAACGCGAGCCGAACAATAAATTAAATAAAAGATGAGCCGATGGCCTTAAAAAATGTGGTTGGATTGACTGGCTGCGGAAGGAAAACCTGATATTGTGGCGCCATGAAAAAGAGGCCCATGACCATTTTCCAGCACTGGATTGCGATACGTTCATTAAATTGATTTATTGATTGAGTTCAAAGTTAAACTCCACTCGTTACAATAGGTCTACGTTCAATTTTTTTTTGTCCGTCTTGTAGATTAATAAAAAATATTGAACACGTATTTTTTCTTTTTTGACGTAATCAAAAGATTACGGCGATACATTGAGTTAAAATGTGGCATGACGTCACGCCTTGCTAGATTTAATACTGCGTTGTGACGTAGCGAGCCCCCACTCCCCAACTTTAATGCGTGTTTTCTTAGTTATTTTTGATTAATATGATAAAGCAAAAAATACGTGTTTAATATTTTTTTATTATCTGAAAAACGGACTTAGTAGATTTTTTTTTTTTTTACCTAGGAAACTACCGTATTAAGTATAAACCCACCCATAGCTATAGGAGGAATTGACAAAATACGCCTCCTTCTAATCTCTTCTGTGACATCCACGAGCGGCGTCGTGTGTAGTCTGACGTACCCTGGGCCCAGCCACGGTACCAATCTTGCCGTTTGGCTAATCTTGTTATCACGCCATTGAGCTCACGTGTAGCTTGTCTAACACGAGACCACTGAACCAAACAGGTTCTTCTGGTTGATATCCTACTGAATAATTAGTTAAGAAGACTTACCAGCTAAGTTGATGGCTTCAGCATAAGTGTATATTCTATCTTCATGGCTACTACTGGTTATATTTAAAACGCTATTATTTATATTATTAAAATCTGCTCCTTGGCCATTCTGCTTGATACCCGTTTTCGTCGTCATTTTCTCTCCAATACCCTGAAACAATGAACATGTTTCTTTATGTCATGTTTTTGTTTGTTTTGGTGTGATCGCTTTTAGCGACAAGACCACCCATTGTGTCACCCAATGTAAAATTTCTAAATTAATGTCTGTAATTTTTATGGTGTACATAATAATAGTAGATTGTTATACGAGGGGCTAAAATAACCCATTGTAACGAGGTAGTTTTACTCCCGAGCTTTAGCGAGGGAGTAAATAGAAACCGAGTTATAATGGGTTTTAGCGCCGTGTGTTAAACTCTACATTTTCACTACGATTGCGAGAAAATAAAATAATCCAATACAATATTAAATTGTTTATTTTATTTAAATATACAATTTGTACAATTCTGGATATTTAACGAGATGTTTTTTCCGGGAACTTAATTTCAGTCCTCTGTGAAGATGTTCTCACTAAGACAATGACATTTTCACTGTTGTAAATTATATTACGGTCACCAATTCAATTCGTAATTAGAAAAAAAATCTAAAGATTTCGCGCCAATGCCTTTTTTTATTTCTTCTGTAGCCCCAACGCAATGTACGCATTCTACCGAAGAGATAGCCGCATTTAGTTCCATTTTCAAAAATAAAATGGTCGTCTTTTTTTTGTGAACAATAAGTCGAGTCTATTGTCATGATTATTCTACATAAGAATAAAGCCTTTTCCTTTTTTCAAGGCTCGTTGGAACATACAAAAATTAAAAAAAAAAACTTTTTCCCCTAGAGCAAGAAATGCTATTTTTTCCCCGCTCTGGTACTCTACAATGACGGCCTTTTTGAGCAAGAGGAGTGAAAAGAATATTCTATACTATTCTATTCTGTTTTATAAAATTTACAAAGTGTATTTAGAATGTAGTTTAAATTTTAATAAGAAAAATGGAGAAGAAAATGCCTACTTTTTTTTTCTGGTCCGGGTTCGATTCCCGGGCCGGGCAAATGTGTTATTGGGTTCTTCCGTTAGGAATTTCTTAGTAGCAGCCCGGAGTCTGGATTTGTGGCCGGTTGATGGCAATAGGCTCGCCCCCTATTACATGGGACTTAAAAATAACTGGCGAAATGTGGGTGTACCTACTATTTAGGTGCCCCTCTGCCCAACCCTGCGGGGATAACAGGAGTGTTGTTATGTGTTTATTGTTTTCGTTTTTTAATTTTGTTCTGGTAGTGAATACTTACTTATAAACGAAGGTTAAATGACATTTAATTTAAAAATAACATTATTGTAAAATAGCCTGCACACAGCACACTTTATTCATGTATTATTTAACTGACAAATTTATTGATAGACAATAACAATAGCTTGGTATATATTATTTAATGAAAATTAGTTTTTGTCCGCTGGTTCGCACGCGTGGAGATCGAAAGTTATCCCACAGAACGTATTACCGGGGTGATAAGTTGTATATCCTAACACAGGTCATGTGTGCTGTGTGCCAGTCTTTCCGTACAGCCGTGAGGCGTGAAAATGTCTACTGGCTAGACCACCTGTCTCAAACCTGTTCCGAATTCGATTCTCAGTGGAGGCAACATTTTCTGCTCGGTTTGGTTGGTGTTAGGGCTTGTTCTAAGTCCGCCTGGCTAGCTACCACCATCTTATCTAAGTTTGTCGCCATAACAACAATGTTAACAACATTGTTGTGTTTCGGCAATTAGAGGTAAGAAAGCCAGTTCCTCTGTGGTTGAGGATTCCAGGTGAAACTCGCTTCCACCTTCAGCCTGATCATCAGTTACTACCAGGTGAGATGTAGGCCAAGAGCTTCTCAGTAGTGGATAAAAAAATAAATAATTATAAGATAATGGTACCCAGTAGAGATGGGTCGTACTAGGTAAATTTTGTACTAGGTCCACCTAGTCTAAATCCGTACAAATACTCGATCCAAATACCTGTTCCACCTAGTCCACGAAGTACGCATACTTTAAAGTATGCATAGTCTTTGCGTTGGCGCAGTGGTTAAGCGATTGACTGCTGCGCTGCGTGTCGCGGGTTTGATTCCGCACGGATCAATTATTTGTATGACCTACAAGTAGTTGTTCCGGGTCTGGCTGTTTGTGTATGTAAGGTTAAATGTTTGTAAACGCACCCTTCATACTTTACACAGGCTTAGCACTGTCAACGTTAAGATGTATCTATATTGTAGATTGTTAACGTATTTAAAAGATTCTAATTAATTTTTCAAAGTAATCAGATTTTTGCCTTTTATTTACTCTTTTTATTTTTTCGTATACTTTTTTTATATTCACGTAGAAAATCAGCCTTAAAAATTTTGATTCAAGCACATTAATTGATGGACTTACTAGGTAACAATACGGTGACCACCGAGATCACATTCGCATGAGTCCGTACTTGATACTCGACTGCATTGCGTCATTGCGTCTAGTCTAAAGTCTTCATTCACATCGAGTATAAGTAAATTGCTTGCAGTCCCGACTATTGTCGAGTATTGACAGAAAAAGATGGAAGACTGCGGAATAGTGTAGTTAAAAAAGAACAGAATATGCTTGCACAACACTAGTGCGCGTCGCGTTACTTTTATGTCCATTGAAATATGGTTCAAATTCAAATGACCGGCACACGAATGATTTAGGCAGACACGAGTGAGCGGCAAAGCAGACTTGCTATCTCGCTTCGCCGCGCCGGTACTTCGATTCGACCGGGACGCGCGGGTGTCGTGCACCGCGTAGGTATAGTGAGACTAGAAACTAGGTGGATCGAGTATTTTACAAGTTGGAATAGGTGCAACCTAGTCTCATTAAATATCAAGTCCCGGGATCTGTTCTAGTATATACGCTTTACCTCTAGTACCCAGATAAGATAACCCACACGTGGCCGTAGTCTTAGTATTTTAATAGATTAATAGATCTCGAATTTATTGAATATTTTGAACACAACGTCTAGCTAACGGTATTATAATCCCGTTTGTTTAAATAATAACAGCGTTCAACTGATGTGAACTTGTTATTATATTCATGTAATATTATGATTGGACTTTTTCCTTTTTGTTTTTACTGTGACTGGGGTTGGTATCCGAATGACTGGATCGCAAATTGACTACGTCACTTTTAGTTCAAATCTCAAAATACCTAAGTCGCAAAATATACAGGGTGTTAAAAAAAATCCGTGCCAATGGCTCAGGGGTAGGTTCAGTATCGATAAAGGAAACCAGGAAAAAAAAAAAATTGTAAGATCAACCTCATTTAGTACATAGTACCTTAAAATAGCAATCGTGTAGAATTAAAATTATTTTATTTGTTTAAATGCTTTAATTACTTTTTATTATCGAACGCGTTGTCATTTTGTCCTTCACTTCTCGCGTCCGAATACTAAGGGCTGCCCGGCCGAGGCATTACAACTGAGTAAATAAATTGATTTTAATTCATTGTAAATGCCTACCGACTTGATTCCATTTTAAAATACCCACTCGTTCTTCTACTGCTGCTGAATACCGTCTAGTTATCCAAGGTTTTTTAATTTGTAGGTTATAATTTTGAAGGAGATTAGCACGCTAAAGTAGGAAGAAGAAATATGTACTTGGAATTATAATTTACGTACCTAGTTACCTATCCTTCACCCGGCGTTATTGAAGTGTTTGGGCGTAGGTATTTCATTGCGTTCGATAGTAGGTAGGCAACTCGAGGAAATTATGAATTAACATTTAAACAAAATAAAAACTTATTTTAAGCAATTTTTTAATTAATTCTAAACGATTGCTATTTAATTAGTAGGTACTACATTAGGTTCATCTTATGATCATTTTCGGTTTTTTTTAAAGGTATTTTTTTGACGGGTTCCTTTATCGATTCTGAACTCACCCTGAAGCTATGACACGCAATTTCTTTAACACCATGTATATTTATTTATTTTGCGACTTAAGAGGCCTGCGAACACGGCTCGCAACTACAAATCGAGATGTTTGCAAATGGAAAAAAAAGGTGTAGGAGCCTAGATAAACACTGTCTAAATTTGAATAACAACATAATATGGTGGAAATATGTCTAAATTGCAAATTATTTAGGTATTACGTTTGTATGGACAATTCATGCGTCGCCGCGTTCTTAAGATGCTGATAAACGTGAGCAATCACTTGTAACAGAACATCGAGCATTCGCGAGCATTGTCGAACTGAACAACAAACTCAGCCAAGCGTAGAGCCAAACATCGCACGAACATTTTCACGATCATTCTAGCGAATGCTCTAGTCAATATTGTCAAACAAATACTTTTTTTCGTTGTGAAGAATGTTTTTTGACTAGTATTGACTAGAGCATTCGCACCGTCAAGAATCTTGACAGTCGGTGCTGCATATTTGTGCTAATGGTTATATTAAAACGGCGGCTTCGGAACAATGACAGAATGGCTCGGTTCGGTAAAAAGCTCGAAGCTAATTTACTGTCCTTTCGCTATAACGCTCGCTGGAACGCTCGCTAGAATGCTCGCTAGAATGCTCGCTAAAACGCTCCCGTTTATTTTTCTGTAATGTAACATTCGCTAGAATGCTTATTACCAGTGAATGCTCAAGTTTATCAGCACCTTTAGGTGTTATATTTCTAATCTTAATAATTAAATTTTACATTAAATAAAAAAAAATTGGTGGCACTCCGGGAGTGCCGATAGAGGTGAAAACCTGAACAAGATCGCCTTGGTGGAAGAAACATACTTGTATAGAACATTGGTCCGTAATCTTATCTAAATAAAAAGCACAATCGCGTTTACAAAAAAAAATACTTCCGAAACCTACCAAGTAAAAATACTTGCATAGAACATTGATCCGTAACACAATATAAATAAAGAGCATAAACGCGTTTACGAAACCAGTAAAGTAAAAATACTTGCATAGAACATTGATCCGTAACTTAATATAAATAAAGAGCACAATCGCGTTTACAAAATGAGGTGTCGTCATGGTGGCGCGAAATCAATGGTTTAGTCCCATCTCAAAAATTACCAACGCGCTTAAAGAAGTTTTCATAACATAGTTTTTACACACTCTTTGATCACTTGATCACAATGTAATATATACAGCTGACTGACTGATCTATCAACGCACAGCTCAGACCACTGAAAGGATTGGGCTGAAATTTGGCTCTTAGGTAGGTATTATGACGTAGGCATCCACTAAGAAAGGGTTTTTGGAAATTCGACCTTTAAAGGAGTGAAAAGGGGGGATTTTGTTTGTATGAAAAATTTTATTCTTTGAGTTAATAAACTTGAAACTTGGCACGAATATTTATCTATGTAAATTATAAAGATTTTTATTTTTAGTTTTTCTAAACTACCTCCTAAAGGAGGATTGGGGGGTGTCAAAGTTTGTATGAAAGAATTTTACCGCACGGTCTGATTAACTCGAAACTCAATATTTATACTTGACTAAAAATAAATAAAAACGTAAAGAAAATCTTTTTTACATGGAACACTGAAAAGGTTTCTGGAAGTTAACACTACCGAAGTTTCTACTGATGAAGAAATTCAGTCAGGGAATATGAGTTGAATTCTCATAGCAAGATGTTTTTATTTGCCTCTAAAATATGAAAAAACTGTGCACAGTAGAGCTCTCTTGATAAAAATTTTTTCGGCGATGGAACATTTAAGCCGGTGCCTATTAAATTCTACCAGCTTTTTTCCATACATGTAGATGGGGCAAGTGATGAACAAACTACGAATGTTCTTCCGATGCTGTCTGTATGCTTTGCTACCGAATAAAACGCAAGCAACATATTATGCTCTATTCACATAGAAACGTGATGTATTGGCACAAATTAACGCGTTCAAGGAAGTTTTCCCTCTTGGTAAAATAACAGGAAGCTCTTTCCACTTTTCGAAAGCTATCTGGAAAAAAAGCTGATGAACTGCATCTGGCAACTACAGACAAATGAAAATAAATTGCAGGACTGGTATGTAATTGACCACTGTTGCCATCGTCATTTATAAATATTAGCTGGAACTCGATAATTAACTACATCGCAAATTGTGAAGGAATGAGTGCATTCATATGAAAAACAGTGGCTCATAAAAAAAGCATTGATATCATGTTGTTATGAGAGACACTGAACCAATAATGCAATGGAAGCTTAGCACCGTCGTCTCTGGGTTCGAATAAAAAAAAAAACACATTAGTCCACTCTCTGTAAAAACTTAAAAAAGAGTCCAGATACCAGGATATGATAGTGAGAAGTTTTTTCAAAACAGAAAACAGTAAAAAAAGGCAATACTTTTTGACAGAAAATACCAACGCCGACGGGAGCTTACAAAACTTCGAATGGAAGATATTACACCGCTAAACTTCCTTATAAATATTTATCATCTAAAATACAAGTTAAACTACAAATAATTTTATTAATGTTAGAAATAAGAAAAATAAGGATTTATTTTTCTCTCGGTAATATAATTTAAAAAAAAAATGTTTAATGCTGTAAATGTTTTATTTTCACTATCCTATGTGCTTCTCCAAAATTCACTCTACCTTTACACCAAACTTGAACCAAATCGGTCCATTTTGATGCGTGAACAAACAGACAAACCCACAAAAAGACAAAAAAATAAAATCCTATTTTGGGCATATACCAACACATTCCACTTAATTTTTCAAACAATATTTAAAGCTCCGTGCACGAAAAAAACCCGTTTTCGTCAATACCTTATCTAATTGTAAGAAAGCTTGAAATAATTGAAACATTAAGTCTGTGTAAGGATAAAAGTACAGTTTTCGTGGTGCTAAAGCATTCGTGTCAGTCACAGCACCTGTTAATATTTGCATCACTTTTGCGCTCTCGAAAATATGGTTTACTTCGCCTTTGATTTACTTAATGAAGATATAGTATAATCATAAAATAAAATTTTGATTTTATTTCAAGGATAGTTGAAGACTAATGAGTAATTTTTAAATTTCTTGTTAGGATTTGCTAAATAGTAGGAAAAAATACATTACTGACAGGGTTTAAAAATACGTTTTTTTTTTCAACATTATTTTTCTGCTATATTTTGTATCGAAATTGAAAAATGTAGTTAAGCTACACGCAATTAGACCATGTAACGATGTTGATGATATTTTTTAATGTTCAAAATCAAAAGTAGTTTCTTTTAAAAAAAAATTATCAAACGTCAGTCTCGTTGCAAATATTTGTGATTTTCCATGAATACTTAACTTATTTGAAAAATCCCTTTCAGCCATATGCAAAACAAAAAACTCGTCTTTTCAAATCACAAATAGTTTTCTTTAAATTCTTTCCCCTTTCTCACAACTAATGAACAAAATTTATCAAAATCAGTCGATTTCTTGGACGGCCTCTTAATGTATCCAGTCATTCTGATTTCAACCCTGTACCTACACAACTGTTTCGATTTTTAGCGATGTAGTCATTTTGCGACTTAGGTATTTTGAGATTCAGACATTTTGAGATCAGTACCCTAATTGCGTAACTCATTTTCGTAGACAATTTCGCGAAATTTGTTTCATTTTGACATTTCAACAACATTCATTGCGTTATTTACGTTGTTGAACAGATTTTTTTTCCAACTTATGAAGCAATGGATTAGAAATCTGTTTCAAATCGAAACAAATTGTGATTGTGTTGTATTACGCAATTAGGGTGCTGAACTAAGAGCGACGTGGTCAATTTGCGATCCAGTCCTTTGTACATGCACGACTTTTTACATCGTTCTCATCACATACATAGTGGCATACTGTAACCATGAATTCAGCACTTGATTCTAGATCCCCTAAGTATAGAAATTTTTCGTAAGGTTATCAAAAAAAAATCTGCTGTTTCATAGAAAATTGCTACACTTACGCGGTCAAGTCAAAATGTATGGAAAAACATCTTTTTCATTTTATAACCGACGAAAAATTTCAACGCAGGGAGGTCCAGAATCATGTCCTGAATCCATGGTAACAGGACAACCTGTTACCATGGATTCAGGACATGATTCGTCGATGCCTCTCTGTACCAACGCCTTTTCCTTAGAAATTCCACAAAATTAAAACGTTCCAGATGGCTCTATACTTAAACTAGCTCTACCGGCTTGAATTGCGAACAACGTTTGATATTTAATTTGGGTGATTTATCACAAAGACAAAATAAACCATCATTTAGAAAAAAGAACATGATTAACCTGTATTCAAATTTTTTTTTGCTACAGTTTAAGAGAATTAGATATTCTTGTTTTCTATAAATATAATAGAATGTTTTAATTCCTAATAAAACATTTTAGAGAACTTTAATAATATTTTAATTAATTACTGATTCATGCTAATTTATTAATCAAGAATTTGAAATAAGTGATATTAAATACACTGAATTTTATTTGATTTCATTTATTTATTTCGTGTTGTCAACAAACGGTAGGGCCAAACTTAATTTAAGCCAAGTGCGTGTCGGACCACGCACAATGAAGGGTTCCGTAGTTGGGATGAATTTATCTCAAGAACAAATTTAACATTGTAGTTGAAAAACATGTTCCCCCATATATTCCAAATGCAAATGTAAGTTTGTACGCAGAATATTGAGTGATTCACCATGTTATTTAAAGACCATAGACTTCTTATAGCTTTGTAGTTTCGGAGATAAGGGGGAATGGTAAATCAAATCAAATCAGTTTATTGCAAACATGTTATACAGTTGTTGGAATAAGATTAATTAATTTCAAATATGCACCCTGTAAGGGCACTGCAAAACAAAACAAAATAAAATAAATAATTTACATTTCATTACATTACAAAACATGCTTCAAATCAATAGAATAGAATAATTATTGTTAAGTATTGTATTTGTTACTGCAATTATCGAATTATTTATTATGAGTAATAATGAATAAGAATAAATTAAATCAAAAACAAAATTAATTAATACAAATAAATTAAATTAAATATGTGTGTATGTATATGTCACCGTATAATTATGAACTTCGTTAGTTTATAATCTATCGGTATTATTTCCGTTAAATTATAAACTGTCGAAAAATTGTGAACTGCAATGAACCATTTACAATTTAACGCATTATTTTTCGCTAGTTTATAATATTTCCATGGAAAACCGACAAATTGTAAACTGGTATCAAACTTCCTTGCGATGTAACGCACCTTGCGCTAATATTAAATAGCCTGTCTGGCTGCGAGCAACTTGGAAGTAGCGCTCGCTCGGCTCGCGCGCGGTTGGTCACAGTTCTAACCTAACCTAACCCATTTCACTCAATTCACAATTTTTCGACAGTTTATAATCTAACGGAAATAATTCCGACAGATTATAAACTAACGGTTCTCACAATCGGTGACATATACAAACAATCGTCAATGGTCAGCTATTTATGTCATTTCGATTTACTTATTTATTAAAAAAAAAAAGTTTTTTTTCAAAAAACTCTTGCAATGTAGCATTTCTGGTTCAAATAAGTGAACAATTTTGTTTTAAATAAATTGTTTATTTATTTTTTCTTTTAAAGGCTTTTTAATAAACTCCCGAAGAGTTTATTAAAAATCTTGATACACATTACATACGGGCCTGAATGGAAAATGGATAGTTTTGAAACCGGTAATGCTAGATCATTTTGGTGTCGCAAGTTTCGTGGCTGGGTGTAATGATCTTTATTTAAGGGGAAAAGTGATTTATTTTTCCTGACAAACAAACATTTCGAAGACAGGGATGTTAGTGTAAGGACATTGTGTTCTGTAAAATGTGATCTACAGCTGTCCATACCTCCTATATTCATCAAGATACGCATGCATCTTTTTTGTAACTTGAACAGCTTGTCTACGTTCGTACTTTTACCCCAAAGTATTACACCGTAACGGAGCCAAGAGTGCGCGTATGCGTTATAGGCTGCTTTAGCAGATTTGAAATCTGTAGATTTTTCAATTCCGATAAAGCATATGAGAATCAAGAGATTTTGTTACTTGTGTGCTATGTGAGATTTCCAATTTAAGTTTGTGTCAATATTAAGGCCCAACAATTTAAAATTATCAACGTAAAATTTATTTCGAGAGGTCGTTTTTGAAAAGGTCTAAATTGCATTATTTTAGTTTTAGCGAAATTTTGTTCAAGGTTATGTTCATTTAACCTAATAGATATGTCAGATAGAAATCGATGGATGTCATTGTTAAGGGTCAGATTATTTGTGCAGGGAAAGACAACTGAAATGTCATCTGCGAATAAGATGCTTACAGCATCTATTATTTTCGGGAGGTCGTCATTATAAGAATAGTATGATATAATATAAAATGTATGAATAATTAATAAATTATTGATTAATATAATATAATGTAAAATGTATAACTGGAATATTGAGTATGTTTATGTTTTATTTTATTTTTTTATTAAGTTCTTATAACCATTTAATTGCAATGCCTTAACAGGCAACTAAGTTCTAAGAACCTAGCTATTGTTAACATCTTCAAAATGTTGTACACTTAGTTCGCAATAAAGAATTTGAATTTGAAATAATATGCATCCGAGTACGCTACCTTGTGGAATTGATTTATTTATATAAGTGGTTTCAGATTTAACGTTCGTGATTTCTCCAGCACTATGGTTGTAGTGCTCAATTTCTACATAATTGTGAACGGTTTTCGAGGTAAGACTTGAACCATTTATGAGCAATGCCACGTACACCTATTCCGTCCAATTTATTTAAGAGGATGTAATATTGGACTCTATCGTATGCTTTACTCATGTCTAGGAGAATACCTATAGCATATATTTTCTTCTCATTAATGACATTTAAGATCTGTTAATATTTATCTATAAACTGTATTCGTTGTTGATCTATTCTTTCTGAATCCATTTTGGCTATCGTTAAATATATTAAATCTTTCGCAGAAAGAATACAGGCGAGTCGACATAGCGGTTTCTAAAATTTTTGAAAAAGTAGGCAATATGGGGCGATAATTATTGCAGTCAGTCTGAGAATCTTTTTTGTGGATTGGTTTGATTACTGAGATCTTTAGTAAATTGGGGACAGTTCCTTTAGTGAAGGATTGGTTTATTAAAGAAGAAAGTGGTATAGCTAGTTCCTTTGCGCATTTTTAATTAATGAGGGTGGGAATTCATCAAAACCATGGCTTCGCTTGTTTTAGGTTTCTTATAATTGTATGTATTTTATATGCATCTACAGGTTTGACAAATATAGAGTTATCTATGTAATATATATATGTAATATTTTAATCAACATAAAACCTGACACTGACCTGCAAAATGCAAAAAACGTAAGAAAATTTGAATTTCGCAGGCTACCCTGACGCTTCCCCCTTAATTGCGTTTTGAAGTTTTCCATATTGTTTTCATTAAATATTCTTTTAGTTATAAACCATGTTTTCCGTTCATTTAATAACGTTTTATTGGGGACTAATTTTCTAATCTAAAAAAAAATTGAGGTTCTCGTAATAAGCCCTTTCATTTAATATGTAACGGTACAATTCGCAAAACTTTTATAAAATATTTCTTCTTTGCCCCCCAAAACTGACCCCCATATTCAAAATTAATTTATTTACGTTACACGTCCGTGTTTGGGTCACAAAAATACATATGTGTATCTAATTTCAACTTAATCGGTCCATTGGCTTCAGAGCAAATTGGTTGTGACAGACAGATGGACAGACAGACAGACACACGAGTGATCCTATAAGGGTTCTATTTTTCCTTTTGAGGTACGGGACCCTAAAAAACAATCCATAAAAACTATCATAACACACACATTCTATTTTATTACAGGGAACCACACCTTACACAATAAATTCGAGTGAAATCAATGGAAAATTATATTTGTAGAATTAAAATCAAATGAATATGTACCCTAAATAAAATGTTAAAATGCATTAAATCCATGTCCAGCTTTAAGTCTGTCTCTGTACATTTGAGTATTAAATAACTCAAATAAATAATCAAAGTCAAATAAGTTAATGTATGTTACATAAAAAATAAATTTATTTGAATTGTAATATCACAATTGAGTAGGAAATTAAATAAGTTAATGTATGTTACACTAAAAATAAATTTATTTAAATTGTAATATCGAGTAGGAAATTCAATACACAAAAATCTAGAAGTCTTTAATCCAACCCTTACCTATCAATCAGTCATTTTATAAAAAGTAGAGTAATAATTAATTAATTATATTTTAAAATCGTCTTCAATTAAAAACGGATTAACTTACTTAAAGCGTTACATACTTTTAATCTCAACAAGATTAATTAATTACGAAATCAATTTAGCCATTTGGTAATACATCAACTATTATATTATGAGGCATTCATATATAAAAAAAAAAAAATCCCTACCGTCCTCTTAAACTTGCTTGAAAACAGGCTATGCTTGTAAACGTGTGCATTATATTTAAGGACATTTTAATATTTGTTCAGCATTGTTGAATAATTATTATAATTAAGTTACACTAAAAATCAATCTGCCAAGGTATGCAACTATGTTGGGGTCGGCTTCCAGACTTACTGGATACAGCTGAATATCAGTATTTCATATGGAGCGACTGATAACACAAAAATATTTTTTGACAGCATTAAAAAAGATGCATTTATTTTACGCAGTAACATCTAAATAAGTATAATAGAAATAGTTACCTGTATATTGTTATCCTAATATAAATCTCAAACCATTTTCTAAAAAAAATAACTATATAGGTAGGTACTTCACGGACGAAACGTAAATCACAGATTCAAAATGATTACAAATTTTATCACAAATAATTAACTAGAACCTATTTTAAGTACAAAATAATTATTTAGAACTCAATAATAATTATTCACGCATTCTTAATTTGAAAAAGTCAGCACATTTTAGGAAACGACTCGCACGCACTGTGTTGTAAGATCGACTGCGGTTATAAGAGAAAATTACTATTTATTTAGTTTTGCTCTCTGTAACTGTTTAGTTTTACTGCCCGGTATTTATTATTTATTCTAGGTTTTATAATATTTTAGGCATATTGTTCTTAGTTTTGAAATAACTCGGGTTTCTAGATGGATGGACATTCCATGTTCCTCCAAAAGCACGTTGACGTTGAGAATCGTTTGAGTAGTCTCCAGCCTAAACATTACACAATAGTGTTCTAACTAGGTGGAAACAGTTACAGGTTATCATTCCCATGCTATAACCTAAATTATCTTTTGATCAGCACCTGCTTACTTCTTCTTCGATAGGTACATCTCTACCAGACGTCATCTCGTTGCTCAGTTTATTTTAAACCGACTTCAAAAAGAGAGATTCTCAATTCGACTGTATATATTTTTTTGTATGTTTTTTACACGATTACTCCACCAATAATGAATTGATATTGATGATTCTTTTTTTGTTTGGTAGATCATACTTCAGAGGTGGTCCCATATAAATTTTATTAACTTTGCTTGGGTAGTTTTTGAGTTAGCTTCAATAATACGTTACTTTTCATATTTAGTATGTGGATGATATGATAAGTTCCTGTCACTTTTATTTACATAGCAGGTACCTAGTGGTATTCGAATTTGTGTGGGGTAGGTACCACAACTAAAAAGAGAAAATTAAAAACTTTTTACAATAAAAAAACAACTAATTTCCAAAAAAAAAACACTACAAAGTGAAATTATAACTTTAATTTCGGAAGTCTGTGGCAAAAAAACGAGAATTCTAAACCAAGGACACCGACTTCCGAAATTAAAGTTATTTTTCACTTTGTAGTGTTTTTTGAAAGTCGGTTTTTTTTTTTTTGTTTGGCCAACTTTTGTTTACACTGGTTTTAGGTCATGCTATATAATTTTGTACACAATCCATCCATCGTGTGCTATCCACGATCATATAAGGTATCGGTACTAGGTATCCACTAGGTACCTTATGTAATGAGATTACGTATACGATAACTCATTGGACGATCTTTGGGTAAACTAAGATACAATATCTACTAATTTGTACTTATGTTAATTATTGTAATTAACCGTATAATACATAATCCACCACGCGGGCCCAGTGCGGGTTGGTAGATGTCACATGTCTTCGAAGTTTTTGACTCTCGGATAATTATTGTCATAGTAATTTTTATTATTTTTCATTTTTAAATGTCGCCTAGACAAATTTCGTATGTACGTAAGTATGTGTAATTAATAAACATTCCAGTGATTTTTATCGATATCTTTCATTTAATAACGTCCTGTAAAACAAATACATCCCAGCAGTAGGCTGCTGAGTCATAGATGCTCGTCGTGGACAAAAATGTAAAAATAAAATTTAATCCACGAAGAGCACCTGGGTGCTCTTTGTGGATTAAATTTTTATTTCAAATAGAGCCATGTATGGCACTTTTGAAAGTGAAAAGTTACAAAATAATAAAATTGATTCTAGTCGCCCCTTCCAAAAGGTAGTTTTCTTATGGAGAAGTGGGCAAGAAACTCTACTGACACTCGTAAGTTTGTACGTACATTGGTTAAGTAAAATTATATGAGAAGACGATGCACCTAGAATAAAACTACTATACCACAATAGGTAAAAATAATTAAAAATGAAGCAACGATAGATAATTTAATTATGTGATAGATACATGGTGCTCACATATTTGTAAACATTGTAAAAGTAGACGATTCTCCTAAAATTTTAAAATTAATAAGTTTGTGTGTGCGGAAGTAATCACACAATGTAAAATTAATGTCATATAACACAAAAAAATAAATTTTACATAGTTGAAGCAAGGCAACGCAGCTGATGATACATAGTTTGTATACAAAAGTAAAATTATACAATTACAGCGAGTATTGTTTGTGTATAATCTTATCGGTCGCAGATGACGGAAAGAGATAGTTTTATATCGTAGGTCATGAGCGAATGACCGCGCCAAAACTCACGATTCACCTAAATGAACTTGAAAATATAGATAGCAAGTAAGTATTCTTTAATACCTACTATTTACTTTATTCATTTATAATCTGTTTTTACGAACTGCTTCTCTTTTTATTTAATCAATGTCACAGAGAGACGCCTATGAGAGTCATGCCCGTTCTTCTCTATAATTCATAGGAACCTACTAAGTTTTAGAATACGCAACTAGCTTCTTCTTTTTCAAATCACACCACACTACACCACACCGCACCACACCGCACCACACCGCACCACACCGCACCACACCACACCGCACCACGCCGCACTACACCACACCCCACCACACCACACCATACTACACTACACTGCACCACGCCGCACTTTTGGGGTTGGTAATCTGTGTGACAGGTTTTCCTAGTGCAGATACCAGTCTCCCACAAAGGATTTATCAGATATTGTAATCTTTATATTTTTAAGGCGCCTTTGTGGAAGAGAAATAAATGTTTATTTATTATTATATTTTAGTTGTTTTACATTTCTCGGGACCCTGGGGTCCCGGACCTTTGGAAGGCGTACGAGGGGCCGAAGCCAACTCGCAGAGGCCCCTTAGACAATTTTATATGGAATGAGGCACCAACCGACGATTATCCCAGTATGCACTATGCAAGTGCACCCAAGGACAACCCCCGGTTGGTGTAGGACTATTGCAGAATATGGAAACAAATTTATTGGACGATGGGTATTTTTGACTAGTACACGTGTTTGTATAAATGCTTTAAGTTTGAGTGTGTAGGTTGATTGATAACAAAATCAAGGCTTTTCAAAGATACATAACAAAACATCACGCCTCATTTCTCCGAAGGGTAGGGCAGAGGTGTACTTAAAGTAGACCCACATTTCAAAGATATTTTATAGTTGAATAGTTTCCAGTAGATAGGGTTTTCTCCTAGCCTTAACCTAATAATAGGTATCATACGTATTGTATTAAGTAGTCATAAGTAATTTATTTCATCATAGAATATTTAAACATATACAATGTCGCTCATCGGCATGTGACCGCCCGAATTTTTCTGAATATTCATGAAAGATGATCGAAAAATAACTTTGAAAAGGGGGGTCTATCTTTAATATTTTTCATGTTATTCAATTTTTTATGTTTTGATTAGCGTTTGCCATATCTCCGATGTTACTGGCTCGATTTGGATTGTTTATTATTTCTAAAAGCTTATGAGTTATTTTATCGGATTAACTACATTTTTATTAAAATTTGTCAACTATGCAAAAAAAACGGAGGTGAAAACATATTCTTTTTTTTAAACCGAGTTTAAGAAGCGTAAGTTCATAAAATCATAGTGATGATGTTGAAAAAAAAAATAAAAAAAGTCATGATAGACCCCTTAAAAAGTTATTTTTCATGAACATTCAGAAAAATGCCGATGGGCGACATTGTATATAAATAAAAAGAGAAACTGACTGACTGATTGACATGTCAACGCAGAGCCGAATTGGGACTAGGAACGTGAAATTTTACACACAGCTTCCTTTCATGATGTAAAAGAGCACTAAGAAGGGGTTTTTGAAAATTCCTCCTTTAAGGATTCCGTTTGTATAAAAAATCTTATTCCTTGAGTTAATAAACTTGAAACTTGGCACTAAAAGTAGGCTTGCATGAATTCAATATAGTATTTCAATCATTAGACGTTGTGCACAATTTCTCAGCAGTAACCTAACAAAAAGTACTAGGCTTGCATGAATTCACGACAGTATTCAATCATTATATTATGCTGCAAGTGCGGAAAACCTCAAACGGCGCAAATACTCCAATCTTATTAGGACTTATATGTTTGAGTCGTTTGGGGTTGAAACACTAGGGCCATGGGGTCCGAGTGCCCACCTAGTTTTTCAAGACATCGCCAAGCGGCTGGTCGACTCTTCACGTGACCAGAAGGCTGGCCTATTCTTTAGCCAAAGAATCAGCATTGCCATACAACGTGGCAATGCTGCCAGCCTTTTGGGCACTTTTCTTATTGATAGCGATGCGGACGAATTTTTTGATGCCCTATGATTATTCCTCCCCCCCCTTTTTTATATCCTTGTACATATAATTATATTAAGTCTGATAATTTTTAAATGATGTAAATACGCGTGTAAATATTTTTTTTTTAGTGAAGAGCCACTGTAAGTTATCTGAAGAAATAAAATATACTTGTCCATTATATTGTGCTACTAATAGGATTTGGATGAGGCAGACAGATAGTTTATAACCTGGATTAACACATAGGATACTATTTATCCCGGTAGTGCGTCTCCATGGGATAATTTCCGACTTCAACGCGAGTGAAACTGCGGGAAAAAGCTAGTTTAAACATATTGTAAGGCGCTGCTAGATGTCAAAAAATTTTTTTTTTACTAACTAAGCTAAACTTACTAACTGATGCATCAGTTAGTAAGTTTAGCTTAGTTAGTAAAAAAATATATTTTGACATATGGGATAAACGTGAACAGACAGGTAAAAAAAAACCGGCCAAGTGCATGTCGGACCACGCAAAATGTAGGGTTCCGTAGTTGGGATGAATTTATCCCAAGAACAAACTTAACTTTGTAGTTGACAAAAAAAATCTTTCATACAGAATGTACGGGAGAACATGTTTTTACAACCGCAAATTTAAGTTGGTCGATTATTACTCGTTTACTTGTAAAGTCTACTCAGCTGTGATAGTTTTCCTTTTAAATTCGTTATATAAGCTACTGCCGTGAATTTTTTCACATATCTAAAACCAACCATTTAGCTGGCAGGGGGGAGACACTTGACTCTAATAAAAATTTGCACTTTAAAGCTTAATATTTCGCAAACGGATCTCTGAATTCAAAAATGGTTTGAACACACTCACAATGTTTTTGAAAGACCTTTCCAACGATACCCCACACCAAGGGATAGAAAAAAAAACGAAAACATCCCCACTTTACGTGTAGGGGAGGTACCCTAAAAAAAATATTTTTCATAATTTTATTTTACCACTTTGTCGGCATGATTAATATGTATACCCATACCAAATTACAACTTTCTAGTACTAACAGTCTTGGAGCTAGACCGCGGACAGACAGACAGACAGATAGACAGACAGACAGACATGACGAAACTATAAGGGTTCCTTGTTTACTACGGAACCCTAAAAAATCGACACTAGTGGAGGCATTTTTAAACGTCATCTGTTATGTTGAGGCCGGCTTCCAGTCAACCAAATGTAGCTGAATACCAGTATTTTACATGGAGCGACTGCCTATCTGACCTCCACAACCCTATTACTAGGTAACACAACATCCCTTGGCAAGACTGGCTGTCAGATTTTCGGGCTGCTGACTACCCACACTCCTATATATTTAATTCGTAATGTACTGAGGCCACAATGAACCTCCACACCAAACACGAAAGTAAGTACAGAGCACAATGCTTGTTATTAAATTGATACTTAAACAGGCGACGTTGTGCTCAAGGGAAGCATTGGCTTTCTTTAAAAATATTGCCTACTAACCTACAGTATGTCAGTTTATAACAAGAAGCATAATCAGCCTATAATTCTTGCACTGCTGAGACAAAGGTCTCCTCCACCTCCAGGAATCCACCACGTGGGCCCAGTGCGGGTTGGTAGATGTATGCCTTCGAATGTATGGATTTAGAACATGCTGTTTGTTGCTGTTTCCTTGCGATGTTTTGTTTAAGTAAGCTACATGGCCTGGGTTCAAACCCGCACCCTCACAACTCGTAACTCGGCGCTGCCCTTACATAACCTACTTACCTACTTTCATCATTGTCTTTAATAATCGTCCCTTTATCTACATTTCAGAACAATTTATTTGTTTTAAAGTACCTAGATAAGAATAAAATATTATATTTAAGAGTAGGTAGGAACCTAATCACAAATTATTATTTATTTTATTTTCCTATGTCCTTGCCCTACTCTGTGCTCATGTGTCTATTAGATATAGTTATTATAATCTCGAGGTTAGAAGAAAAAATTACCAAATCATTAATATGTGTAAGATCCTTCACGGAAAAACCGACGCTCCTGAGCTGCATGATGAACTGTCCCATCTTTTTGCTCCGATAAACTTTAACCGTATATAAGGACGCATAGATTGTTCGCCATGCCTCGGAGTCGAACCATCGCTCGAGCCAAGTCTCCCGTCCCTCGCATACGCTTTGCGCTCAACGCTCTCTTGGACGCTAAGCCTGACTGTGATGTGTTCGCGGATGAATGGAAGAAGATCTTGTCAGTATGTCTGGTGTATTGTGAGATGAGCGTATGACTGTCGAGTAGTTGTACACTTTTATTTACTGTACCTTAATAATCTTTTGTCTTTAATTAATGTAATTGGCCTTGGCCGTTTTATGTTAAATAAATAAATACGCATATAAAATAGTGACCTTTTCCCACACTTAACTTAGTCACGTCTTAATTATTTAAACCCTTTAGAATCCTCGAATACAAATGACAATAAAGGATGAGGTAACTGCGCTCAAAGTCAAGTAACGTTCATGAAATAGTATATTGTTTGCTCCCTAGGCAATCTATTATTTTATCACATCTATTCAAAAAAAGCTAGTTTATTCTCCGTAAACAGGGACTAAAATGGCTTTTTAATCCCTAGGGACTAAAAGTGATTTGAATTTGGAATATGGATATTGTTAGTAAAAGTTTCAATCACCAAAGAGATCAATCACGAATATTGTATGAAGTATGAACAAGTAACAAGAGAGACAGAAAGTGTGAATTTGGTCAAAATTAAAAACCAAGATGGCGGCTGCGATAATTTTGTTTTTGATTTAAATCATATGTGAGAAGGAACTTCGTTCCTGACGGGGGTCGAACCGCACACGTTTTTTTTTTCTCATAGAGGGTGATAAAAAGTAGAGTGTTCACCTCGGGAGCAACACTACTTTAAGCTCGAGTGACGTATTTTGAATCCCCCGCAGCGCTCAAAATTATAGTTATACGTTGTTCTCTAGAGGAATCTACTACGCTTTGGAATGAGCAACTAGCTTCATCTTTTTGCCTGACAGACTCTTTGACAGTTCAAAGTGCCTGTAAATGGTTTAATTTACCACTTTGAGTTTACCACGGAGCAGCATTGCTGTTTCTTCCTTTATTATTGGTATGGGTAAAACTGTTCAACTTTCATAGTTTAACAACATTCACACACATATAAAAAAACCGGCCAAGTGTGAGTCGGACTCCTACACAAAGGGTTCCGTACTATATTAAGATCTAGCAAAAAACGCCGAAAAAATCACGTGTCTTGTTTAGGGACCCCTTTAATTTTATTTTTTATTATTTGTTGTTATAGCGGCAATAGAAATAAACAATTTGTGAAAATTTCAACTGTCTACCTAGTACGGTTCATGGATGTTCCGTCTGTCTGTCAGCGGGCTGTATCAGCCCGCTGACAGACAGACGGACGGATGGACAGCGGAGGCTTAGTAATAAATCAATAAAATATCATACATAATATGTAAATGTAGCGCGTGACCAAAATAGGAACTAACAACGACATCTTGTTTTTTGAATAGATATTCCTTATAAGTCTGTTCAGTCTATAGACTATAAATTATCACGCTATTTGTTATGGGGGATGAGCAATATTGCTTTATGTTCGTTTTCTTCTAAAGTTTACCGCAAATTTTAAAAAGACGAGCCATAAGTTTAGAATATTGCAGATAGTTACAGATTTAACCTTTATGATTATCATTCCTTTATGGAGCTAAACAGTCAATCATGAAATATATAAGAACGGCTATTTTAGTCAACCTTGCAACAAAGCAGCTTAGCGGTTCGGCGACTGCTTTGCAAACTTAAGTTCGATTGCATATTTTTTTCGTGGTGGTTCTTAGATCGTACACAGAAAAACATTAAGTTAATGCTCTTCCGTCATCTATGGTTACTATCTACATCTATGCTGAGCGTATCATAACTAGCTTAGTTTTATCCGCGTTTAGGGTTATCCCGTTGTTGTGTGACCATTCTACTCTTACTTATGTTTTTATCAATAACTAGCTGACCCTGCACTACTACCTACCCTACCTACCCTACCTACCCTACCTACCCTACCTACCCTACCTACCCTACCTACCCTACCTACCCTACCTACCCTACCTACCCTACCTACCCTACCTACCCTACCTACCCTACCTACCCTACCTACCCTACCTACCCTACCTACCCTACCTACCCTACCTACCCTACCTACCCTACCTACCCTACCTACCCTACCTACCCTACCTACCCTACCTACCCTACCTACCCTACCTACCCTACCTACCCTACCTACCCTACCTACCCTACCTACCCTACCTACCCTACCTACCCTACCTACCCTACCTACCCTACCTACCCTACCTACCCTACCTACCCTACCTACCCTACCTACCCTACCTACCCTACCTACCCTACCTACCCTACCTACCCTACCTACCCTACCTACCCTACCTACCCTACCTACCCTACCTACCCTACCTACCCTACCTACCCTACCTACCCTACCTACCCTACCTACCCTACCTACCCTACCTACCCTACCTACCCTACCTACCCTACCTACCCTACCTACCCTACCTACCCTACCTACCCTACCTACCCTACCTACCCTACCTACCCTACCTACCCTACCTACCCTACCTACCCTACCTACCCTACCTACCCTACCTACCCTACCTACCCTACCTACCCTACCTACCCTACCTACCCTACCTACCCTACCTACCCTACCTACCCTACCTACCCTACCTACCCTAAAACCTTGTCCTAAAAATAACGAACATTTTAAAAAAAGAATTGGCCAAATTGGTCTAGGCGTTGTTGAGTTATGCGCTTACCAACATATTTTGCAATTCATTTTTATATTATAGAAGATTAATAAACTTTATATTCGTGTTTTTGACCGGGACTACCGGTTGACCTTACATGATGCTCTAACCGCGCGCTCTCCGCCCTCTATCTCGAAAACGATTCAACGTATAAAAAAAAATTGAGACAAGAGTTTTTTTTTTGGGTGGGAAATTATCAAATAATTTCTCCCGCTCTGGGCGGAGCGGGAGGGCGTGTCAGACTCTTACTGACTAAAACCCACCCGTGTTCCTTCGGTTGCCCTGTTGCCGGGGGCCACGATTTCCCTATCGGTTTTCTTCGAACCCCCGGCAGGCATTGGCCCTAGCGGACCCCGTCAATTCTGCTGACATCTCTTTGAGGCGCGCGTGGAGCACAACGCGCCGTCGACCCGGGCTTGGTCCTTATCGGACGGCGAGCTACCCATTGCTCATCGTCCGCAAGCTAGAAATTGCTTTTTATCCTTATACATTTAATTATTATAAAACAAAGTCCGCCGTCGCGTCTGTCTGTCTGAACGCGATAAACTCAAAAACTACCGAACGGATTTTCAAACGGTTTTCACCAATGGACGGAGTGATTCTTGCGGAAGGTTTTAGTGTATAATTTTAGTGTATTTTTCATTTTAGTGTATAATTCATTAAGGTTTTGTGTAAATTGGCTGAAATTGTAGGATTATTGTTGAAGATGTCGGATAAAATCATGCCGACTGGGAGCTTTATTGGCGTGCGCCGCGGAATTCTTAAAAGTTACATAAAATTTATGTTCTACAGTATTATTTATCTTAAAAAGTTCAACAAAAAATTCCGCAATGGCATATATTATGTCTATCTTCTAAGGATGACCCACAATAACCATTTTTATTTTACAGAATTTGATAAAAATTTAATTGTTATTTCCGAAGCTATTTTGACCGGTATTTTATAAATCCTTATCCAATATACTATGTTACTTAAATTGAGCATTTCATTAAGATTAAAATATGCCTTGACCTCATTTCATTTAAATAAATAGTTTAAAAGATATCACATATTAAAAATTACGCGTAACAAAATAATAATGGTTGACGGCACCACGGGCGCAGCGGTAGGAGTCAATGACCTTTTCCTCCCGGTATCGGTAGGACGTTCCCATGGGATATTTTCCAACTTCCACTCGGGCGAAGCCGCGGGCAAAAGCTAGTTTAAATTAATTTTGTCACAAACCTTAGATAACAAAGTGGTTGAACTTTTACTCTTTTGAAATCCATGTTGGCATTTACTAATAATGCATTTTTTTTTTTTATAATTTCCTAGTTGATAAACAATACATTTTTCTAAAATTTGGTGTAGACCAAATATATATACTTAATAATATAGGAACTGGCCTGTAATTGGAAAATATTTTACGATCACCTTTTTTAAAAATAGGACGGACTATAGCCTCCTTTAGCTTTCCTGGACACGTACATGTACTTACACATAAGTTAATAAGACGTGCGAGCACGGGACTTACTATATTGACCAAATATTTAAGATGAGACACACACAGACATGCGTATGAGATCGCTTCCGGGTGATTTATTTATATATCCATACCTGTTATAACTTTCTTAACATCCTAACCATTCACCGGTCGCCATCGCATACACACACTCTTATCCTTAACATGTGTGCTTCTGTTTATCCATTTCAAATCACAATCGTGTTTTATATTTTCAACTTCGTTAGTTAACGTTGACGAGAACTTATCACAAATATCTTTCACACTACTTTGCATATTAATGTTATTTAATATAAATTACGCTATCTAAGGACTGTTTATTCTTCCCCATCATCACATGTATTCTATCCCATAACTTTTATGTTATTGTTACATTCTATTATACTTCGGTTATTGTATACATTTTTACATTTAGTTAATACTTTATGGCATTTGTTCCTATATTTAGTGTATTCTAAACGTTTAACCATATTCTTTGGTTCGTTACTCCATATTGCAAAAAGTCTATCCCTTTCTAATAATAGTTTCTTGTGATCTCTCGTTATCCAGCTTTTATGATAGTTATAGGTACTAACAACATAGTAATTAATTCTGAACCATCATGTTGTACGAAGGAGGTTCCACCTATAATACCAACATCTTTGGAGGCCACTATCAGTCAGATAGGGTATTCTCTTCCAGCTGAAACTAAAATTTGAAAAGGCATTCAAGACTCTTTATTTGTAGTTGTGGAGTTCACTCCGGATAACTTTTTAAACTAGTTAGTAAGACAACAGAAGTTACCCCTTCAAATAACCAATTACTATTAGAGAATAATAAAAAGGTATCTTCTGGCAATAATTTACATAATAATAATAATAAAAAACCAACATACTTTAAAATTATTCAATCAAAACATCCAAGGTTGCTTTCCAAATTACTGAAAATAGAATTGTTTTTAGAAAATACAAAGTTTGATGTAATTTGTTTAACAGAACATTGGTTAAAAGATCATCAAGTAATGTCAATTCACTATGAAAATGATTGTGTAGTTAGCTATTATAGCCGAAAACGGCGGGTAATTAATATTAGTAAAAAATTCTATTCAATCGAAAGAACGAAAAGACATCATGGGACTGTCTGTTGAACACACCATTGAATTATCCTGTGTTGAGCTTGATAAGCATGTTATAGTATGCGTATACAGACCTCCAAGTTACTAAAATATAGTGTAAATCTAATGTAAGATGTATTAAAGAAACTTAGTACTAATAGTAATTCAATAATAATATGTGGTGATTTTAATATAACTCATTAGAAAATAACTCGAATACTGTCAAGTTATTAAGTCTTTTTAGGTAATTTGATTTGTCAAATGTTTTTATTGAACCAACCCGAGTGACAGTTTCTTCTGCCACTTGTATGGATAATATTTTTTGTAATTGTGATTATTTACACAAACAAATTATAAATAAGTTGCCATCAGATAACAGTGGACAAACAATAACATTTTGCTCCTACATACCTTTATAAAAATTCAAATAAGGTTTAAGCCAATTACAAGTAAAAGTTTAGAGAAATTAAATAATTATTTGGCCAGTAAATTATGTGTTCAGAATTTTAATAATATAGATGACCCAAATGAGTTCTACGCCGAGTACTTTTCACTATTAAACACGCAATTTAATGACACTTTTCCACTAAAGACGAAAATTATTTACACAAAGTTCTTATTTAGTGATTAGGCGACTCCAGGTATTCGTAAAAGCAGGGAAAAACTATTTGAACTTTTTGGCCTAAAGCAACATAAAAGCTTTTTAAATTACAAATAAAATAAAATTAGCTGATGATAAAATAAAAACTACCTCGCAAATAATAAATAATGAAACAGGTAGGAAAAAACAGCGAAATACTGAATTTAATTTAGAAACTACACATGGCCCCATTAACTCAGATATAGAAATAGCTCAAGAATTTTAAAACTTTTTTGCTAATATTCCCCTTAAAACTTCTGAAGCTTTAAATTCCTCACCCGTGCTTTCTGCTGCCTCACTTAGAAATAATGTGAAGGTATGCCTTTTGGAGTTTAGGTTTCAGGATACAGACCCCCAGGCTGTTATAAAAGCTTTTAAAGATCTTAAAATTAAATTAACAGAAGATCTCTGGGGAATGTCTGTAAAAGTCTGTAGATCTATTATCAAAACCATTGCGCCCTATTTAGCTTATGTATTTAACACCAGTATAGACCAACGAGTCTTTCCAGATCTCATGAAACACATTAAAGTAGTTCCATTGTTCAAATCCGGTGATAGTAAGGAACTCAACAATTAGAGGCCTGTGTCAATTCTGCCAGTTCTCAGTAAAGTGTTTGAAAATTTGATGCTCAATCAAATGTTACGTCACTTTAATAAAATTCCATCTTTAATAGGCTGCGTCCAAAAATTTAATTTTTTGTCCGTCTTGTAGATTAAAAAAAATATTGAACACGTATTTTTTCTTTTTTGACATAATCAAAAGATTACGGCGATACATTAAGTTAAAATGTGGCACGACGTGACGCCTTGCTAGATTTTATACGATGTTGTGACGTAACGGGCCCCCACTCCCCAACTTTAATGCATGTTTTCTAAGTTATTTTTTATTAATATGATAAAGCAAAAAATACGTGTCTAGTATTTTCTTATTATCTGAAAGACGGACTAAATAGAATTTCTTTTTTTTTACCTAGGCAACTACCCAATTATTTCTGCCGCCAAGTCTTGCTGTGTTTGTCGATGTATAGGCAGATGAGATATTTCTGTGTTGTTTCTAAGTTGGTCACGCATCTGCTTTGCTTCAAGCTGATTAACGTTTCTATTCAATTTCATTTACATCACTACGTCATCCAAAGAAACTGTTTTTAATATTCACAACAATTAGAATTGTAAGTAACTGTTATTATTCACTAGCTGACCCGACCGACGTCGTCATGTCAATAATTCATACAAAATTCACTTCCAAAAAAAATTGCTTTTCCAATTGTTCAGGCACTTTTAAAATTTTTCTTTACGCTAAAACCGGATTCGGACTATTACAAAGATTTTAAAACAAAAATAGGTCAAACCGTTCTGAAGTGATGCGCTTACCTACGAACAGCATTTTCAATAAACATATTGAAAATGCTGTCATATTTGTTTAATAAACATATTATATATAGATGATAATGGGATATTATAAATTGCATATCAAATAAATAATCGCCTATCAATACATACTCATCATTTATATTCTTTTTTACATCAAATAACAACTTACAAAAAGATAGAACACTGTTTCAAGACTCATTTCTTTTATTACTTATCAAACTATCTTAAATTTATGACTACATAAAATACTAATTCACCAAGTCGGTGGTTGTTCACGAAATTCACTCAATTTCCAGAATCAGCTAAATATTTTCGTTTAAGTAATAAACACAAAGGGCCCATTCACACGTACCGCAACCACAACACATCGTAAGGACAAAATGTGGACAAGCAGTGGTTATGTTTGAACAGTGTCACTGCAACTTCTAGCAGATGCGTTGTGGTTGCGTTGTCTCTAGTGGTTGCGATGTGATTACGTTTTGGCTAGTGTTTGCAGACAGACAGATCGTTATGTTTGCGATTTAGCCGACCACTAGTGCACGGTCTCACTGGTGGTTGCGTTGTGGCTGCGACGTGGCTTTGATGTGGTCGGTATTAATAAACTATTCATTATCATACAAATGAGCATCCGTTCACGTGTTGTCATTGTGGTGTAGTTGTGGTGTGGTTTGGCTATGGTGTGGCTGTGCTGCGTCTGTGGTGTGGTTGTGGTGTGGTTGCGGTGTGGTTGTGGTGTAGTTGTGGTTCGTGTGATCAGGTCCTAATCATCCACTTGGCAATGACCATGTTGTCTGCCCTAAACTTAGCTACGAGTATTTTTTCAGTAGCATCTACGAATTCCATGCACGTGTCGACTACTACTGAAAATCAGTCTCCTCTTAGCCTGCTGCATTTGGGAGCACCCAGAAAATATTGCTAATACCTTTGTTCTTCATTATATCATTACATTAACTTAACTAAATATGAAAAAAAAAGAAAACTTATTTATTCTGCATAAACAAAACGCACATTTTTAAAAACTAGACCAAAATACACACACTACAAAAGCAGCCAAAAGCCTCTTATTCAATCGAAAAAAACGTTGACATTGTTGTTCATAGCTTAAATTTAGCACTGGTTCATTGGTTGATGTCAAGGCCACGGACCAAAGACAACATTGCGTAATTACTGTTGGAACATTGGCAAATGACAACAAAAACAAAAAATGCTGATTGCAGAGTTAACTACTTTTGTAACAAATAACCAGAAAAATTAAGCTGTGCGTCGCATCTGTACAAGAACAGGTCATTGCTCAGCGAAAAGCTGTGAATTCGGCCGAACCTAATGTCGACAGCGCTGGTTTTCAGCAATTACCTAATATGTGTTATCGAGATCTTATCTTAAACTTCTTTGGCTTTTATATCTGGAGGTAAGAACATCGCCACTCCGACTCCACCTGTGAACAAAAGATGGTGTAAAGTATCAAGGTGTAGCAGGTAACTAATATTTTTACTAAAAGTGAGGATTCATTAGCATTACAAAGTAGTCCACTATTGATTAATTGCCTCTCAAGTCGCACATCTCGTAATGGAACCAGCCACCTAGCAAAGACCGTCATTTCACTAACCCTGAGGCTTTCACAGTTCAAATCTAGCAACGCAAATGTCTTCTTATTTTCTTTATTCTGGTTTCAACGATGATCGCATCACTTATCCCAAGTATCTACGGTAGGTTGAGTCTGCAGAACAAGCCCTAGTTTATTATCTTCACCATAAAACTTGTATATACGCACTCATCAGATATGCGGTGAACACGTAGAAGGTCGCGGTGCAGTGCGTCATTATGAAGCTGCCCAGCAAGTTGACGCCAGCCAAGCCACTGATCCGGGCCACCATCACGCCAAGACATGCTGCCATAACACTGGAAAGAGCAGTACTTATTTAGCATGATCATGTTGATCAATTGGGTCTACTAATATAATATTTATGGCAATGAAGGTAAGTACGTTGCGGTTTGCAGCAGCTGCATGAACCAGCTGTCAACTATTATTTTATAAAGATCAAGATTAGCAACTCAATATGTCAACATAATAATATATTAACAGCCCGTGTTTATCTCTCTCCTACATTGAAATGAGGACGTCTTCGTTTGAAAAGGGAGGATTAAATGTCAACAATTGTTATTTTTTTAAACGTGATCATAATTTTAAACTAATCAGTCCAAGTTTCCTCTCAATTCCTTTGCGGTTAAACAATGTTGCCAAACTAACAAACTAAATATACATTCCAATATGGCAGGCCACCATGACGTTTTATCAAAAAACATTCAAGAAAACTATTTTTTTTACCTGTAAGACGTAGGATACAACTCCACAAAATAAGAGAATAGCACTCCCATACATAGATTTGTCATCGTCATCCCCACAAACACGATCAAACTTGCCAGGTTATTCTGGTTGAAGATCGCCCCTAAACTGGACAGGGCTGGTATTAGGAGGAACATTAGCATCAGGAGTTTCTTCCTGGAAGCCAGCTTTGATAAAACCAGAGTGATGCCAGCGAAGACCAGACCATGGGTGATGCCTGATAGCAGGGTGTGGGACTGGATAGATGATGAACAGGTTGCCTGGAAGAAAGAAATCCTCATCAATTGTGATTGATCTAAATAAAGCAGACAAAAAAAGATTTGAATTGGGGCACGCACGGGAAATACAAGCAATAAAAAAGGAACATTAAAAAATAATAACAAACTAGATAAAAAACCGGCCAAGTGCGTGTCGGACCACGCACAGTGAAGGGTTTCGATGGGATGAATTTATTCCAAAAACAAACTTTACATTGTACTTGAAAAAACTTGTTCTTCATACATTCCAGCTGCAATAAATGTACGTTTGTATACACAATATTGAGAGATTTACCATGTAAATGTATCATTATAATACCATAGACTTTTTATAGGTTTTCCTGTAATCTATAAGAAGTATTTTCTGTATTTTTTTCTAAATTGTAGGCTTAGTTTCGGAGATAAAGGAGGGAATGGTTTTTTTTAAGCAAAACATGCATGATCTCCTAATGTAATAATTATACGACCTTTGAATACCAAATTTTGCTCAAATAAATATTTTATTATTTATTTTTTTCATAATTTTTTTGTAACTATAAAACTAAATGAATGTACCCACAAATTATTATCATCATTTTAAAAAATTGTATCACTTGCTTCCACCAGCGGCTTCGGCCGTGTGATATCTTTATAAATTATAGCCTATGTTACTCAGTGATAATGTAGCTTTCCAACGGCAAAATAATTTTTGAAATCGGTCCAGTAGTTTTTAAGTTTATTCGTTACATACAGGAATACAAATCTTTCCTCTTTATAATATTGGTGTAGATGTAGATATCATATCATCGTTGTAGTTTGTAAGAAACATTTTGGTAAATTTTTTTTTTTTTTTGGTCAGCTCGCTGCCCACAGATAAACCTTGAGAGGTTTTCGTTGTGAGACTAAAACCAAAATGTAATAGGTTAAGAGTTTTAGAAAGAAAGAAATAAATATATTTAAAATAATTTTTTTAAATATTGAGACCCTCACAGTAAGCCCTTTCATTTGATGTCACACGGTACATTTCGCAAAACATTTTATTTTTTACTTTGTCCCCCTAAAGTATTCAAAATTCATTCATATCCGTTACACGTCCTTTTTTGGGTCACAGAAATTCATATTATACCCAACTAAATCGGATCGCAATCACCCACGCAACAACCAACTGGAACCGTTCACCTAGCTTCTGACGTTTTATAGTGCCCATCCTACACTATTAAATGAGCAATATTTCTATATATGCTTATATTTCCTATACTATTGAATAAGCATTCTCTATTTTCAACAGAGCAGAGCTCGGTCGCTCAGGTACTGTTTATGTGAAATAAAATATTTCGATATTGATTTAACTTTGATTGAGTTCTATAAGAATCAATTTAGAATGTATTTATGGAGTCGTGGGTGCTAAATAAGTAAGCAAGATCATCTTAACACATACGGAATTGTATAATTTATACCTGGGTTCATGTTAAAAACTTGAATTACTGAAAGTTAACAAACAACAATAATAATCTTTAAAAAATTTAGGAACTTACAGTATCACTAGAGTGAGAAAGATTCACTGTGGACTTGAGGATACTGCACAAACTCCTGGACCCGTCGCCAGTATGAGAGTTGGTTCCAGCTGTGAAGGCTTCTATGATGTACGGCATCCACATCACTAAGCTGTTGTTACTGGGGAAAACAAAGAACTTGAATGAATTAACTGACGAACAGGGTAACACTATGAGGAAAACGGAAAATTGATCTAATAGTGTTTTCCGATTTCCCCATTTTTCTCTATAACCAAATGCTAATAATTCTTAGGATGTTAAAAACACAAAATTATCTCATTACAAATGTGTGTATCAGTCTGTTGAATATTACTTTATATCTCTTCAAAATCTTATAAGTTGTGGTTTTTGGGGAACTCGAAAGTTTGACAGTTGGCAACATGACATGTGCCAATGTCGTCAAGTTAATAAGCACCAGAAGGCCTACCACCAAATCTTTTAACAGTATTATTCAGTTTGGAAAGAGATGGAGCTATGTGTCCTGTATAGCTCCATCACTTAAGATTGTCAATCAACTTACATAGAATAAATAACAGTAGTTAGGTAGAACAGCTGCAAGGTCCTCCAGATAAGTGGTGGTTTGAACAGAGGTACGGTCTGCAACCACAGAGACTTCAGTATGTGGTTGTCTTGTTTTTTAGAACTTCTGTCTTCATTTAATACAACTTTACGTACCTGGAAATTAAAAGTAGACAGTTTTTGTGAGTTAACAGTGACTGTCGTGTTTAGCAAAACATTGAATATTATGATAGCTGTCAGAATTTAATCATCATCGGTCATTTAATAAACCCATCACAATAGCCATTACATCATTCAGTATACATACCGGATACTCATTCTTCCCTCCATTCCTTGTCCAGATCTTGGCAAGATATTCCAAAGCTAGCTTTTCACGACCAACATTCACCAGGAACTTGGGGCTCTCATAGTAGAAGTGCAGCAGGAAAGCGCTGATGCCCAGAGGGGCAGCCATTAGAATGGTTAACAGTCTCCAAGGTGTGAAGATGAGGAGACCCAGGTTATAAGCGAAGTTTAGCTGGAGTATGAAGTAGGCTGGCACTATGGAAATAAAAACGACAGTCAAGGCCTGAAAGCTCCGTTGACCTTGTTTATGAGAACAACTAGCAAAGAGTTACTGATTTGCTCATCTTTGTTAGAAAAAACCGGCCAAGTGCGTGTCGGACTACGCACAATGAAGGGTTCCGTAGTTGGGATGAATTAAAAAAACATGTTCTCCCATACATTCTGTATGGGAGAACGTGTTTTTGCAACCGCAAATGTTAGTTGGTCAATTATTACTCGTCAACTTGTAAAGCCTACTTAGCTGTGATAGTTTTCCTTTTAATTTCGTTATATATGCTACTGCCATGAATTTTTTCACATACCCAACTTGCAGGGGGGGCGGACACTTGACTCTAACAAAAATTAGCACTTTAAAGCTTAATATTTCGAAAACCGATCCCTAAATCCAAAAATAGTGTTCGCAAACTCACAATATTTTTTAACGACCTTTTCAACGACACCACACACTATGAGATTATTGAGAGAAAAAAAAAATCCTCACTTTATGTCTAGGGGAGGTACCTGAAAAAAATATATATTTTTCATGATTTTATTTTACCACTTTGTTGGCGTGATTAATATGTATACTTATGCCAAATTACAGCTTTCTAGTACTAAGCGTCTCTGAGCTTAGCCGCGGACAGACAGACAGACAGACGGACATGACGAAACTATAAGGGTTCCTTGTTTACTACGGAACCCTAAAAATCGCTAAGTATAAATGTAAAAGCAAGCAATACCAAATAACTTCCACAGGTGCCCACGTTTTATGAACTAATTTCTGCTGGCCAAAATGCTTTAGCCTTAGTTTAGTGACCTGACAAATATTAATAACTCACCAACATACGACAACACGAAGAGCATCAAAGCGCTAGTCATGATCAACATGTAGACGCCCCTCACAGCGCTCGCGCAAGACTCATTGAGAAGAGCATATGCGCCTGATTGCACCGCGCTGCACCTGTTTGCACAAACAATAAATGTGTTATTGCTAACATAATATCACGCCCAACCCTTCGGGAAAACAAGGCGTGATGTTATGTTATAATGTTATGCTAATATGGTATAGTACCTATCTATATAATGCTTCCATGTTGTAATATAAATATTTTACTAGCATCTGCCAATCAAAACATGTTCTTTTTTCCTCCATGATGTTTTTCTAAAGTAACTAAAACAATAACTTAGTATCTAGGACGATCAGCACGATTTCATTCTACAATTTATTTTGATAAAATAACAGTTTCAAATTTTAACAAACAACAGATTTGAACCTCTTATTGCAATTTGTAAGTTTTTCGTTTCATCACAGGACTATGGACTAAACAGCGTACTGAAAGTAAAACATTTCAGTACCTAGTAGATATACGAAATCATACATGGGCATAAAAAGCTCGTGGCTAATTAATAACAGCCGCACGGGTCGATCCAACAGATTAAGCTACGCTTGCCGGGATTGGTACGTGGATGAGTGACCATCTTAACATACCGAGATTCCTCCATGTCTCGAAAAGCACGTTAAGCCGTTGGTCCCGGCTGTTATCTGTAGATCTTTGGCAATTGTTACGGGTCGTCAGAAGCCCGAAAGTCTGACAACCTGTGTTATCAAGGGGTATCGTGTTACCCAGTACCTAACTGGGTTGTGGAGGTCAGATAGGCAGTCGCTCCAGGTACTGGTATTCAGCTGCATCCGGTTAGACTGGAAGCTGACCCCAACATAGTTGGGAAAAGGCTAGGCAGATGATGATGATACATGGACAAAACAATATAAACAAAGGATTATATGTAACTGTAAATAAATAAGACAATGTTAAGGTATACTCACAAACTTGAACTGAAAACTTTGAGGACTGCCAGCATGATCCAGTTGGCAGAGAAGGCGCTGATGAAGGAGGATAGGAAGCTTCCCCATAATGCTATGAGCATGACCTTCCGCCTGCCTTGCGTGTCTGATATGTAGCCCCATGCTATTGACATTATGATTGGTCCTGGAAACATTTTACCAACAATTAATTATACTGCTAAATCTGCCAAATGCATATTTGCCAAATGTTGGGATTTGTTAACCGAAATAACAATAGCCCAATCAAAACACTCTTGAAATTAGATTATTAACCAATTCAATAAAAAGGTTTTTGGAAACCTCGAGTCCTATTCGTCAGACTTCTGAAATAACTGTTAAGAAACTAAATGATCGCGATTAAAACTATGAAATGATCGCGATTAAAATTGGCTAACACTCAGGATTTGATGATGAAAAATTATTATTTTTGAAAAATATTATTAGATACGTAGGTTCCCAAAGTTTTGTAGCTTTTAATATTCGCAGTCTACGGATTATAGATTATTAACCTTACCAATAAAAGGCATGGACAGCATGACGCTCCTCTGCCAGAGCTCCAACTGGAAGTCGCAAGCGCTGCCGGTCACGATGACGGAGAAGCCGAAGATATCGATACCCATTCCCAGCAAGCCCAGACTGAGAACAGCGAGAAGGCCGCAGTTGTAGCAGCCATTACCTGACAAGGACAAAGTTATTAAACTTAAAGTTCGTATTCGGAAGTGAAGGTGATTGTCAATTTTAGTAATCGTTTCTAAGTTTAGCATAATTTGTGTAATTATTTGTTAATGATTGTATTTCGTTACCGCCTTTACATCAACCTATAAATATCCACTGCTATGACCCCACATTTTGCCAGGTATGTTTAAGTCCCATGTAATACGGGGGCACACATTCTATGAGACGGAAAATCTCTACTGTCCTGTAATACAAAAAGAAATATTATGGATCTTTTATACTGTACCTCAAGTTGACAGCTTGTAGAAAACTGTGCGTTGTTTTTCTTCACTATTTTTAAAGTAGTTATTCTTATTACCTGTTAAGTTAATAGCTTCTTCGTAATCATATGTTTTGTCTTCAGTAGCACCAGCACAACAAGTGGGATCCTTCACATCAGTAGGACCACTGTACAAATATTGTTCACTTTTTGCACCATCTCCTACGACGTTTACAATGTATGTGCCACTTTGGACCATTGTGTGACCGTGACTATAATTGATTTCTGTAAAAGATTAGTCAGTTCTAGAATTCTGGATTCTAAAAAGTGCACATATCCAGATGTAGAATTCTGAATTTTAAAAAAAGCCACTTCAGTATTTCTTAACTACCCAACTACAGCGAAACTGAAAGGAAGGTATTGTGATTGATTTATATAACTGATTTTATAAGTAAACATAAACAACAACTACTCGTAGTTATTTTATCACTGAAATGCGTTAGTGAACAGACAGCGACTGCGTACAGTAAGCTTAAAAAAATTAATTGGATTGAGAGCCAGTGGAATTATGCAGCAAAGGTTCCGTTTTATAATTTAATGCTCCGTGTTTACTATTTCATTTTATGAGTAAACTAATTTACAGTTCACTTTTTACTGAATTGGTAACTACAAATGTAACAAAAAATATATATATTTAAAAAGCAAAAAACCTGACTGCAAAAACACATAGGTAACTGAAAAGAGAAAAACAAGCATTATAATCTATAGAATTTTGGTATTGCAGGCGGGACAAACAAAATTTACACCATCATTTCAGGTTATTGGTTTGTCCCGCCTGCAATACCAAAATTCTATAGATTATAATGCTTGTTTTTCTCTTTTCAGTCATGTTTTTGCAGTCGGGTTTTTTGTTTTTATTTTTTTCTTTTAATAAAACTAATTAAAATAATATATATTGGCTCATTACTAGCTTTTATTTGATACCAGTAATGTAGTTTTTTTTTTTTAAACCTACCTCCCTTTTTTTGTATTTGCAGATGCAATATATAAATATTATATAGCCCACTCCCACAATTAAGACGAATCTAACGACACCGCACATGTTAAAATCCATCAAGCCGTTTAGGCTACAGAGCGTGTCAAAGAAATAGACATACATACACACATACATACATACATACATACGGCTACGAGAAGGCAAGCGCAAAAGAACGAGACTGTGTAGCACGCAGAGACATAGAACTGCTCTCGCTCAGCGGCATTATTGGGTACTGGGTTCACGCGTCTACAATAAACTTAATGCCGTTCTAAATGTTTGCTTACTTACCCGACAGCAATGCAGGGACGCTGTAAGTAACTGGCTGAAAGGTCTCACCTACGAAGAATCTGAGAGACTTATACAATTAGTGGGTTAACTGACTTTTTCACCAATGCATACTCACTCATACCTTCTGGACACACACTACCAAACACACCCCCACACACACCCTAATACACACACGCACACATACTCCATTTGGTTTTTTATTTTTAATTTTTTAATTTTCCTTTTTTTTATGCTTGTTAGTATTAATTAATTGTATTTTTGTTTAAAATTTATTCAAAATTTAATTGTAAGTATAAATAACTATCCTAGTTGGTCCGGAGGAAGGTGATGGCATTCGTGATACAGGGTAATCCTAGTACCAGTGCCAAAGCACTCCTTTGACACCTAAGTGCACATTTATATAAGACCACATTTGTATTTAAAGGAGATTTACTGTACCCATTCTTCTAATAATACATATTTTTTATGCATACTCTCGAAAAACATTACCCTCCTTCTGGGGCAGTCGGGTAAAAACACACCAAAAAGCCATAAAAATAAAATTATACTTAAATCCGATTCTGTGCAAATATTACAAACAAAAATGCCAGTGTTTATTAGTTGAGAAACTTTGGAAATTTTAACTTTGAGTCCGGAAAAATAGACTCTTGTAATTGAAACGGAACCCTAAAACTCAATTATCTTTTAATAATTACTGTGGAAACCAATTTAATGCATAGTAATTAAAGTATTTAAGAGTGATTAAGTTAAGTTAATCTAAATCTTAAAATAACTGTTATAAGTAACTATGTAGGTAATCATTAGGTACGTTTTTTTTGGCAAATAAAAAAATATTAACGAATGATTTTCTAATCTTGATCCTAATTGTATTTTGATCTAAAGTGAAAATTCTGTGTCGCTACAATGAGAATAGAGATGTTGATTGATTACAGAGCCAATGTGAAAAAAAAGAGAGTCACCTACTCTTTATTACCTGGTCATCACCATTATCCTGCTCTAATACCAATTTATTTGTGGTCCTCGCATGTCTTTTTAACCGACTTCCAAAAGGAGGAGGTTCTTTCATTCGACAATATGTTTTATTTTTTATGTTTGTTTCTCGATTACTCCGCCAATTATGAATTGATTTTGTTGATTCTTTTTTTTTGTTTGGTAGGTCATACTTCAGAGGTGGTTCCATATAAATTTTATTAACTTTGCTTGGGTAGTTTTTGAGTTAGCTGCAATAATACGTATTTTTTCCACTTAGTATGTGGATCAAATCAAATCTAATTTTTGATTGGAACAAAAACAGGTTTACAATTTTTTGTGTTTGTTAACAGCTACATTAGTTTAAAAAAAAACTGTGTTGCAGCCATTAGCGCCCACCTCCGAGAGGGGAGACGTCGGCGTTCCAACATTAACAACATTTATAATACAAAAAAAAATAAAGATATAAAAGAACCTAAAGTTAAGTAGGTATATCAACTATTTAACTAAACTAAAATATTATTAATTATGATTAAATTTAATTACTATTATTTTTAAATTACTGAAATTATTAAAACATACATACATACATAACATCACGCCTTGTTTCCCCGAAGGGTTGGGCAGAGGTGTACCTGTAGCAGGTACACCCACATTTCGCCAGTTATGTTTAAGTCCCATGTAATAGGGGGCGAGCCTATTGCCATCAACCGGGCACAAATCCAGACTCCGGGCTGCTACTGAGAAATTCCAGATAGAAAAACCCAATAACACTTTGCCCGACCCGGGAATCGAACCCAGGACCTCATACTCAGCAGTAGCGCTTACGACCACTAGACCAACGAGGCAGTTATTATTAAAACATTCAGAATAAATTAGGATATAAATGTTCCAGTTCTTTAATGTGATATGTGTTTTTGTATGTATGTGTGTATACAGGGTGTATCTGTATGTGTCTGTATTATATAAGTACTTAGGTAATAGTCATAGGTAAGTATGTGTCACCAGATTTTCTAACTCCTCATACGTCGGGCTTTGGAGCCATGATATGATAAGTTCCTGTCACTGTTATTTACAAAGCAGGTCTACTACCTGCTTTGTAAATATTTAATATATTAAATATTTAATATATTTATAATAAATAATTATTCGAATTTGTGTGGGGACCACAACTAAAAAGTGAAAAATAAAAACTTTTTCCAAAAAATACACTTCAAAGTGAAAAATAACTTTAATTTCGGAAGTCGGTGGCAAAAAACGAAATGTCAAAACCAAAGACACCGACTTCGGAAATTAAAGTTATTTTTAACTTTGTAATGTTTTTTTGGAAGACGGTGGTATTTTTTAATCTTCCATATCCCTTTTTTTGTCGACATTTCGGTAGTCACTTTCTTCTGGTCATATTATATCTTTTACACAGTCCATCCATTGTTTCTTTGGTCCCTCCTATAACCATCTATGTTAATATTTAATTTCTAGTACCAACTAAAGAAACGAAATTACAATAAAAAGACATACCATCTAGTTTCTCCATTTCAAACCCCACAACAAATTCGATTCGTTTAAAAATCAAAATGTTTTAATTGACATATATAAACCTACACTGACTGACTTATGAATCGTCAGAATAATATCAATAATATTAACATTGTAAGTAATAACTTTATTATTTTTTGAAACCACAACAACTCGTTTGGATTGACTCACTAATGGTTCAATGGCAATATTTTGAGTTACTTGTTATAACAATAAGTCGTAATCTACACTAATATTATAAACATAAAATATTTGTATTTTCGTTTTTAATGAATAAACTCAAAAACTACTGAACCGATTTTAAAATCCTTTCACCGGTTGAATACTATATTATCACTGAGTAACATAGGTTAAATTTGTAAGATATCTCGCGGGCGAAGCCGCTGGCAGAACTAGTTCGATATAAAACAGTTCTGAATACCGAATACGGATATATAAATATATTTTTTAATTTTAAGGGCTCTTTATTATCTTATGGTATGCTACTACTAAGCTTACGTCATCTATTCATAGGGCTGTATTAAAACAATTTTTATTTTTTTATTTTAAAGAAACAAGTAAACATGTATTTCTCTCCCTGCTCTCTTTTAAAGTATAAGTACGGAACCTGTAGTTCTGTCGACTCGGACTTGACCGGTTTTTATTTTTCATTAAAAGATATACGTGAACCAATACATACCACAAAAATTGTTTTCCTTTACTCCTGTTTCCTGATTTCAAATACATTTTTAGATCCCTCAAATATCATATCTTTAGAGATTGATCTACCCGCCTAAAATAAATCACACTGTAATTTAATTTAATAAAAAATATTCATATTTTCACTATAAAATTACTATAGGTTTAACTTCAACTAATAAAATCTAATCGATAATTTTGTTTGAAAACTTACTCAAACTTAAATAGCACAAACTTTTAAAATTAAAACATTTAAGAAGTTCAGCAGCAAACGGGTCTGTTAACAATATTGAGTATGAATCAAACTGTCCCAGTATTTATATAACTGATGATGTAATTTATACAAGTTTTATTATATAAGGATGAGTTTTCATGCTAAACAAACATTTTCTCTGATTTTTTTCTGTTTTTTTCAGAGATTCAATTTCACTTCACTTTCATAATCAATACGCGGAGAATTTACTTATACTTTTCGCACTAAAAAAAGTACAATGGTGGACTTAATGTCTTAGGCATTCTCTACCAGTCAACCAAGGGTGGTGAAGAGATTAGACGGCCGGTGCTCTTTTTGAGAGGAACAAAACAAAAATGTTTCGGTAATACGTTACTGAGTTGACTAATCGGGACGCCAGCGCCACCTAGCGGCGTTCGACAGAGTCTACAACATAACGCTCGGACCGGCTAGGCGGCTGGACCGGAGCTAAACACAGTTCATCGGTGGCGGTCAAGTAGTGAACACATTTAGAAACTGTCGCGCATTCCGAATAGTCGTGTCGTGTACCTACAGTGTGTGAATTGCCAGTGTGATTAATTTGATAGTAAATTATAATGTGATCTGAACTGCAACCGTTTTTTTTTTCTATTGCGCAATAACCAACACTATCCACAGTACGCGCACGGTAGTTAAAATATAGCTGATAATAACGAAGATCATATATATCTTAATGCAATATAACTAAAATAGGTAGGTACAACAGCACATGAATAGGTTATAAATTACATACACATACATACATATTTACTATAATATATAATTATAACATACTTTCTTTCATTATCCGCAGGATTTTAAGGAAATTCCTAATCCATTGTTACATGTGTTTTAAAAATTCGTCAGCTCGACAGCGTGTATAACGAAATGAATGTTGTTGAATTGTCAAAATGTGTGTGTTATACAATTACCCCTCTGAATGGCGAAATGGGATACAACACTTGTGCGCCATACAAATGACATTAGGTTATAAGTAGCCAGGCACTACGATATAAATGTGGTAATTCTACGATAATTCCTCCTACCTCAAATAAATGTCATCTTCAGCAGATGAGAAAAAAAAATCAGCCGTAGAAAAGTTTAAATAATTAAAAGTATTTAAACATTTCTACCCAATGTCCAAGACCTATGCGATTTGCATTAGATTTATTTATTTATTTAATACTTCAAGCACAGAAATGTATAGAGGCGGACTTAATGCCATAGGCATTTTCTACCAGTCAACCTTTGGGTGATGCAGAGACAAACAGATGGAGGAATAAAAAATAAAATATTCAAATATGAGGATACACATATACTTAGTACAAACTATTAATATAATATATAGGCCTAATTACATATATAAAATAAGCACAAATGAAAATAAATAAATACATGAATATACTAAATCAAATAAGACAAACAATGGGAAAACATTACCGCTGTGAGGATACTGACAGCTTCTTACGAATGTGCTCGCGAACTTTAACTTTAAAGGATAATCTGTTGGTTGCCATCCTGATTTCTGGGAGGAGCGCATTCCACAGAGAGAAAGAAGGAAGAGTGAACGAGTCTGTGCGGTGAGTGGGACATTGAAGAACGCGATTATTTGATGACCGTAGATTCTTATTGTGGTTGTTACAAATGTACTGAACGTGGGGGGCTAGATAACTAGGGGAAGTGGGAGAGTCAAGAAATGAAAATAAGGTAGTCAGCGCCCTTTGCTCTCTGCGCTCATATTTTCATATTTTCAGTTCTTATATTAAACTTGGTTGAAAAAAAACCAAGGCATATTTTAAGAAAATAATGTGACATCGTTTTAGGTAGTGTATACTAAGCCTTACCTAATACTACTAGGCAACAAAAACTAAGAAAAACCATATACCAATTTTTTGAAATAACAGGAAAATAAAATGGATAATATATCTACGGGAAATTGTAAGGAAAATAGTTGAATCTTTACAATAAAACACTGACTTATGTGTGAATGTATATCGTGGTATATAAAATAAAATAAATGAATAAAAATAAAAAAGCCTTTATTATTCCATTGGCATGTACATTCGTATGAATAGTAATGGGTGTGGATATTGTTAGTCCAATATACATGCCATCTGGACCCCTCTTCGGGTGCAGGCCTCCGCCAGAGATTGCCACTCGTCGCGATCGCGTCACATCATTATATATAGTTATACAGGGTGTTTGGCAGAACGTTGAACGTACGAAAATGGTGGATAGGTGGGGTCATCTGCTACTTACTCAGCCCTAATTTATTTGGCCTTTGTTTTTTTTTTAATGCATGTTGAAATTAAGATTTAAGTATTTTTTATATCTTTCTGTAAGTTTGAGGACTCATAACTTTTTTTCTAGCTAACATCTGAATAAAGTAATAACTTTTTTTTTTTTTGTTATAGATATGGAAAGAAGAAAGAAAGAAAATTGGTAAACATGATGCAAAGAAAGATAAAAAAACACGTACCTAAATAACAAATTGGGGGAAAATATGCGTCATATCCACGCAAAACGGCCATCGCTCAGCATATTGCTGCGACCCCATGCGAGACAGAGCCCCAGCGCTGGTTTTCAGCGACAGCCGGCGCTGACGTGATGACGTCAACCGATACAGCATATCATAGTGAGATAACAAATCAAAAATAAAATAAATACAATACTTAGTTTCTAGATATGCGTAGCAAGAAAAATATGTTGCCGTCTAGCTGATGCAGTCTTACATTTGACGTATTTACAAATATTAGTTATTGTGCGTTTACTTTTGTAACTGTTGTTAATAGGTGTTGCTTCAATGTGATATTGAGAAGATTAAAGCTGTCTCACTGTGAGCACTTTACAGTTTTGGTACAAAGCTATGGTCGGGAACCGATACGGATTGAAGGTCAGGACTTTGAACAATGATCTTTGAGCTCGTTCGAGGTGGATCATAATTATTTTACAGGCTCCTCCCCACGCCGAGATACAGTAACCAATCATCGACTGGGCCAGAGAAAAATGGACAATGCGAAGAAGATTAAAATCAGGTACATGTCGAAGTTTCTTAAAGCCCCAAATAAGTTTCCTAACTCGAGAGGCAGTTAGTTCGACTTGGGGCCGCCAACTTAGTATTTCGTCCATTAATACAGCTAAGTATTTTATATTTTTTTTTTTGTGAATTTGCAAGACATGAGCACTGGAGCTTATTTTCATGGTAATTGCAAGAGTGCACCTTAAGGGTTACTGCTATAAGTTTAATTTTGGCAAACCTGAACTGCAAGTATGAAGTTTTGGCAATGTTAAGGGTAAACTAGTTTTCTTCCGACCACTTACTGACTCTGCAAAGTTTCTCCATGAAATATGAGCGCAGTGTCATCAGTGTAGCTAAATATTCTACCCTTAATGAGTTGTTGCTGACACAAATCATTTACGTATATCAAGAAGAGGCTCGGGGCACCACCTTGCGGCACACCACAGGTGGCGTTGGCTTCGCTACTGACCATTCCACCTATCTTTACCCTTTGTGTCCGATCACTCAGAAACTCAGCAAATACTTATACTGAGACTTCTCCCCGAATTCCTATGTGGTCTAGTTTGTAGTGTGGTTTTTTTACAATAATGCTGCATGCCTAATATAAGGCAGATTTTACAAGATTTCCCACATTTTATCTGTGACATCTTATTTATTGTACCTACAATAAATATTTACTTTACTTTTTATTTATTTTTTACTAGCCTACTCTGTCCCACTCCTGAGCAAAGACCCACTCCTTTCACCTTTCGCGACTCCGCGCGTCCTCCTTCCAGTTTTATTTAACGGAACCTATCCAGCTCGTCCCGCCGTCTCCTATTCGCGGCCCCGCGCGTCCTCCTTCCAGTTTTGACGGAACCTATCCAGCTCGTCCCGGCATTGATAAGAACATCAATTATATAATGATGAACTTAAAAACAATATTATACGCAGTAGATGAAGCGAATGTTCGCGGAAGCACGTACTGACGGTTTCAGTACCATTTTACGTAAGAAGACTGCTTCTATGATGCGCAGAGTGCGTGGGAGCGGCAATGACATTCTGAGGGTCATTAGTGATAAGCCGTGCTGCACCATTATGGCGCATTGGGTACGTGTACATGTACAGTACCGACCAAAAGTCCATGAGCAATCTCACAAAGCAATAGACTGACGCTTCGGTTTGACTTACGACCTTCTTCTATAAGTTGTTACAATACTGTAGACACGCACATTACACACACACACTCACTTTGTCTGCAACCAATGACTAGTTCAATAATCATCATTCGTTTTTAGTTTCATTCGTCTTGTTCACATAAATATTAAAGTTTAGTAGGTAGACCACAAAAAACTAAGTAAATTATTTCGATTTCTGTGGGGTAGATGCAGTTTGTTACGAGTATTTAATTAATAGAACTTTGTTGGTTCGTGGATAATATTGGTGACGAGTATTTAGCGCAGTGTTGTGGTTATTATTATCAAAAAGTAGGCATAAAATATATTGAAGAGATCAGATCAGAGAATATTATTGCGCTGCGTAAAAGTGAAGTGAATATCTAATGAAACCGGACTAAGTGTGAGTGTTATCATTTATATATTTCATATTTTATTTATTTATTTATTTATTTATTTATTAATAGGAGAACCAACAGCTATAACAAATGGATAACAGTTGTTTAAGAAACATAGAGCCAATTACTAAACATAAATCTTAATCAAGGGTATTGTTGATAGAACAGAGGTATTGTTGAGACAGAAGATGCCTTTAAAGTTTTAAATTCATTGTGAGGTTTAATTCGATTAGTGAATAATAAATAATAAGGTATTATGTGTAATAAAAACAATGTTTTTCTTTGTTCTAGAGAAATACTGTGAGGGTTAAGAGATATGAGGAAGGGGCCTATTATCGAGTAGCAGCGACGTCAAATGGTGAATGAAACAAATGGTTTCATACCAACGAGATATTTTGCTGAATTATTAAAAACACGTCATTATGAACCGTTCGCCGTACACTCTGAAGGCTTGCATCACTGAAGACCAGCTAGAAAACCGTTTTTGACCTTAAAATATTGACCGTACCAACTTAATAAACAACAGATTCGTTATTGCATGAATTTATGGTAACGAATTTTTTAAGCACGTTTCAATAGGGTGTTTGTCGTATTTCTTGCAGATATACCGAAATTGTTTAATATTATTTTAGTAATAGTATTATTTTAGGATTAAAATTTGAGGTTTAGTTTCAATCTTCTTTTCGTAAAGAAAATGAATACTTAAGCTTTAACCTCAATAACAACCAATATTTACTAAAGTCAAATAAAATGTAAAATAATTAATACAAATAAAATATAAACAAACTGCCCATATTTAACCTTAAAATTACCTATTCTGTAAGTAGTTTTTTACATTTTAAGTAGTCTAATATTCTTATTTATTACTTAATTACTTCGACCATGATCAAAGCTTAATTTTTATGGTGAAAAAATCCATTAAAAATTTAAAATATTTCATAATTTAAATATGTCAAAATAATACAAACTGCTTCTAAGTTTCTTGACATCTATTTCACATCTTATTCAGCTGAAGTAATGATAAATAATTGTAGCAGTTTTTTAACTTATGTAAAATAAATATAACGAATAAACATATTTTTTTTTAATTTTGTTATCATATATCACGCATTTTTTATTCTAAAACCTTTATTGCAATAACAACATAAAAAAGCAGCAATATTTAAAAAATATTATTATCGAAAACAAAAATAATAATATTTGCAAAAAACCGCACTGTGTTTTACGAGATTAGAACCTGAGGCAGTTTGAATTCCATACCAACGCTTAACGCTTTCTGCTATCTGCACTTGTTAAGTTACTATCGAATTTTAGCAATGCCATTAACTGGTCAAGTTCACGCGCATAGTGCGTGTGTGCTAGCATGTTTAAAGCGACGGAAATATATTGTTGTTTCGTGTAGTGCAAAACTGCGTTATCTGTGGTGTGTGTATCGTGTTGCTTACACATACAAATGTACGAGCTATACCGCGTGTTCACAGCAATACGACTCTTAGCATACTCATGCACTTTTGAGCGCTTACTGTACATATACCCGGTGCGTCTGGTGAGTGCAGCAGATATATGAATTAAATGTTGTTTTTCGTTTGTTACTGACATAGCTTATAAGTAGTCTGTATTACTAACAACATATGTTTTTTTTTATAGAAACAATATTATGAGAAGATTTGTAGTACTCCACTTTTTAATAACTATTTTAAAGTTTATGACATGTTTATAATGTTTTTGTTTATAACCTTCCAGGCGATATAAACAGTTATATCACAAAAACCTCTTTTAAAAATAAAATACATAAGTACTTATGTATTTTATTTTTAAAAGATATATATAATTTATTTTGTTAAAAAAAATAAAAAAAATTGCCTCACAATGAATATCTATAACTCTCTCTGTTACTCATAAAATTTGCAAGATATTTACCAAAAAAGTTTTATTATAAAATAATTATGCTAGTGAACTAAAAAACGACTTCCGAAATTAAAGTTATTTTTCTCTTAGTACCTGATGTTTTTTTTGGATGTATGTTTTTTTGTTAAAAAGATAGTATTTTTAACTTTTTAGTTGTGGTACTCGTACCTAACCAACACAAATTCAGTGACAGGAAATTATTTTATTATCATCAACATACACTAAGTGGAAGAAATACGTATTATTGAAGTTAACTCAAAAACTACCCAAGCAAAGTTAATAAAATTTATATGGGACCACCGCGCAAGTTATTTTAACAAATGAAAATTATTATGTCTGTGAATAAACACTTCTTTATTTTCATTCAATCTTTTTATAGTACCTACCTAATCATTCATAACCATCATGATCATTTCAGCTGAAAGATGTCCACTGCTGGACATAGGCCTCCACTTCAACCGGTTCTGTTCTTCTCGCATCCAGCGGATTCCTGCGGCCTTCACCAGGTCCTCGGTCCATTTTGTGGGAGGCCTTCCAACGTTATGATGACGAATACGCTTAATAATGATTATGTGTAGATAATGCGAAAGCTCATTTCACTGCTCGTTTTGTCCATTTTTAAGGCTATATTAATGGTGATAAAATAAGTATCATAAATAAGCAGGCACTCGAGATAATCGAGACAACATTTTATTTTAGAAAAGTTTGTGTAAGTTCCCTTTTGCAATTATTTTTTCTCTTATACATTTTTTTTTTAAATTAAGAATTTTATTGTAATTTGTTGAAAAAACTTGAGCTAGAGTTAATAACAACCAAGGCTTAACTTACATCTACGAGTAAAGGTTATGTATTGGCCTTGACCTTACCATTTCTAGAAATCCTGTTTATAATAAATTAAAGAGTTCAAAACTATGCGGAAATAAAAACTTTTTACAAAAAAAAAACAACAGACTTCCAAAAAAAAACACTACCAAGTGAAAAATAACTTTAATTTCGGAAGTCGGTGTCTTGGGTTTTGTGTTTTCGTTTTTTGCCACCGACTTCCGAAATTAAAGTTATTTTTCACTTTGTAGTGTTTTTTTTTGGAAGTCTGTTGTTTTTTTTTTTGTAAAAAGTTTTTATTTTTCACTTTTTAGTTGCGGTACCTACCCCACACACATTCGAATACCACTACCTGCTACCAGTGACAGGAACTTATCATATCATCTACATACTAAGTGGGAAAAAAATACGTATTTCGTAGCTAACTCAAAAAGTACCCAAGCAAAGTTAATAAAATTTATATGGGACCAATTTGGGAGCATACCCTTTCAAACAAAAAAGGAATTTTGAAAATCGGTCCACAAATGACGGAGAAATCGGTGGACATACATAAAAAAAAAAAAAAAAACTAAACAAACATACGCGTCGAACATATAACCTCCTCCTTTTTGGAAGTCGGTTAAAAACATTATGTAAATATTAACAAAAAAATTACCTGCTTTTATTGGGTCCCAAATCCAGTCATTTAGATCATTATTAATTTATACTAATATTATAAAGAGGTAAATTCTGTGAGTATGTATGTAGGTGGTAATCTTCAAAACTACTGAACCGATTCCGAAAATTCTTTCAATAATGGGAAGCTATAGTATTTCCGAGTGTAAAGGGATATATTTTATTTAAAAACAAACACGCAGACGAAGCCGTGGGCAGGAGCTAGTTAGTAATACTTCTAATATTCTAACTCTTCGTTGCTGCAGCTTTAACTTTGAACTTGCACTTGAACTTCAATATTAGAACCAGTTAAACACCTTTTACAACACTCAGTCACCATTTTCCACTAATTTGAAGTCCTTTAAAATTAACTAAGTACCTAACACACGAGATACAATACAAAGTACTAGAAAAATGCCTAGAAGAAAGTACCTGCGTGCATCTAGGCTGTCACGCGAAACTTGTTTGAGATGGGTGCCTTAGGCCCCTGTCTCACCGCTGGCGACTAACGAAAAGTGACTAGGAGCTAGCAACTAAAAACCCCGTAGTTGATATGAATCTATCCCAAAAACAAACTTAACATTGTAGTTGAAAAACATGGTCTCCCTTATATATCGATATATGTCACGGTCAGTTCTCCAATTGCAAATGTAAGTTTGCAATGGCAAAAAAATGTTTTTGTGTGATAAAACTACAAATTAACGATTCTAGGTCAACGGGAAGTACCCTGTAGGTTTAGATTTATTTGTGAGTATCAAAATATGTCGCATAAATGACCGTATTTTTTAAGTTCCAAGGGACCATAGACGTAGGTCTTTCATATTAATTTCAACTTAATACCTCCACGCGTTCCTGAGAAAATGGACTGACAGACGGACTGACAGACGGACAGACGGTTCCGTTTTTTCCTTTTGAGGTACGGAACCCTTAAAACGAGTTGGCGAGTAACGACGGCGACGACCGCAGACTTAGGTCACTCAGACTCTCAACGAGTATTCTCCCAACTAGCACAAACTGTTGCTTAAGAGCTTTGGAGCTAATCAGATTATTCCCAAAGGCGCCAAGCTCAAGTGCCAGAGCGTGCACTGCAGACCTTATGCAGCCGCTTTGCAGCCAAAGGGGCACAACTGTTTGCAGTCTACAGTTCCATTAGAACTTCATAATAGTGGCATAAAAGCGCTACAGGAGCTGCAACTAATAATTAACACCACACTAAAGCCCTTGTGGCGCTTATTGAATGAATGACAGGTTTAACTGAACGAATAAAGGATCACTGATCATTCAGCTTCTCTCATTTATTAAATACATGATCTGTTGTTCCTGAGTCAGGCATTACTGAATACAAATAAATAATAAGTGAAGTGAAGGATTAGCATGTTTTTGAGCTATATTTTGTATTATATGCAAGTGGCTAAACACGCAGATCAGTTTATCGTGTATATAGTTGATATTATTGGAGTATTTTTAACGCGCCTCAATAATTACCTCAGAATATTGTAAGATATGTAAAATATTATTATATAAATAATATTATATCACATACCTACACGATATTGAAATTACATACTTGACTACATTTGCATTTAGTAAGTTGCTGGTTCTATAATTTAGTTATACTTTACTACAAATTGTGATAAAAACCTATAAATTTCTCAAGTAATGATAAATAATTTTCTCGTAAACATGGCGTCTATGAGAAGCAGCTTTAACTTGCAACTTCAACCTTAATACTTCCTCTCTTCGCGTCAAAGTAACGCTTTGACGCGAAGAGAGGAAGTATTAAGGTTGAAGTTTTAAAGTTTCACTCTTCTGAAGGTTCGAGTAATACCTGTACCACTAATGCAGTTCAAGTCTTTACAATCACTTTTATTTCATACTTACTGCAGATATCGAACTTCCATGCTTTCAGATCCATATTTCTTTTAAACTGACTCAAATATTTTATAAAACGTGATTTCTCCAATAAAAATAGCAGAATGTGTCCAAATGAGTAGGCAATGTCCATTACGCTCTTGCTTCTATTGCCTTAATGTCGCTATTAGTAAAACAGTCGATCAAATTCCTACTTTAGTCTGCGCAAAAGTACAAATTACTTCTGCAATTAAACTTTCAGTGGCAGAACAGTGATAAATATATCTTTTATACAGTTCCGTTAAAAAGTCTGCAATTAAAGTTTTTATGCAATTCTGAAGCGTACAGCAGCGGCAATAGAAGCTTTTTAGCAGCTTTAAGCTTTAATATACATGTTTTAACTCTCTTTTAAAGTTATAGATGGCAAATGGGTTGTAAAATTAACTCTTATAAAGCCTAGAGTGGCATTTGGTTGAGTTTCTGTTACCCCTAGTGATATTTACAGCTATGAGCAGTTGCGGAAGCAATAGTAGAACTTAAAACCACTTTCTGAACCCCTAAAGCGCTACTGTACAGCTAGAAGTTGCAAAATAGGCTGCTATTTCCACTAGTGTGCTAGTTGGCTGCTTGCCAAGTGAGTGTCGCTGAGCGAGTTCCCTATTTGTTAGCTCTTGTCTCTACGACAAACGAGTACTCGCTGGCGGGTGTTGTGAACAGTCAGCAATCAACTATTAATATAATTATGCATGTGTCTCTTTAACTTATACGTGACTTAAAATCTTTTTCACATTTCTTGAGCGAGAAAATCGTCGTAAGCTAGTCGCTTCCTCGTCTGCGGTGGGACAGGTGCCTTAGGCTTAGGTTTAGGTCATATAAATAGACATAACAGAATGTAAAAGACCTGGATAACTGGAATATCTAGCCTGTTCTTTCTTATAACATAGGACATAGGTAAAAAGGTAGGTATTCACCAAGCTTTCCAGATTTAGGAAAATAATCATTTGTAGAAGAGCGTGAAGTAAACTAGGGAGATCCCTCGGAATTATGGATTTTATTCGTATCGAAATGATACGTTTGCTTATACAGGATAAAATTAAATTAAATAGCGAAGCTTCGGCGTGATGGTTTTCGGTATCTAATGACAATGAAACAAAACTAAGATTTTGTATACCTACTCATAATTTCAAGTACCTATGTTTACCTTTTATTATGAACTAGCTTTTGCCCGCGGCTTTGCCCGCGTGGATGTCGGAAAATATCCCACGGGAACGTACTACCGAGGAAAACGTCATTGACTCCTACAGCTGCGCCCGCGTTGCTCCGCGTAATTTTGAAACTGTGATATCTTTTAAACTGCTCATTTAAATTATTTTATTCAAAGGTATATTTTAATTTAAATTAAATGCCCAATTTAAGTAACATATTTTTTTGGATAAGGATTAATACTGTACCGGAAATAACAATAAAAAAATTATCAAATTCTGAAAGATAATAATGGTTATTGTGGGTCATCTTTAGAAGATAGACGTATGCCATCGCAGACTTTTTTGTTGAACTTTTTAAGATAAATAATACCGTAGAACATAAATTTGATGTATCTTTTTCCGCTAACGCAGCGCACGCCAGTAAAGCTCCCAGTCGGCATGATTTTTTCCAACTTCTTCAACAATAATTAAATTTCAGCCAATTTACACAAAACCTTAATGAGATAAACACTTAAACCTTCCGCATGCATCACTCCGTCCATTGATGAAAACCGTTTGAAAATCCGTTCGGTAGTTTTTGAGTTTATCGCGTTCAGACAGACAGACAGACAGACGCGGCGGGGGACTTGGTTTTATGATATTATGTAAGGACTAGCTAACCAGACAGACGTTGTAGTGTCTAGATTGTAATCTTGTTGTGAAACAGTCCCGTTATTTTTCCTGATAACTTTTCCTTAACCATACGCAAAACAAACAAATATTTACATAGGTATATCCATCGTTTGAATCATGAGTTATGGGCTTGAATTCATGGAGAAAAGGACGTTCAGTTTTTGCCAAAAGCAAAAGAAAATTACGAACATTTTAAAGTAATGAATTGCCACATCGGACCAGCCCTTCTCAAGTTATGCGCTTACCAATGAACATCATTTAATTTTTATTAATGTACTTATAGATAGAAGATTGATGTAGCGCAAGCCTATAATTGATGCATTTACACAGTAATTGAAGATTTGTTTTTAAGCTATTGCATAGCTTTTATCGCGGGCTTTGAGCGCGGCGACCGAATCAAGAAATTCCGTAACGTAGGTAACGAAAATAAAACCTAACACCCCGCACTTCGCCTACCATGTAATGACGGTTCCCATGACAACGTGATGTTGTCATGGGAACGTAATTTTTGTTTTATGTCATCACGTCATCATCCCAAGTGTAGCGTTGACAAATAGGAAGTATGGAGGTTACAAATGCTATGCAATAGCTTTACCGCGGCAGTCCCCGAGTGCCACACGTTTTTTTATTTATTGTTTACCATCTTTGTAAGTATTTCGATGATGTCTTGCTTCGTAAATAAATAAATAAGCAACTACAGCTGAATATAAAAAAAATCTGCCGTTTCATAAAAAAGTGCAAAACCTACGCGGTCAAAATGTATGGAACAGCAGATTTTTTTTTAATAACCGACGAAAAATTACAACGCAGGGGTGTTCAGAATCATATACTGAATCCATGGTTTCAGTTTTCGCGTCGATGTTTCCCTGCCACCCCGTATAATAACGAATAATCTATAATATAAAAATGAATCGCAAAATATGTTGGTAAGCGCATAACTCAACAACGCCTAGACCAATTTGGCCAATTCTTTTTTTTAAATGTTCGTTATTTTTAAGACAAGGTTTTAGGGTAGGTAGGGTAGGTAGGGTAGGTAGGGTAGGTAGGGTAGGTAGGGTAGGTAGGGTAGGTAGGGTAGGTAGGGTAGGTAGGGTAGGTAGGGTAGGTAGGGTAGGTAGGGTAGGTAGGGTAGGTAGGGTAGGTAGGGTAGGTAGGGTAGGTAGGGTAGGTAGGGTAGGTAGGGTAGGTAGGGTAGGTAGGGTAGGTAGGGTAGGTAGGGTAGGTAGGGTAGGTAGGGTAGGTAGGGTAGGTAGGGTAGGTAGGGTAGGTAGGGTAGGTAGGGTAGGTAGGGTAGGTAGGGTAGGTAGGGTAGGTAGGGTAGGTAGGGTAGGTAGGGTAGGTAGGGTAGGTAGGGTAGGTAGGGTAGGTAGGGTAGGTAGGGTAGGTAGGGTAGGTAGGGTAGGTAGGGTAGGTAGGGTAGGTAGGGTAGGTAGGGTAGGTAGGGTAGGTAGGGTAGGTAGGGTAGGTAGGGTAGGTAGGGTAGGTAGGGTAGGTAGGGTAGGTAGGGTAGGTAGGGTAGGTAGGGTAGGTAGGGTAGGTAGGGTAGGTAGGGTAGGTAGGGTAGGTAGGGTAGGTAATAAATGATAAAGATGGTGCACCCCAAGCATTTATAAGGCAAAACAACGTTTGCAGGGTCTGCTAGTAGATAATGAAAGTAATTATGCCAATTTTCGGAAGATCTAGTCGCGAGAAAAGGTTGATTATCTTTCGGTGTGGGAGTTTAAAATTAAAATCCAGAGGTTTGTTGTGGATATAATTATTTAATTGATATAAAAATATAACAGTATGACTACGGCGCCTCACGTCGTCGGCCGCTCGGGGCGCGTGCTCTTCGGCAGTATTATACACAGCAACCCGCTCGCTGGAACAGACAGATATACAGTTAGAAAATAGCCAAAAAAATGTTTAGTTCTCTCAATCAAGTTAAAGCGCGTCAAAGGCCAGCGATGTACTTTGAAAAAGAAAAGATCTAAATGTCTTCCTCATTTCACACAGAAGACGTGCATTGCTGGACAGAGGCTGCGAGGAGATCGTAATAATCTAAACTAAGATTATAAAGAGAAAATTTTGGATTTTTTGTATGTTTGTTTGTTACGTTTCCACGACTAAACGACAGAAGCGATTTTGATGCAATTTGGTATGAGGATATTTTGAACCCTGTGAAAGGACATAGGCTACTTTTTATCGACAGAATACGCGGGCACAGCCGCGGACGGAAGCTAACTTAAAGATAAAGAAAAAGATACAGTAGAATCTTGTATTCATGTTTATTTTCGGACCTAAGTTTAAACCATGGACCCATTTTTTTGTTTTATTCCGACAACGGTAAAGTTTTTGTTACAAAACTGAAAACTTAGTACCGGAGTCAGTTGTCAGTTCTGTATAATGCTGCAATGTAGCCGCGAACTAAACTTCGCGCACTCTCTCTCGCACACGGCTCCACGTCTCGCTGAGCAACAGAGAGCGCGCGAAGTAAAGTTCGCGATAACGCGGCAATGTAGCCCAAGCGAAAAGAACTGTATTTCAATAACATTTAAGTCCTTATTACAAAACTGACTCGGTGACTTTAACCATGTAAAAAAAAAACATGTACCTATTGTAATAAGTCCGGCTTATCAAGAAGTTGCCAAACATTTCTTTCATCGGTGAACCAAAAGACCAAAAAGACTAAAACTTAAACACTTACTTATTAGCAACGTTCCGAACATGTAGATAGGCACCACGCAGTACTCGTCCACCAGGGCGCCAAATATCACGTTGCCCACAATGGCACCTATCCTGCCACACATTACTGTCACCGCCATAGCCGTAGCACTGGAAAATTTAACCATTTTGATTATAAATTCTATAGAAGATACGGAGGCATCTAATATATCCAATAAGGAAGATTGTTTGTAAGACCGGTTTTATTTTTGTTTTAGCAGAGAGGATTCTACTAAATACATACATTTTTTAACAAGACCAGAACTGAGTAAGGTTGGGTTTCACTTCGACTGACCGACCGACTGCATGCAATTTCCAAATCCTGCCTTTTCAAAATGTGATGTAAATTGTGGCGATATATTAAATATGGCGCGTCAACTACATACTTTATAGAGGCCACCGACATCAATTGTCAAATCAGAAGTTTGTACATAGAAGTATAAGGGTTTCTTATCCTCCATAAAAAGGGAGGATCCTCCGACCACACAGGTGTTGTGTCTAGTGGGCTACTACCAGACGTTTGATGTCGGGAGGAACTTAGCTTTTTTTTACGTAACGTCAGTGTGATGTGTAGTGTGCATGTGACGTTGTAGATGTCGCCACAAAGTCCAAAAGTATATACACCCACCAGACAAAAAAATAAACAAATTACTAACAAATCAGGCATTGGATGTCATTGCTATGATGCACAGTTCTATAATTGATTCGAGTTTTACGTCAATGGTCAAGCATGTGCTTGTAAGTTATTAGCAACGCCAATTAATCAAATAATGGGACCACCTGATGAATTCTTAGCACTCCATGTATTGCTGTCGTACATATTTATTTATATAGAATTAAATGACGATGTCGCACAATTAAATGAAGACTTCTAAACAACCCGTGACGACAGTCACGCAGTGCAGTGAGTGCTTGGGGGCTGGGTTTGGCCGACACTCTGATATCAGTCTTGTCGGCTGACTAAACTGTCACCACCACGTGTGCTATATAAAAATATCTCTTTAGGAGTGATTCCCAGAAAAAAACATGTCACACCCCTTTGAGCAAGTGACTTAGAAGCTAAATAAGGGGTTGTGGCGTGGTGATTATGGAAATATTTCTTTTTGACTACTTAAGTGGTGAAAATAAAGCACAATTGATCAAGCTATTTGATCTACCGACTACAATATTTATCTTTCCACTACAATGCCAATATTGGGTTTTATTGTGTGGGTGTTAAGAGCGTTTATTCTGAAAGTGGGCAACGTCGCAAATAGATGTCAAATATTTCGCTGTTTTGATTAATTTGGCAATATTACTGTATGGAAATGTGGCTAACTAGCGAACTAGAATATTAATAATGAAATACAATTATAACACTGAATTGGATGTTGTAACCGTTTTAGGTGTAAATACTTTTTTTACATCTAAGCCTAATCATTCGGTGTAACGATATTAATTATTGCATTTCACAATGAATATTCTAGTTCGCTAGTTAGCCACATTTCTTATTTCCATACAGTAATATTGCCAAATTAATCAAAACTGAAAAAATATATAACTATAAAAAATATAAATGACATATACGAGAATTTATAATAAATCAGAATGACTTAATTATTAATATTGTTAATTTAGGTAGATAAAAATTTTATTGTTAGTTTTTACGACTGCATGATTTATTTGAAAACTGTATTTTTTTTTAGTTTTTATGACTTTGCATGCCGTAAGGTAGAATGTAGCGGAAAAACTTAGTGATGTACCATATTATACCTTTTTTTTTTTTTTTGGGTGGGAAATTTTCAAGTAACTTCTCCCGCTCTGGGTGGAGCGGGAGGGCGTGTCAGACTCTTACTGACTAAAACCCACCCGTGTTCCTTCGGCTGCCATGTTGCCGGGGGGCCACGATATCCCTATCGGCCCATATTCGCAGCCCCGGCAGGCATTGGCCCTACAATTCTGCTGACATCTCTTTGAGGCGCGCGTGGAACACAACGTGCCGTACCTACATTGTTGGCAAAATAAATCTTAATCTGAATCTGAATCTGAACAGGTAAATATTTGACGGCTATTTGCGATATTGCCAACTTTTACGATAAACGCTCTTAACTTTTTTAAGATTATGGCATACACTTAAAAATGTGATGCTAAAGAACTGACTACTTATCAGAGACCTAACATAGTTTAAAAGTAGTTTCAGGTTAACTGCCTGTCCACCAGTTTGACCAGTTTTTCATTTTCAACATCAGCATCAGCTTTTAGCATACGCCAATTGACAGCCAAGTGTAAGACTTTCAAATCATGAAACCATTCAATACAATATATAATCTAAAACAGTTGAAATAGTAGGTATTACAGTCTGTTTAGATAGAACCTAACCCTATTTTAAAATGTCCATACACTGATGATAATGATAAAGAAATACTTACGCGACTTTAGTAGGAAAGATCTCGCAGATGACACAGAATAGCACCGCTTCCGTGCAGCTGACGATGGCTTCAAATACACACGACAGGATGAGGTTCTCCAGTGAGGAGCGCACCAGGTTCAGACCCAAGGCAGCCAGGCCAGAGCTGATCAACATCATTACTGGAAGGAAGAGAGATGTTATTAGATAAAGAGACCTATGATCTCCGACAAGTTGGCTTTCATCTGTTACGGAGATACGGGAGCATAGCGCCTAGAAAACTACTCGACTGGCTAGGAAAGATTTGTAGATGTATATAAAAGATTATTTTTTTTAATTAGCTGTACGTCAAAACTATCTAAAAGTGGCATATCCTTGAACCAAGTAATCGAGTAGAAAAATCATTGCGATAATTTTCCGACGGGATAAAATTTTATTTTTGGTTTTCGAGGGTTGGTTTTTAATGTAGAATTATTATAAGCGTTAAGTAGGACAGTATATTTTAGGTTTTTTATGAAACGTCATCAAAACAACCAATTCTGCCATCGCAGTCACACACCATATCAGTTATCAATAATTGACACTTACCCAACATGAGCTTCTTGCCCACAATGTTGATGGTGAGTCCCACCCACAGCGCCGTGGGGACACAACTTAAAGCTACCACCAGTGTGTGGATATACACTCTGTCATCCAAGGTCTGCAACTTGCCCTGGGTAAAGAAAACAGGAGTAAAAAAAAAAAACATAAACTTACATGGGTACCTACTTATGAAACTTCAGAAGCTAGGTGCACGGTTCCAATTGGTCGTTTCCTATGGGGAAGAGCCGGCAAGAAACTCCACGGTTACTCTTTTAAAAATAATTGGCATTTACAATATATATTTTCAAATAACAGTGTTAATAGGTATGGGAGGACAGTTTAACAAAAATGTTTCGGTGACTGCATGTAACTATTCTATTGGCCCTTTGTAAGAGGATTCGAGATCAGTATCGGTTCAAGCATTAAGAGTTCAGTTTGTACAGGTAACACGCAAAAGTCAGAAAAGCCTCAACATTAAACGTTACAATATATTGGCCTAGATGAGATTGTGTATGTTTGCCTGAAACAATCTACAGTTACGTCCGACAATATTAATAAAAATGCCACAAATTGTTAAACTTTGACCGCAAAGACCAAACAATGCTCTGTTAACATGATTCTATCTATTGCAATGGATATTGCATTGCAACACAATAGTGATGATATTATTTCTTTTCTATTATAAGACTAGCGACCCACCCTTGCTTCACATGGTTTTTACTCAATTCAATTCATTTATTAATTTTGTGAACATAGGGTAAAAATTATACAGATGTTTTACAAAGAAATATTGGTCCATTACGTCCCGCCAGAAGGCATACAATATTGTTGAGGTAATCATATGTCGCATAAAAAAAATTAAAATACTAAGTCAAGAAAATTACATGTCACAATTTCATGCCAAAGGTTAATAATAAAATGCCAATAAATTAAGATGGGCCTTATATAAATAGTAGTATTTTGTCACAATTTCGTATACAATAATAAATTAAATAGGAACATTTTAATTTTACAGACAGATATAAAATTATAAAAATATTATTTTAATTTGTCATTAAGATATTCATTAACAGAATAATACGCCTTGTTAGTTAATAATTTAAAAAGCTTACGTTTGAACTCATTCATGCTGTTACTTGATACAATTTCATCAGTACAGTTTCATCATGACTACTTTATAAAACATTGAGATTTCCCTATTATTATTTTGTCAGTTCAATATTAATCTATACTTACTAAGAATGCTAATAGGGATGTGTGGTGATACACGAATGGATAAAATAAGAAATGAGCACAGAAGAGGAAGTCTGAAAGTGGCACCGGTGACTGAAAAGTTGTGCGAAAATCGGTGGTCATTTTATGGGCATGTGATGCGGAGGAATGAGGAAAATGTCGTGAGGAAAGTTTTGAGTATGAATGTGGACGACTATAAGAGTAGGGGAAGACCAAAGAAACGATGGATGGACTGCGTGACAGATGATATGGCTAGAAAGGGAGTAATTACCGAGATGTCGACTAATAGAAGGGGACATGTTGCGTCGACCACACATGAATTGGGATACGGGCAGGATAATGATGATGACTTACTAATCATCATCAGCCTATAAATGTTCCCACTGCTGGGACACAGGCCTCCTCTCTGTGAGAGGGAGTGGGCCGTAATCCACCACGCGGGCCCAGTGCGAGTTGGTAGATGTCACATGTCTTCGAATTTTTGGTTCTAGGACATGCCGGTTTCCTCACGATGTTTTCCTTCACCGTTTTGAGAGCAGTGGTGATGAAATAATTTACACAAAGTAAAGCGTCTGTCTGGGTTCGAACCTACGACGTACAACTCGTAAGTCGCGGCCGTTACCACTAGGCCACTAGTTTCAGAGATAAGTGCGTTCAAACAAACTAACTTTTTAGTTTTATTATTAGTAAGTCGTATTAGAAGTAAGAGAGCAGACTGCTCTCTTACTTCTAATACGACTTACTAGTGCCTAGCGGTAACGGCCGCGACTTACGAGTTGTACGTCGTAGGTACCACTTGAAACAATATTTTTGCATTTGATAGCCTATTTCTTGATGAAGGTTATAGGCTATTTAACATCACGCTACGACCCTTAGGAGCCGAGCAAAAAGAAAAATAAGTCAGATAAACACTAAGCGAAAAAGAAGTAATAGCGCGGGCGGGCGATGCGATGCGACGCGTTGGGCCGAAATTTCACGCGGACGAAGTCAAAGGCAGAAAGAAGCTAGTGTTTTATACACATAAACCTTGCGGGATAAATTCTCGACATGATGGTAAAAATCTGTTGCGTAGTTTAGAAGAACCACGCAGGCAGACGCGAAAAGCGACCTTAATTTATAAAATAGAAGACTAGATGCACCCCGCGGTTTTACTCGCATAAGTCTCGATTCCGTGGGAATATCGGAATATAAGGTATTCTATGTCCTTTCCCAGGTCATGGTCCATCTATGTGCCAAATTTCATCCAAATCCGTTCAGACATTTTAGTGTGAAAGCGTAATAAACAAACAAACTCACTTTTGCATTTATAATATTACTAGCTTCTACCCGCGATATCACCCACGAGCCAATCTTCCTCAAGAATTGGGAAATCCAATGCAAAAATAATTTTTCTAATCCGACTTTTATTTCCGGAGATTATCCCCTACATACAAACAAACAAACTTTACCTCTTTATAATATTATTAGTTAGGATTAGGATTTAGAACAATCTCGTTTCTCTTTCTAGGATAAGATAGGTTGATGATAATCAAGTCACACTCACAGTCAACTCGGCAGTATCGTTGGCGAGTGCCAACGACACCTCACACACGCCAGCAGACACATCGGGATACAGCGACGAGAACTGACTGAACCTCTCGAACAGGTCCGGGAACCACATCATCAGTGTGTAGTAACTGGAAAAAGAGATAGATTAAATTAATTAATAAACTGGATATACATATACTATAACCGGTAAGTTACTCCTACAGAAAAATTATTAACAAGAGATGACAGGCTCACTTGAAATGGATAGGCTATCTTTCAGGGGGCAAAAATACTCATGGATATGAACACTCTGGGGACAACCCTGATTATTAATGACAAAAAATCGGAGTCACTATCACAGCGTCGCGTGTGCAAGAACCTTTCTTACGTTTTGTAACAGAAATAACGGTTAAGGTACAAATATCACATTAAGTTATCGGTCTTTTGCATTCAATTATTCAGATCGTCGATCTTTTAAGGTCGTAAAAGTAAAAAATAGAGTTAAATACAATAGACTGCAGTCTGCGCTCAGCGCTCGGTGTGGCAACACGCCGTGTTCGGGTTCGCGACAAGTGCATCGTCATCCTAAGGATGCCTCGTTGAGAGGTGAAACACGTGTCGATTTCTTTCAGGAGTTTTTTATGGCTCTTTAGAAATAGCAAAGCGGAACAGGTTACTAAATATATCCACGTCTATTGTATTTTATAATGGATTTCTGCAAGGTCACGCTTGAATCAATTAACTATCTTAAAAATAGAGTTAGGTACCTGAACATAAGTCCAAAATCGACGAAACAGCAGAGCACCAACAACCCGATGTAAGGTGGCATGACTAGCATCTTCTTTCTAACCCAGAAGGCGTCCCACCTTTGTGCCCAGGTCAGAGGTGTCTTGGTCTCGTTACCATTATTGTCTGCTGACACCACCTCCTCTTCCTCGCCTTCATAGGCACTTATCATTGACTCTACCTGGAAATACCGAGTTTGGTCATACAAAAATTCAATGCAATTCAAAGGATTATAACCTGCGTTTTTTTTAACTTTCAAATTTCAAGGCCGTCAATGGTATTGAACATTCCATTGCATTTACATTGAAATAGGTAGCACTCTTTTGACACTGTTGTCTTGTCAAGGTTAATCTTGGCTTTGAACATCAAACTCGGTAGATAACTAAACTGTGTCGCTCAAGAGTAGTCCCTTAAACTGCACAATGAGACAATCGCCACCATTAAAAATACTCGGTTTTAAAAGACCGCGATTCATCATCATCATTTCAACCGAACGACGATTACTGATTGACATAGACCTCACCAAAAGTGGCCGCATAAGGCTGCCTGTCCACTGGAGCGGAGCGGGGCAACGGAGCGGAGAAATGTGCCAATATTTATCAATAGAATCTAAAATTCGCTTCAGAGCTTCGCTCCTATTGGTTGATTTCGGCACATTTCTCCGCTCCGCTGCCTTGCTCCGCTCCAGTAGACCCCGATAATTCTTGAACAAAAAAAATCATAAAGTTGGACTCACCGGAAAATCCTTCGCACTAAGTTTAGTATTAACAACAAATATCCTCTGCAGGACCTGCAGCGCCTGCTCAGCCCTGTTGGCGTACAGCAGATATCTGGGGCTCTCGGGGAATGGGATGAGAAGCAGCACCACCAGCAGACTAGGGATTCCACAAGCTGCCACGAACACTCGCCAGGACGTGTACTGGAAGTCGGCGTCAAGAGCCGTCAGGTTGAACCGGGGGTCTGGGATGATGAGGAATGCGATACCTGTAAAATAACAGAGGTTACTAAAGTGTTTATTTAAAAGCAGATTGATTTAAGAAATGCATCAGTGGTTGCACTAAAGATTACGACCATTATAATTGTAGCTGTAAATAAAAACTAATAGAGCTGTTGGTTTCAGTGCAAAGACTGTACAGGAGCCATTTTTACATAGATAGAGAGGTAAAACTTTAACCATTTACAGTATGACCATTTTTTTAATGTCCCTCGGGAATAATCGTATTTCCGAATACAAACGAATGCCAATTTCCATGTCCATCAAACATTAGATTTATCGTGTACAATAATTTTAATTCAGAACTAAGTACTTCATTGTTGTTTTGTTTTGACTTCCGTGTGAACTTTATAGAGCTGTAAAACTATTTTCGTGCTTGCGACTTCAGCAGCTTTCTTCCCGTTTTTTAAATAAATTACATTAAGTTAAAGTTAAAAGAGTATTAAGAACTCTATATACTTCCAATTCGATTGAGAGCGTCCGGTCTGCACCAAGTGCAAATGGCAACTGATAGAAATCCGACGACTGGCAAAACACGAAGTTTGCCGAGGCACATTAAGAAAATACTAAACTTCTAACCTTAACCCTATTTATTAATGACTAAAATTCATCGGTCATTATTTCAGTTACTTCAAATGTATTTACTTAATAAAATAAATTCATAGGTTATCATGCATTACACCCTTCTTCTATGAGTAATTTTTATGCTGCTTTTATCAAGTTTCTCATAAAATACTCGATTTTTAACCGACTTCCAAAAAGGAGGAGGTGGTATGTTCGACGCGTTTGTTTTTTTTTTTTTTTTATGTTTGTCCATCGATTTCTCCGTCATTTGTGGACCGATTTTGAAATTTTTTTTTTTTTTTTTGAAAGGGTATGCTCCCAAATTGGTCCCATATAAATTTTATTAACTTTGCTTGGGTAGTTTTTGAGTTAGCTACAAAATACGTATTTTTTTCCCACTTAGTATGTGGATGATATGATAAGTTCCTATCACTGGTAGCAGGTAGTGGTATTCGAATGTGTGTGGGGTAGGTACCACAACTAAAAAGTGAAAAATAAAAACTTTTTAGAAAAAAAAAACAACCGAGTTCCAAAAAAAACACTACAAAGTGAAAAATAACTTTAATTTCGGAAGTCGGTGGCAAAAAACGAAAACACAAAACCCAAGACACCGACTTCCGAAATTAAAGTTATTTTTCACTTTGTAGTGTTTTTTTTTTGGAAGTCGGTTGTTTTTTTTTTGTAAAAAGTTTTTATATTTCCTAAAGCTGTTTATATTGATGCACTTGCGTCCACAAACATTCTTCTGGTATGTAATCGGTCGCCATCACATTTGGCAGCCGATGGTATCACTCCCGTGCCAGAGCCAATATCATTCCGGTTGACCTTAGTCGCGGTGCTGACATTCAAATTCTTGCTCGTACGATATGCGCGATCATCTCTTTTGGCTATAATTGGTTTGATATTAAATAGTGTCTTTGTATATTGTTTCCCTTTTGGTATCATTTCATGGTCGTTACTGATTGTCAGAAGCCCGCAAGTCTGACAACCAGTTTTACCAAGGGGTATCGTATTACCTGGTTACTGGGTTGTGGAGGTCAGATAGGCAGTCGCTCCATGTAAAATACTGAATATTCATCTCAAATTCTTTATTGCGTACCATAATGTATATAGTTGGTAGGGAAATAATTATATTAGTCACAATTATGGACCCTGTCGGGCACAGCACAGATCAAGTAGGAGAGAGGAGGAAGAGCACTGGTCTGGATCTACATCCGGTTTGACTGGAAGCCAACCCCAACATAGTTGGGAAAAGGCTAGGCAGATTGATTGATATAATTTATATTTTTTAAGTTCTGACCCAAAGCTTCAAGCTAAGCATTGTTATAAATGTTGAATTCGAATAAAATAAGATTCTGGCACTGTCTTATCACAAAATGGAAATGTTGACTGGCTATGTAAGGCAAGTTAATGTTCTTGCCACTCAAAAGGAAGCACTGGTGTATTGTAAAAAAACATCTGGACCTCGTCTTCAAGACTCTCCCAAGAATTATTTTTAAAAAATCTCTGAGTTAACAAAACTAATTTAAGGTAAAACAATGTCGGGAGACCTAAATGAAGAAGCTTTCTTACCTGGCAGCAGAATGGTGCCAAATGTCCAGAATACCTCAAGCCGGCACAGCATGACATCCCGGTGCCTGAAAGACAGGAAGTCTCCGAAGTAAGGAAAGATGAGCCCCGTGGCCCCGATGATGCCGAACCCAGAGAAGAACCTGCAAGAGGCACAAGTCTACAACGAATAGTTACGCCAAGATTGGTACAAATAAGATATAAAGTGATTTGCAAAAGTGGTGTTTTCCCGTTTTCGTGGCCCTTTTCCTTCTTCGTGTCTCTGGAAAAGCTGGTCAGCGGCGCATGGTTCAATGGCTCAAGTAGATTGATGGTATAGCAGTAACATTTTATTGAGAATAGAACAGATCATAGCTGCACTGCAAGACCGGCTGTTTCCCAAGTAGCGTATTGTGTAGTAGCTTGGTCGAAAGTATATGACTATAGCATTTCAGTAATTTAAAAAAGTTATACTTCCAGTCGCATTTTTTAATGTACTGAACTATTTCTTTCTAAATCCAAAAGTATCTGTAGTTATAAAAGTAACGTTAGATAAAATAAATACACCTAAACAAACAGATTTGTCTTAGATACCTGCAGGCTAAGAACGCTGGGAATGACTGCACAACACTGGACAGGAAGGCTGCTAGTGCGTCAAGCAGTAACGCACCGATTATGGCTTTTTTGCGTCCTCTCGCGTCTGCCAGGTTGCCCCAGAAGTAGGAGCCTACGCACATACCTGAAAAAAAAGTATTGAGAATATTAGATAAAAATCTTTGGGAAATCATGACTAGGTACAACAATAGTTGGGCGAATCACTCAGGCTACTTTGTCGTAAGATTTTACTCTTGCTGACTAAATCAGGCCTAACCTCCGCAGATGTTATAAAAAAGTTAAAAATCTTTAGGTTATCACTAATAGGCTTCTAAATATCGATGAAACGTACACTTCTCGTAATGGATAGCTCGAACGTTTTTCGGAGAGCATCATAGTATGAAAGGAATCCACAGACTATCTTACTCTTTATCAGAGTGAATGTCATCACCAAAACAAAATTTGATTTTTTGCACTTTTTCGGCCACTCAATAAGAACACTTCTACAAACGATGTATTCAGCACTTACCAATAAGCGGCGTGGCGGTGAGCCTGCCCTTATCACTGGAGGACAGGTGGAAGTCGTACTCGGCAGCCGGCAGCACGAAGCTAAGGGTGGTGGTGCTGAGCGCACAAACTGCGTAGATCGCGCCACAGGACATAAGAAGCAGCCATTGGAAGCAGCCGTAACCTGAAATGAGAAAAAATGTCTGTTGTTAGAGATGGTGAGAGAAAAAGCTAAGAAGAAGTTGGAAATGAGATAAATTGGAGGAAAATTGCAAGTTGTTTCTGCTCGACCTCGCGACAGACCCAGCGAAGATGGCGGGATAAGCTTGACATCTACAGACAGGGATAAGCTTGACATCTACAGACAGGATTGGTTTACACTTGGACAAAATTGAGAAAAATAGAAAGAAGCAAGCAGGCCTTTGTCAACAAAATAACCAAGAAAAAAAACTGCGTATAAGAAAACAGGATTGAACGACTACGTGCTCACGTCGCAAGGCGATCCTAATGAAACTAATATGCATAGAATAGTAAAGTAATTGTGAGATTGCCTTGAATGATTTCAGTTCAGGAAACGAGCTCACAATTTCAATAAAATCAATAAAGACTAATTTAAAAAACAGTTTCTCAAAGAACAAAAACAACGTGGGAAACGCCATTTACCTACATGGTATAGAAAAAAAAAGCGTCGTGGCGACAAAAAAGTAGGCTACCCATATTTTATTTTAAGTCTCCTTTTAACTCAATCACAGCTGCAGCAGTCTATTTATTTATAGCATCTACATAAAAAGTCACAAATCAAGGACAAAGCAGCCATACATATCTGTCACCATCTTTTTTTAAATCGATTCTAGACATTAGCTGTGAATTGAATCGGTATTGAGATCACTTGAACTAATGGGTTTCAATAGACACGAATGCAATACATTTACATACTGATGTACATTATTGATCGACATATTTCCATGTATGTGTTATAGTGGCGGTGTTAGTAAAGGGAAGATTTCAAAGATATGTAAAATTAGGGTGCCTTTCTGTTTCGTCTTTTATTTCGCCTTATGCATGGATGAAACTATAAACTATACAGTGTCCAGGCTAGTATGTTCGATCATCTAGTCAGATCACTGCTATTGGATAGTTCAATATCATCTTGTTTAAAATTTATAATTACGGTACAATATCGATTATGGGTACTTTTATGAATTTTTCTTTTTAAAATAATATTCTTGCGTTACCGAGCTAGAACGAAGCAGATTTTCTTTACACAAGAGAAAAAGAATTTGATCTCTAAATAAGATTATTTCTTAATCAATAAAGAGGTCATTAGAACCACTTGTAACTAGGGGTCACTTGAAAATCTTATGGTTTTTCAAACATAACTATTTTAATGTATATACGCTTTCAGGCTTCAGCGTCTCGAAAGGCCCTCACTAATGTAAATATATTTTAGCACTCGTGAAATACTGGATGATGAAATGATTATTGATTACAAACCACCCCCGTCTGATGATATACATTAAAGTCCAGATATAGATAACAAAGTAATTATCAAGTAATTCACTAACGTTGAAAATCTTTTACATAAACAGTCAGTTCGCTAAGCCGGTAAGTACGCTGGCTAAGCACGGTCACAAATTAGATTTGTGTCTGACGAAACCGAATCCAATTAATCGGACAGGCGACGAGAGGGCGGGACGTTACCGCTGAGCTATGGAAGCCTACGCATTTTATTGATATACACAGAAATTTAAAAGACATCTAGTTTACTTGTACTGACTTCACGAGGTACTGAGCTCAAATTTTCGAAAATTTTCGAAAGTTCGAAAATCAAAACGAGGAAGTTCGGAAGAGAAAGAAGAAAGAAGTAGAAAGAAGAGCACATGAGTCACAGTCTAAGGAGGAGCAGGTGAAACCGACCATGGTCAGGCTACATAGCTTCGAGAAATGGCAACCATTTACGATGGAAGGTTATCAAATGGTGACAGTAAACTTGAGGACTTGAAAGAGCCGCTTCGCTGAATGTCAAAGTCAGAAGAAACCTTCTTCGTTTTTCTACATGATAATCAGTCAGGGCATAATAACTACGATAAAATATTGACTAATATTCTGAAGGCAAGGCAGATTTGAGTGGAAACGCCAACCCTAGAAATACATAATTATAGTGACCTTATTGGTGATGTTCTTCAGAAGTGTCAGGTACACAGTACTCGTGACCGTGCGTCTATCACCAGATGCATGTACGTAAATGGAGCAAATAGAGTATTTAAGGATCGTAACAGGTGGCGTTCTGTAGTTTCGCTACCCACATGAGAAGGGGGCGTGAGTCTAGGTATGTATATATATATGTGTATTCTGAATGAAAAGAAAGCTGTAATACAAGCTGGAAAATGTTACCTTGCAACACGTTATCATTCAAAACAACTGTAGCCTTGAACACTCCATAAAATGTAAGTACGTATGTAACAAAATAAGTACACTTTGAAGTACGAACAATATACCTATCAAAACACAAGTACGTAACTGATACGTTACCATTGCCAAGGTCACAAAGTAAAAATTGACCCTCAATGACAGTTGACTCTTTCGGAAAATTGTTACAATTTAATGTACTGTATTTTTATACTGTGGATAAAAATAGAAGCGACATTTTTGCGGTTAAACTTGGAGTATCTATTTGTAAATTAAATTGCTAATAGACATGTAAATACGTAGAACCTTTATCTATGCAAATAGGTATTGTGATGGGAGTAACGTTTTATTGGTATAGAGTAAGTATGGAACTATCAATGGTTGGGATCAGGGAAAAGTAATTTGCAGTTAAAAGGAAAAACGCGTAAATACTTGAATATGGATAAAACGTTGAAGATGAGTTAGAAAAATGTAGCTTTATCTAACGTTTATTGTAATCTCGATCTAAAACTTTAAGAATGCGGTAAATAGCGAGACTTTTGCTTATATTCTGTTATTAAGGTGCATTTTTTAAATCTATCAGCTCAGCCACTCAGTCCACAGCTAGACATAGGCTTCACCCTAGTTGCAGCACAACAGCCGATTCTCCGCCTTCTGCATCCAGTTAGGCGCGCGCACCATTTTAAAATACTATGTTGCTTGAATAGCTTCTTTCAAAAAACTCAAAATAGTTTTCGTAACGAACCCACAGCGTAAGTACGTTCTTGAATGTTACCGATATTTCGGAAATCTTCGGGGTTATAACCGCTAAATTGTCATTGGAGCGTAGAATGAAATAGTAAATAAATAGTTGTCTACGTAAGAGTTCTATTAATGTCATCTCGATGTCACAAGGGACTGTGCACTTTGGACATCGCCCTTCTCCGCTATTTTGAGGCGTAAACATCAGCTCTATAAATAATTATCATTATAGATTTTTGTTTTGTCATGTTGATTGGAGGATTAGTCGAGATTCTGGATATATTTTTCCAGGTTCCAAGTCCTGACTGGTACGCTCGCCGGCTATTGCTTAAATCACTTCCTTTTTATTTATTTCCTGGTTCTGTCTGAACTAAAGGTATGTTGGACTTCTACCGATGCAAATCAATCTGTGACTCCGTCCTCAGTCATCCTGTTCCGGGATTTCTTAAGTTTCTTACATATTGTGATATAATGATCACTCCGAAGATGGATTCTACTGCCAATCGATCTGATTAAGTCTCCACTTTTTCCCGGTTACAGCAAATCTCTTGCAGCAAAGCATCTTGGCCGGAGCCAATAACACGTCCAATTATTAATTGCCAGCTTCTAAAGTAAATTTCTTGGCACAAGTTTCCGTACTGATAACTCACTCCTAATACCATCTCTCCGATGTAGAAAACACTTGTTACCATCCTGCACACCCTGTCCCGGGATTACCTAACTTTCCTATATGTTGTGTGCAGAATTTAAGGGAGATTTATCACTGCAAAGATGAATGCTATTGCGAATCGATCTGATAAAGTTTCCTTTGGCCTAGCTGAATGTCAGCTTCTAAAGTTAATTCTTGGCACAGGTTCTCATACTGATAACTTATATCTAGTTCCTAGGTCAGGTGTCCTCTTACCTTTCTTCTAGTTATACCACGAGTTCGCTGGCACTGTTCAATGCCAAGTGCTGATGAGTCTGAAGCTGATGGATGAACTCATTATTATTTACATCGTAAATTCATGCTTGACATGACTAAAGAGTTACTTGCTGATGGTCACATGATTTCCATTGATTTATCATTTGATGAACATAGTACATATATTTTTTTACGTCTTGTCGGTACTGAGAAATTACTTTATAAATGCTTCATCAGTAGGTGCATTTCTGACATTGGGGTCGCGCTTGAATCTTAAGTGACCTAGCCTATGTATAAAATTAATCTGTTTAAAAAATCTCTTATGGAAATCAAGCCTACGAAGCCTAAACTCAATTGAATGAACTCAAATCCTTTAAAAACAACGGCAAAAAAATACCGCTCAAAATCAAGAAACTTGCTAGTCTATTTTTAGGATCTTGGCAGTGCTTAAAATGTAATTGTACAAGTTTAAGCACAGCATGCATAATCTCTAGGATATGGTTCAAGCAATGCTGCTTTAAAACAAAGGACAACAAGTCGTATCGACGCGGTCACGTATCTTGGTAGTTACGACGATTGTGAACTTAAGTTGATTCTTTACGAACACTTTGTTAAGACACTACAGATTCTAAACGATTACAATAGGAACCTACTATTAAGTAATTCAAAAAGGAAATTATAGGTCTCCTTTGTTGGTCCGACATAAACTTAAAAAGATGGGAAAATATCTTGAAAATATAAAAGGTACAAAAGGCTGTTAAATATATCATGAAAAAAATTAAGGAGCTTTAACAAAAACAAAAGAACACAATATTTAATATACATTGTAACAGCGAATCAATTTTCACAACCCAGGCCAAATATTTTTTGATAGTCGAATAGCTCAAGAAGTCATAAGAATATGAAATAAAAATCTAAAAAACTGGCCAAGCGCGTGTCGGACCATGCACAATGAAGGGTTCCGTAGTTGGGATGAATTTATCCCAAAAACAAACTTAACTTTGTACTTTAAAACGTGTTCTCCCATACGGAATGTATGGGAAAACATGTTTTTGCAACTGCAAAGTTAAGTTAGTCGATTATTACTCGTTAACTTGTAAAGCCTACTTAGTTGTGATAGTTTTCCTTTAAATTTCGTTATATAAACTACTGCCGTGATTTTTTTCACATATCCAAAACCAACCATTTAGCTGGCAGGGGAGGGACACTTGACTCTAACAAAAATTAGCACTTTAAAACTTAATATTTCGCAAACGGATCCCTGAATCCAGAAACGGTGTTTGCATACTCACCATTTTTTTGAAAAACCTTTCTAATGATACCCTACACCATGGGATAGAAAAAAAAACATCACCTCTTTACGTATAGGGGAGGTAGGTTACCCATTTTTTTTTTTATAGTTTTGGTTTACCACTTAATCGGCATGATTAATATGTATACCCATGCCAAATTACAACTTTCTAGTACTAAGAGTCTCGGAGCTAGACCGCGGACAGACAGACGGACATGACGAAACTATAAGGGTTCCTTGTTTACTACGGAACCCTAAAAAGCTAGTTATGCATAATGTAGTAACGCTTTATTTCTCCACATACAGACGCATGAAACATTGTAACTTTGTCTCTATTATTAAACAATGTATTTTTGGCCTCGACGGAATGGCAGCAGGGCGTGGATGTGGAGCTGTGGCGCAAACAATGTTCTACTTCCTATCTTGTCCTATGTGCCCCAAAACATGCAGTCAAATTGACCTTTGCGATACCACCAAAGATACCGTGGAGGAGAAGAATAATGCATTATCAAACCCCTTGGAGCTGCAGTAGGTGTATACAAGTGGCGTACCATTTTCCATCAAATAGGTCTTTTGTAGGATTGGTCTGTTTTCTAAAAAAATTGCGACCGCTAGCGTGCGTTGACCCACAAAAGACGTCATATAAGCCATAAACATTATACAAAAAAAACTTGACATGCCACATAAACAACGACATTTGTCTAGACTTTAAAAAATAATCTCCAAGAAACATAAATACTGAAAACTTTAATTTATTCGCTCATCCTCAATACTTCGTTAATCCCGACAATGTACGGAAATAGCCGACCACGTTAAAATGACCAAGACTAGGTCGTATCTGATAGATACGGGGGTTTGGCACGCTGTCAACTGTTATGATGGAGAATAAAATGAAAAGGTTATATAAATAGTAAATAATGAAGATCATTACTAGATTGTTGTTTCTTTTTATTCGCAAAAGAAATGTGTTATGTCTGGATTTTTGGCATTGGAGTTTTTAATGATGCATAAACAATAATTATTCATAATTTTGGGAGTGGATGTTGTTCTACTTATTTTGAACTAGTTACGCCCCGCGGCTTTATCCGCATAAGTCTCAATTATGTGGGAATATAAAGATAAAACCGGCCAAGTGCGTGTCGGACCACGCACAATGAAGGGTTAAGGGGTAATTTATCCCAAAAACAAACTTGTTTTTGGGATAAATTCATCCCAACTACGGAACCCTTCATTGTACAACACATATGAAGAACATAAATATTTTTCAACTACAAAGTTAAGTTTAACTTAGTAGTTGAAAAATATGTTCTCCCATACAGAATGTATGGGAAAACATGTTTTTGCAACTGCAAAGTTAAGTTGGTCGATTATTACTCGTTAACTTGTAGAGCCTACTTAGCTGTGATAGTTTTTCTTTTAATTTCGTTATATAAACTACTGCTGTGATTTTTTTCACATATCCAAAACCAACCATTTGGCTGGCAGGGGTAAAAAAAAATATTTTTCATGATTTTATTTACCACTTTGTCGGCGTAATTAATATGTATACCTATGCCAAATTACAGCTTTCTAGTACTAAGGGTCTCGGAGCTAGATCGCGGACAGACAGACAGACAGACAGACGGACATGACGAAAGACGAAACTATAAGGGTTCCTTGTTAACTACGGAACCCTAAAAAGTATGTCCTAACCCAGGTCGTGGTCTACTCATGTACCAAATTTCATCCAAATCTGTTAAGTCGTTTTAGCGTGAAATCGTAACAAACAAACTCACATTCGCATTTATATTATTAGTTTGGATTATTTGGTACTCTGAATCAGAGTATATTCTCGAAACAGAATTGCTCCCATATAAAAACTGTTTGTAATAATAATTGCTTTCACCCCTCAACTTTTTTTTCACCGTTGGGCTTTACCCTAACACCCAGTTAAACAAATATTCATCATTTGGAAACCGACTCTACGACCCTGAAACAGATGCTTTACCACTGCACCTAAGGGTAAACTTAACCTAGAAATTCTATTTACAGACTTCATTCCTTCAATCTTGATCTGGAAACATTTCAGATTCCTTCTTCAGCAAATATCGACACATATTATAATTTAAAGTCTGTTTTCGTGTCTGTCTGTGTGACTGCGTTGTTCTTCGACACATTACCACACTGCCACGCAATGAATTCTGATGTGGTTTTTTTTACCATCATTTGGAGAATTTATTTCTGAAGATTTATGTGTATAATACATTATTATTAAACTTAAATATAATTAAGAAATCTCGATGTTTTGTCAAGCCGTAAAAACCGTGTGGAGCAGGGGCGGGGCGCTTGTGAAGATATATATTAATGATAGGTAGTAATAAAGTTAAGTCCATTAATTCGTGAAGTAAATAGATCTCTCCATAGGACAGTTAACGGAGTCGTTAAAATCAACAAAGTCGTAAAGTGAGTTTATGACAACGTGCGCCGTATACAAATGACAACGTGCGCCATGTGGATGTATCTGCTTGTTTGTGTTAGCTGTTTTAATTGAGTAGGTAAGTAGAGATATTTAAAATATTCGGACACTTCTTCAGTTTCCAAGATTCTTGAAAAACATTTTTGTATCAACTGGTGATTGTATAGTTCGCAAACGTGCTTTATTTAGGTAGCAGCCCACTTGCAACTAACAACAATGTTTTAAGATCATTAAAGCCATCATTGTTCCAGTGTGAAAGTGGGACAGTGCTATTTATGCTGTATAGCTCCATCTCTCTCTCACACTGGAACAATGATGGCTTTAACACGTCTAGTACGGCCCCTGAATCTAATTGTGATTATAACATAAATTATGTCCAAAAAAATAATTCTAATTCGGCAGACAGATTTCGATTTCTTTAGAAGTTTTTATGTTTAAAGGGAACCAATACCCAACTCCAAAACAATATTGTAGACTATAGAGATATTATTTCCGTGTAAGATTGACGATTGAATCCTTGCACAGTAACCTCTATGTAGAATCAAAACAGAGATGACCAGCAGTCATCAAATAAAGGAACTTTAGTGGCATGAGGAACAGGGTGTAAAGTTCACTCATCCACCATAGAAAAGGGAGGATCCTCCGACCAGACGGGTGTTGTGTCGTACGGGCAACTCAACAACCCCATTGGTTTGAAGTCGGAATCTTGTATCCAATAATTCCTATATGTCGATCGCTCGGTAAACTCTAATTGCGCGAAGCAGGATTTGTGAGACGTCATGTCTATGATGCGTAGTTCGTATGTGGCGGTGTAACCGCTACAGAACAAACACAAAATCAAATCAAATATAAACTGCGTGTTGATAGATCTCAAACTGATCTTCTATCGATGGGTACAACAACCTTTTACCCCAATCAACGTTTTATTTGTGATGGCAACTGAAACGTTTCAGCGTTTCAGGTTGTCCATTACATTCTATTATTTATTTATTCCTCTTGATTTGCAGACACATGTTTAAATTCTTTGCAAATAAAATAAATTTTCTGTTACTCGTGAAGTTTCGTACGTTTAATTCGCCTAAATCTAAAGTAATAAAAAGAAAATATGTCAAAACTTTTATTTTATTGAATTTGGCAGCGACTTTCCTTGTTTTGTGTCAACTACAAGTGACAAAAAAAAATTATGTAATGTAACGTAGAGTGGGTCAGAGAAAGTGAACATTTTTACTTTCATGTACAGTAAGCGCTCAAAAGTGCATGAGCACGCTAAGAGTCGTATTGCTGTGAACACGCGGTATAGCTCGTACATTTGTATGTGTAAGCAACACGATACACACACCACAGATAACGCAGTTTTGCGCTACACGAAACAACAATATATTTCCGTCGCTTTAAACATGCTAGCACACACGCACTATGCGCGTGAACTTGACCAGTTAATGGCATTGCTAAAATTCGATAGTAACCTAACAAGTGCAGATAGCAGAAAGCGTTAAGCGTTGGTATGGAATTCAAACTGCCTCAGGTTCTAATCTCGTGAAACACAGTGCGGTTTTTTGCAAATATTATTATTTTTGTTTTCGATAATAATATTTTTTAAATATTGCTGCTTTTTTATGTTGTTATTGCAATAAAGGTTTTAGAATAAAAATGCGTGATATATGATAACAAAATTAAAAAAAATATGTTTATTCGTTATATTTATTTTACATAAGTTAATAAACTGCTACAATTATTTATCATTACTTCAGCTGAATAAGATGTGAAATAGATGTCAAGAAACTTAGAAGTAGTTTGTATTATTTTGACATATTTAAATTATGAAATATTTTAAATTTTTAATGGATTTTTTCACCATTAATATTAAGCTTTGATCATGGTCGAAGTAAGTAAGTAATAAATAAGAATATTAGACTACTTAAAATGTAAAAAACTACTTACAGAATAGGTAATTTTAAGGTTAAATATGGGCAGTTTGTTTATATTTTATTTGTATTAATTATTTTACATTTTATTTGACTTTAGTAAATATTGGTTGTTATTGAGGTTAAAGCTTAAGTATTCATTTTCTTTACGAAAAGAAGATTGAAACTAAACCTCAAATTTTAATCCTAAAATAATACTATTACTAAAATAATATTAAACAATTTCGGTATATCTGCAAGAAATACGACAAACACCCTATTGAAACGTGCTTAAAAAATTCGTTACCATAAATTCATGCAATAACGAATCTGTTGTTTATTAAGTTGGTACGGTCAATATTTTAAGGTCAAAAACGGTTTTCTAGCTGGTCTTCAGTGATGCAAGCCTTCAGAGTGCACGGCGAACGGTTCATAATGACGTGTTTTTAATAATTCAGCAAAATATCTCGTTGGTATGAAACCATTTGTTTCATTCACCATTTGACGTCGCTGCTACTCGATAATAAGTCCCTTCCTCATATCTCTTAACCCTCACAGTATTTCTCTAGAACAAAGAAAAACATTGTTTTTATTACACATAATACCTTATTATTTATTATTCACTAATCGAATTAAACCTCACAATGAATTTAAAACTTTAAAGGCATCTTCTGTCTCAACAATACCTCTGTTCTATCAACAATACCCTTGATTAAGATTTATGTTTAGTAAAATATGAAATATATAAATGATAACACTCACACTTAGTCCGGTTTCATTAGATATTCACTTCACTTTTACGCAGCGCAATAATATTCTCTGATCTGATCTGATCTCTTCAATATATTTTATGCCTGCTTTTTGATAATAATAACCACAACACTGCGCTAAATACTCGTCACCAATATTATCCACGAACCAACAAAGTTCTATTAATTAAATACTCGTAACAAACTGCATCTACCCCACAGAAATCGAAATAATTTACTTAGTTTTTTGTGGTCTACCTGCTAAACTTTAATATTTATGTGAACAAGACGAATGAAACTAAAAACGAATGATGATTATCGAACTAGTCATTGGTTGCAGACAAAGTGAGTGTGTGTGTGTAATGTGCGTGTCTACAGTATTGTAACAACTTATAGAAGAAGGTCGTAAGTCAAACCGAAGCGTCACTCTATTGCTTTGTGAGATTGCTCATGGACTTTTGGTCGGTACTGTACATAAAGAAGGATGATAATTTCTGGCGGAGCTATCACAAGAGTAATTTGTAGTTTTGAGCTAGATAATACATTTCTATAATATCTGAAAGATTTCTCAAAGTGAGACTAAGTTTTTCCACATATCCTACAAGGATGATAAGCTTGATGGTCACTGTAGCTATAATCCATGCATTAATTATCTGGACCTTCGTTAAATCTCGGGCCAATAATCCCACTGTTTTCTGTTGTGAAATGTTTGCCACTCCTGACTTCTGTTTACAAGCACTAACTAATACGCAAATTCGCGAAAAACAGATTTGTTTTATTTTTAGAGTAATTCAGGTCGAGCTGAGACAAACGGATACAATTATATTTTAAAAGGTAGTAATTTTTATCATTGAGGTAAGCGATACATATAAACACAGCAGAGAGATATGCTTAAGATAATTGAGGTGATAATAAAGTACATACAAATTTGGATTTTCCAAACATCAGTCCTTTTTTTAACTTGTAACTTTCGATGGGTTAACGGACAGAAAGACGCGCGATTTACACCATATAATTATCTATAAGTAATTAAGTATATTCAATACTCAATACTTTATTTGCATTCCATAATATAGGTATATATTATAGTAAATATATACATATAGTCTATTAGAGTCTTTACTGGGTTCGGGACCTGTATGACAGATCTTCAGGCTCACAGCCTTAAAATTACAACATTAAATTGCACTTACGTACTACATACAACATTGTAAAAGCTCCTGTATGTATTTATTATGTAGTTTATAACCTATTTATGTACTATTGTACCTAATTTAGTAATAATGTATTGTGATGTTTTTTTTTTTTCTTTGTTCCTCTCAAACAGGGGCACCTGCCATATCGTCGGCGTAGGTGGAGAACTAAATAACTGCGATTTTGGTCAAAGTGACTTTTCACCATTTTCGTAACACCCAAATCATGCCGCATAAATAAATCGCAATTTTCTCCAAACAAGATTAGTTCTCCACCTACGCCAACGATATCTCTTCACCACCCTTGGTTGACTCGTAGAGAATGCCTAAGGCATTAAGTCCGCCTTTGTACCTTTTTTTGAGTGCGAAAAATTTAAATAAATAAATAAGTAAGTACGACCTTGTATTTTTTTCCTTCAATTTACCCAATTCTTTTACGATTATCATGCAAAACTAACGGAAGTCATTTTTATTATTAAAGACACTGTTTGCAACAAAGTGTCTGAAAATATTAAAATTCTCAATTAACATATCTATGACTGTCCCAATTAGTCAACGCCACTGCAAGGAAACATTAAGAAAAATGGCTTCAGGAAATAATTCAAAGAGTTTATTTTTCTTTTTCCATAGAACACTGGCAACGAGCGAAGTTTAAAGAATTTTCGGAGCTATATTTCTGTTAACAATACTAATGTGGGGTAATTTTGGAGTATAATAGATATAGTTTATGAAACTTACAGTTTTGTGACTCAAACTTCAGTCTATTTTTGTCGTCAACTTTGAATGCGGCTATCAACGTCTATCACTTCACTCACAGCATCAATACACCTGTGTTTTACTTTGATTTAACAATCATGACATTAGGTATTTATCACAAAAACTTACCTGGTATTTGTTCTCCTAGTTCAAAATATTTAAAAAAAACCGGCCAAGTGCGTGTCGGACTATGCACAATGAAGGGTTCCGTAGTTGGGATGAATTTATCCCAAATACAAACTTAACATTGTAGTTGAAATACATGTTCTCCCATACATTCCAACTGCAAATATAAGTTTGTATGCACAATTTTGAGAGATTTACCATGTTATTTTAAGACCATAGACTTATTATAGGTTTACTGTAGTATCTATGAGTAAAGAGCCATACTATGTAGTTTTTTCAAAATTTTAAGTCCAGTAGTTTCGGAGATAAGGGGTAAAATGGTAAATTTTCATCGAATTTCTTAAATATCTTTAAAAGTGTTAATTTTAAAATTATACAAAAAATATGTTTAAGATCCTCGCAACAAGGCCTTTCATTTAATATGTTACACGGTACTGTTAACAAAACTGTTTTTTTTTAATTTTCTTGTTTGCCCCCAAAAGTGACCCTTATGTTCAAAATTAATTTATTTACGTTACACGTTCGTATTTGGGTCACAAAAATACATATATGTACCAAATTTAACTTAATCGGTCCATTAGATTCGGAGCAAATTGACTGTGACAGACGGACAGACAGACACACGAGTGAAGGATCAAGGAGAAAAAAACGGAACCCTTATAGGAATAAGGGTTCCGTTTTTTTCTTTTGAGGTACGGAACCCTAAAAAGTTATAAAACTTAAACCCAACTACGACAAAAAAATCATCTAAAAAGATATAAACAAGACATCACAGACAGACAAATAAAAAATCCGTCACACGTGTTAATAAATCGAACAGATTATGTGTGACTCCGGATTTTTACTGTCTGTCTGTTTTTTGTCGTAGTTGTTTAGTTAGTTTTATAACTTAAAAAAGAAAAAAATATATTTTGGGGATATAATAATTACATATTTTTGACATGTGCTAAAGTAAGCCCTTTCATTTGATACCCTTTTGATTGTTTTTCTTTTTTAGTTCTTTACTTTATGTCCTCTAGAGGGCGCCGTATTCACATAGCTACCAGCGGACGATCAAGACGCTTCCAACGATACCTCATTTGTCAAATTATGATGAGTAGTTTAGAAGTTATGAGGGAACAGATGAACATAGATACATAACTGTCAAAATCATAACCCTCCTTTTTGCTTCGCCGTAGTTGGGTAAAAATAAACAAACCATTGCACACACGTTGGCTTTTTCCTCAGCTTTAGACTACGCCCGTGTGCTCGGGCACTAATGACAGATGTAGCACATTGAACCAAAATATTTACAAAACGAAACAAGGCTGATTGATTTATTTCAAATATTATTGTTTTTAATGTTCAAAATATTTCACTACAAATGCATTCGTGAAAGAATGAGTCTGCGGTTTGATAGATCCATATATTTGACTAAAGAAAGGTGAAACCATTGAAGAGGTTATTGATCCCAGCTCTACCGACCTAGTGGAAACTATATTATAGACGAGATATTGCCCGCGCGAAAAACATCGTGGGGAAACCTGGTTTTATTAATGTAAAAAAAACCTGTCCGATCCGAAAGGGGCACATAGCTACTGCAGTAGTACATTACCTAAAAGTAATAAAAGTCTTATTATTGTTGAAAATAAAAAGTTATTGCTATTTAAGATTCACATTTTTTGTACCAAAATTACCCCAAATCCATTAAAAATTAGTAAATTTTCAACAGGTTTTGGACTTGTAGACACCCGCAAAACAACGACATAACCCGGTTATTCCAGAAAATTTCCACATAAATAGACTCTCAGTACGATATTTAACTACACCCTCACAGATCGGACACAGGACACGGACGGGTTTTTTTTTACATGTTGTATAAGTTTGAAATCGCCAACTCGTCTTGAGCAAGCGTGGTGATCAATGCTCGTGCCTTCTCTGTATGAGAAGAGGGCTTTGCTCTACAGTGGGACAATAATAGGCTGGTGTTATTATTATTTATTCCCTTTTTCTTTTTTTTTGGGTGGGAAATTATCAAATAACTTCTCCCGCTCTGGACGGAGCGGGAGGGCGTGTCAGACTTTTACTGACTAAAACCCACCCGTGTTCTTTCGGTTGCCCTGTTGCCGGGGGCCACGATTTCCCTATCGCCCCCGGCAGGCATTGGCCCTAGCGGACCCCGTCAATTCTGCTGACATCTCTTTGAGGCGCGCGTGGAACACAATGCGCCGTCGACCCGGGCTTGGTCCTTATCGGACGGCGAGCTACCCATTGCTCACCGTCCCTGCGACTTCCTCTACGTGTATTTTGTATTTCATAATTTTTAATACAAATATGGAGAACTGCCTCGTTGGTCTAATGGTCGCAAACACCACTGCTGAACATGAGGTCCTATTGGGATTTTCTATCTGGAATTTCTCAGTTGATGGCAATAGGCTCGCCCTCTATTACATGGCACATAACTGGCGAAATGTGGGTGTACCTACTACAGGTACACCTCTGTCCAACCCTTCGGGGAAACAAGGCGTGAAGTTATGTAAAATATCCAGGATGAAAAGTAGCCTATGTCCTTCTCCGGGTCCGAAGCTACGTATCTGTCAAATTTTATAACGATCAGTTCAGTGGTTTATTAGGCGTGGTAAGGTTTTGTAGCGGTTACACCGCCACATACGAACTACGCATCATAGACATGACGTCACACAAATCCTGCATCGCGCAGTTAGAGTTTACCGAGCGATCGACATACATAGGTACAAGATTTCAACTTCAAACCCATGGGCAGTTGCCCGCCAGACACAACAGCCGTCTGGTCGGAGGATCCTCCCTTTTCTATGGTGGATGAGTGAACTTTACACCCTGTTCCTCATACCACTAAAGGTTAAAGAGACAGACAAACAAAGTTACTTTCGCTGGATGTCTAAACTTGCACTAAATCCAACTAGTAAACTACTGGGACAGGATAGTTACATTTATAGCCATAACTACAGCCCTGTAGTCAGTCATACGTCGTAAACGGAGCCATCTAACGTAAATTGAATGGTCGACACTCTAGGAATTTTCCATATGGAGGAAAATGTTTCAGTTTGTCCTTACTATCTAATTGTTTTGTCTTCGTATTTAATTCTTATGGTGTATCATGGCCGTAGTTTGTTTAAAAACCACATCATTATGATCTTCCTAACTACTTCCCTACTTCAAGCCCAAAAAATAGTTAAGGAATACAAGGCATAAAATAAAAGAGTGTGATAGCTCGAGCTTTTGACAACTTATAAAAACTGTCAAAGATAAGTATACGTATAATAAATGAGCGGGTCAACCATGATACCATAGATAGAGATATCGTTAAATCATTGGTCTAGGTTCTAGCACAAAGATATATAATATAGTCTAGTAACAACTCGATCGCCTAGATCATATCGGGTAACTTAGAAAAAAACGAGTAGGTGTAGAGTAACATCCAACTAATCGAGTTCCTAGCGAGTAGAACCTGGATGAAAGAAAGAAAAAAAAATGCGTTTATTGGCATTACAGCAAAAAAAACACCTTAAAACTATAAATAACGAAAACAATGCTTTTAATGCCAAAAGGGCCTCAGCTCAACATAATGTCGGATTAAAGGCTGGTACAGGAGCCTGAGGATTGAGACAAGAAAAGAGAGGCCTAGAGAGGCCTATGAGCAGTGGGTCAAGTCGGGCTGTAGATGATGACGATTATAAATCGAGTTCCTTACCTCAACCGAGCTATGTTATCAGCATTATTGTGTTTCGGCAGTTAGAGGTAAGATAGCCAGTTCCTCTGTGGTTGAGGATTCCGGGTGAGGCTCGCTTCCACCTTCGGCCTGATCATTACTTACCATCAGGTGAGATGAAGGCCAAGAGCTTCCCAATGTGGTTAAAAAAAAAGCTCTACCAAGCACCGTAGCCTTCAAAATCATAATTTTCCATTTTATAAAAACTTGTGACTTTTTCATTAATTTTATGACAATGTTCTGTCAATTTCGTAGTATAGTAGTAGATACTTTTTCACGTGTTTTCAAAACAAACCGCCAAACACGGTAGTCTGTAGGGGTACTGCCTATGGAAAATTACTGAATGGAATGGTCATTAGAGGAAATTCATGTTTATTTGTTTAGGTGTTTGAGAACGATTGCAAATCGAATTACGAAAGCGTTTTTGCCAATTAAAAATCAGGCTATTACTTACACTTTTGGCAAACTAATCGTGATCGCTGCTCTTGATAAGTAGTAAATAAAATAAAATAAAAAAGCCTTTATTTTACCATAAATACATAGAACAATTTAAGCATATTATTTTATCATATCACTTATTGGTTTAATTTTTTTTTACATTTTGACATTTCATTGATATTGTTTATTATTTGAGTTAAATTCATATTTATAATTGTATTTATTATTCATAGGTGCAAACTTTATTTTGCTTGTAAGCAAAATAAAGTTAAAAAAAATTACATAAGTATTAAAATTAAGTAGTAAAGATACATTATAATGTTTTGACTTTAAAAGAGACCATGACCTCTGAGTTTGTTTCAGCATTTCTTCTCAGAGATCAGTCAGCATGGAGTCGGAAATGACGCGCCATCTAGTTTTAAAATATTGACCTAAAAATTTACGTGTATAAGTAAGTGTCTTAAGAGATCTATTCACAGAAATAAATATAACAATACATTTCATCCTTTTATTTTATTTTATTATTGAGTGAAATTAATTGTTTGTCCAATAGACACTACGACAATTTGCCGTGTTATAGCCATTTTATACAACTGTCAAAGAATGACAGTAGTCGTACAGCGCTCGGTGTGGAAACACACCGTGTTCGGGTTCGCGACAAGTCAATCGTCATCCTGAGGATGCCTCGTTGAGAGATAAAACACGTGTCGATTTCTTTCAGGGTGTTTTATGGCTCTTTAGGAATAGCTAAGCGGAACAGGTTACTAAATATATCCACGTCTATTGTATTTTATAATGGACTTCCGCAAAGTTACGCCTGAATCAATTAACTATCTTTGACTTCCCTGACTGTACCTAATGCCTACTTATCAAACTTATTTTTTTTTAAACCCGTTAGTCAAAATATCAAGGCTGATATTTACTATAATAACACCGACGAAAATAAAAATCTAGCCCGAAATATCCAGGAAGCTACTTTCGTACATAAGCACTAAAGCTCTGGCTATCGTACGCCTGTTATCAGCAACTGTATTGTCGATACTACACATTATCTGATATCGGTCAGACAGTAAAGCTATCGATGCATACTTAGAGGTACTGTAATCTATTTTCATGTAGACAAACTGTTGTCATGATGTCATAAAAATTGTGAATTAGGTAATAGGGGTTGATGATCGGATGTTCGAAATGTTGGTCATCAAAATTGCTGGGAAAATTAAAAGAAGTTTTAACATTTTAATGTTCTAGAATGTAGAACATTAAAAATGTAAACGACTCAATAGACAGTTTATTTAGATTCTTCTTCAGTTCAGCTATGGTTGGTAGCAACTGCAATTAAATTAGAAACATAGTGTGATAGAAGTAGAAAGCTTAATTATCTCCAAATCATATACTATTAAACGAGCAATATTTGTATATTTGTTTGTATATTTGTACTCACGTTCTCGAAATCGGCTTTAACGATTTCGATGAAAGTTGCAATATAGGGGTTTACGAAAGCGAAAAATCGATCTAGCTAGGTCTCATATCTGGGAAAATTCGTATACTCTATTTTCACAGTCTCGGGAATGTGATACAACGTTGGTATACCTGAACGATATGTTTATTTCAATTTTCACCCGAGCAGAGCTCGGTCGACCAGTTACTATTGTCCTAAACGAGCATGCAATTGCACCAATACTGTCAATCACCAACACCAATACAATACTACACCAACCACCACAAAACTGTTAACATAACTATGTAATTATTTACCACAATCAGCAGTATGTATGGGTAACATTATGTTTTAGGAGACATATAACCCTTACTTGGTTGCGGGAAGAGTTTGACGCCTACAGACAGGATTGGTCCGCAGTAGCTCAAGCCGGGACTGGAAAGGAAAAAGGGAGGCTTTTGCCCCATGTAGGCTAAAAATAAATAAATAAACATAAAAAGAAAGATAAACAAATCAAGTATCTTGACTTGGCTCGCGAGGTTGTCGACATGTGGGATGTGGGCTCAGCGATCATTGTGCCGATAGTCGTATCAGCCAATGGCTTAATTGCCAAGAGCCTCGACCAACACCTAAGGAGGCTCTCGTTGGGCAGCTGGATCAAGGGATTGATTTAGAAAGCGGTACTCCTGGACACGGCTCGCATTGTTAGGAGGTTCCTCTCTCTGGAGCTCTGACCGCCGGTAGCTTGGACCCTGTTCCCGATACCGGTGGGTTTATATTTTTAAATGTTTTATATTATTTTATTCTAGTATTTAAAAATATAATTTAAATGTAAATCATGAAATAAAGGAAAATAATAAATACATAATAACCCTAACACTGTTTGTCCACCGCGCAACGCCAATGGGACGAAAAACGAGATTATTCGAACCGAAGGTGACGTCCCGGTGATGATGTGCGGTGGACACGAGGTCATAATAAATGTATGTATCGCTACTTCGGTGCCGTCATCTCGTTCTTGTTGATGTCCCTTGACGTGGCAGTGGACAAACGTAAGGCCGTTTTGTCCACTGCCACGTCAAGGGACGTTTTGAATTTAGCAAAAAGAAGGTCACTGTTCTATTCACCAAGTTCTATGACATTTACGATTTATCTATCGTTACACCTCATCGACGATTTAGGAACCGAATGGCCTTCACACCCCAATCATAATTTAGAATGTACTATCACGCGATACTCAATCTTTATAGGAAAGGTACCTATAAACTGTAGTATGGGTGTGTCTAATTGCCCTTATACATAATGGTGGATATATTGTTACATCCTACATCCATCACTTTACGGGCACTCAAGAGTTCAATGGTGGCTGTTCTGTACAGTTGGTCGAGCCATCTTGATCCATCATTAGTCCACTAGAAAGTACACACACCAATCACAAAACGAAATGTTGCCATTTAGGATTAAGTATTGTATTTCTTTTATTTTAAATTTCTTAGTTTGTTATTTCGCTATATGCTGCACCGGTTGACGTCGTCACGTCAGCGCCGGCTATCGCTGAAAACCAGTGCTGAGGCTCTGTCTCGCATGGGGTCGCAGGATTATGCTGAGCGATGGCCGTTTTGCGTGGATGTGACGCATATTTTCCCACAAATTGTTATTTTCGTGTTTTTCTTCTTTCTTTGCTGTCATATTTACCGCAAATAAAGTATTTTTTTAATTTTTTTTCCAAAGGACATTATTCCGTTTGGTGTATCATAGGGTATAAAGCAAATTTTTTAAGCTTTTGTTTTCAAATCCAGATCGTAAGGTTTTAATAGAAAGAAATAGACATTTTTAGATGCATTCATAAATAGGTTTGTATTAGCTTAATCTATTCTTGATATTTGTAATTATTTAGTAGTAGAGCTAATTAATGAAAAGTCTCGTCAAGGGTAAGCGCCAACACCATTACATAGTTACATTTCAACATGAATGTAACCTTATTTTGATTTAGAGAGTGTCCGTCAAGTTTCTTGCCCGTTCTTCTCCATAGGAACCTACCTACTACGCTTTGGAATGGGCAACTAGCTTCATCTTTCTGACTGACCGACTCCTTGACAATTCAAAAGTCCCTCTAATTAGTTTAACTACACTAATAATGTAAAGATAAAAGATTTGTATTTTTGTTTGTAATTAATAAACTCAAAAACACTGGACCTAATAAAAAAATCTTTCACCAGTAGAATGCTATATTATCACTGAGTAACATAAGGCTATCCTACTATAATATTATATTTATACATTTTTTGAATACTGCATAGTGAATTTTAAATTTAAATGCAATTTTGGTGATTATTTAATTAATTGGTACTGAATTACTGACATAAAATTATATATTAGTGACATTTATACATTTTAAATGCATAATGAATTTTAAATAATAATATAATGTTTCTTTACTTGTTATTATTTTGTTTATCATCACTGTAATATTTTCAACACAATGTATTTTGTTACGAGATAAATGACTTATGATTTATAATATTATAAATGTGAAAGTTAGTGAGGATGGATGAATGTTTGTTACTCTATCACGCAAAATCTACTAAACGGATTTGGATGAAATTTGGCGCACAGATAGTTTATAACCTGGATTAACATATGGAATACTTTTTATCTCGATATTCACACGGAATCAAGACTTATGCGGGTGCAACCGCCGGGCGTTGCTAGTAATTAGCCGCTAGCGGAACCTAGTTCAATGCATTTGAATTTGAGTTGAGTTTGACATTATTTCTGTTCTATTTCTGCTACCAGGTGTTCTCACGATGCAAGATTCAGTGTTATTTCAGGCGCGTTTGTCATTTTACATGGGTAGGTAACCGACATAGCTCGAAAAATTGCCAAACTTAAGTGGCAGTGGGCAGGGCACTTTGCTCGCAGAACGGATGGTCGATGAGACCGAAGGGTTCTGGAGTGGCGACCGCGTACCGGAAGACGTAGCGTTGGAAGGCCTCCCACAAGACGGACCGATGACCTTGTGATGGCCGCAGGAATCCACTGGATGCGGAAAGCACAGAATCGGTCGAAGTGGAGGTGCTTGGGGGAGGCCTATGTCCAGCAGTGGACGTCTTTCGGCAGAAATGATGATGACATAGGTAGGTAGGTATGTAAGGTGACCTATGTAGGCAGCATTTTCCCTTAGCCTGGTCAACAATGACAGTCTACCTTCAAAAACCAAATGAGGGCAACTTTCATGTAGGTAAGTAGGTAGGTAGTTATCTACACGTCAAACGTACATACGTGTTACCCTAATTTTTGATACGCTTTTATTACCTAAATATTTTCAGTATTCATTCATGTTACATTTTCATGAAATTAGATCAAGTAAAAACTTTTTACAAAAAAAAAACAACCGACTTCCAAAAAAACACTACAAAGTCAAAAATAATTTATTTTCGGAAGTCGGTGTCTTTGGTTTTGAATTTTCGTTTTTTGCCACCGACTTCCGAAATTAAATTATTTTTGACTTTGTAGTGTTTTTTTGGAAGTCGGTTGTTTTTTTTGTGTAAAAAGTTTTTATTTTTCACTTTTTAGTTGTGGTACCTACCCTTCTTTCTTATATCTATGTACCTACCCCACACAAATTCGAATACCACTACCTGCTATGTAAATAACAGTGACAAGAAGTTATCATATCATCTACATACTAAGTGGGGAAAAAATACGTATAATTGAAGCTAACTCAAAAACTACCCAAGCAAAGTTTATAAAATTTATATGGGACCACCTCTGAAGTATGATCTACCAAACAAAAAAAGAATCATCAAAATCTATTCATAATTGGCGGAGTAATCGCGTAACAAACATACAAAAAAAAAAAAAAAAACATACAGACGAATTGAGAACTTCCTTCTTTTGGAAGTCGGTTAAAAACATGGCTTTGTAGCCATATTTTTATTATTTGCCAGGATAGTAGTAACACGTCAACGTCTGTCTGCTTTTTCCCAACTACATTGTGGTCCGCTTACAATCTAACCATATGCAATATTTTACTTGGAGCGACCGCCTATCTGACCACCACAACCCAGTTACTGAAGACTGGTTGTCAGACTTTCGGGCTTCTGACTACCCGTGACGAGTATCAAACATCTACCAACGGCTTAACATTATTTCCGAGGCACGAGGGGTCTCGGTACTATGTAAGGGTTGGTCACACATCCTCGGATCGACCTCGGCACGCGTTGCTTAACCTCAAAGATCACCCCGTGCGACTGTTATTATTTAGCCATGAGCCCTCATGGTAACCCGTATTCCGTAAAATAGCTACCTATAGCGGTTATAGAGATGACCCTGTGACAGACAGACAGACGGTGTAGGCTTAGGCTAAAATAATAAGGTCGTGTTGACAGCTTTAGGTATACAAAACTCTAAAGCGACAATAAATTGGGCTATTTAAACCTTACTCCAAATGTTATGTATTGAAAACCTCAAACGTCATACTAACAACTCAAAGATTCTTCAAAAGAAACAATTAAATAAAAGTTCCACTTTGATCGCCATGACAGCGTTTGTTTTGGCGGCAAAAGTTATTTTCGATGCTGTTTCACGGCCATTTTAGATTGCGAACATCCAGCCTAACTACCATAGAGTATGTATAGAGCCTTGGGATTTGCGCAGTTATGTGATACACGCTGTTGTGGATTTCAGGCATTTTACAATTTCAGTGTTTAATTTTTTAGGTCAATTGTCGCCGTAAAAAAATCAGTTATTCTGTGTTCATTTCTAATGAAAACAAAAAGTAGAATAAGCGCAACAGGCCATAAAAGCTTTATTACATAAAATTCGTTTTGCAAGTAGAGGAATTTGATAAAAATTTGAAAGTCGGACCACGTACAATGAAGGGTTCCGTAGTTGGGATGAATTTATCCCAAAAACAAACTTAATTTTGTAGTTGAAAAATATGTTCTCCCATACGGAATGTATGGGAAAACATGTTTTTGCAACTGCAAAGTTAAGTTAGTCGATTATTACTCGTTAACTTGTAAAGCCTACTTAGTTGTGATAGTTTTCCTTTTAATTTCGTTATATAAACTACTACTGTGATTTTTTTCTCAGATCCAAAACCAACTATTTAGCTGGCAGGGGGGGGGGACACTTGACTGTAACAAAAATTTGCACTTTAAAGCTTAATATTTCGCAAATGGATCCCTGAATCCAAAAATGGTTTTCACAAACTCAGAATGTTTTTGAAGGACCTTTCCAATGATACACCACATCATGGGTAAAAAAAAAAACATCACCTCTTTACGTGTAGGAGAGGTACGTTAAAAAAAATGTTTTTCATAATTTTGTTTTACCACTTTGTCGGCGTAATTAATATGTATACCTATGCCAAATTACAGCTTTCTAGTACTAAGGGTCTCGGAGCTAGACCGCGGACCGACAGACAGACAGACAGACGGACATGACGAAACTATAAGGGTTCCTTGTTTACTACGGAACCCTAAAAACCTAGTAAGTACTGCACATAGGCACATGGCATGCATGGCATAGGTGAATGTAGGCACTTGCCAGTTTATTTGTTTATATATTTTTTTAAAGGATACCCCATACAAAAACGGTGTTTTTCGACGTTTTTTTGCTTGATCTTAATACGGTACGGAACCCTTCGTGTGTGAGTCCGACTCCCACTTGGCCGGTTTATTCATTTTATCGGTTTTTCAGCTGAGCGGAGAAACTACAAAAAGCTCCTTAAAACAATACGAGATATATTTGCTATTAATTCTTATCCTATATCTAACTGGCGAATTGTGGGTGTACCTGCTACAGGGACACCTCTGCACAACCCTTCGGGGAAACAAGGCGTGATGTTATGTTTATGTTATCTTAATTCTTATCCTAACAGCCCAGCCTGTACTTACTCAGAACCAATACAGATATAATCATTAATATCGTCCATTTTAACAGCCTAATTTATAGCTTCTTGTCACTATGTAACTAAACATCACCACACTTTCAGCCTCCAATCTGACCTTATAAACCACCCCACAAAAAGACACCCACCATCTATATTTATCAACTCGGCTCCATTAATAGCCCCGGCCTTGCCCCACAACCTTGATGACGTCACCGTGGCCCACCCCTAGTTAACTAAAAGCGTTACGGCTAATGTAATGCCGCTTGTTATGACCACCTCTAGCTAATGATGGTAGATGATTGAAGGTTGGGACCTTGAGAAGAAGGTTCTACCTGACATCTGATGCGAGGTTGTTATGAGACACTTCAGTTTGATGAAGTAGTTTATATCAATTTAATATGTTACAGGGTTATTAATATTTACAACCCTTGTGCCATTTAACCCCCTAGGGGATAAATTTTCAAAAATCCTTTCTTAGTGTTCAGCTTCGTTATACAGTGTGTCTTTATAATATGCACATATCGAAATGAACGGAAAAATTGTAAAAAAAAACAAAATATTATTTATGGAATAAAAAAAAAACTGTAACAAAACGGTGTAACTTTAAAACGAAATGATCTATCGCAGGGATCCCCAAACTATTTTGGACAAGTGACCCCTTTTCCAAAATGAACTGTTACCTCAGACCCCCATGGCCAAATTACCTACTTTTAAGATCAACTCCCTTATTCATAATGGTCCGCTAACTTAAAACAGCTGCTACAAAGTGTTATTTTTCATTCTGACTTCGTTTATGTCGACCCCTAGGAAACCGATATCGACCACTTTGGGAATTCCTGATCTATCGGACTGAAACAAACTCCATAATGATTGGAAGTAATTAGGCGTCCTCATAAAATTAAAATTGTAGAAAAAAACTACCCTCAATTGAAAATAAACATGTTCTTTTAGCAAAAATCTGTTTTTCTTTCATCAATTTTTATAATAATCGTAAAAATTTTCTATAAAACGCTCATTACGTACCTTTAAAAAAAATAGGTATATTTAAAGATATTTAGATTTTTTACATATTTTTTCCGTCGATAAAATTAAGCATAGATTCCGTTATTTCGACATATGCACATTATAAAGCCTCACACTGTATGTCTAAGGAACTCTTGTGCAAAATGTTATGCTTCTAAACCTAGTGGTTTAGGCTGTGGGTTGAATGAATTTAAGATTTATTATAGAATTATTGCGTAGATGATGCTTTTTACGGTTTTAGAAGATTTCTCCCATCACTGGGCTTGGCACGAACGCGCCAAGTAAACGTAACGTTGATTCAAACGATTTTTTAAATTAGAAATACTTACTCTTTTCGCACATAATATTTATTTAGTTTGAACACTTGGAAAGTTGTATTTTCGTTTAAAAAAAAATCGATCGAATTTACGTTACCTTTACTATGTGTGTTCAAACTAGGACCATTGATATTATTATCAATCGTGTTTTTAACCGACTTCCAAAAAGGAGGAGGTTATATGTTCGTCGCGTATGTTTGTTTTTTTTTTTTTTTTTTTTTCTTTTTTTTATGTATGTCCACCGATTTCTCCGCCAATTGTGGACCGATTTTGAAAATTCTTTTTTTGTATGAAAGAGTATGCTCTCGAAGAGGTCCCATATAAATTTTATTAACTTTGCTTTGACAGTTTTTGAGTTAGCTTCATTAATACGTACTTTTTCCCACTTAGTATGTGGATGATATGATAAGTTCCTGTCACTGTTATTTACACAGCAGGTAGTGGTTTTCGAATTTGTGTGGGGTAGGTACCACACCTAAAAAGTGAAAAATAAAAACTTTTTACAAAAAAATAACAACCGACTTCCAAAAAACACTACAAAGTGAAAAATAACTTTAATTTCGGAAGTCGGTGACAAAAAACGAAAATTCAAAACTAAAGACACCGACTTCCGAAATTAAAGTTATTTTTCACTTTGTAGTGTTTATTGGAAGTCGGTTGTTATTTTTTTGTAAAAAGTTTTTGTTACTGAAACTGCAATCATGGCGTTCCTAACTTTATCGAAATTAATAAACTGAACTTAAATAATATAAGAAACGAATCTCAGGTCCATTAAAAACCTCACGTTGTCATAAATCAGCCTATTAATGTTCCCACTGCTGGGACACAGGCATCCTCTCTTCGACAGGGAGTGGGCTGTAATGTAATAAACCACACGAGTCCAGTGCGGGTTGATAGATGTCGAAAGTCTTCGAATTTTTGGCTCTCGGACATGGCGGTTTCCTCACGATGTTTTTCTTCACCGTTTTGAGAGCAGTGGTTAGCCACGTGAGAGAGTCACGTTGTCATATTATTCGTGGAGTTGTAAAGCGCTTACGAGAGGTGTTGAATAGATATTGGTCCCACCTGCTAGTTATCATTTATTTTCCTGACAGGTATTATTTCAAGTACAAATTAATAACGTTATTAATCAATATTGCTTTGGTTGTTTACTTTACAACAAATACAGACATAATTAATATTTCAGCATTTCAAAATTATAAGATAGATTATAGAGATACTTTTTGATGTGAATATATTTCCTCTCGCTTTCCTGCAATCAAAACCAACAAAATCGAAATAATCAAATCTGTGGGAGTGATTTCGTGAAAAGGGACGGAAGTGTGTAACTGGAAGCCGGGGAAGCGCGCGCTATTTGATTTGACCAATGAGCGCGCGCGGTGCAGGTGTTGGCGATCAGAAACGATTGTGTCACTTATTACCTTAATGTTGCTTATTACCAAGGTGAGATGTCAGATGTTACACATCATATACGACTACTGTAAGGCTCGCTTGTTTTTTAAATGTTGACCATCTTTATTTGTAACCACCTGCAGCAACAAAAACCAACATTCTATTCTTTAGGTAAATGCCATCGCCAGTCTCTAATCAAACCGATCTGATATAAACTACCCCAGTGACAACCCTTAAAATTCTTCCTATAGATTTCGCCATAGCAGCGAGCTGTCGCGCTCGGGATTCCCAAACACCACTACTATACGTGGAAAATCCCATCGGTTGCGGCAATCATTACTTATGGTACGCTGGCACCCCTGCTGGATCGAACCTTTGGCGACATTGTGGAATTGTTTGTTTAGTAAAGGGACATATTATAAGTGCCTCTTATTTTAATCTTACAGCTATATCTGGCGAATATTGTTTGATGGATTTTTATTAGATCAATCAAGACTATGACATTCGGAAAGTTTTAAATCGGGAACGATAGTTTCCCTAAATAAACCGAAGGAGACGGAATTGGTAGTTGTAAGAGGCACCAAAAGAAGAAGAAAGAAGCCAAAGATATCTTTTCTTATTTCAGATTATTATTTTAAAGGAAAAAGCGTTTAAAAGACAATAGGTACAACACGATCACCGGAAACACCAGTTTTAATAGCTTTTAAAAATTCTTTGACTATCAACTTCTCTGAAACCGTTTTGCTCAAAAGTTTTCCGAAACATTTCTAATAGCCTTTTTTCTTTATTTTTTTGACTAGTGCAACTCGCAGTTTTGACCCCTAAGGTCTTGGCTGCTTAACCGGAGTTTCCTGTGGGTGCCTTAAGCTTCTACACTTAAAGCCTCCAGCCAGGAGCAAATAAACTATTCTAAATTAAAACTAAGCGAGTGCTCGCTAAGGGCACCCCCTGTGGGGTACGAACCTTGGCTTAGGGCATCGCTGGGGGGTGGGGGGAGGACAGCAAGAAGGGACAGCCTCGATCAAACTTAGATTTTCATCATGATTATTATGCGGGGTATTTAAAGCTACGTGCTCAGCTGCAACAACTGCTGGCACCTCCTTTTCGAGCAAGGGTCGGGGGGTTCTAATGGACATTTCTGCCCAATTTTATAGACAAAATATAAGTAAATTTTCCTTATCCATGGCATCACGTATTATAATAGTTAGTAACATCTAAACAATTACGCCACAGATCCATCCGCGGTTTAACTCCGGACAGTATGGCGGCCACAACAGAACGGTTAAAAAGATTTACAATGAGAATAACAAAGAAATGTAAACAGTTGCTGAATGATTGACAGTAGCGGTTGTAAGCTGCGTAGTATCAACGTTTATAACTTAGATTTATGTACTATTAAATGCAGATAACTGGGGAATTTTTGTTTATTGAGTTTGGAATTAAAAATCACATAGTTAGAGCCTGAATTTCTCTCGGAATAGTTACAGACCGTGGATAGGGAAAACCATCAATCAGCACTTGCAATCTGCAATTAGGGAAAAGAGTCAAAATTGTAAAATCTTGTTGGGTTGATTTCTATTGCATTACTTCTACAAATTCTGTTAATAATTATGGTATAAAAGGTACAACTTTTGGGTTTTCTTGTAGTCTAGTAGGTGCGATGCTGTTTCCGACCAGTCCCCAGGTTGGCCGAAGCAAGAAAAACCTGTTCAGGTGGAGATTCTTAGACGACTCCGCCTTGGAGTGTGAATGTGGTGCTATTCCACAAACGATGGGCCACTTAATATCGTGTCCTGCGTGTCCTGTCAGCTGCACGTTATAGGAACTGATGGACGCTAGTGATGGCGCTGAACACGGGGCTGAATTCAGGGCCGAGTCCATTTAGACAGCCATCGACACGCTTAGAAGAAGAGTTGGTAGGTGTCATTTAACTTAAAACTACACAAGACTATACACTTTTTCGAGGTCTTGAGGTTGACTTTTTGTAATGTTATAAGAGCTTTTCACTTGCTAAAACTCAGCGGTATTAGTCTTCGTTATCAAGAATCCTGAAACCCTATCTTTTACTAGAACCCAGGTGGTAGTTACAAAACTATTAAGTAACAGAACGATATCATTACGCACGGTTCGGTCTTGACCGAATTCTTTATATATAGCGCACATAACAATCACACGCACGTAAAACGCGCAAAACCAATGTTTACATGTGTGCTGCTTTGTCTAATGTAATTATAAAATTAAACGGTTTGTTGATTCCTAATTTATTATACAGCTTGTTTTTAATACACAGAAGCTGAACTCCATGTAGTTAACAGCTGGAGATTTTTTTATCTGACTATGATTCTATGTAGGTATATCAATCAAATTGTCAACTCTAATCATACTTTCTAATACATCATTTTCATGAAAAGAAACTCGAATGTTTTGGTAAACACTGATTTTCGTTAATTGCGATAGTCGGTGAACACGCAACGCATCTTCTTGATAGATTCATAAATTAATATCAAAATGTTCGGTCAGGGAAATTAATTATTTATCAAATTGATCCCCGCCAATTTGCCGTGTTATAAACATTTCGTACAACTGGCAAAAAATGGCAGTTGTGATTTGAATATACGAAAAATAAAATTTAATTACTAATTTAATAATAATTTTTGGCTCCTGAATACAGGTACTCTAACTTAGCTCAAAATTTTCATTTGTTTTTTTTTTCAAATTTTTCTGTAACCTTTTTATGACAATAAAGAATTTATTATTTATTAATAAACTGCCCCACTGCTTCTCATTCAGAGAAGAAAAATCATTGATCACTACACTTGCTCTGTGCTCGCGATTTCCTCACGATGTTTTTCTTAAACCGCAAAGTATTTACATGCGTCACCTGCCCTCAAAATACCCACCTCTGTTTACCTGTAAGTCTGCTCACCCAGAAACCGTGACACTGCTGGTACAATCGAAACAAGGTTAATTACGGAGGCGAGCGACCAAATTAGACACAGACAGACAAACAAAACGCCTGGCGAAATGCACTGGAGCTTAAGGAAAGTTGGGAAAACAAACGAAAAGTTTTTGAGGAGAATGTTTCGAGTCAATAGAAAGATTTTCTAGATTAATAAAATTATTTTATTATTAATTCAACACATTCTACAGGTCTGTTTGCACAGGACTATGAGCTTTGAAAAGTTTCGGAATGCAACTGTCTTACGGCGAATAATTTTTAGCAGGTGTGTTGCTGCGCATGACCTCTTGTCATAAAGAGAAGGAAAAAGCTTTCTTACTGCAACCTGATTTCAGAATAATTATTTTTCTTAACGATGTTTTTGTTTACATCAAGTTACGATTGAAAGATACGTGTCCGTCACTGTTCGTTTTTTCACCAATTCTAAACAAGGCTTAAAAATACGGTCTTAAAGAAACCAAATAACAATACAGAAATAACGCCATTGAACATTTTTAAGTCAAGAATAAAAATATTTTACTCATTAAGGTGAAAATGACAAATCATTTCTTCCAAGGTTGCCTTTGTATGCGCAGGAGTCCCGCGCAATATTGTCACGTGCGTAGGCGCAGGTTAATGAACCCGACCAGAAGCGAAATGAGACATGCGTTGAAAGTGTTATTGTGAACTGAAAATAATTTATATTTCAGTAAAAAAAATTAAAGTTTTTAATTTATAAGTTTAGATGTTGAAGTTTTTATTTAAGGAAAACAATAGCCTATTTGTGTTGAAATAAATAGTGTTTTAACTTATGAGGAAGCCGTGAAATTAGTTTTACGCTGCTATAGTATTTTGTTTTACAAAACTCACTTCTGAATCCGAATTGGTACCGCTACAGCAGTACCTATTTATTTATTATGAGGTTATTAATAATTGTGGTCATTGTTTATGTCTTTGTTGTGTGTAGATACGAGTTCGTTGAGAGAGAGAAAACTAGTCCCTCCACACCTTCAGATGCCAATTAATTAAATGAACATTGACAGGTATTGTGAATGAGTCATAGATCTTTTTTTCTCTCATAAAATCTATTTCCCGACACCCTGCCACTGGACATTTCCCGTGACCCAAGGGCTGGTATTTACCTTGGCTAGAGGCTCAGCATTGCCATACACACATATATTTTAGTTCGTTCATAGTTTTAGTTAGGTTAGGTTATTATGTTTTTATTTTAATAATGTAGGTATGTTAAATCAATTGAACTACACTGTTATTGAAATAAAAAAATAAAATGTATTTACTGGGTTAACACACGTTTGTTGACAAATCTTAAATACAATCTATATGTATTTTTCAGAATCAGAAAATGGTTATCGTGCCGTAAAGTAAACGAATGAATTATATTACTAACAACAAGCATAATCTATTACTAACCACTAACAACTTATGGACTAATTTCGGTCTGAAATAAAGATATTTTATTTTGTTTATATTAAAGTAAACAAATAAACGAGACTGGCTAGTCAACGCGTCAGATAGAGAAAACTGGAATTCTTTGGAGGAGGCTTTTACCCAAAGGCCCTTTACACATTAATTTTAATGTTTCATTCAATCATAATTATTTTATTGTAATCAATTTATTTACTTGAATGCATGATTTAAATTGAATTCAAAAATAATTATTGTAAGTAATACGAAATCAAATATTAAATAATAGGAATGTAAAATTTAATTTAATTTGTTGAATTTATTGTGATTTAATGTTATTCATAATTTTAATTGTTTTCTAACAATGTTTCTTGTTCTTGTTTCTTGTGTGGAATTAATTAAAGCTTTATTATTATGGTTTTTAAATTTAATTTTCTCAGGTAATTCCTGGTATTTTCAGAATTTACCGGGTGTGAACCAAGGTGAGATTCTAGTTATTATTCTGAGAAGGTAAGTTGCTCTGTACTGCAGTAAAATTATTATCTAAATCAAGTAAAAAAAAAAATCTTACTTAACCTTTCAACTGTCATTAACGAGATACAATAGAATTTTAATTGTTATCCACCTCAATGAGGCGTCGTAACAGATAATGAGTTATTATTATAAACAAATAAAAGGAAAATAGAAGAAGAATTCAAGAATATCAGCTGACTATGTATGAAAGAAGCATTTGCTTTGCATTAGGACAGTTTTTCTTTAAACAAACAAGTAGGACAGTTAATGAATGAGACAGTTACAGAACCAAATTATATAACTTAACCAAATGTAACCAACCATTAGTAACAATATCCGTAAACACATCCACTAAATCAGTTTCATTGTAAAACAGAAAATCTTTTCATCAATATTAGTTCCATAAAACATCAAACACAAACCGAATAGTAACTAATGCACAGCCAGACTGGTCAACCTCAAAAGCCGAAGATATCGCAGACATAAACAATAGACGAATTTGTGAGACATTGTAGGTTTTATTAGACATTGTTTATCAATATGACGATAGTCTCGCGTCTGCCCCGCCTTGATCGACTTGCTAGATATTGGCAGGAATTATGGGTAAATCACAAAATTATGCTGAAACTGGCATATTTGCTGTATTATGATTTGAGATCCTAAATACCCAATATTGTCCAGTGCTGCTGATGCAACAAACGTTCTTAAGAAATGATCACCAGTTCACCACTGAAAAAATTAACAGACGGAGATGTCTCTGGGGCCTATTCCATTGGTAACACCATTTACCCTTTCATCATCATCATACTGCATAGCCGGACATCACCGACCGCTGGTCATAGGCCTGTGCTAGTATTTGTTTTTCCCTTATTAAACAAATCTTAAATTCATTCAATTTTAGACACACAACGCAAAACCTAAAGACCAAGCTTATGCTGAGACGCAATCGACGGGGTCCGCCAGGGCCAATGCCTGCCGGGGGTTCGAAGAAAACCGATAGGGAAATCGTGGCCCCCGGCAACAGGGCAACCGAAGGAACACGGGTGGGTTTTAGTCAGTAAGAGTCTGACACCGCTCCGCCCAGAGCGGGAGAAGTTATTTGATAATTTCCCACACAAAAAAAAAAAAAAAAAAAGGTGATAGGGTTGGCGATCTGAGATCGATTAATCTAAGAATCGATTTTTCAGGCCCAAAAGACCGATTTTTTAAATCGATATGCTGTACTTAATCGATTCAGTGAATCGATATTTCACCCTTCAAAATCGCCATTCAATTTTGTTTTGTTGACAAACTGTTGTTTTTAAAAAGGTTAAATATGAAGCATTGGGAACTTTAACTTTTTCATTATAATAAATACATTTTGAAAATAAATATCTTCTTTCATACCTGATCTGACTTTGATATGGTAATAAAAATAATGTTATCATCGAATTCCCTGAACTAAAAAAAACTGATTTTACTGCTTTCTTGTTTTTCATAAAATGGATTTATATTTATATTACAAATGCAAACTTGTAGCTGCGTCGCAGCATGCGCTCGCGGCCTATGTCTGCCTCGCCTGCCCTACCCTGCAAAATCTATACTGTGCTGTGCTGCGTCACGTGCGTTTCAGCATATGCTTAGCCAAACCGCTGGGTCTAGAAGAATGTTCTTTACACAAGAGTTATTTTTACAACAACCTAAGGATTTTTGAAAATTCATCCCCTAAAGGTGTTTAATAGGAGATAAAAGTTTATAGAGAAGATAGTAATTTTTGCCGATGAGAAATCCCTTCGGACGCATGGTTTGTTAATGATATATCACCTGCGTAACTACATACCATAAGCCACTTTTACATTATTTATTTTCTCTCTTTTCAATTCTACATTGCTTTTATAAATAGTTATGGCTTATAACACTTCAAAGCCAAGTCCCCTACTGTGTAGGCCGGGAAAACCCGACGGTAATGGGTTCAATCGATCCCTCGTCTAGCCATCGACGTAGTGCGTCTGGGCCGGGAAACTAATATCCGAGCTATTTCATTTTCCCCTTATCGCATAATTTTTCATGATAAATGTTTCAGAGTATGCAAACAGATGTATGAAAAGAAAATGGAGTGAAAAAGCCTTTGTAAACTAAGTTGAGGCTAGAGGCTAGACGAAGTCGGTAAACGAATTCATATGTATGTCGAATTACCAAACACGCAGATAAAATAAATTCATGTACAAACATACGAAACTGTGTATAGTAGTAATCTATTTACATAATAATAATTACGTTCCTTCTTAGCCATTTCATCATGATCACCGGGTTGCCATTATTAAGAGGCCTGCGAACACGGCTCGTAACTACAAATCGAGATGTTTGCAAAATTCAATTCCAAGCACGTTGCACTAGTGTGAGTGCCTGTCGGAGCGATATACACCTACAGTGAGCAATACTGCCACACACACTAGCTTTCGAAAATTTATGACAAATTTGGATGTGTTCCGTAATACCAAAAATTATGAATGAAAACTTAATATTTTACCTTTTTTTTTTCGATAATTTGTAACTTGATAATATAAGCTATGCTTCTGCACAAACAATATTATAAATATTGTTGTTTATAATACAGAAAAAACAATATGAAGACATTTCATGTCATTTACGCTGTAAAAATGTGCGAAATTAAATTCATTTAAACTTCATTTTAGAAAAAACAAGATGTAGGAGCCTAGATAAACACTGTCTGAATTCGAATAATAACATAATATGGTGGAAATATGCCCAAATTGCAAATGATTTAGGTATTACGTTTGTATGGACAATTCATGCGTCGCGTGGTCGCCGCGTCCTTAATTCCGTTTTATTTTCGGTCGGTGCAGCACAGCACGTCCTCTTCACCGACATCTCTGTAAGTCGTAATTTCAGTATTCTCCCCTTTTCTAAAGGCATAGGTAACACTGCCCCTATGCTTAGCAAGGTCAATGATAGAAGTAAATCCAGGCAAAATCATTTTCACTTCAAAGAAAACTTCATGAATCTTACATAATATTCCTCCGCATCGTTAGCAAAACTAATAAAACATAAAACTAATACTATAGTAAATTATTGTTTTGGTCACTCACCGGCATAATGTAGAGCCGTCTCGAAGGGCGCCCTCTGCACTCGCTCCTTGCTCTCTGCCAACAAAGTATTAATACATGAGACTGTGTGCCAACAGCTGATCGTCAACACAACGCACCGATACTAGCGTGAGGTGAGCCACGGATAAGGAAAATTGTAGTTTGGAAATATTATTCAACACGCTCAGAATCTAGGGCTCGCTTGTATTGTACGACAAAAACTACGTAAACATGAAGACTGTACTAAAATTAAACGTTATGCAAAGCACTAACATTATGTTTAATTCGTCGTCATGTAAGCAGCCCTAAATCTTTATGATGATCTTATGGGATTCTTTCACAACTTTAATAAAAAAGTGGGTTGATAAATTTCGATGTAGACAACTAATTTAATTTAATACAACAGATTTTCAGCTCACAATATATCTGTAAAACAGTTATGGAGCATTATGTTTAGCATTGAGTGTTGTCTTATTTTAAGAGTTCGCTCATCAGCCACTCTCCCGAAAAGGGTTGTAACTTTTGTGTGTCCATGAATGGTCTCACTAATACACAAACGTAGCGAAACGCATTTGTACCAAAACGAAAAACGTAGGTAAACATAATAAAATATTATCACGTCGTTATCGGCTAGAACAGTAAATAAAACACGGCATAAACATTTTTTTTTTCTAAAATGAAACATATAAACAAAACAGAACGTAAGTAAGGTAGACGTAGAGTTTTTTGTATATTTTACCTATCATAACATCACACCTGTAATCTATAAAGAGTTAGGTAGAGGTGTAACCATATTTCTCCAGTTATGTTTGAGTCCCATAATTATAATAGGGGGCGAGCCTATTGCCATCAACCGGCCAAATCTAGACTTCGGGCTGCTACTGAGAAATTCCTGATGGAAAAACCCAATTACACTTTGTCCGACCCGGGAATCGAACCCAAGGACCTCATATGCTCAACAGTAACGCTTGCGATCACTAGACCAACGTGGCATTATAATATTTTATTCGTGAATTTTCAACAAATAAATTCACCAAGTGGTGACAAATTTCTAGCCAAGCGCCTATAAATCTAAAATAGCCCACTTCTTTCCAGTTAACTGTACGATTTCGTTCAATTCGTGAGAGTTCAAGAAACTCTCAAAAGTATATTTATAAATCCTGGCTTTTTCTCGACGGTAGAGAATTTCTTTTAAAAGTGCTTACATTGTTTTCATGTCGGACTGGGAGAGGTAAACAAAAAGTGTTTAATTTAACTAATTATTGAAAGATACAAAGCTGTTGCCGCTCACCACTGACCTTGATAATCACCTTATCATCCCCTAAGAAAAATTCAAAAGTCATTTATTCAAACTAGGCTGAGAATCAGCACTTTTCGAACATCAAAATTACATAAGACAGTCTCCCAAAAACGCCCACCCTTCACCACTTCCTAGTGCCTTTAACTGGGAAGAAGAAGTGGCGCAACAAACTCCCCAGCAGTTGAAATGATACCTACCTGTCATCTGCATTCAATTAATTGTAATATTACCAGCCTATTACTGTCTCACTGCAGGGCAAAAGCCTGTTCTCATACTGAGAAGGCATCAAGACAATCATGAGCATTGATCACCACGGTTGCTCAAGAAGGGTTGGTAATTTTGTGTATTTGTTCTTTCTTTGCGTCATGTTTACCGCAAATAAACGTATTTTCTTTCTTTCTTTCTTTCTTTCATTTTTCCAATCTACTAATTTCTGCAAGGCAGAATAAGAAGTAGCCTGTAATTGGGAAGGTTAGAAGAACTTTAGAAGCCACTCAACTCACAAATTCATAAGTAGGTATTAAATTACTTAATATTGTGAAACAATAGTAAGATTCAGTTAACTAGTAACATGTTTACATGTTATTTCATTAATAGTTCCAATGTTTTAGCTTGACACCTGGTAACTATCGGTTAAATATAGCAATGAATCTGTCAAATCCTTTTCCGAACTACTTATGTTGTCAAAAAAAATTTAAATCTCCAAAATTACATAAGACAGTTCTCCAAAACACCCGCCCTTCACCATTTCTTAATGCTTTAGCTGGGACGGACAAAGTGTCGCAAAAAATTCTTCAGCAGCACAGCTGTCTGTTAAGTTAGAAACTCGACGACTTGACATTACCCATCTACTTACACTATAGTCGAAGCAATATTGCACATGGTTAAATACTATTTAACCACAAAGCCCTTAAAATCACATATTTACTAAAGCATAAACAAAACAGTGCGAAATCCTGCCCCATAAACCACACTGGAACAAATTCAAAAGTCATTTATTCAAATTAGGCTGAGAATTACACTTTTCTAACGTCAAAATTTCATAAGACCGTCCTCCAAAATGCCCGCATTGATATACGCTAAGAATAAGAATGGACCTAGTATTGAGTCTTGAGGTACACTACACCTAACAGAACCGGTAGCCTAGAAGATTTCACACTATGAACATCTACACATTAGAACCTATTATGTAAATAAGAATTTATTACATTGGGAGTTTTTTGGACTCCGTAATACCGTAGTTTACCCAAAAGCATATCATGGTGCACGCAATCAAAGGCTTTGAAGAGATCACAGAAAACTCCTATATTTGAGAGTTCTTCTATGCCTTAAATATGTTTTTCAGCAGAGCAACACCTGCAAATTCTAGAACCTTGTCTATAATTAGGCTGTTTATCACCGACTCACCGTAACCCGCAGGCACTGACGTCAAGCAGTAGGTACTATTTTGAAACGCGGTCTTTATCTACGACAGTCAGTCTAGGTTGAGGGATACGTCACTGAGTTCAATGGACTTTTTACTGAAATAACTTTTGGATTCGGGGGTAGAAAAGTCCAAGCTTTTCAGTTAAAGTAACATGAGTTATCTAATAATTTACACTACGCAAACAATTTAATCATACACGAAGTCTACGTCATATCCACATATTTTTATTTTTTACCCGACTGCTCCAGATGGAGATTTATGTTTTAATTAAAAATATCAAAAAAACACTGAAAGATCTAACACACCGAAAATACGATTTCAAAACTTTTAAAACTGCATTTTTTGTGTTTAGTTTTGAGGTAGCTTTTAAATACAACGGACTTGAGTATGATGTCAGTAAAGATATTATCTTATGCGAATAAATGAATATGAAGATTCACAAGTGTCTTCATAAGAGCTAATTGTAAGATAAGCCACTTGGCAGACGGATTGGTGATGACTCATCACCAATCCGCTGGCCAAGTGGTTTAATTATCTTAAAAGTGGTCATTATTAGTAATCTAAGATATTTTTCAGCGGAACAGTTTTTGGTCTGAGTTATTTTTGTCAAGGCCGTGCTGGTCGCCTGAAGCATACTAAGGCCAGTATTATCTTTCCCTAAGAACATTCTCTCTTAGGCCTATATTACAGAACCTCACTCAAAAGTCAAGCATTACTTAAAACTCGTTTAAAGCCTTTTGATTGGTTGAAACTAGTTTTTTTATATATGGTATACTTTTACATCAGTCAGTTATGTCAGTTTCGGGGTTGCAAGTAGATCTAATGATTTTGATATTTTGCATTTTGATTTTTGCATGATGGATTATATGTAATAGATTTTCGTACCTATGCTCTACCTCCATATGATGACAAAACTGTATCAAATCCACACTGCATCGTGCTAAAGTGACTGGCGTGACCAGACTCTGGAGTCGAACGCACAATGGTGGTGAAATTATGACCTTGAGTTGGCCTACCTGTACGGCGCGCGGCGTTTCAATAGAATGAGAGGCCAGCTCATACTGGCTTCGTTACCACTAACGTGCGGCCTACTGTACCTTCTCAATAAACTCATTAATAAACTTACATTGTTACGTAAGATCACGGTCGTTGCTAAGAAAAAATAAAGATAAGAACACTATAAAACTCAAGAAAGGAAATACTTAATTAGAAAACTATATTTTACGACAATTTGCAATTTTATAGTTAAACAATAGGTATTAGTTACTTTGTGTTATAAAATAAATCGAAACCTTCACCGATGAAACAATGCTGTTAGAAAAATCTAACTACCAAGTACCTACATAAACTTGTAAATTTTTAGTTTCAAGACTTCTCTAAACAAAATGAGAACGTTTCAGACTACAGCATAAATACAATGCATTGCATGTAGCAGTTTCAGTAGCAGAAAAGTATGTGTTGACGGCAGGCAAAACAACTCGCAATAAAATTTATTAAATAATATAATTATCTTTGCTAGGTCACCTAAAAAAAATTATAGTTCGCAAAAAGTTAATTAATTTTTATTCTGAAATAAGTCCTACGGACTTTATGTCATACCGAAAACCATAATTTACAAATCGCTGACAGAGACAAAAGTACAATTAACTATACTTACTATTGTTTCATTCAGCATGGTTCATTGCTCACTGACTGCCTACTACTAAGTATCATAAAACAATACCATTCTCAGCACACATCTTATCAGTGAGCCAGTAATCGAAGCTGTGACTGTACGACGTCCATACTAAAATATTGGCGGTGTTTCGTCTGAGACTACTCGTCGTGTGTCATGTTTTATCTGGGGTGTTACTAACCTGACTGGGTCAGTATTTTAGAGGTGGCATCCGTTATCAAATTCTGGGACTTTTGAGACACATTACACTATTTCGACTTTTCGGATTCATGTGCGTATTGTATAATTATCGCTTGCTTCAAAAACGGTGAAGGAAAACATCGTGAGGAAACATGCATGCCTGAGAGATATTTCTCGACGGTATGTGAAGCCAAGTCAGAGGCCCATGGGCGGCTTTAAAACTCTGACACCAGCACGCGTAGCATGACGCTTTCTATCTCTACGAAGAATAGACAGCTCTTTCTATACAAAGTGACGTTTCGTTACTCCATTTTTGACATCGCACCGTAGAAATCTTTCTACGATCTGTTATTTTGCCTATCGTTTCTAACGATCTTTGTCTAGGTCCTTTTACATGATGTAGACTATTTCAGAAGAAACTTTTCTATCCCAAACTGTCAAAATCACTAAGGTAGTGAAGACAATTTGATTTTGTAATCCCCATGCTGAAGACAGTAGAAAACTTTTTACTCGACGGCCACAAAGTTTACACGGTTATCTAAAAATTTTAAAAATTTTGTTTGTCTAACTAATTCTGACTATTTCTAATCGGATTAAAAAGGTGTGGAATAAAATATGAACAAAAATTCACACCAACACCTCGAATTCAGGTGCAAAAACAGTACTGTCTCTTTTTTTTTCTTTTGCTTTATATCTCGAAAATGGCGTGTCCAATCGCAAAAATAATGAAAATTTCGACCCCCTTTATAAAACCCTTAAACCCCTAAGACTCAACACGTAGGTAATCATTTTTCTTATTTTCCATACAAAAAGTGAAAAATTCCATATAAAATACTGTACCCAATTTTTTTTCTTCCAAAATACAATATTTTGACACTCTTGAGATTTTTTTCCGTAGTTGACGTGACTTTATATCAATAAAAATTGAGAATCAAACAGAAAAAAAACCTGTGACAAAACAAAGAATTCTGAATCGAATTATGAAAAGAGTGAATTTCGTAAAAAGTGCAGTTGAGCCTTTCTACTTTCCTGCCGTCCTGTCTACACGGAACGTCATTTTTGTCTATTCTTCCGTCGACAAGACTCGTTTCTACGGTGGTCATGCTACGCGTGCAGGTCAGTCTCTAACCACACGAAAAGAAGAACAGTCAATTTTTTCTTCTTTTGGGTATAGACTGCAAGATCAGCTTAGGTAAACAACTAATGGAAAACTTCCCTAATCCAAAATAAGGTAAAATATTGATTACCAATATTCTCATCTGTCATATTAATTGCAACTAATATGAACCAACTCCTAAACCTTCAAGGATTACAGACGTGACGCAATACATCGTTATCAATGTTATCATTAATCCCGACTTCACTAACAAGGCGCAGGTTCAAGTACCAAATCATTCCGCCATAAAGCTCTCATGAAACAAAACATAAATTAAAAACAAACCAGTTAATTAAGAAATGTTTGCACCCCAAAGTCAAATGATTGTCCTGAGCGGTATCCGTTTAATCTTAAATTAATCCTATGACAAACATATCAACACCAATCAAGTTTAATTGGAATCTATCTACATTGCACTACTTGCACCATCAACGAACAAAAAAAATCCAGACAGAACCGGTCAAATCCAGATTCGGCCGGTTCAAAGTGGTTCCAACAAGATTGTGTTTGCGCGAATTGCTTTTATGTTGGATTGATTGATAAACAGATGATGATTGGCGATATCTGTTAATGATTAAATGTTGTCAGAATGAATTGGTGTTGTCTGCCTATTATGGGAAGTGATAATATTGCTGATAGGTCAATTAACTGACTGGAAAAAGTGCAATGTTGTTGAAGAGTTGCGTAAGATAAAGGATACAAATAAAACATTGGCTGAAACGTCCTTTTAAAAATATATAAGTATCTGTAACAGTTTCTATATGAGAAATCTGAAAATTCAGTCAATCGAGTAGTATACTGCTCCAATTAAGACCTTTATCTAAATGAACCATGTCCTACGACAATATCGTATAGCTTAAGCATAATCAGTTAACAATGTTCCTACTGCTGGGACACAAGCCTCCTCTCTGTGAGAGGAACTCATACACATAACACAATAGGTAAATAAGTATTAAAAATAATAAAATCAATTGCAATACAGAAAACACAGAAACAATTAATAAATCTTTCCATTCTGTCAAGCCAGAAACTGTAGCAAAAATGTATGATGCAGATTTTATTGCGTTCACCTGCAGCACAGTTTCGTGAGTAAATGATTGACAAGCAATGCACGACTGCTGATATACAAACATAATATGATTAATCCATACTTAATTGATTAATTATTAATCTATATAATATTATAAAGAGGTAAAATTTGTTTGTTTTTTGTATGTATGTAGGGGGTAATCTCTGGAACTAATAGTCGAATTTGAAAAATTCTTTTTGCGTTTGATAGCACAATTCTTGAGGAAGGTTAAAGGTTATTTAATATCACGCTACGACCCTTAGGAGCCGAGCAAAAAGAAAAATAAGTCAGATGAACGCTAAGCGAAAACGAAGTAACAGCGCGGGCGGGCGATGGAATGCGACGCGGTGAGTCGGGGGCCGAAATTTCATGCAGACGAAGTCGCGGGCAGAAGCTAGTATGTAACATTATGACTTTTGTATAATTCAACATGAAACTTTGGTTTTCAATTGGACAGTTTTTAAAACTATTCTGTTGACTGCCTCGTTGATCCCGTGATCGTAAGCGCAACTAAAGAGTTCGATCCCCTTGTTCAGGCAATTTCCATGGGCTTTTCGATAATACAGTTTTCAGTAGCAGTCCTGAATCTGGTGAGTGGCAATAGGCGCGACTCCTTTGATAAGGGACTTACAATCAATCTGCCTAGCCTTCCAGTCTAACCGAATACAGCTGAATACCAGTATTTTACATGGAGTGACTGCCTATCTGACCTCCACAACCCAGTGACCGGGTAATACGATACCCCTTGGTAAGACTGGTTATCAGACTTTCGGGCTTCTGATGACCCCCAATGACTGTCAAAGATCCACAAATAACAGCCGAGACCAATGGCTTAACGTGCTTTCCGAGGCACAGAGGAGTCTCGGTATTTAAAGATGGTCACCCATCCACAGACCAACCTCGGCAAGCATAGCTTAGCTCCTGAAAAGGGACACATGTTTGGCAAATAAAATTTACTTAGCATCTCTGTCTGCCTAAGCCTTCGAGAAGAGCAGGTGCGATATATTATGTTCAAAAATATGCTGATATGGTGAGAAAAAATTCAAGCCCAGTTCTGTCTGCATAATACCAGTATTTAGCCAGATATCAGCTGGTATCGTGAGGCGGTCGAGTGGCCACGTTATTAACTGATAAGTACGAGCTTACATACTGTGGCATTCACCTTGATACTGCCGTCATTAACGCACTATTATGATTTTACTTTCCTTTATACCAATATCAAGGGTTTTTAATTAATCAAGGGAGATAAGCTGAACTAAATTATATTAATAATAATAATACCAGCTTATTATTGTTCCACTGCAGGGCAAAGGCTTCTTCTCATACAGAGAAGGCATGAGCATTGCTCCCCAGCTAGCTCAAGACGGATTGCAGAAGTTCAGGTTTGCTCAAGATGTTTTCTTTCACTGATGTCAGTGATGTTCAAGATAAACATATAGTACATAGGAATTTAAAAGTCACATTGATACTTGCTCGGATTTGAACACTCAAAAAGGCGAGGTACCCACAGACACCCCAAATCACCCTCCCTCTCTATACACACAGGACACACATCACACATACATCACACACTCATTCACACACCCCTACACGCATCACACAACACTTTCCCCATTACACCACATCACACGCCCTTACTCACACACTATTGCTGCTGTTACACGTTTTAGCTTCCCTGATTTTGTAAAATAATCCTAGCGGACGAATGGATGGCCCCTATAACACAGGATACATTAGCATCGGGGTCAATATTCACAAAAATTTAGCTCAAATTGTAATATCATTATAACATAACATGCATTGTATTTCTTCTGTTTGCTAAATAAAGTATTTCTATTTCTAGGTCTTAACCATTTGGCCATCGCGACATTGCGCTACATGCTTTTATGATATTCATTTACCCCTGTAATTGAAAGACTAATTATTAATGGCACCTGATGGTCAGAGCCTGACAAAAAGTCAGCATAATCAGCCTATAATGTTCCCACTGCTGGGACATAGGCCTCTCTATGAGAGGGAGTGGGCCATAATAAACCACGCGAGCCCAGTGCGGGTTGATGGATGTCACATGTCTTTGAAATTTGAATTCTAGAAAATACCGGTTTCATTATGATATTTTTCGTCAATAATTTACAGAAAGTTAAGTGCCTGCTTGGGTTCGAACCGGTTTCCTCACGATGTTTTCCTAAACCGTTTTGAGAGCAGTGGTGATGAAATTAAATACCACCACATGACTGTGGTGAACCACAGCCTAAAGAAACCTTCATCTGGGAGGTTACCAACGCATTGCTGACCCTAGCAATAAAGATGTGGTACCTTTCTGTCTCTGTAAATTCTTCGAATTTTCGAAAATGATTCGAAAAAATGTAAAGTAGAAGAAAATGGTTAAGCTCTTTCTCAGATAAAATGTTATTACAAGGAGCTTAATGTGAAGCCGGTTTGCTTACCAATAAAAAATACACAAAAAATCGATCTCCATTTACCGCGCGACCTTCCATTATGTCAACCGGTGATTCAACTTTTTGTTTATAATATTTGGCGACGGGGTTACATCAACATTACCTATTTGTTTATTTGTTCGGTGTCGACGTTCGGGGCACTTTCAGATAGGCAGACGGTTTAATGACACGATTATTGGTAGGTATTATGTTATAATTGAGTTATGAGGTCAGTAGACATCTATGTTTTTGTTTCGTTTTAATCTGCAGTTTTGGGAATTCTTTATTATATTTTTTATTAATTATTGTCGACACAATTACCACACTGACTGGACAGGTCCACTCAAATCTGTGATTTTTTCCTCAATAACAATTTCAGACACTTCTTAACATGGTCCTCACCTCACATGATCTGGCCAAGATTATGTCCTCGACTTTACAAAAGACTGTGACCTCTAGTTTGTTCCGGCGTTTCTTTTTTCCGGTATTTTCTCAGAGTAGTCGGATAGGAAACACCGAACTCATCTAGTTTTTTTAACAGCCACACGGGTCGATTCATCCGGTTAAGCTACGCTTGCCAGGGTTGGTCTGTGGATGGGTGACCTTCTTTACATACCGAGACTCCTCTGTGCCTCGGAAAGCACGCTAAGCCGTTGGTCCCGGCTGTCATTCGTGGATCTTTGACAGTCGTTACGGGTTGTCAGAAGCCCGAGAGTCTGACAACCAGTCTTACCAAGGGGTATCGTATTACTCAGTTACTGGGTTGTGGAGGTCAGATAGTCAGTCGCTCCATGTAAAATACTGGCATTCAGCTGCATCCGGTTAGACTGGCAGCCGACCCCAATATAGTAGGGAAAAGGCTAGGCAGATTGAATCATAACATAATATCACACAAAGGGTTGGGCAGAGGTGTCCCTGTAGCAGGTACACCCATATTTCGCCAGTTATGTTTAAGTCCCCTGTAATAGGGGACGAGCCTATTGCCATCAACCGGGCACAAATCCAGACTCCGAGCTGCTACTGAGAAATTTCAGATAGAAAAACCCAATAACATTTTGCCCGACCTGGGAATCGAACCCAGGACTTCATGTTCAGCAGTAGCGCTTGCGACCACTAGATCAACGAGGCAGTCAAAATTACTATGGTTTCCACACTTAGCAGATGGATTTGTGATTATACTATGGGGTTATCGATATATACCTACCTAAGTATTTACTAGTATCACAAGTCATTGAACCAGCCCTTTGACGTCACTACATTATTCCCTTCATCATCTTACCTACCTTCATAACTTCCTAGAAAAAAGCGATAATATTTAATCACTACAAAAAACTATAAAACAAAGTCCCAAAAACTATAAAACAAAGTCCCCCGCCTTGTCTGTCCGTCTGATCTGAACCTCAGACCAAATAAAAAAACCAAGACTGAGCGCTGCGAACAATGTAGTGAAGCATGCCAAAACTACACCTTCGCTCTGTGCATACACGCTCACATGCACACATTTACAACCATTTACAATGAAACTACAATCAAACTACACCTCACTAAGTGCACACATGTTTACGAAACCGGCTTCACGTCATTGTTGACAGTCTTGGTTTTTTATTTGGTTTGAGGTCTGAACGCGATAAACTCAAAAACTACCGAACGGATTTTCATACGGTTTTCATCAATGGACGGAGTGATTCATGCGGAAGGTTTAGGTGTATAATTCATTAAAATTTTGTGTAAATTGGCTGAAATATGACGATGATAAATAAAGATTTCTGAAAAAAGACTGGGAGCTTAACTGGCGTGCACTTTACGGTGGTAGTACGTTTCTGTGGTATTATTTCCGACTTCCACGAGGGCGAAACAATTACAACAATAACTGGCAACAATATACTGCAGTACATCGGGAGCAGACTGGGCTGTTTGTGTATGAATCGCTGCTGCAAGCTTTCCACATCTGTGTTGAACGTGTGGCAGAGATTTATTAAATGGATAGGTTAAGTTTACTAACATAGTTGTTAAGAAATATTGTTACTGACATACTGAGTCTTGTTGCTAGTTAATTTAAATATAAATAAATAAACGCTAGTAGGTAATAATAGCTAACAGATAAAGTTCTAAGTATTGCTTAATAAGCTTATTGGTTGATTCACATGAATTTACTCACGCACACACACAACACACACACAAACACACACATTTTACTACACACGCACACTTTTAAATAAAATTACTTTACTTTTACTTTTTTTCTTTTTACTTTTTAATAATATTATTTTGTCTTGAGGCGATTCCAACAAAGTTATTTGTGGGCGAATCGAAAACTCCAGAAATACGTAGGTATTGACTCATGTCAAATTTTATGCAGTAGGTACCATACCTACTGCATAAAATTTGACATGAGTCAATACCTACGTATTTCTATATTTCTATAAGGAAAGTAAACTTTACTTCATAAAATTCAAAATGTGCAAATTGCCCGTGACGGGCGAGTAAGTTCGTGCAAATCAACCAATAAGTCGCGTAAAATAGTGCTTTCTCACAAATGACTAGCAGTAACAGTGCAGTAACTTAAGGTAAGGCATCGAAGTGGCGATCAGTTTGGATGCCTACCACTGCGTGAGATAATGAACCTTGTGATATTATTTACTAGCTTTTGCCCGCGGCTTCGCCCACGTGGAGGGCGGAAATAATCCCACGGGAAAGTACTACCCGGGAAAGTAATAATGAAAGTATCCTATGCTTTAAGCGAAGAATCGCCAAACTTAAATGACAGTGGGCATATTGCTCGCAAAACAGATGGCCGATAGGGCCGAAAGGTTCTGGAGTGGCGACCACGGACTGGAAGACGTAGCGTTGGAAGGCCTCCCACAAGATGGACCGATGACCTTGTGAATACCGCAGGAATCTGTTGGTGCAACAGCACGCACTGAACCAGTCGAAGTGGCGGTGCTTGATGCCTTAACCCAGGCCATGTTCTAGCTTTGTGCCAAATTTTATCTAAATCCGTTTAGCCGATAAGACGTGAAAAGGTAACAGACAGACAGACCGAGTTACCTACTTTCGTTTACTTTACTGCATTTGATATAGTAATAGTAATATTGTAGGTAATGGTAAAGTAATATAATATAAATTTATTGTGAAGATCAAAATAAATGCTGCAAAAGGGACTGTCGTATCTGCTAGATTAGGATCTAAATGACCACACATTTGGCGAGTCTTACACACTACTAATTGTATAACAATCGAAAAACTGCCCAGTAAACCAAGATGTCTCCCGTCATTCCTAAAGACAACAACTCCTAGATCTAAAGGTCGGGTTCAAAGAACATCACCGTTCCAATCCATCAACAAATGAATCGCCAACACAATGCTGTGAAACTGTGCCGTCTGTTGGCACCTTTACTAGACAATAACCGGCTGATAGTCTATTTTTATTCCCATTTCTGTAACAGCATGAAAACAATCAATTATAACCTCCTAGTTCTATTCATCGTATAATAAAGAAGGCTTTTAGTTCAATAGGCTGACATGGGATGTTAAAGATTGATGTGACTCTAGTGTGCTGGAATTCCAATATCTCAAATAACACTTCTTAATTGGTGGTTCTGTTAGTACATGTTTTTCTGTTTGTAATATTGCATAATGTAGCTGTTTGTTGATCCTACAAAAAAAAGAAACAATGCCAATGAGACAAAATACATTTTTTTAAGTGAAAACTTCTTTAGGCGCGTTGAGCATTTTTGAGATGGGACATGGGACTAAACCATTGATTTCGCGACACTGTGACGACACCTCATTTTTGTAAACGCGATTGTGCTCTTTATTTATATTTTGTTACGGATCAATGTTCTATGCAAGTATTTTTACTTTAAAGGTTTTGTAAACGCGATTGTGCTCTTTATTTATATTACGTTGCGGATCAATGTTCTATGCAAGTATTCTTTACAAGTATTTTAAGGTTTCGGAAGTATTTTTTTTTTTTTGTAAACGCGATTGTTCTCTTTATTTAGATAAGTTTAAGGACTCAATGTACAAGTGACAAGTATTTTTCTTCCACCAAGGCGATCTTGTTCAAATTTTCACTTCTGTCGGCACTCCCGGAGTGCCACTGTTTTTTTTTTAATTACGTAACTTCACAGTTGTTTGTAAACTGTTCTATGATTTTACTGATCAAAGAGTTTGTTGGGGTATTGTAATTTCATGTACATGCGTAACGTAGGCGTCCATAGAGAACGTGCAAGCCTCGTGTGGTATTTAACCAGCAATAGTTTTTAACCCATAAAACTACATCCTCAAAACAACTGTTTTCAAAAAGCCCTGCTACCATTACATATTACGTTATTTGCCGCCACATCTTTTGAAACTAAAACCCGAACCCGATACATTTTAAACACAATTTAATATTTTCCACTTACTCGAGCCAACATTTCCTATGGCATGACCAACCTGTTGATATAATTACGTTATATTTTTAACCCAATCCCCAGAACAGCGTGAAAACAATCAATTAACAGGACGGTTCAATAAAGAAAGCTCTGCGGCGGCCATGACAGTGTTCTATCTATTTATAACTAACGACTAACAAGGAGGGTTCACACGTGTTTATTTACTTGGTTGATATTATGCTTTTGTACCTGTTGGTGGAATGTGTGTTTAACTAAACTTGCAGAAAGTAGATTCATGGTGGATGATTTAGTTATGGCTAGAGAACCGCGATTGAAAAAGATCTCGCGTGATCTCGAGCCTTTTTTCCATATTTAATGTCGTTGAAAAACAGTCGCGTTCTTGAAATCTCAAAAAAATTAAAACTTTTTACAAAAACTTCAACCTACTTCCAAAAAAAACACTACAAAGCGACTTTTTTTTTTCAGTTTTTAGTTGTGGTGGCTACCCCACACAAATTCGAATACCACTACCTGCTATGTAAATAACAGTGACAGGAACTTAAGATATCATCCATATAGGTACTAAGTGGGAAAAAAATACGTATTATTGAACCCAACTCAAAAACTATCCAAGCAAAGTTAACAAAATTTATATGGGACCACACGGGAAGCACCAGCTTTCAAATAAAAAGAATTATGAAAATCGTTTCAACCAGTAGAAAGTTCTGAGGTAACAAACATAAAAAAATACAGTCGAATTGAGAACCTCCTGCTTTTTTTGAAGTCGGTTAAAAAAGAGATCTTGCCTGATTGCCGGGCGAGTTTTCAAATGGCCAGACTAAGCACACAAGATCTCGAGTTGCCAATCTCGACTCAGGATTGCATTCCATAAGGCTCTGCTGTGGGATGACCTCTTGAATAAAGACTCCGTTTCAGTTCTTAAATAGATAAGTAAGAAATAAGCAAGGAAGCTTATCCGTCAGAAATTTCCAATTGCATTTTATTATAGATAGTTCTTATTGGAGAGAAGGAAACCTAAAAACTAAGAAACAAGAAACAGGAAGAGAGGAAAAGGCTTGTTCACGTAAGTCATTGTTAGATTCACCTAACAGTAGAAAACTAGCCTCATTGGTCTCACTAGACCAACAAGCGCAAGCGCTACTACTGAGTATGAGGTCCTGGGTTCGATTCCCGGGTCGAGCAAAGTGTTATTAGGTTTTTCCATTTGGAATTTCTCAGTAGCAGCCCGGAGTCTGGATTTGTGCCCGGTTGATGGCAATAGGCTCGCCCACTATTACATGGGACTTAAACATAACTAGAGAAATGTGGGTGTACCTCTGCCTAACCCTTCGGGGATTACAGGCGTGATGTTATGTGTGTAAAACTAATTAAGTAAATGTGTACAAAGCGTGGTAATTCAAGCATTTGCCCTGACAACCATTTAAACTGCGATAAGTAAAGTACTTTCTCTTTTCAGTAAGTGATACTGCTAGTTTTAAATTAAATTAAAAAAAGTTTTTATCTACCATTAATCCATTATTAAAAAGTACATCTTTGCACAAAAAAATATAATACACTGACGAGCAATATAAAAAAGCCACTAACTTACCATGAAATATTTCCGAAACCACGCAAGATAGCTTCTTGAAGTAAAATGCAACATTCAAGTGTATTTAATAGTGGAAAAAAAAACACCTTTAAAACTGTTTTCAAGATTTCTTATACTTCATGTAGCTAACTTGTGTGGTTTAGGAGATATTATGATTTTTTTGGCACTTTGCAATTGGCTTTTTAGGGTTCCGTAGTCAACAAGGAACCCTTATAGTTTTGCCATGTCTGTCTGTTCGCGGTCTAGCTCCAAGACCGTTAGTACTAGAAAGTTGTAATTTGGTATAGGTATACATATTAATCATGCCGGCCGACAAAGGGGTAAAATAAAATAATAAAAATTTAAAAAATTGTACGTTTTTTTTTCTATCCCTTAGTGTGGGGTATCGTTGGAAAGGTCTTTCAAAAACATAAGTTTGTTAAAACTATTTTTGAATTCAGAGATCCGTTTGCGAAATATTAAGCTTTAAAGTGCAAATTTTTGTTAGAGTCAAGTGTGTGGACCTGCCAGCTAAATGGTTAGTGTTAGATATGTGAAAAAATTCAAGGAAGGAGCTTATATAACGAATTTAAAAGTAAAACTATCACAGCTGAGTAGACTTTACAAGTTAACGAGTAATAATCGACCAACTTAAATTTGCGGTTGTAAAAACATGTTCTCCCTAACATTCCGTATGAAAGAAAATGTTTTCAACTACAAAGCTAAGTTTGTTCTTGGGATAAATTCATCCCAACTACGGAACCCTACATTGTGCGTGGTCCGACATGCACTTGGCCGGTTTTTTTTATGTTGCCTGTCAGTGTACCTATGTCAAAAGTAAAAACACCTCAAAAAATTTCTTTATTTACACAATTAATTAATATACCTACCTACATGCATTTTACGTTCACGGTTCGGCACGGAGGGACTCATAGCTAAATAATAATAGCCGCATGGGTCGATCGAAGGTTAAGCTAAGCTTGCCGCGGTCGGTTCGAGGATGGGTGACCATCCATTACCTAACGAGACCGTTCCGTGACTCGCAAAGTACGTTACGCCGTTGGTCCCGGCTGTCATTCGTAGATCTTTGACAGTCGTTACAGGTCGTCAGAAGCCAAATGTCTGACAACCAGTCTTACCAAGGGTTACCCAGTAACTGGGTTGTGGAGGTCCGGTAAGCAGTCGCTCCATGTAAACTACTGGTATTCAGCTGCATCGGGTTAGACTGGAAGCCGACCTCAACATAATTGGGAAATGGCTCGGGAGATTGATTAATTTTATGCATTCTACCTTCTCTATAACTACAATTGTTTAAAAATAAATTGAATAAATAACTGCTAGTTTACGTTTGATTAAATTATGTAAACTATTCAAGTTTGCAAAATAATTATCGATTCATTGCATTGATATTTAAAAACGTTTTTTAGAACCTGTAAATGCTTAAATGGAATTGGGTTGGACACATCTGCCGCATGTCAAACGATCAATGGGCCAAACTTACGACCCAGTGGGTCCCGCTTAATGGCAAACGACATCGCGGCAGGCCCAGATGGAGATGGCGGGATGAGCTGGACTCCTTTAAGAAAGATTGGTCCTTGGGAGCTCTGGACAGAGAGAGGTGGAAAGAGGGTAGGGAGGCCTTTGCCCAGCAGTGGGACAATAATGGCTAAGAGGAAAAAGTACCTATATAAATGATTCTTTGTTCAAAAATCAGAACCACAAAAGGCACATTCCCGTACGTACGCAGGATCATTTCCTGTTTCAGTATAAATATTTGTATGATCTACCAATATGTATTTCCGATTCACAATTTGTTTGTGTATGTTGGCACTGGATACAGGTAACCCTTTCTACGAAGCGTTTATTTAGAATATCAATCTATCTTGAAGTGACGTCACTGAGAAACTATAAAGACTTGGGTGTGCGCTGGTTTGCCTCGATTGTAGTAGTTACTGATTGATTTGTGTGTATTTTTTTTTCTTATCCTTTATTCTATTCGAAGGGATCTTTTACTACAAATATTTTTCAAAAATGAATTGTTCTTGCATACAAGTATTTCACCATAATAATGGATACCGTCGCTCGGCATTCGATACCGCGAATGTGAATTTTTTGAAGAAAATCAGATTTTTGTTTTATTTCATTCTACGTTCAAATATTCTGCATTTAAAAAATGTTTTCGTCATAAATTTCACATTCGCGGTATCGGATGCCGAGCGACGATATCCATTATCTATGGTGAAATACTTGTATGCAAAAACAATAAATTTTTGAAAAATATTTATAGTAAATAAAATATTTGTACACACAGCTACACATCAAGCTATAAATTTCCAGTATAAGCTGACCTCGCATTGTTCGGAAATCCTTTACAATGCGAGATCAGCATAAACTGGAAATGTATATATAGCTTGATGTGTAGCCGTGTGTACATTCGCGGTATTAGATGCCGAGAGACGATATGCATTAATTCTGCCTGAAAAAGACCACAGTATCTAATTAGGTATATGGCGCTAAGCAGACGATGGACAATTTGTCCGCGGACAATTTGGATCGTATGAAAATCTAACGCGCACGTAGGACTAAATTGGATTTCCATACGATTCCAAATTGTCTGCGGATAAATTGTACATCGTCTGCCCAGCGCCTTAGAGGGGCAGTTAAGTCCGCTGGTGTACCTTACATGTTGCATAAAGTGTAAAAAATTAATTCCCGTATTTTTACGTTCGCATCCTAATCGGTAAAAACCTCTACATTTTTCACAGATATTTGACTTTGGCTGTCGCAAGGATGAGACTGTGACTTGAATTTGAATGTTTGTAGGGTTTCGTACCTCAAAAGGAAGAAACGGAACCATTGTAGGATCACTCGTGATCTAGCTAGCTGGCTGGCTGTCTCTTTGTCTGTCCGTCTGTCACAGCCCATTTGCTCCGAATCTATAAGACCAATTTTGTTGAAATTTGGTAGACATATGAATTTCTGTGAACCCAACATGGACGTGTTAAGTAAATAAATGAATTTTGAGTATGGGGGTCATTTTAGGGGGCAAACAGAAAGTTTAAAAAAAGTTTTGCAAACTGTACCGTGTGACATATGAAATGAAAAGACTTGTTGTGAGGACCTCAATATTTTTTTTTAAATAAGTGCTTTGAAATATATTTAAGAAAATAGATAAAAATTGTCCATTCCCCCCACATTATCTCTGAAACTGCTGAGCCTAAAATTTTGAAAAAAATACAGAGTATGGTTCTTAACTCATAAATTACAGGAAAACCTATAGGAAGTCTATGGTCTTAAAATAACATGGTAAATCTCTCAATATTGTGCGTACAAACTTGTATATGCAGTTGGAATGTATGGGGTAACATGTTTTTCAACAACAATGTTAAGTTTGTTCTTGGGATAAATTATTTATTCCGACTACACAACCGGACAACAACTACACATGGTCCGACACGCACTTAGCCGGTTTTTTATCATGTACAAGAATTGGCCTTTAGATACTGTGGTCGCGCGAATACGCGACCATCGTGGTCATTATGTCACTCTTTGTTCGGTGAACCTGTACGCGTGGTCGCGCCGACAGAGGGCGTTTTCCGGTTTTCCGAACATATAAGACCGCGACAGTCGCGTATTCACGCGATGATCGTTTTCAAATAGAACGCGGCCATACAGACTGAAACGGTTGAAAAATAGTTCTATGTCATAATAAAAAAAAACTTTGCACATAAATACAACATGCTTTTACCGAATGTGTCCGGACAAAAGGGAAGGGATCGATGACTGAACTGTCAACTGCAAACGGATATTATGTGCTGTGCGGTGACGACAGTCTGGTGTCAAAGTGATAAGCTGTTTTCGAGCCAAGAAGTAGAAGACAAACAAAAAATTGCTTTGTTTTTTCGTTACAAATAATTGTTACATGTTTACCTAATTCAATCATGTGATTCATAGCAATCATAGTGCATAACAAGTTGTACTTTATTTTTCTTTTTGCTGGGTTGTGGAGGTCAGATAGACAATCGCTCCATGTAAATACTGGTATTCAGCTGCATTCGGTTAGATTGCAAACCGACCCCAACATAGGAAAATGCTAAGCAGATTGATTTTTTTACTTTGACTGCTTTCTTATGTAACATACTCGTAGGTACTCTTGTTAAAGAATTGGTACCTTCATCTGCAAAACAAAATCAAGAAGTTTTCCCTCTGTGTCTATAATAATATCACTCAATCTTAGGGTGTGTCGTCCAAACATTGAGCGGCAAGAGCGCGGCAGTAATACGCGGCGTTTGCCGCGTACATTTCTGCCGCGCTCTAGTTAGGACTAAACCGACGAATGTTTGCGCGGCAGTACTGCGCGGCACATCCGACACGCCGCGCACTTCAGTTGGCAATATCAATCTGCCTAGCCTTTTTCCAACTATGTTAGGGTCGGCTTCCAGTCTAACATGATGCAGAATACCAGTATTTTACATGGAGCGACTGCCTATCTGACCTCCACAACGCAGTAACTGGGTAATACGATACCCCAAGGTATGACTGGTTGTCAGACTTTCGGGCTTTTGACAATCCGTAACGACTGCCAAATATCCACGAATGACAGCCGAGACCAACGTCTTAACGTGCTTTCCGCGGTACGGAGGAATCTCGGTATGTAAAGATGGTCACCCATCCCCGGAGCAATCCCGGCAAGTGTTGCTTAACCTGATGGATCGATACATCCCTAACTTATTTAAAGATCCATACATTTCAATCAAACGAATCTATGTTGTCCATTTTTATACGCAGAAATACGTCCAGACACAATTAGTGACGAATGTGTCTTAAAAATGTTTGTGCGCGGCAGGTAGACAGAAGCGTTCGCGCGCGGCAGTCGTGCAAACACAGCGCGGCAGCCGCGTGAGGCAGCCGCGCACGATTGCCGCTCAGTGTTTGGACCAACCTTTACTATTTCAATATCATTCATGATTTCCAATGTCAATGTCAAGTTTGATGTCTGTTGACCTTACCTTTCGAAAACTGAGCTGATGCTAGAATGGATCGTTTGTTTTAATTTAACACACTCACTTATGATAATTATGATTTTACAACAATGTAAAAAATATTGCTTACACTAAAACTTTGCATGTTTACTATTTAGTTACAATTTCGGCAAATAATGGTGCCGATTCCCTTGTTCACAAACTAAACTAAATTTAAGTTCAGTGCATCTTTTTCTTTCTATTTCATTAAGAAAAGGACAGAAGATAAATTTTAGTTTAGTCCTGTCAAATTAATTAGCGCCTGTCACTACTCCATACAAGTTTAGACGTGATTAAAAACTTGCCTACTAAAATTACATCAAATTACGTCAAGCGCTGATTAATTTGACAGGACTAAACTAAAATTTATCTTCTATCCTTTTCTTAATGAAAAGAAAGAAAAAGATGCACTGAACTTAAATTTAGTTTAGTTTGTGAACAAGGGAATCGGCACCAATACCTTTCATTGTAGATTTTGCATTAAAGTATTTTATTTTCCTTAAAGTTTCAATGTACGCTGCCTGCCTCGTTGATCTTGTGGTTTCAAGCGCTTCTGTTGAGCATGAGGTCCAGGGTTCGATTCCCGGGCCGAGCAAAGTGTTATTGAGTTTCTAATCTGGAATTTCTCAGTAGCAGCTCGGAGTCTGTGAATTTGTGCCCGGTTGATGGCAATAGGCTCGCCCCTTATTACATGGAACTTTAACATAACTGGCGAAATGTGGGTGTACTTTAGATACCTCTACCAAACCCTTCGAGGATCACGAGCGTGATGTTTGGACGTTATATTTAAATGTTTATAGAACACAAAACACAAGGATAACAATTTTACCAAGAAACATAAATTATAGTTTACTTAACCTCATGGCGTTCAAGAAATACCATAACGGACCGCTGTTTTAATTTTCCCATAGCAAATCAATTAGAAAATTCATTTATAACAGGGAAATACAGACAGGAAAGAGTATTTCCAACTATAGAAGACATTCTTTATTTCATTAATTAGCTATGTATGGGAAAAATTCATAGAATTAACTTTTACCTCCTTGGAAAATATTTGATGTTGTACAATTGAATCTGCAGTGCTATTCTGATAAAATCTCACCGTGAACGCTAAGGTGAGGTGAACTTGAAGTGAGCTGTCATTCCACCATAATATACTAGGGATTAACACTGCTGACAGCTCACTTTCAAGGTCACTTCACCTAAGCGTTCACGGTGAAATTTTTACAGAATAGCACTGCTGACAATAAATTCTCGTAACCAGTGCGTGCTCATTCATGTACGGTCGAACAAGCTATTTGGTATAGAGGCAGCTAAAACTAACTTGCAACTACTTTTAAACAATGTTGTGAGTAATCAACTCTTTTACATCATTCTCTTAATGTTTTAGATGATAAGGAGATAGCTCCCTTGCCAAGATAGCTGCGTCGCTGCTGCATTAAATGAAAAACATGAAAAAATATATACTTATATAATTTTTTTTAAATTTGTATTTTAATAAATTAATATTTTTTTTAATAAATTAATAATGTACGTTAATGTATTTACATTAATATAATCATTACAATTTTATAATCTTTTCAAGTCTTCGAGACGTTTTAAAAACAAATGAACGGACAATATCTCTTACCTACCTAGTACGTCTGAGCAAGATAATATTCAGCGTGTGTTCTGTCAGAATATGCAGATCAGTCCTTAATGTAATTATTAATTATATTATTTAATAATTTGCGCTTTTGTTTTTAATGTATGATTCATTTAATGTCGTCGTATCTGTAGTTTTCATTCAAGGTTGCAACATTCTACAGAGCTACTTTCTTGCTATCACTAAAAGCACGTACTTTTTAGCACAAAAGAGCTCGAGAGAGTAGTTAGTACGTTCTTCGTCGTTCTTTTACCAAACCAACTCTAAACTTTGTATCTAAACTAAGTAGCATTATTTAGCTTTGATTTTAAGGATATACGCATATTAGACTTTCACCGATTAGCTACTGCGCTGTTAGACGGTCATAGGCTTCCCAATATCACATTAATTAATAATCACCACACTGGACAAATTGGTTGGCAATTGCAGTATTTTCTTTATAGTTCCTAATCCATACAAACTAATATTATAAATGCCAAAGTTACTCTGTCTGTCTGTTACCGTTTCTCGACTAAACGGCAGAACAGATTTCAAATATTTCACCACACAGGAAGATCAGGGCCTGGGTTAGGACATAGGATACTTTTTATCTATGTGAGATGATTTCCGACCTACAAGCGGGCGAAGCCACGGGCAAGCTAGCCTTCTATAACTATCCACCTTTTGCACATACCTAACCTTACATAGACATTTTTCATTAGTTTTCACTATCCCCACTGATAGAATGGGGGTGGTAACTTTGCCTGGTGACACCATGAGACAAATATACATATTTAATCGGACATATTACCATCCATCAGAAACGAATAACATTTCTATTACGAATATTCATAGTCTCCTAAAGCTAACGTGCCAAAGGTTAATATTACTTGGATGTCTGCCCACCCCACCAGGAAAAAAACAGCGCGCGATAAATAAACAACAAACAGTGAGAGAATAAAATAATAATGAATAAATTTAAAAATAATACATCGAATTGATGATAAGGTTACGATGATAACTGTCTCACTTTTTTATTTTATTACTTTGTTAATTAGTACTTTAGGTATACTCAATAAATGTTTTGTTAAAACCATAACATTGCATCTCTAGAACATATTGCAAGTATATAAATAACTCTATTATGAAAATATCCAAAACTAGACACTATAATATTGGTTCGCAAGCGTCTTCGAGAACAAAAACAAAACAAAATACAGTAGAATGTTCTAGAAAATTACTTATATTTTTAAATGACTAAAAACATCAATATTTTTATAGTAATTTAGGAGGTTAACCTCAACATACTCACAATCAGTAGTAATCATAATAACTGTTTTTCTATAATTAATTTGATTAAAAAAAACTAATAAATAAAGCAACCCATAGACATAATATAGATATACCATAAATATTGACCTTTATAACTATTAAGACAAAAGGCTATTACACTAAAAGATTGCTAAGGGAGTGTCCCTTGGACCTTAATCAATTTACTAATCTATGACGTCAGACTTCTGCAGCCATTTTCAAGATGTTTGGCCTGATCAACCTATAAAAAAAATCAGGGAGACCAATAGTATGGAATAAACATCAGAGAATAATTAAATAAATATTTTCTTGAAAAAAAAAGGTTTGAACGGAAAATTTATATGAGGAAAATTACGCATAGTATTCGGAAAATAATCGTACAGCTAACGGACTACTTTGCTCTACTCTTGAATAGATTTAAATACCATAGCTCAAAGGCTCTAAATAATTATGACATAAAAATAATATAAAACTAAAAATAATAAAAACTCACCTCCGTGCTCCTCCATAATTAAAACTATCCACTAACACTAAGAAAAAGTTCCTAAAACTAATATCACTCGAAACAAAAATCGTTTATCGACAAAATCACCGACTACACCACTTATTGTTTGTACTGATCACCACTCTTTACAATTATCACCAGTTTTTGAATTTATCCCATTTGTTTGAGGGATATTTAAGTTTTTAGTACTGGATTTTTAATTTGACTCGCGTGCGGTAGTTCGGCGGCATTTGTTTGCGTGCGACTGTACTCTTCTGCGTTCAGGGCGGTACTGTCCACTGAACATTTGAACAAACTGTTCAGTGCTGAACGTGTTGAGACTGTTGAGAGACAGCGCAATCGAGTCAAGTTCAGAGTCGACTCGATGGTAAACTCCTGAAATTGACGCGCTTTTGTGACACTTTTGTGCGTCGTTGTTTGTGAAGTTTTGAATTTATGATTTGATTTTAAGTAGGTCCCTACATATTTTAAGTTTGTTATTCCAATTTTAATACTTGAATAATAAATGACTTTACATGGGTCAAAGTAGATTCTGGAACAAAAACCAACGAGGTTCAGACACATACTTGATTTTTATTGAATAACTTCTTAAAAAATCTTCCTAGCCTTTTCCCAACTATGTTGGGGTCGGCTTCTAGTCTAATTGGATGCAGCTGAATACCAGTATTTCACACGGAGTGGCAGCCCATCTAACCTCCACAACCCAGATACTAGATAACACGATACCCTTTGGTAAGACTAGTTATCAGACTTTTGGTCTTCTGACTACCTGTAACGACTCAATTGAATAACTTCTACTGCTATTGAAATATTATAATGACATTTTTTCAGTAAGGTCATAGGTAGCCTGTTCCTAAAAGCCCAATCCAGCTTCAAAAACTTAGGGTAGGTGAGTCTTTCTTATCAGTAAATCTGCCATTAAATGTTTCACCTAATTTTTGTTCAAAATAACGCATTCAAACGTAAAACCTGTTGAAATAAATCTTTCAGAATATTCCGTAGATTATGATGAAATTACTAAGGAAACGATTTTCCTTAATTTCCATACTTTCTATAGACAATTACACGTGTCCCACAAACAAGACGACCTCAGCTTGCTAATTATTATGCGACCTTCACCTATTTAGCAATCAGCTGATAATAACTACCTGCGCTAAATCTTTTCAGTACCTAGGTACTGTTGTTATGAAAAAATGAAATTTAAACAGTTTTGTGACTTATTAAATTAATTGACTGACTGATATCGCACACTTTATATCCCTACTAAAACGTATTTTTTTAAAATTTTATTAATATGCACGTGTTCCCATGACACTATTGAAATAGGTAGAATTGTTGACATCGGCTAACTGCCATGAAGCAAAATAGAAATAGCCATCACACAGTCTAAGTCACAGAAATATTAAAAAGGTATAATTTCCACATAGAGTATAGGAAGTGTTTTATAATGTACACATTAAGGTCGTATTTTATATAGTCAAAAAGAGCGTTTAAGTTTGTGAGTAGAAAACACTAGTAATAAAATCATTGTCCATTCCAAGGTTGCCTGGAAGAGATCGCAGAAAGCGATAAGGCCGCCCATTGTACCTATATTTTGTAGCGTTAATTTTTTTTTTGTGATGTATTTTTGTGGTGTACAATAAAGTACATAGAAATAAATAAATAGTTTTCTTATATGTACTTTCAAAAGACGATCGGCTTTCATAGCTTTTTCTAGTTAACAAAACGTATGCAACATGATAAAAGAAAATTGAAAAGAAGCAGCTTTGAATACTTCTTTTATTCATGTTCACCTGTTGCAACCACAACATCAACTGTATACAGAGCTTTGAACTCTTTAAATACTGGCAACTTGCCAAGCCATAACGTAGTAAGTAAATACTTAACCTATTACCCTTAGTTGACCTTCTCAACTTGTTGCTGTAAATTTACCTAGCTATTTACCGACTTCATATCAGCCATCAACTTCCATTGTCGAAAAGGGGTCTCTCAATAACTGCTACAATAAAACTCCACCTTACAAGATCTTCTTTACTTTTCCACATAATATAACATCACACCTACAGGTGTCCTTAAAAGATATACAGCTATGTCCCTAAAGTGTCATGTACCGAACCTTTTGGCATTTCTACTACTATTCATACTATTCTCTATTCTTCTCCACAATTTTGTAAGAGCAATAATACAGCCCATGGCTGAACGCTGGCCCCCAAAATACAGGTCCAGGACTAGTTTGGGGGTCAGGATCAGATTCTTGGCAATACATTTGTGTGCTATATTATTACGACCTACTTGTTTGTAACTCAAAATTTTACGTGTCAAATAAATGTTTTTATATTACTGAGAAATTGCTGGTGCTTCCAGACTCTTCCACCATTTAGATAAAATCACCGCAGTTATCTGACGGATCGGTGATTACATCATTTACAATTTACACCATGTAATCATGTCAGCAGATAGGAGGAGTCTGCTGACGATCCACTTGGCATAAACCCATAGGTAGTGAGTTTTCGAAAAGTAATCTAATCTAATTAATTTCCCCTAACTACCAAACCATGATAACTATAACCGCTATCTTCCATCCCATAAACCTTGCTATAGTGTTCTATATTGACATTCCACGTCCAAAGCCAAGGCCACACGACTGGTGCCTGGCGATGGCGTGGCGAGGGGGGGGGGGAGACTAGAGTCAACAGTCACAGCCATGTCATCTGACCTCACCACCCCCTGGGGTTGCTACATGAAGCATTTACCCTTCAAATGTGGGTTAAATAAATATGGAGAAAGAATTGGTAAACAAAATTAATCCGGAATTTTAATTGCAACTGCAACGTTCTCGTAGTTCTCTTTTCAGGGGTTCCTAAATAATCCCCTTCGAGGTAATATTTTTTAGGGGATTCACCAAAGTATAATGATCGGATGACGATGTTGATGATGCTACATGGAAGCAATGTCGACAAACGTTTATAAAATAACGATATATTTATTTCTCAGCCTATATTTAAATTCTTTTTCAACCGACCCGTTCTGAAAAAAAAGAAGTGAACTTGAATTGTGCTGTCATTCCACCTGAGTTAGATTTTTACAGAATAGACAAGTGTTAGCTATTTAAAACAGCCAAAAAATTGTTGCCTATGAATGCTATAATGCCATTCATTCAAAGTTTTTTCCACCGAATTCTACCAAGTCAGAGGTTATTTTGTACCACTCCTGGTCACCCCACCCCCTTGATGACACCGAGCCTCTGTTTGTCCAACTCGTTTGGTTAACTGCGATACCATCCACCACCACAGATCTTTATGACCATCACCAGCGACCTTCCGAGAATATCTTCCTAACTGGGTCTAGGTTCATTAGTTAGTAATAAGGTCAATGAGGAGCTCGTGGGTAACTAATAACAGCCACACGGGTCGATCTGTCAGGTTATGCTACGCTTGCCGGGATGGGCGACCATCTTTACATACCGAGACTCTTCCGTGCCTCGGAAAGCACGTTGAGCCGTTGGTTCCAGCTGTCATTCATAGATCTTTGATAATCGTTACGGGTCGTCAGAATCCCGAAAGTCTGACAACCAGTCTTACCAAGGGGTATCGCATAACCCACTGGGTTGTGGCAGTCAGATAGGCAGTCGCTCCATGTAAAATACTGGTATTCAGCTGTATCCGGTAAGACTGGAAGCTGACCCCAGCATAATTGGGAAAAGGCTAGGTAGATGATGGCATTATCTATCCCGATCCTATGGTGGTCGGATCCAAGTTTTAATAGTTTGTCCTTTTCGATCGATCGACATTTATTTGTATATGGCTCAGAAACCGACCCCTCCGGGCGAACGCGGTCCTTAAAAGGTTAAATAAATACACAGCTTAGGGATTTAAGATAATTTGTTACTTTATAGGTGTTCTTGGAAAAGTATCGGGGAGACCTTTGCCCAGCAGTGGGACAACATAGCACAACTAAATAAAGAAAGGTGTTCTTGGAGATCAGATACATAGCTGGTTGCATTAGCATAATCAGCCTATAATGTTCCCACTGCTGGGACACAAGCCTCATCTCTTCGAGAGGGAGTGGGTTATAATCTACCATCGCGGACCCAGTGCGTGTTGGTAGATGTCAGATTTCTTCGAATTTTTAGTTCTAGGATATGCCGGTTTCCTCACGATGTTTTCTGAGAATTTTGAGAGCAGTGAAGGCTGGTCAAAGCAAAAAAAAAATATTGACCTAATTGCTTGCTTTTACAAATCGTCATCATGAAGATTATGTCAACATTCAGTGGAATTGAGTACACTATTAGGATGTCAAATAGGTGAACTTAAATTCAATCAATAATTCTTCCGCTCTAAACATAGTATCCGTTTGTTTGTTGACCATTTACAAAAACATGAAGAAGGATGAACACATTTACTTTGTTTATTCGTCTACTTTACACAATACTTTGTGGTTATATTTTTGTACAATCACGATTTCTGATTTACGATACATTAAACAGTAAGTTTGCCTGCCTCGTTGATCTAGTGGTCGCAAGCGCTACTGCTGAGCATGAGGCCCTGGTTTCGATTCCCGGGTCGGGCAAAGTGTTATTGGGTTTTTCTATCTGAAATTTTTCAGTAGCAGCTCGGAGTCTGGATTTGCGCCCGGTTGATGGTAATAGGCTCGCACCCTATTACATGGGACTTAAACATAACTGGCGAAATGTGGGTGTACCTGCTACAGGGACACCTCTGCCCAACCCTTCGGGGAAACATGGCGTGATGTTATGTTATTTAAACAGTAAGTTCCTACCTAATGTTACAAAATGTGATTGTCACTTATTATTTATTTTTGCATAATAGTTCCTTTTATAACATAAAAGGAACTATTATGCAAAAATAAAAATTCAAAGTACATAGGTGACAAATGAAGGATTTATTTATGAAATTCATCCCCTACGCAAATTAGTAATTTTTGGGCATATGGCTTGTCCAAAACAATTGATCATCAGTCAAATAGTTCGTAACTCACAATTCAAGTTTTTGTCGCTTCAAATAGTAAAAAATAGTCACCATAAGATAGGCTTTGAGCTAAGTACCCCGGGCCGTCTTAACCATATTGGGCGCCAGGGTGCGAAAATCAGCTTGCGCCCCCCCTTGCCAACGAAAAAAAAACAAATTTTGTGTTCCTTTTTTTAAGTATACTTACTCCATAATAAAATGAGGAACATTTTCAAACATCAAATTCAATTTTTCAGGCATTTAAGTTGAAAAACTTTTTACGGATATTGTGTCGTCTGTTGTGAAATCTACGTTCGATTTCAATACAAATCGATCGACTCGATCGACTTGCGCCCGGGTGCTACGCACCCCTTGCACCCCGGGTAAAGACGGCCCTGTAAGTACCTACCATAATAATATTACCAAAATATACATACACTGGGTGTGTTAATTGTCTCAAGATTTTCCGAAATGAAAAATACAAATAGAAACTAGTCAGGGTCCTAGTTTCGACGTGAAATATCAAACTGTGATAAACAGAGAGACTGATTCACCTTTCAGATTTATAGGAATAATATATTTTTGATCAGTTGATTCAACTCAACTCAACTCAAAGCATTTATTTCAAATAAACCAATTACAGGTACTTTTGAATTGTCAAGGGGTCGGTCAGTCAGAAAGATGAAGCTAGTTGCCCATTTCAAAGCGTAGTAGGTACCTATGGAGAAGAACGGGCAAGAAACTCCACGGACACTTTTTTAAATCAAAATATTGTTACAAAATATTGGTTACATCATTCGTGTTGAAATTATACATGTGAGAACAATGTAGATAGACGTGCATGTTAAAAGCGTCCGTAATAAAAATAAAAACAATTCAAAAATTAAATTTAAAAAAATATTAAAATAAACCGTGGCAGCTAACAGATGACCAGTCCCTACTGACGGCGCCCGTTCACGAACATGACGCATGGATCAGCACCATTTAGCTCAACCATTTTGAAGGGAACTTAATGATCCAACACACACGCCATCATCAGCGAGACATTTGAGTGAGCATGACACTCTCAGCCGCCAAGGCACATTCAAGTCAATGAAAGACGTACCCAGTAAATGGTAGCTTTATGGAATGTACATGGTCACAGTGCCCACAATGTGATTTGCAATTATACAATACAAAGAGATTGAATTTATACAAAGCAAAGATGGCTTTTACAATCATCAGCAGCTGCAACAATACTTTCGAATGCTAATCCATTAATTCATGTGCCCTTGTGGAGCTGGACCAGCGCTGAGCCAAGCATTTTATCAGCGATGTAATCCCCCAACTTGATTGATACCAAAGGGTCATAAAGTACTCGTATTAACAAATAACAACCCATTGTTTAGACTTAGCTATATCATCACGGTGTTATTAGTGAATGTATTAAGCACTTTAGCATACAGACGCCACTTCCAAAGGTGTAAATAAATACATGAATTGCTGTGAGTACTTCGGTCTAATAAATTGGTTAAACAAAATTCGAACGTTTGAGGTGGGATCTTCTAATACCGAAAAAGATTTTTTAAATCCGTTCTATAAAAAAACAGTTTTTTGCGGGTTATAAGTCCTGTTACTATTCTAAACAAGCAAACCATTAATAGGACTTAATATGTCCCACTGAAAACAGTTTTTTTCGTTAATTATTGATAACACTTTAAGGCGCCTGTTCACATTTACTTAGCAACTTGTTTCGTACGATCTCACAGCCTTACACATTAGAATGTCTGAATCTAATGTGTGAGCAAATTCTACCTTACCGACCTAAAGGACCATTGATAAATAGTATTTTGGGCTTAATGACCCTGACATTTCTCTTTTTTTTGGAAAAAAAACCTGGAAAGAAAATTTATTTATTGTCACCATAACAAAAATACATCAAATAAAAAGTAGGCAACAATATCAAATCCTAGTACATGCAAGTTTTAAGGAACAACATACAGGAATGTATTGTAAGTAGGTATATTTTTCAAACATGTGTGGTTGTAGCGTCAGCAAAGCATGTGCGCGTCGCGTGGAACTAACAATCAACTTTGTTAGGCTTCTCTGTCACAAATGTCTATAGTGATTTGTTGTATGGTCAGCATATTCAACATCGGTCAAATAATTTATTGTAACTTTGGTTTCAAAACCCTGAACATTTTTATTGCCTTTGCTATGGGTGGGACAGCTGGTACTATAATTGATTATTTAGTTTCAGTAATCGGTAAGAAAATTTAAAAAGCTTTCCAGATTTTCAAAAGTCTTTTACAGACATTCTAGTCTAGTCTTTTCCAGATTCTAAATAATCACAAAAGAATAATAAGAATTTTTTTACCACTACGGGGAAGCTCTTAACCTGCATTTCACTTGATAGTAAGTGATGATCAGGCCGAAGATGGAAGCGAGATGCACCCGGAATCCTCAACCACAGAGGAACTTGCTATCCTCCTCTAACTGCTGAAACACGACAATGCTGTTAAAATTGTTGTTATTGGCGACAGACTTCGATGAGATGGTAGCTGGTAGCTGGCGGGCTTAGAACAAGCCCTATCACCAACCAAATCGAGCAGAAAATTTTGCCCCCATTGGGATTCGAACCCGGGACCTCTGGGTCTGAGACAGGTGGTCTAGACTAGACCACAGAGGCGATTATCAGTTAGTCTTTTTCCACCCTTTTACCTAAATCTTTCACATATCGCGTTTGGGGCTCGTTAAAAGCATAATATGCACATCGGACTCGAATTTTATTTGTCATTAAATTAGTGAAATATCTCATATCACAATAATTGGTAATTATTTCGTCTGACCTATATTTTATTGAATTACCCAATGAGCTGAAAGAAGCTCCTGGGGGCCTAAAACGGCCGCTTTTGCAGAATCATATTATGATAATATTATGAATCACACAAACTGTCAGAAACTGACTATTCATAATATTATCTGCATTCAATTCATATTACACAATTCATCTATTTGACAGTTTTGTGATTTAATGAAATAACATTTAAACCACAGAAATAAAAAATAAAAATCTCATTTGATTAATAAAAACTGTAAAGAAAAATTATCCGGTTAAATTACGGTCTTCATTTTTTCATGCGGCAATATTTACACCAAATATGATTCTGATATGAATTGAATTAAATCTGATTCAGCTAAAATATTTGTGTCACCATAGAGGAATTGCTGGGGATTCAGAAAATGAATTGCTTTTAGAGGAATTGCTAATGTGGCCGTTTTAGACCCGCTGAGCTATTGTTTGTGACTCAATAAATTAATTGGCGTTAATAAACTGTTTACTCTAAAACTTAGTTGCTATCCATACCATTGGACTTTACCCGCGAGTCCATAGGTTGTCACAGCGATCTGTTTATTGAAGGGCGAAGTACAAGGAGACCTCAACCCCTATCATTATGGTTTCACTGTTTGATGGCAGTTCCGTTCAATATCGTTTGCAGTCGTGTCTAATAATAGATTTACTTGGGAACGTCGGATTTTTATTATTTACTTTACTAAAAGGTTGGCATTAAAGTAATGATAATGATTATTATGAACTGTGTGGATCCATATTGCAACAACCACCACGCTAGTTTTAATATTAAACATGTATTCTACATTTGTTGTCTCTACTGTTTTCGTTTACAACTAAAACAACTTGTAAAGACTTTATCCAAAACTTGTAGAAAAAATGACAAAATAATGTCAAAAAGCTGAACAAAATAGTAGGGGTGGATCCGATACCGATATATCGGCGATATTATAATATTTCCGATATATCGGTATCGACGATATTTTATTTGCCGATACACCGATACTGCGCGTTTAAAAAACCTAGGTAAACGTATAATAGATTTGCACAAGAGTTCTTTAGTTTCCAAGTTAGTTCTTCTGTCGCATCCGAGATACTATTTTCTACAGCAGGCCTCATTTAAGAGGACTAGGAGGAAAGCGCCTTTCTTCGCATAACTTGAGAATGTTTTTTAAAAAAAATAATTTGTTAATGTAAATTTTAATTATAAACTGAGAATATTTTTGTGAGCGTAAGTTTATTAAATATTATTTAATCATTTGTTTTTTTTTAATAGTCAGTCATTTAACCATCCGTATTGGTATCGGTATCGCCGATACGTATACATAAATATCGGTATCGTATCGGCCAAGATGCGTATCGATGCATCCCTACAAAATAGTAACAAAACAACGTCAGTCCTACATTATGTGATCCATTTTTTCTACGCGACATGTTTTTGACAAGTCTTTTAAACGATTTGTTGAAAACAAATTTAGGGTTTTAATACGGGCTTTAGACTCCCAAAAGAGATAGGATAGACAACAGACCAACTTTTTTACAGAAGCAGAGAATATTACAGTTGAAAATCAAGGGATTGATATGGGATGGTACCAAATGAAGTTTTCTTAATAACACTACTGTACAATACTCTTCCTGAACCTCATTTACTTGACTCCGTACAATGTAAATACGTTGACATTGTACAGTGTTAAAATAGGCGGTCATTGTCCGTTATCTGCGAGTAACGTAACTGTTGTTTGTGTGGTGCATTTGAGCGGCACGTGGCACAGAGTAAAGAAAACGTGGTTAGGTGTGTAGAGTATCTGTATGATGTATGAAAGGAGGTGATCGCCCGTTTCGGATAAGTACTAAGTAAATGAGTTTTTTTTTGGGCTGAAAATGGCTTTATACATTCATCTATTTCTATGGATATTGCGGGAGGTGATGATAAGGAGATGATGAAGGGGTAAGTTCGACCTCTTTCAATAAGACTAGAATCGAGTAGCGTTAAATAGAGAGAATTAGAAAGAAATTAGAGAGACCTGTTGTGGGATATTTTAGACTATCAATCCTTTACTATTAAATGAGCAATATTTGTATATTTATATGTATTTGTAATCACGTTCTCAAAAACGGCTCGAATGATTTCGATGAAAATTGCAATATAGGGGTTTACGGGGGTGAAAAATCGATCTCGTTAGGTCTCATATCTGGGAAAATTCGTTTTCTATATTTTCACAACCTCGGGAATGTGATACAACGTTGGTATACCAGATATGTTTATCTATTTTCACCCGAGCAGAGCTCGGTCGACCAGGTACTAATGATATGATAAGGTAAGTGATGTCTGAGTGACTGAAGTCTCACGTCCGTATACAACACCAGTGTGAATTCCGTATAATTGTTGTCAACTGGAACATAACACAATGCTTCTTGACACTACTTTTGGGTTTCAATTTCCATATTTTCTTCAAAAATTTATCCCGAATATAATCTGCCCCTGAAAATAAATTGTTTACAGTCACAAATCACCCAGAAACATCCAGACTTGATACAAATTTCTGTATCTGAAAGTACAGGCCTCACATATTTTTGTCGTGACGCGGGAATCGAGCCCACGACCCTGACTACAAAGTCGCTTCTGCAAAGATAAATGATGAAATTTTCATGTTCGTATGGTAAGATATTTTCGTACCTATGTTAAAATACTCAAAAAATTTACAAATATTTTTAAAGGGTTCCGTGGCATATTTACTACTTTCATCTTTCATTTTATTTGAACTTTCATTTCATTTGCATCCCGTTGATAATATTGTAACAACTTCATAAATAAGATCGTACTGTAATGTTACTTCAGGAATAAAATATTGCGACTGCTCCATTTAATTTCCATTTATAGTTTTATTCACGTAATAACTTTTCTGCCACCTTAGCAACTGTTCCTTTGTTATATAAGTGGGTATGTAAAAAAATATTTACTAGACATTTTCGAGATGGGCACGGAACTCTCTCCACGCAAGTTTATTTCATTATGATTATTTACTTTTCATCACTTTGACACGATATTAAATAATGCAAATGATTATTTCCATCTGACAACAATATTTGCTCATCACAAGATGGTAACAATTAGCAGAGTCATCAAATGTAAGAATACTGTCATTTAGTAATTAAGTAAGTACCTACACCAAATAGAATAATAGTGTTCTAGTTTTTTATAACCAATAAAGGCTGCTTCACATTTGTTGTGGTTAGCTCGAGTCGGCACAGCAGAAATCTAATGTAACATGTTTTGCCATCCGGCTGTGCCGTATCGTGCCGAATCATGCTGACCCGAACAAATGGGTAGCACGCCTAACCAATGGGTACCTATTTATGTACATACATACATATACATAAACCTACGCCTTCTTCCCATGGGGGTAGGCAGAAACTACAGAACGCCACCTGCTACGATCCTAACATACGTACCTATTTATGTAAGGCTCACTAATTACAGTATTATTGTCCATTGAGTTCAGTAACTTACTCCAGACATTTCCGCTAATGATTTCCAAAAATAGCATCTCACCGAAAACATTTTCATGTAAAATGTTGCCAAGACGAGACCATAATTATATATGGCTCGCACTGTCAAAAAGTTATCAGATCTCACGTAGAGCCAAGCTTCTAACTCGACACGCCCTAACCGTACAAGCCCTAACTTCATAAACTCTACACCTTAGTCAAAATCAAATATTTTGAACTATTGTATAACAGAAAACCAATGAATAAGTTAATAAATTATTCACCTTGCGCCCATGTGACGGTAGCAAAACGGTCAAGCCACATATTTTGACTACGGTTGATAAGGTTATTGTGATCACATTGTTGAATAAAAGAAAATATGTGAAAGAAACATGTAAAATTGTCGAATTGTCAGAATACCACTGTTGGTTTTATTAAATAGGCCTCTGACGAAAGGCTGTCTTTCGGCTGAAATGGTAATGGTGGAGCCCCCGACATTTTAAACTTGGCTTTTCCCAACGATCTGTTTTGTTAAATATATCAAAAGTTAAATATATAGGTACTGATCTTTACTTATGATAAGTCAGACTCGTGTATTGGATGCTTCCACTTTCATTTTGTTTACATATTCCGACATTGTGACGACATTAACGTGTCGTGTTTTGCTCAGCATCACAGTTTTGAGCATTGGACTTACCTCAAGTTCAGCTTATAGGATGGAAACCATATCCTGGGGTAATTGCGTTATATATGTCACCGTAAGATTGTGAGAACCGTTAGTTTATAATCTATTAAATTATAAACTGTCAAAAAATTGTAAACTGGGTGAAATGGATTAGGTTAGGTTAGAACTGTGACCAACCGCGCGCGAACCGAGCGAGCGAAGCGAGCGGTGCCGCGGCAGCGGCCGGCGAGCGCTACTTCCAAGTTGCTCGCAGCCAGGCAGGCTATTTAATATTAGCGCAAGGCTATTTAATATTCACAATTTGTCGGTTTCCCATGGAAAGATTATAAACTGGCGAAAAATAATGCGTTAAATTGTAGCGAAGTTCATAATTATACGGTGAAATATAAATAAAATGGCAATTGATCGTAATGCTCTTCATTTTGAAATGAAAGGCGAAACGATATTTTCATTCTTTGTATTTAAGAACCATGGTTACTTGGTACGTTGTGCTAAATCTTAGGTATTTGAAAAAGGATTGCTAGCAAAGTTCGTTGCTCGAATCATAGCTCGCCAGTCTTAACTGTTGAGCTCTTGTGATTTTAGCACCAATAATACCCCTTTAAATCCGCTAACGAAAATGGCAATAATTCCGTCCCCAAGGGCTACCAAACTACAATATATAAACCAATTATAAACAGCCAAAGTCGAAGATAAAATCTAGTTTTATCGCCAAACATACATATTAACTAAGAAACTGTTAGCACAACGAGATATACACTGCCACTATATTTGTAAAACACACGCCGCAAATCCTTTGCAAACTCTCGGTAACATAATATATAACACTATCATTTTAACATTACCTCATTCCTCCAAGAATGGTCTTTAGGAACAGTCATAATTTTAATATCTACCGACAATTAGACATACGGTATATTAAGGTAGTCATTATTTAAAATAATTAAAAATCTTTAAAATGGTGACGGCGAAGAGTGAAGCGGAGATGACGAGGGCTGCTGAAGAGATTCCTCATGATCATCTCTTCAAGGTGACAGGATTATCATCCACGAATTTGGAGAAGTTGGCTCAAGGTATGACTGTCTTGTTTTATTTTGGGACTGGTGACGACATCCAGATAATTGTGTTTTTTTGGTGGTCGTAGTCAATATGCGGTTAACTTAATTGGATTAGTACAAAATTTGCAGTGTTTTGATTGTACAATTGATGCAATTAATAATGTTTGCTACTGGGGAGTTTGTTGCGCCACTTCTTCTTACCAGCTAGAGCTAGGAAGTGGTGAAGGGTGGGCGTTCTGGGGGACTGTCAAGTAATTGTGACGTTCGAAAACTGCTGATTCTCAGCATAGTTTGAATAATTGTTTTTGTTTTTTTTGTTTGTTATCATCATTGACCCCTGCATTAACTGAAGAAAAGGGAAAAGTTAGCTTTGGTGAGTGCTTCGTTGGTGAAGGTATTCTGAGTTAGATTCCCGGGTCAAGCTAGGTTTTATTGCGTTTTTCCATCAGGAGTTTTTTAGTAGTAAGCCGGAGTCAGGATTTGTGCCCAGTTGATGGCTATAGACTCTATTACATAATAATAACTTACTCCAATTCAAATTCAAATTATTTTATTTCACATAAACTTTAATGGGCACTTATGAAACATCAGAAGCTAGGTGCATGGTTTCAATTGGTCGTTTCCTATCTCCTATGGAGAAGAGCCGGCAAGAAATTACACGGTTACTCTTTTAAAAATAAATGGTTTTTACAAAGTTTTACAGTGTTAATAGGTATGAAAGGACAGTGTAGGCCTATCAACAAGTACCAGGTACTTAGAAAAATAGAAAATGGTCCACAAGTCTACAATCTACAACGTTCTCACATTCACAAAATCTAAAAGAAAATAATCTATTTAAATGATTAAAAAAATAAGGACCTATTTAAACCAAATGACATGATTGCCACTACAGCTGTAACAAATCCAATTTGATAAAAAATATAGAATATTGTAGGTATGGTCCTAGCATTTGGAGCAGACGTGGAGATTATAAATTATCCCACGAGACCAGACTGGGATAAAAAGCATCCCAGATCACGGTCTAAATGTGTGCCCATTGAAATCCGTTTAGCCGTTAAAGCATGAAAAGGTAACAGACAGACAAACCTACAGACACATACAGAGTTACTTTTGAAATTATAATATTAGTATGGATACGATATAAGTGTGACCTTTTGAAGGCCGCAGGAATCCGCTGGATGCAGAAAGCACAGAATCGGTCGAAGTGGAAGTGCTTGGGGGAGGCCTATGTTCAGCAGTGGACGTCTTTCGGCTGAAATGATGATGATGATGATATAAGTATTCCTGAAATATATTCTGCAGTTGATTCAGAACAAACAAGTTTCAGGAGTTTATTCTGTTACACGTTGCTTATCCGTCATCAATTGGAAACTCATTTGCAAAGACCTTCAATACCTCTAACTGCCACATAAATAGTGTCATAATATATTAAAATTTGCCAGCGGTAATAAACCTGAAGTGAGTGACATTTATTAGTTAAAGACGAAGTGACCAGGGGTACTGGCAGAGTTCCAAGCATTCGGGTTATAACCAGACCGGTTCGAGACGATTTTGTTTTGATTATCACGCATATTTGGCATATTTAAGCAAGAGATATTTTGTTTTTGTCTTGCAATAATACTGAATTTTGCAGATGGGTTTTTCTAGTGTTTGGCAAAGAAAAGCAACCCAAATGATAAATTCATAATTGGTGTCGTAAAAAGGTGAAAGAGATGTTGACTAGGGGCAATTTTCTTTATTGTCTACTAGCTTCCGCCAACGGCTTCACCCGCGTGATATCGTTATAAATTATAGCCTATGTTACTCAGTGATAATAAGACATTCTGGTTATAATATTAGTTTAGATTTATAAAGTCTACCAAACATGGGAATGGGCCCATGAGCGTCATCTGCTTATAGCAATATAGTTTATTGAAATCATTATTGCATGTCTGGCGCTCCTTGGACGACCCGTTACCTTGCATTTTTAATCGACTTCCAAAAAAGAGGAGGTTATATCTTCGTCGCGTATGTTTGTTTATTTTTAACCGACTTCCAAAAAGGAGGAGGTTATATGTTCGTCGCGTATGTTTGTTTTTTTCTTTTTTTTTATGTATGTCCACCGATTTCTCCGTCAATTGTGGACCGATTTTGAAAATTCTTTTTTGTTTGAAAGGGTATGCTTTCGAGGTGATCCCGTATAAATTTTATTAACTTTGCTTCCATAGTTTTTGAATTAGCTTCAATAATACGTACTTTTTCCCACTTAGTATGTGGATGATATGATAAGTTCCTGTCACTGTTATTTACATAGCAGGTAGTGGTTTTCGAATTTTTGTGGGGTAGGTACCACGACGGAAAAGTGAAAAATAAAAACTTTTTACAAAAAAAACAACCGACTTCCAAAAAACTCTACAAAGTGAAAAATAACTTTAATTTCGGAAGTCAGTGACAAAAAACGAAAATTCAAAACCGAAGACACCGACTTCCGAAATTAAAGTTATTTTTCACTTTGTAGTGTTTTTTGGAAGTCGGTTGTTTTTTTTTTGTTTTTTCTTTTTTTTTATGTACGTCCACCGATTTCTCCGTCAATTGTGGACCGATTTTGAAAATTATTTTTTTGTTTGAAAGGGTATGCTCTCGAGGTGGGTCCCATATAAATTTTATTAATTTTGCTTCGATAGTTTTTGAGTTAGCTTCAATAATACGTGCTTTTTCCCACTTAGTATGTGGATGATATAATAAGTTCCTGTCACTGTTATTTACATAGCAGGTAGTGGTTTTCGAATTTGTGTGGGGTAAGTACCACAACAAAAAAAGTGAAAAATAAAAACTTTTTACAAAAAAAAACAACCGACTTCCAAAAATCACTACAAAGTGAAAAATAACTTTAATTTCGGAAGTCGGTGACAAAAAACAAAAATTCGAAACCAAAGACACCGACTTTTTTTTTTTTGTAAAATGTTTTTTTCCTGCGACGTATACTATTCTGCTAGACATTTATGTAATTCCTGCCGAGAGTAGCAGAAGCCCCCTACTTCCTTTTGAAAAATATTACATAAATGTACTTCTTGCTCAGGTTTATTTGGCAAAAGGTAGTGGCTGGCTTAGGTACTCTACCGTACCAAAACATGACCCTAGAAATATTCTGCTTCTCTAAAAGCTAAGTTCAACTTTACAGTACCTGTTTGACTAAAACGACTTCAACATTCTTCCAGAACCTGAACCTTCAGACTTCGAGGAGGCAATAGCTGCGACGGGCTACGGCAGGTTCAATATAGCCCTGATGCTATGCACCATCCCAGCCTTCTGGAGCGCTGTCTCCGTCACCAGCTCCATCAGCTATATCTTCACGAGAGCGCAGTGTGATATGGGGCTGAGTTTGTTGGATATGGGGACTATCACGGCTATGACTTATGGAGGTAAGTCCGACATAAATGATTCCACCGATCGCTTTGCGAACATGACAGTAGAACTCTCAGTGAGAGATTCTACTATCGCAAATATCTCTCTATCTCCCTGAGATCATCAAGACTTTGTCAAGGCGTGGTGTTTTTTATGGGATGAACGTATCGGTAAACCACTTTATGGAAACGTGAATTCCATGGTGAAAGGTTTGTACAAACACTTTAACACGTCAATCATATTTTAAAAACTAGATGAGTTCGGTGTTTCCTATCTGACTACTCTGATAAGGATCGAAACAAAAAAAAAAGTCCCGACATAATCTTAGTCATATCATGTGAAGACCATGTATATTTGTGTTTGAAACGGTATTTTGAGGAAAGAACCACACAGATTGAGTGACTGTCCTAACTGGACAGGTTCACTCAATCTATGTGGTTCCGTGTGCACGTATTTGTGAGAGACCAAATTGATGAGTCTTTTAAACTTGGGCAGAGAAATGCATTTCAGTTTAGCAGCAAGATACGGTGGTAGTCTTCCCATTAAGCATGTATTAGAAATTGTTGCAATTTACTTTACCCAAATGCTGTGCATTGGGGCTATCAACAAACTTCCGGAGGTGTGTCAGTGGTGTCACTACTTTGAAGAATGGTACTCACGACACGCCTTCATTACGACTAATAAATCTAATCTTATCATACTAATTATAGTTAAATACACAAGAGACATGTGATGACGACAGCAAGATGGGCAGTAGCATTCTTCTGCCTGGTTAGAAGTTGACTGTGATCACTAATCCTTAGCTTACGATTATAGAGCGTGTTGCCAATGGATAAATACAAATCGAACAGGAAAATTCCACGATTTGCTAGACCCAGGAAATTAACAAATAAGGCAGACAAACAGACAGCATTAAAACCAACAAACATAAATTATGACTTTAAAAGGACGTCCTATGACCTATCACAATGATAACCAGTCACTAACTGATCAGACAAAACATCACCGTTTTGTCTATTTGTCAAAATTACACAAAATACCGTGAATTCCTTCGGCAAATATTTAGTTTTCCACTAAAACAAAGAAATGTACCAATAACATGTTCACATAAATCTTTCGCATACAAGATGGTATGATTTGCAACAAATAAATATGTACAGTAGGATCAGTCTTGTCAAAACAATCAAAAATAAAATAAGAAAATCAAGAAATCGGCTTTAGGTTTTTACTGTTGACAAGTTTGGGGAAAGAATCAGACTTTCGTCAAAGTCAAATCATTTATTTCAAATCGGCACATAAAAGACACTTTTGAACGTCAAAGTTCTTCTTTTATTGTTTGTTAGCTTTCCCAGCAGTGGGACAATAATGGCTGAGAAAAAAAAATGCTTTTTCAGTGAGGTGACCTGCTGTAGATTTACATTTTGCTTTGCGCGTAGATTTCATCAAAAACCTAGGCCAGTTTAAAGTTGAATTCTAAATAATTGCATTCATCTATTTATACATAAACTTCCGGGTTCCTTACAACGTCACTCTACTTAATAAGGAATCTTCATTATGTATTTTTTTAATTTTATATACACTACTTATTTATTTATTTACACTACTTTATTCTATGTATTTCTAGCTTGCCTTCTGCACATTTTTCCACGTTATCACCGCTTGATAAACATCGTCTATATTTATTGTTTTTATACAAACGCCGTGTGATGTGGCGATGTGCCGTGCGTGGCCAATGTCATAACATACATGCTTTTGGACAGATTTTGGTTGCGCGGGCGCACGCGAAAAACAGTTTATAATCATAACTTCCGTGGCGTGGTTCAGTTTTTCATTTGCTAATGAGATGCAAGAATACTAACTATACTAATTAGGATATTGGTTATTTTTCAGTAGACAGAAAGCATAAAACAATTAAGATGTACACGTTTTTGAGTTTCAAATTGTTTATTAATTACAAAATGTATCATTTTAATCGGCGAAATTAATAACTTTCGTCGATCTTCACATTCATAGTATCCCAAATTCTCAAATAAAAACAGGCCAAGTGCATACCCTTAGAAGTCGGACCACGCACAATGAAGTGTTCCGTAGTTGGGATGAATTTATCCCAAGAACCAACTTAACATTGTAGTTGGAAAACATGTTCTTTGAACTGCAAATGTATGTTTGTAGGCACAATATTGGGAGATTTACTAAGTAATTGACTTCTTCTTAATATTTCCCTGTAATCTCTAAGTGTAGAACTATTTACTGTTTCTTTTTCAAAATTTTAAGCTCAGTAGTTTCGGAGATAAGGGGGGATTGGTCAATTTACATCTATTTTCTTAAATAACTTTAAAACTATTTACTGTGAAATTATAAAACGTATATATTTGAGACCCCCTTTTATTTGATATACCACACGGTACAGATGCAGTGTGAAAAAATATATTTTATTATTTGCTTCCCAAAAGTGACCCCCCGTATTCAAAATTCATTTTTACGTTACACAATAGTGTTTGGGTCACAGAAATTCATATGTGTACCAAACAACTTAATTGGTCAATTAGATTCGGAGTAAATTGGATGTGACAGACGGACAGACAGACAAACAAGTGTTCCTATAAAGGTTTCATTTTCTCATTCGGACGTACGCAACCCTAATAAAGTACCTATATAGTCTTTGAGACAGTGAAAAACTATGATTTTAACAGATGAACACAAGGACCAATTCAGAAAAACCTTTGTTATAATAATTTCACGTCATTGTCAGTATTCGTCAGATGACCGACTCTAAACCTAGTTAGTTAACTGAAACAACAACTCACAACAAACATACTATCAACATTTCAATTCCTAGACATTATGTACTGATAATAAATATGTACCGACATCACCTGCTCAGATCCCTATCAAAGAGTTACTCAAACAATGTAAAACTGTGCAGTTTCCACTCAAATATTTAGTTAATGACGGCAGCTGTTATGTAAAATTACTTTATGATTAATTCTTGTTTGTATTGCTAATTTGATACTATTTTCGTGATACGATTGTGGGCACAGTGTTAGAAGAAAAGGTACTTCTACTTCCCCGAAATTGTGTTATTTATTTGATATTTTCGACTGAAAACTGACTTTATCTTCTTTCTGACAGATTTTTTTTTATGGATGAACGTAAACGAAGCAAAAAGAGTATGTTAGGATCGTAGCAGGTGACGTTCTGTACTCTATAGGTTCTTTCCTCGCTACTGCAGCGCTTCGGAAATGTTTACGCAAGCCCGTACTGACGGTTTCTAAGCGATTGTTCGCAAAAAAACTGCTTCACTACTGAGAAGAGTGAGAGACAGTCACAACAGCTTCCTGAGAACTGTAGCGGAGAGCTTTAGCTCTCCAATTGTAAAGCAGTTTGTGCAGAGGGTGATTGGTACTAACACTAGATAATAAGTTATTTCTATATTATGTTACTAACACACTATGGACTCTGTTCCGAAATAAAAATCAATATATATATAATATTTATAACCCCACTAGCTGCGCCCCGCAGTTTCACCTGCATAAGTCTCGATCCCGTGGGAATATCGGGATTAAAATATTCTATGTCCTAACCCAAGACATAGTCAACCCATGTGCCAAATATCATCCAAATCCGTTCAGCCGTTTTAACGTGAAAACGTAACAAACAAACTTAATTTCGCATTTATAATAATTGTATACAACGTGTAACGTTAAATGCGCAAAACCTCAGACACCTCAACTGATTTTTAATTCAAATGACTTATTTCAGAGAGAAAAAAATCATCAAAAAAATTGTGCTGTTTTAGTTCGTAAGATTCGTATTTGCGTTGAAATAAAAGCTTTTATTATCTATTTGTGTTTGTTTAGCTATTTTGGCGGATTTGCGCATGTGATGGCTTGACCTAGTAATAAATAGATACGGCAACGTTTTTAATGAAGATTTTTTTTTAAAATGTGACCTATATTAAAAAGTGGTTCAATTGATTCTGCTCAAACTGTTTTCAGGTTTTGCGCATTTAACGTAACACGTTGTATATGGGTCGTTTTCAAAATGTATGTACAAAAAAAAATACAGTTCGAAATTTAAAATAGAAATCAACATTCAGACTAATTAGTAATAAAATTGCAAGTATAGTTTTTTTTTTATCTATATCCATCAGTGAGTTTGTTAAGGACTTACTTAAATCATATTGCTTACTATAACTGACTGTAGAACTCAAAAGGCAATAATTTTATGTGGCTTCACTCGATCGCACGTCCTAAAATTATCGACAAGAGGAAAATTGATACGTAATACCAAAAATAGCACAGACACACCGACACTTTTCACATTACAAAAAAGATTAATAAGAATCCTTGTAAATATAGAAGATACCGACAGTTGCAAACCTCATTTCCAAGAAAATAAAATACTTACCCTCCCTTGCCTATACATTTTAGAAATATGCAAATTCGTTCGAAATTACCAGCACTTCTACACGACAAGAGAAAACATACAATCTAAATATACATTACGCCATAAAAATAGGTTAAACTTACCAGGTTCTAAGTTAAAAATGCACTCAACAAGTACACTAGTCATGTCAATTAAAATATATAATAAATTACCAGAATTAATAAAAAATGAACAAAAATTGAATACATTTATAAACAAATTAAAACTATTCCTATTATGTAAATGCTATTATGATATCAATGATTATTTAAATGACAAATTTTAATTTACAAGTTTTATAAAATAATTATAATAAATAGGTACTAAATAAGTAATAAAATGAAAAGCCCTCTTCCTCTCTCCTACTTTTGCTGTGCCCGACAGGGTCCACAATTATCATATTATTTTGTTAAACCTACCACCTAAGTTCACATGTGGAAGCAATAAATATATTGAGTATTGAGTATTGAGAATATGTATAATATGATCAAAAACAAATTACTCTCTTGTTATTTAACTGGCCTGTTTTTCTATGACTCACAAATTCTTGCACAATGATATCCAAAAGATACAAAGAATTGCTCTCAAAAACAAAGCGTAAGTCAATAACATGTTTTGTCAGCATCGACGCACTTTCCTCTACAATGGCAGAGAGCCAGTAGAAGTTAATTTTATTGTCAATCCAAGAGAAATGAGGCATCTAAATCGGGTCATGCTTGTATGCATTCCTTGAAATAAATGTACTGAATAACATGGCGTAGCGGTGACGTAGCTGCTACGTCATGAGTCTTGTTGCTACGTCGTAGCTCGTAGCAACCTCGTAGCAGTTTTTGTGAAGCTGGTTTATATCGCCTGGATTACAGGGTCGTTATATTTGGTGTTTTTCTCAGTTTAGTATAAGCACCTTGTTTATTTGTTTGTCAGGGGAAATCCCTAGTCCGGTTTTAAAGGCTGCCGGTGAAATTACAGATACGAGATGAGACTTGAACTTCAGTTAGTGCAATGGTCAGGAAGCTTCGGCAGTATCCTCAATAACTATTTGCCACCATCAGTGGCGGTACCTCCATAGAAGCCGAAAAGCCCGGCTTGCATTCAAAGATGAGCCCACCATAAAAAAAAAAACACTACTCCCGTAAACTTGTAAAGCAACCAAGTCATTCATTCATGTCGCAAGAATTGATAAGAATAATAACATTAAACTCCGCGCTGCACCGTATCAGCCGCGCGCTTTATAAGCTACGATGCCAGGTTTACGTACTCAAAGAATAATATTTAAATTCCGCGCCGTTTTCATCACGCACGTTGCCAAACTATCTCGAATGCCGCAGTTGCGATCTCACTCTAACACTATAGCGTTAAGCAGGACGCGAGATCGCATCGATGAATGAAAACGTCAATTCTGTAGTACATTGCATTGCTTTCTCGCTCACACAAGGGGGCTTCCTATGAGGCTTCATTTCTCTCATTCTTTCACATATAAATTTTTAACGTTGTTGGTACCTTTAGTATGTACTCATTTCGCAAAATGTTCTAATTTTTAAGCCCGGCTTTTGATTTTTTATGAATGGAACGAATCGTGTATTTGATTTTGAATAGTAGGAGTAACCTTATGTCGTTGCAAGACGCTGCGCAATGCGTGATTTTCTATAGAATGATACAATTTAAATCAAATTAGTTCAAATTTGTTTTGAGCGGCTATTGGCGCATTTTTTTTGCTTTGATATTTTTTTCATTTTCTGTGAATTAAAGTGTTGTGAATTGTGATTAGTTTTTGCTGTGATTATTATCTTTGTTTTGAAGTGATTAAAAAGTTTCTGATCATTAAAATTAATTAGGAAACGCATGCAATTGTTCCTTGTGAAGGACTAAAGTGTGTGAAATTGTTACTCGGAAAGGTAATTTTATCATCAAAATGGGAATTCGGAAACTGTTCGTAAAGGTATTTATATTGATTTTTCTGACAGTAAGTAACTCTTTACTTCACCGTAACCAACCTCAAATTATTGTACCCATTTCTCGGAAAAAAAACATGTATTTTTGTCAGTCGAAGAATAGATTGAAATAGGCATTCGATTGATTCGACACAAACTTATGTAGGTACTAGTAGCTGGTGCCATGAAAGCATTATGACTAGTGTTGTTTTTATGGCAATGTAGTTTTGGAAAACCACTGAAAAATAAACCATCCTACTATGTTATTACATCTCATTGAGATCACAAAACAATAATGTTCGTATCGAAAAGATTCTTCATAGGTGTTTTGAAATAAAGATTAGAGTTGGCTATTGTCATTATGATTATGATAAATTATAAAATTTTGTTTAGGTAGGTAATATTTCATGTTAAAATTTTCAATCGACATTAAATTTTAAACTCATAAAATTATGCGTTTGGCAATAGAACAACAAATCGATACTATGGGAGCCATCTAGTGGCTTTTGATTGAAAAATTTTGCATGACACAAGCAAATATGAATTATGGTAAAAAGGTTTGGCTAAGCGGTGACATTACGCGCATTCGTGGCGATAGATGGCGCTTATGACAATTACGTGCCTGAAATAATATGTAGACCTTTTCGCATTTGAAAGGTTTTCTGACCAAAATTATAATAATGTTGTACCATAAACAACATAAATGAAAATAAGTCAATCCCTCACTTGGCAGATTTTTTTTTTTCGTAAAAAATCTGTCGGCTTGCCCTAATTTTGACCCCTAGGCACGCCACTGGCCACCATATGGTACTTCAACCAGCCGAACAGCCCATGAAAACCTTCGAAAAGTCATAATTTTAATAATCAAAACTTTTCCTCAATAAAATCACCATGAATACAAATACAACCGCGTATACAAATATTTACGAAAAAAGTCAATAATTGAGCAGTGGTGGCCCAGTGGTAACGGCTGCGACTTACGAGTTGTAGTTCGTAGGTTCGAACCCAGACAGGCGCTTTACTTTGTGTAAATTATTTCATCACCACTGCTCTCAAAACGGTGAAGGAAAACATCGTGAGGAAACCGGCATGTTCTAGAACCGAAAATTCGAAGACATGTGACATCTACCAACCCACACTGGGCCCGCGTGGTGGATTACGGCCCACTCCCTCTCAAGGAGAGGAGGCCTGTGTCCCAGCAGTGGGAACATTTATAGGCTAATGATGATGATGATGAAGTCAATAATAATCAATGCTACTATTTCTGATCTGCAAGTAATTTATATGTAATATAAGTAGCATACTCGAGTTTATCTTGGACATTACTGAATGAAAGAAAAACATCGTGAGGAAACTTGAACTTGTAGTTAATATAAGTCTTAAATCGCCAAATCTTCTTTAGCAAGCGTGGTGATCAATGCTCGTGCCTTCTCTGTATGAGAAGAAGCCATTGCCCTGCAGTGGGTCAGTAATAGGCTGGTATTATTATTATACAGGAGGACAGAGACATTGACGCGCAACCTGTTATCATGGAAGTACATGATTCTGAACACACCAAGTTGAAAATAATCGTGTGATAGTTTAAAAAAATGCTTTTGTAACTGTAATTTAAGACGACATTTTTTTTTTTTTAAATTCAGAAAACATCCATATTTCATAAACAACTAATGTAATACTTAATGTAATCTTATTTGTTTTTTTATTTGAGTATTAATTTTGATTATATTTTTTAGAATTATAATTTTGATTGTATTTTTAGTTTTGATTTTATTTTTATTGAATTTTAATTTTATATTATTTTATTTCAATTCTATTTTAATTTTATTTGTAAATGTGTATGCCTATCCTAATATGAGTCTACGTTACTCAAATTAAATGATTTGAATTTGAAAAAATTTGAAGTTTGTATAAAACGGCATATTTTCTTTTAAATAACCTATGAAAAATGTAAACGCTGGGTGGTTCAGAATCATGTACGGAATCTATGGTAACAGGTTGCACGTTCATGTCCCTGCCAACCTGTATTATAATACAAAATACGTCCAAACGACGTCACGGTCAACAGCCAGTTCGTAAATAAAATGTAACATTACATCCTATCCTGTTTCAGGCATGATCTCCTCAGCGATGCTGTGGGGTTTCCTGTCTGACACCCTGGGCCGGAGACAGATCATGGTGTGGGGATTCTTCTGCTCTGGTCTGGTGGAGATGACAGCTGCCATGAGCCAGAACTTCGCCATGCTGCTAGTCATGAGGTTCGCCAGTGGATTCCTGTGAGTAAAAATGTATTGAAAGAACGATTATTTAATTGTATAGCTGTTATATTCTTATAGTGGCCTGACAATTAAAGACTCTCGTGTAGTATGTGGAAGTTTACGTATTTCTACATTGTTCTCTCATGTATAATTTCAACATGAATGATGTAACCAATATTGTGTAACAATTTTTTATTTAAAAAAGTGTCCGTGGAGTTTCTTGCCCGTTCTTCTCCATAGGTACCTACCTACTACGCTTTGAAATGGGCAACTTGTAAACAATCTTATTATTACTTAGTCTATTTTATTCTATAATTCCAATTATTAATATTAAATGGTAGCTAGTTTGACGTTAGTAACAAACGGAAGTTCTTATTTACTATTTAACTGCAAATATTAAAGTATCTCTATTGACTAACGTCAATATTATAAGATTGTAGTTGTGGACGGCATTCGAGTCGGAACCGTCAAGTCGTGCAGACATTCGTAAACTTAGTGTGAAACTGTGCTGAGTGATTATATGTTATATATATGATTGTGTTGAACAAATAAACTAAGAACTGAAAGTGAATTGTGATTACTAATCTAGTGTTTTATTCGTGTTTTACATCTCAGAAGAGGGATAAAAACCGATTTCTTAATATCGCCCACTAATAAAAAGTTATACCGCGATGCCAAAACGTAAACGCGAGAAGAATAGAGCACGTGGCGAATCATCGCGAAGGCGAAACAGCTCGAGTGAATCGCAGCTATTACGTACCGCGCAGCGTCGAAGGCATCGCTCCAAGAGAGCGAAACGTAGTAGTGTCAAAATTCGTGCCGAACGCGATTTTTCCACGCAACGGGCGTCGACATCTAACCGTCGGTGTAGACAGCGTCAAAGTCATACGTCGTCAGCCAGTGAAGATGATTGCAGATCAAGATCTGAGTCGAGAGGTTCCCTGCAACGGGCTTCAAGATCTAGCCGCCGTCGTAGACAGCGCCGAAATCCTACATCGTCAGCCAGTGAAGATGATCGCAGATCAAGACCTGAGTCGAGAGGTTCCACACAACGGGCCTCGAAATCCAGCCACCGGCATAGACTGCACCGAAGTCGTACAGCGTCAGTCAGTGAAGCTGGTCACAGATCAAGATCTAAGTCAAGGTATGTTGAGTCGCAGATTAATTTCTTTAATAAGTTTGTCGACGTGATGAAGGACTTTAAGAGCAGTAGCGCAAACGGTAGTGAGCGTGAAAAAATTCCAGTACCTAATAATGTGTTGCCAGAATTTGACCCATTATGTAAAGAGCAATCAGTAGATTCTTGGGTAAACAAAATCGAAGAATGTGCACATATTTATAGTTGGGACGATAGGCATAAAATTCATTATGCTTTACAAAAACTAACTGGGGTTGCAAAGACCTGGTACCAGGGGTTGCCTACTTTATTATACTCTTGGGCCGAATGGAAAATTAAGCTAAAGGAATCCTTTCCTTCACGAGACAATTATGCCGAATTGTTGACAGAAATGTTGAATAAAAGGGTTAAATTTGGAGAGTCACTTGAACTGTATTATTACGCTAAAATGAATTTGCTCAATAGGTGCGAAATATCTGATAAACGAGCAGTAGACTGTTTGATATTTGGTATAGGGGATAGGAGTGTTAGGCTGGGGGCGCAATCAGCTGGTTTTACCGAACCTGAACACGTGCTAAAATTTTTAAAAACTATAAGAGTTGGCCAGGACAAGAATTCAACCAACACTGCCATAAATAAGGACAAGCGTAACAGACCTGCAACTAGTAATAATAACGTACAAAATAGTAATAACTCGCAAAAGGACAATAGGACGTGCTACAATTGTAAAGAGAAGGGACATGTATTTTATCAATGCTCGAAGCCCACATTGCAATGTAATAATTGTAAATTAGTGGGACATTCAACGGGCAACTGTCCTAAGAACAATCAAAGCAGCAGTGAACCTACTAATACGACTAAAAATGTATTACAAGTTGAAACTTTTGGAAACACCAGTTCTAAATATAAAATGCCAGTCAAAATAAATAATGAAGTTCTCAGTGGCCATGTAGATTTAGGTAGCGAAGGTACTTTGATTCGTCTTACCGACGCTCAACGTTTGAAGTTAAACTGGACCCCAACGGTGGGACCTATCCTTAGGGGTTTTGGTGGTACTCCGTACTGCCCAATTGGCATGGCTTTATGTACTGTAGAAATTCAGGGCTTAGAGGAAAAGGACGTAGAATTACTTATTGTAGATGACCACCTCTTAAACGCTCCACTGTTAGTAGGTCACACATTTACTGAACGACCATCTGTCAATATTGTGAAAACTGGTTCGGACGTTATATTCAGAAAAACTAAGGAAACCACAACCGTAAAATACCCCCTATTCTGTTCAGCCGACACTGTTATAAACAGGAACGAATTTAAAACCGTTCCAATAAAAACTGATGTAGAATATACAGGACGTATCTACGTACAAGGTTCACTAAGGGGTCGTGAGGGTGAAGAATATTATTTACTGCCTGGCGAATATATTTTGAACGAAGGCGTAGGTTTCGTATTAATTCAAAATGTTTGCTCAAAGGATTTAAAATTTAAGAAGCAAGACCTGATAACACGTAGTCTTGTTGCTAGCGAAACTTTATTCGTGAATAGGCTTGAGTTAAATGGACAGTCAGTTTTAGATGAAACATTATTGAAGTGTGGTGACGATTTAACCTTGCAGCAAAAAGACTTGTTGAAATCAGTCATTGATAAGTACCACACTTGTTTTTCCTTTGGTTTGCATGACTTGGGTTTTGCTAAGGAAACTGAAATGGTGATTCAGCTAACTGACTCAGAACCAGTCGTTTATCGCCCTTATAGACTATCTTATAGTGAAAAACAATTAGTGCGAGAAATGGTCAAGGAATGTTGGATAGTGGAATAATTAGAGAAAGTAATTCGCCCTACGCAAGTCCAATTGTTTTAGTGAATAAAAAATCAGGGGAAAAACGGCTTTGCGTAGATTATCGTGCGCTTAACCGTAGGACAATGCGTGAACACTACCCGTTACCTAGAATCGAAGACCAGCTTGATTTACTTACCGGTAGTTCAATTTTTATTACTCTTGATTTAGCTTCGGGCTATTATCAAATACCCATCGCGGAGCGGTCGCGAGATAAAACCGCATTCGTAACGCCAGATGGGCAATACGAATATTGTAGGATGCCGTTCGGTCTCGTTAATGCTCCGTCAGTATTCCAACGTACAATGAACAGGGTTATTCAGAATTCACCAGTCAGGTCGTATGTGCTCTTATATATGGACGATATTTTAATTCCGGCTAGGTCGTTCGAACAGTCTATGTCCCGATTGGAGGAAGTTTTAGCTCTTTTAAGAGATAATGGTCTTACCTTGAAATTAAGTAAGTGTAATTTTTGTTTTGAGCGAATTGACTATCTGGGCTACGAAGTTAGTGCTAAGGGTATAAGACCAGGATCTTTAAAGACTGAAGCCATTTCTAATTTTCCGGTTCCAAGGAATGTCCATGAGATAAGAAGATTCCTTGGACTAGCCAGTTTTTTCCGAAGGTTTGTTAAGGGTTTTGCCTCAATTGCTCGTCCATTAACTAGTCTTTTAAAGAAAGACATTCCTTGGAAGTGGGGAGAGGAAGAATCTGGCGCGTTTAGGGCTTTGCAATCATGTCTAGTTGAAAGGCCTGTTCTCGCCATATATAACCCAAAAGCTGAAATTCAGCTACATACAGACGCAAGTAAGTCGGGGATAGCGGGGATTCTCTTACAAAAAGATGAGTCTACATTATTTAGGCCTGTTGCTTACTATAGCCGTCAGACTACGGCTGACGAACAGAAGATGCATTCTTTCGAACTTGAAACATTGGCAGTCATAGCGTCATTATGTAAATTTAGAGTGTATTTATTGGGAATAAAATTTAAAATTGTGACAGATTGCAATGCTCTACGTACCACACTGACTAAACGCGATATGATACCACGGATCGCTCGTTGGTGGATTCAATTCCTAGAGTTTGACTGTGAGATAGAATATAGATGTGGGGAGAAGATGGCTCATGTAGATGCCCTCAGTAGAGCAGCTATCGAAGGTGACCAGACCGAACATCATGTACTTGATATTTTAAATATAAATACTGATAATTGGCTTATCACAGTTCAACAATCCGATGACGAAGTAAAGCGTATTGCTAGTATACTGGCTGATCCAAAAACTAAAGATACTACGGACATTTTTAGAAATTATAAATTAAAAAATGGCCGTGTCTACCGCGTTATAGATGAAAATACCGAACGTTGGGTGGTTCCAAAGGGTGTCCGGTGGCAAATTCTAAAAAGTAACCACGATGATGTAGGTCATTTTGGATACGATAAAACACTCTCTCGTATAAGATCTGCATATTGGTTCCCAAAGATGCGGCGTTTTGTGAGGAAGTACGTTTCTGCTTGTTTGGGGTGTGCGCACCATAAAGTTCCAAGCGGCACTTTGACAGGTGAACTACATCCCATTCCTAAAGTGGATATTCCTTTTCATACAATCCACGCCGACCACCTGGGACCCTTCATACGAACCAAACGCGGAAATATGTACATTCTGGTCATAATCGATGCCTTTACGAAATTTGTAAATATTACGGCAGTTCGCAATACAAAATCTTCTACTAGCATAAGGGTCTTTCGCGAGCACATAAGTTACTTCGGTGTCCCGACCAGACTTATTACTGATCAAGGTACAGTGCCGACCAAAAGTCCATGAGCAATCTCACAAAGCAATAGACTGACGCTTCGGTTTGACTTACGACCTTCTTCTATAAGTTGTTACAATACTGTAGACACGCATATTACACACACACACACTCACTTTGTCTGCAACCAATGACTAGTTCAATAATCATCATTCGTTTTTAGTTTCATTCGTCTTGTTCACATAAATATTAAAGTTTAGCAGGTAGACCACAAAAAACTAAGTAAATTATTTCGATTTCTGTGGGGTAGATGCAGTTTGTTACGAGTATTCAATTAATAGAACTTTTTTGGTTCGTGGATAATATTGGTGACGAGTATTTAGCGCAGTGTTGTGGTTATTATTATCAAAAAGCAGGCATAAAATATATTGAAGAGATCAGATCAGATCAGAGAATATTATTGCGCTGCGTAAAAGTGAAGTGAATATCTAATGAAACCGGACTAAGTGTGAGTGTTATCATTAATATATTTCATATTTTACTAAACATAAATCTTAATCAAGGGTATTGTTGATAGAACAGAGGTATTGTTGAGACAGAAGATGCCTTTAAAGTTTTAAATTCATTGTGAGGTTTAATTCGATTAGTGAATAATAAATAATAAGGTATTATGTGTAATAAAAACAATGTTTTTCTTTGTTCTAGAGAAATACTGTGAGGGTTAAGATATATGAGGAAGGGGATTATTATCGAGTAGCAGCGACGTCAAATGGTGAATGAAACAAATGGTTTCATACCAACGAGACATTTTGCTGAATTATTAAAAACACGTCATTATGAACCGTTCGCCGTGCACTCTGAAGGCTTGCATCACTGAAGACCAGCTAGAAAACCGTTTTTGACCTTAAAATATTGACCGTACCAACTTAATAAACAACAGATTCGTTATTGCATGAATTTATGGTAACGAATTTTTTAAGCACGTTTCAATAGGGTGTTTGTCGTATTTCTTGCAGATATACCGAAATTGTTTAATATTATTTTAGTAATAGTATTATTTTAGGATACAAATTTGAGGTTTAGTTTCAATCTTCTTTTCGTAAAGAAAATGAATACTTAAGCTTTAACCTCAATAACAACCAATATTTACTAAAGTCAAATAAAATGTAAAATAATTAATACAAATAAAATATAAACAAACTGCCCATATTTAACCTTAAAATTACCTATTCTGTAAGTAGTTTTTTACATTTTAAGTAGTCTAATATTCTTATTTATTACTTAATTACTTCGACCATGATCAAAGCTTAATATTTATGGTGAAAAAATCCATTAAAAATTTAAAATATTTCATAATTTAAATATGTCTAAATAATACAAACTGCTTCTAAGTTTCTTGACATCTATTTCACATCTTATTCAGCTGAAGTAATGATAAATAATTGTAGCAGTTTATTAACTTATGTAAAATAAATATAACGAATAAACATATATTTTTTAATTTTGTTATCATATATCACGCATTTTTTATTCTAAAACCTTTATTGCAATAACAACATAAAAAAGCAGCAATATTTAAAAAATATTATTATCGAAAACAAAAATAATAATATTTGCAAAAAACCGCACTGTGTTTCACGAGATTAGAACCTGAGGCAGATTGAATTCCATACCAACGCTTAACGCTTTCTGCTATCTACGCTTGTTAAGTTACTATCGAATTTTAGCAATGCCATTAACTGGTCAAGTTCACGCGCATAGTGCGTGTGTGCTAGCATGTTTAAAGCGACGGAAATATATTGTTGTTTCGTGTAACTGCGTTATCTGTGGTGTGTGTATCGTGTTGCTTACACATACAAATGTACGAGCTATACCGCGTGTTCACAGCAATACGACTCTTAGCGTGCTCATGCACTTTTGAGCGCTTACTGTACAAGCTTCACTAGTGGAGCTTTTAAGTCATTTAACCCTTCAACTGTCATTAACGAGACACAATAGAATTTTAATTGTTATCCGCCTTTATAAGGCTGCTTAACTGGTGATGAGTTATAGAGTCCACCGGGGTCAAACACGTTTATAACGCGGTGGCTACGCCTCGTGCGAATGGCCAAGTTGAACGATACAATCGAACGATCTTGGCTGCACTCGGTGCAATGAATCATGACAAATCTAATGGTATTTGGGATGAACATCTACCACAAATCCAATTGGGTATAAATACAACGACACACGCTACAACTCAAAAGACTCCAACCGAATTACTGTTTGGTCGTACTGCTACCAACCCGTCTGAAGGAATTTTAAATGACGTAATAAACGAGGTAGCTTCTGGTACTAGTCAAAATAGTTTAGAAAGCATAAAGGCGGCTGCATCTAATCGCATTAGGGAACAACAAGATAAGGACAAAAAACGGGTAAACAAACACAAAATAAGAAAAGTCCAGTTTACCGAGGGTGATTTAGTTAGAGTTATTAGGTCAAGTATAGGTATTGAAGGACAATCTAAAAAGCTCGAACCTAAATGTCAAGGTCCCTATCGCATTAAGAAAATCCTCCCGAATGATAGATTTGTTATAGAGGATACACCGATCACACGTAAAGGCAAGCGATATGAGGCCGTAGTAGCCATCGACAAAATATTTCCTTGGTTAGTCTTTCAAAAACCTTCGTCGTCAGAATCTGAGAAATCGGACGATAATGAAAATGACACTGATGATTAAAATATCTGAAACAATTAAAGTAATTATTAAAATAAATAATTTAAGTATTTTGTAAGAACTTACGTATAAGTACTTTTTTGTAGTTGATTTAAAATTGTACAATGATATTAAAATTATGTAATTAAATAATCACATTAAGTATTGTACAGGCCAGGTAACGGGATTGGGTTCGGCGTGTTGTTGACATACGAGCGTTAGCATCACGAGCGAGCTTATGTCCTGGGGCATGTATTTCTACTTCCTTGTGGATAAATGATGTAATTAAAGAATCACGTTAAGTGTTGTACAGGCCAGGTAACGGGATTGGGTTCGGCGTGTTGTTGACATACGAGCGTTAGCATCACGAGCGAGCTTATGTCCTGGGGCATGTATTTCTACTTACTTGTGGATAAATGATGTAATTAAAGAATCACGTTAAGTGTTGTACAGGCCAGGTAACGGGATTGGGTTCGGCGTGTTGTTGACATACGAGCGTTAGCATCACGAGCGAGTTTATGTCCTGGGGCATGTATTTCCACTTATTTGTGGATAAATGATGTAATTAAAGAATCACATTGGGTGTTGTACAGGCCAGGTAACGGGATTGGGTTCGGCGTGTTGTTGATATACGAGCGTTAGCATCACGAGCGAGCCCATGTCCTGGGGCATGTATTTCTACTTATTTGTGGATTAATAATGTAATTAAAGAATCACGGTAGTGGTTGTACAAGCCAGGTAACAGGGTTGAGTTCGATGTGTAGTTGACTTTCGTGGTTTTCAATTAAGAAGAACTTGAAAACTAAGTAACGAACGTCAGCATCACGAGCGAACTTATGTCCAGGGGCATGTATTACTTACTACTTATGTGTCAGAAGTTTACATGTTACATGCAGTAACGATAATTTTTTTTACGTACTTTTGGTAAATAAGGAATTTAATTTCTACTGGGATTGTATAACTTGTTATTAGTAATAGTCATGAATATTATTACTTAATGTCTAATGTACTTACACAATAATTATGTTAATAGTATTAATATATATTAACATTGTAATTAGAATCGTTTCAATATCTTGTATAACGATGGGACTCGTTGAATAGTGGATGGCCGAGCTGTAAACAATCTTATTATTACTTAGTCTATTTTATTCTATAATTCCAATTATTAATATTAAATGGTAGCTAGTTTGACGTTAGTAACAAACGGAAGTTCTTATTTACTATTTAACTGCAAATATTAAAGTATCTCTATTGACTAACGTCAATATTATAAGATTGTAGTTGTGGACGGCATTCGAGTCGGAACCGTCAAGTCGTGCAGACATTCGTAAACTTAGTGTGAAACTGTGCTGAGTGATTATATGTTATATATATGATTGTGTTGAACAAATAAACTAAGAACTGAAAGTGAATTGTGATTACTAATCTAGTGTTTTATTCGTGTTTTACAAACTAGTTTCATATTTCTGACTGACCGATTCTTTGACAATTCAAAAGTGCCTGTAAATGATTTAATTGAAATAAATGCTTTGAGTTTGAGTTTACGCAGACCGCTTTTAATGAAATGAGGCACCAACCGAAGATTATTCGTGTATGCACTATTATAATAAATTTATGCAACCGTTGTGTATTAAGGGGTATTTAAACACTCATGTGATAATAGTATCTCATGATTTTTTTAATACCTAATTATGTACAGTTGCATACAAGACTTTATCTACACCCATGATATGAATCTTCTATAAAAGTTTCTGAAATCATAGGGTGTTGTACAATATTGTTTTCTCGACTTTTCTGGTAATAATTGGTTAGAAATGTCTTTTGCTGCATTAGAAATATCTGGTGGTGTGTTATCAAAGCTTGAATCACTCATTTTTGTAAACAACAAAGTAATACATTTTTGCAATACTAATATCGAACAAAAATGGCGGGATACGACGTGAATTTGAATAACCTATTTTTTTTTTTTTATTATGGCGCTGTGGTAGTGAAACGCTCGTGCATGACAATATTCTTTTTTTGAAATTGTAGTTGCATAATGAAATTTAGTACAACCATAAAACTAGAAACACTGGACTATGACACAGGTTGTTTTAATGTTGGCAATAAGCTGTTTCAGAAACTTTTATAGTGGATTTATAGCAAGGATGTAGATAAAATATTATTAGGTTATTCCTTTAAAAAGTATGACTTGTAATTTGTTGTGAATATAATTTTGTTTATTGTATGCCCGAAGAAAGATATATGGCCACATAAATCGATTTTCTACCTTTGCTGACGTCAATTGGTAGTGCTTAAAATGATGGCACACACTTTTATGAGGGTACTAACTAATAAATCTATATTAGAAACAGCTTTTAGTGTTCCTATTGTGCCAAGTACCTATATGCCACAAACGTACGTTTGTGCCCGGTTGATGGCTATAAGCTCGTACATGGCACTTAAACAAAACTGGCGAAATCTGGGTGTACTATAGGTACACCTCTGCCTAACCCTTCGGGGATTACAGGCGTGATGTTATGTTATATGTACGGTAGTGACAAAAGTGTCTTAGGTTTATCTGGTGAAGTACTAAGGTCGGTAACGTGTCATCAATTAATTCCCTTGGACATCCATGTATTATCCTTACATATTATCAACTGCGTTGTTCTTCTAAACTACGAAACGGATTTTGATGCGGTTCACCATCATTTAGAGAATTTATTCCCAAAGCCAAAGTCAAATCATTTATTTCAAATAGGCACATGTATGGCCCTTTTGAACGTCAACATTTTGAAAATAATAGAATTGATTCTAGTCGCCACTTCCAAAAAGAAGGGGCGACTAAACTAGAGAGTTTTATACGGTAGTTTTCGTATGAAGAAGAATGGGCAAGAAACTCCACCGTTACTCTTTTAAAATGTTTTACAATAGTTTGTATAGGTACCTACATTATTTAAATAATTACATGTGAAGACGTTGCACCTAGAATAAAATTATTATACCACAATAGGTAAAAAGAATTAAAAATGAAGCAACGACAGATAAATTAATTATGTGATAAATACATGGCGCTCACATATTGACAAACATTGTAAAAGTCCCGAAGGATTATACTTATACTTGTAAAGAAATTTCACTTTTTTGCCAAGACGTAAAAGATGTGCGAAACAAGGCCGGGTCGCAAGTAATAAATACTTGCGACCCGGCCCTGTTTCACACAATTTACAGAAGTAAACTGTAAAATACAGACCTCTGCAAAGAATGAGAGAGAACAAATGATACGAGTGACTTTTTGCCTTTCAATCTAAATACAGTATGTGCAGTATATATAAAATAAAAATAAAAAAGCCTGTAGGTACATTTATCTTATCCTAATATTTATATATATTTTTAATTTGCAAGAACCCCTCCGCAGGTGAAGGCCTCCTCCAAAGAAATCCAACTTTCTCTGTCTTGCGCTGTCTGCATCCAGTTTGGGCCAGCCGTTTTACGGATGTCGTCCGCCCATCTCGTGAGCGGTCTTCCTCTGTGGCGTTTCCCACTTGGGCCTCTCCACCGTGTTACCCTTATGGTCCACCGCTCATCAGTCAGTCTTGCCACATGACCCGCCCATTTCCATTTTAGTTTTTGAGCAAAGTTTAGTGCATCGGTGGCTCTAGATATGCTTCTAATTTCTGTATGTCTTATTTTAGTATGTGCCTATAACAGACTAAAATTAAGGACAATAATTAGAAAAACTGATGGGTAGGCCACATGATGAGAGAGAGTAGAAATAAAGGACGAAAGATATAACAGAATGGACCCCTAGATTTCAAACAAAAAGGAAACGAGGAAGACAAAGGAAACGTTGGTCTGATGACATAAAGAAGAACGCGGGTCCACTATGGCACAGAATAACTCAAACAAGAGCAGAATGGAAAGAGCTGGGGGAGGCCTTTGTGTCACAAGGACACGCCGACGCCCAATAACTGCGGCATATCTATTATATAATACCATTGGTGATAAGTTAAACAAATGATGTAGGTAACAAAGATAATAAATAGTATTGTAATAATTTTTAATGTTAATAATATATTTAATTGCATGTTAATTACTTAACTATTTAATAATGAATAATATGTATAATTATGTTGGCAATAAAGGCTTAATAATCATAATTAGAAAAACTAACTTCACAATTATGTAGAACTCAGAGTTGGAATCAAAAAGATAATCTAGATAGTTTGAATATGAATTGAATTGAATTATACATTAAATCCGACCAGTAAAGTTAATTATACATTAAATCAACACAGTAATGTCAATTATACATTTGTGAAAATAACTTTTATGATATTTGCGTAAGCCTTTTCATTATAAGGCGTGCTTCATACGTGTTAGGGTAGGCATTTACCGGCACAGATTGACCCGAACAAGTTTGTTGCATGCCTTACCATTACGCTTGTCATTTTTAGGGTTCCGTAGTAAACAAGGAACCCTTATAGTTTCATCATGTCCGTCTGTCCGTCCGCGGTCTAGCTCCAAGACTGTTAGTACTAGAAAGTTGTAATTTGGCATGGGTACACATATTAATCATGCCAACAAAGTGGTAATTTTTTTTTTTTAGTGTACCTACGTAAAGTCGGGATGTTTCTTTTTTTTTTCTATCCCTTGGCTTGACCACCAAACCATTTTTGAATTCAGAGATCCGTTTGCGAAATATTAAGCTTTAAAGTGCAAATTGTTGTTAGAGTCAAGTGTCAGCTAAATGGTTGGTTTTAGATATGTGAAAAAATTCACGGCAGTAGCTTATATAACGAATTTAAAAGGAAAATTATCACAGCTGAGTAGGCTTTACAAGTTAACGAGTAATAATCGACCAACTTAAATTTGCGGTTGTAAAAACATGTTCACCCATATATTCTGTATGAAAGATTTTTTTTTTCAACTACAAAGTTAAGTTTGTTCTTGGGATAAATTCATTCCAACTACGGAACCCTACATTGTGCGTGGTCTGACATGCACTTGGCCGGTTTTTTATATTGATGTTTATCGTCAAAATTCTTTTCTCACCTCTTCGAAAATCCAGGTGTTTAGCCCGTTCTATGTTCTATGTTATAGGGTTTGGTTTCCGTACTTAGTCCGTAAAGTGGACCATTGTGCGTGAGCCATGGCGGCCGTTTTGTGGTTATTCCAACCAACCCACCTCCCTCCAGAGCTAATTAAATCTCCCGGTATGTACAGAACATCTGTGTAGGATCTGGGTGACCCGGGGTTTCTGTTCTAATCTGGGTGACGCCTGTGCATTCAAAGAGCACGTGTGACTGTCCGTTATGCCTATTGTGTAGAAGTGTTTGTTTAGCGAGCAGTGCCCCGTGATGGTCCCCGTCACCAGGCGCAGGCCGTCCCTGTCCAGGCGTCATAAACGCCTGGTTAGCCTGCTATCCAAGGATGGCATAGCTTCCTTGGACTGCCTGCAACCCGGTGTCGAGGTCCAACAGTTCTCCCCTCGTATGTGGGTGTACTCCTGTAGCCACCTGCGTATTTGGTTGAAGGGGATTGGCACGATAGGCTCGGGTCCACAGACTGCCGTGCCAGATCCTCTTCTAGCAAGTTCGTCAGCTGCGTCGTTACCTAGCGATCCGCTGTGTCCTTTTATCCATTGCAGTGTCACCGTATACCGTTACTTGTTCTAGTGCATTGTGACATTCTAGTGTTAACTTTGAAGGAATATATTTTTTAAGGATTGGAGAACTGAGGCGCTATCGGAGAGAATGCGTATGTGGATGTCCGTAACTCTCCTGGCTACTATGGCATGGGCCGCTTGTATGATGCCCACACACTCAGCCTGATAGACGGTGTTGAACATTCCCAGCGGGCGGGATATATTTATGTTGAGGTCGTGTGAGAAGACTCCGACTCCAGTACCAGAGTCGATCTTCGATTCGTCGGTGTATACTCTCAGCTCTTTCGGGCCTGAGTAGTCACACTGTTCTTCTGTAAGTGTTATGTTGTAGTGCCGTTGAAAGTGGTGTGATTTCGGGGCTTTGTCGTAGGGTGATGCCATCATTGGTCGTCGTTTGATCGCATCTTCCTTTATACGTATGTGCTTAACTCTGGAGTCTTTGCTTAGAGTTTAGCCCGTTTCCATGCCCAAGTCACAAGGTCACTGGATCAATAAGTATTGTTGACTCTTTGATTACCGTACAAGTGTTTAGCATGTGCACTTGTTTGATTAATAGTACACATAATTACTAATCACTGTCGACTAATCAGTCTGTAAACAACCTTATCAGTTTATGGGTTTCTGATTATCTTTCGCGGAAGTGAAGCCTGCGTTTATAGGGACGCCTACGTCTATTGGGGGCCTAGGTAGCCGGATATATTTATTTATTGTACTTCAAAGACTTACTCACATACACAAACAAAAATCACACACATTCATACAGAACATTCATAGATTCACAGTGAACTTAATGGTATAAGGACAAAATCAAAATCAAAATCAAAATATTTTATTTCACATAAACCTACATGGGCACTTATGAAACGTCAGAAGCTAGGTGCACGGTTCCAATTGGTCGTTTCCTATGGAGAAGACCCGGCAAGAAACTCCACGGTTACTCTTTTAAAAATAATTGGCTTTTACAATACTTTCAAACATTGATGTAAATCACTTTCAAATAACAGTGTTTCTAGGTATGGGAGGACAGTGTAGGTCTTTCAATAAGTACCAAGTACTTAACAAAATAGAAAATGGTCAACAGGTCTACAATCCACTAAGCCTACAGCGTTCTCACATTCACAAAATATGTAGAAAAGAATCTATACAAAAAAATTAATTAATTAAAAAAAGTAAAAAACCTATTTTAAATAAAACGCAATTATATGATTGCTATTACAACTGTAATCAATCTGAATAATTATCATGTCCACAAAAGCCACAAAAAAAAAAAAGTATATAATGTCAAATAATAGAATAGTAAATATGTCAAGGGCGAATGTAAAAAAAAATAAAGATTTAAATAAACATGGTAATTTGAAAGCAGTTAATAGACTCTTACTTATTTATGCCGTTAATGAGGTACCAGGGACGTGTAAGATACTGTTAGTTGAATAGTAACAAGTTACAAAATAAAGCGAAAATGAGCTATGTTTACAAAAACGACAGGAAGTACATAAATCTATTATACATTGTAACAGCGAATCAATTTTCACTCCTTCCCCTAAGACCTAAGGCAAATATTTTTTGATATTCTATCCGAATCATGACCTAAAGAGGCGCCATAAAGAATATGAATTAAAAAAGTAAAAAGCCGCTAAATTCCACAGGTTAAAGCTAGTATTTTACACAACATTTTATAATAACAAGCTTGTTTACTTTCTTACAAATATATACATGTGCCATAGACAAATTTCAGCTAGGTTCTACGGTAAATAGACTAGTAAATAAAGGATCAACAGAAATTTCGGATATACACAACTATTTCACTAAGAATTGGCAGAAGTTTATGATACTCCCATTTGACCATCAATCTAGTCTATAACTGTCAAGTATTAGGGGGAAACTTTTTATTCATTCAACCGCAAGACGTCTAGAGCTGGACCTTCCCCGATTAACATTACTCGAACACAAATCCAGATTCGACCTGCTCTTGAAAGATTATTATCAATAAATATTTGAAAGTAGTTTCTTTCAAGCAAACTATTTCTTAGGTTAAACAATCCTTTTATCAAATACTACGTATATACTGCTAATCCAATAATTTCTTCTCCTCTTCTTCCAGTTTCAACGGTCCCTTTGCGGTACTGATCTCATACATAGCCGAACTGCACAGAACCGAGCTTAGAGCGCGTGTGATACTCCTGACGAGCCTCTTCTATACGTTCGCTAACACCACCCTGCCGCTGCTGGCCTGGGCTATCCTGACCAAAGACTGGGAGTTCCATATATTTGGAGATAATATTGGTGAGTATCAAGCAGATTATTAGAAAATCCTACACAGGAGGCGATGTCTAAGTACGTTGGACGCATCCAGAGCTATTAGTTAGGTTATGCCATACGAGACAAAAATATATTCATATTAATTTATTTGCGTTCCACAAGGTAAAAACAAGATGTTAAAAAAGGCTTAAAGCTAAGAGCCGTTGTAGACCCTGTCAGGGCACAGCAAAAAATATTACTAGATTTGGATACATAGCTATTACTTAAAGTTAAAAATACAAGTCGCAGAAAACTAAAAATTAAAACAAAACTACACATGAAAACTGAATTATCACATTCGCATAAAGTCAATAACATAAATAATTATATTTTTGGTAAGTACGAGTAGGAAGCTATTTTCTTAAAATACTATTATTGCGTTTATATAAAGTTATATTTACATAGGAAATATTAGATAACTTGTATTAAGTTTTAGAAAATAAGTTGTTATTATTAAGTTTGCATCACTATTGGGTTGTACTAGTAAAAATAGTTGTAGGTGATTATACCTATAAATAAATGTCATGTTATATTAAGTTGCCTGTTCTTCAGTGGAAGGTGTAGAATCTATACCAATATTATAATGAGAGAGACAACATTTTGGGAGTTTGTATATGAGGAGGGTAATCTCCGGAACCACAGCTCCTATTTGAAAATTTCTTTCAGCAGTTGAAAGGTACGGGCCAGCCACTTAAAGCATCGTAGGTCGCAAAAAATTGCAATGCACTGATTTTTTGGAATATTGATTGCAGCTTCGAAAGATCTGTGCTAACTGTGTGGTGCTCAAAAAATCTCGAAATGTTCGGACTTCTTTCAGTTTTTCACTTATAACCTCTAAAAGGTGCATCCTAATGTATACGAAAAGGTAATTTTGTTGTTCTTGTTTTAGTAATCCACTCGTGGAACCTCTTCCTCTTCGCCACGGCTCTGATGCCACTCCTGACCGGAGTATCATTTCTCTGCCTGCCGGAGAGCCCCAAATTCCTCATGTCGAGGGGACGGAATGAGGAAGCTATGGCCGTCTTCAGGATTATTTACAAACTTAATACTGGGAAACCAGCTGAGGATTTTCCAGTAAGTGAACTTCAAGAATTTCAAACGGGTTGATTTTTTTTTTAATTCTTAAGCAATACTATTATGTTATGATCTTTGTTTGTGTTGGCTACGCATCGGATAACTTCGTGATATTGCTAATCTATTGGTGACAACTAGTGGGCATTGAGTACACTACTTAAAATCCTATTAATAAAATTGCCAACGTTTGGCAAATTATAATGTTGGTATCAGATATCTTTCCAAGAGAACAAAATAATGAGTTCTAGTACTTGAAACAACTTTAAAGTTTTGCTATCATGAATTTCAGGTAAAAGTTCTAGTAGAAGAAAGACACGAGCAGCAAGGCAAAGGCATCGCAGCACTGAGGGGGGGCTTCGCACAGCTCTCACCACTGTTCAAGCCTCCGTATGCCAAGTGGCTGTTCCTCATGTGTACCATCCACATGGGCTGCATGTTCGGGTAAGTTTCCGTTTATAGACAAAAGAAAATGGATTCCCTCATTTTTAGGGTTCCGTACCTCAAAAGGTAAAAAAGGAACCCTTATAAGATCACTCTCTTGTCCGTCTGTCCGTGTGACACCACCGATTATCTCAGGAACGGGTGGACCTAGTAAGTTGAATTTTATATCATATACTGAGGTCTAATAGTCCCTATTAGGTGTATAAAAATCAAGGTCCTGAGTCAACACGATAAAAAGATAATTATGGGAAAATTTAGATTTTCGCGAAAACTTGTAAGTACCAAAATTTACCTTAATTTTCAACTTTTTTTATATTTCGGAATTTTCCCTTTACTTGTGCTATAAGAACTTGCTGTTAACCAAAATTGACAATTCTAGGTCAACCGAAGTACCCTACAGGTTTTGGGTCAAAAACCTATATGGTAGTTCCCGTTGACCTAGAATCACGAAATTTGGGAAAAAGCAAGGTCTTGCAGCACGAATAAAGGGAAAATTCCGAAAAATTAAAAAGTTGAAAATTAAGATAAATTTTGGTACTTACAAATTTTCGCGAAAATCTAGATTTTCCCATATCTTTTTACCAATAAAAATAATACTAATTTTATTATGGCGATATAATGAGTACTCGCTTTTGACCGATTTTTATTCTAGATGTTATTACATCCTCGATTCACCACATTACATTATGATCTGACATGAAAGCAATAGTCAGAGTACAAACGAATGTCAAAAATATATGTCACATCGCTGTATATTAATCGAAACGGTTTGTAATAATTTTAATTAGGTATTCTAAATCTAAACTGTCATTCAAAATTCGATCTAAGTCATTATTTATTTATTTATTTATTTAAAGGCTTACCAACTAAATACACACACAGCATTATCCCAAAGTCTCTGTCAAATGTAAATCTCGCATGTATCTAAATTACAGGAAAGCACGACACTATCAATTAGCATACTACATTAATACACAAACCGCTCAAACGCGCCTAAATAAGTTTAAAAACATCAAATAATATAATAGTAATAAAACAAATTCAATTAATAACAATAAAATAATTACAAAAATAATTTAAAAAATAATGTTGAATACTGTGAATACTACGGTATAACTTACAAAAGCTGGGATTACAAGCAGTTAATAGCCTGAAAATCTGACAGATGCTACCAACTTTAGTATATTGGCAACTTTCAATTAGCTCTCTTGTTCTACATCGCGCCAGTCAAACAAAAACAATTTGTGTCCGACATTCCACATTGTTGTACTAGTTCGTCGATAGTTTTGAGCAGTTATCGGCAGAATATCCTGCCTAACCTTAGTCGTTATTATTCTATGTGGGTCAATGTTCTTGCCTTTATGGTTTTGCGTAGTTTCAAGCGGTTTGGACGCAGACATAGCTGAGAACAGTTGAAGTGTTATCCAGCTCTTAATTGTTATAATCAGTTAATTAATGAAGCGACAGTTCTAGACTAATTGTTGCACCATTAAATTAATTTTATATTATTTTGTTAGCGGTGTTGAATTACTTTAGCCAGTGACAAATCCAAGGGACTTAAACATGTGGGTGTACCTGCTACAGGGATACCTCTGCCCAACCCTTCGGGGAAATAAGGCGTGATGTTATGTTAAATCCAAGGAACAACATGTCATGAATTTGGGTTGTTAAGGGGGAAGCGTCAGGGTAGCCCGCGAAATTCAAATTTGCTTACGTTTTTTGCATTTTGCAGGTCAGTGTCAGGTTTTATGTTGATTTAAATATGATTCGCGGCCGTAACAAATATGGCTTTACTCAATTATAATCATTACGATCAGCAATACAACTCCATAAGTTAGCAAAGGTGTCAAATGTCATGATTTCATGAATTCATAATCATCAAATCATGACTCATTCATCATTGCTGATTGTAATGATTATAATTGAGTAAAGCCATATTTGTTACGGCCGCGAATCATATTTAGATTAACATACAACATGATACTGACCTGCAAATTGCAAAAAACGTAAGAAAATTTGAATTTCGCGGACTACCCTGACACTTTCGCCTTAAATGTCTATTCAATGACAACTGCTATTTCTACACATGTCTCTTTATGGCCCTTTTAACCGTCATCATCAGCAAATATTAGATACTTAGCCAACAGCTAAGTTTAGTTCATCTTCCATTCAACCATATTACTAATACCTATATTATTGCGAAACTTCAGCATTCATTCTTTCTTTTCATCTAAGAGTTTCATTGACATTCTCTTCAAGCTCATGCTTGACTTAACAAAGAACAAGTAATAAATCAAATTCATCTTAACTTCCAGTTCCAACACCATCCGTCTCTGGTACCCCCAACTGGCAGCCATGATCAGCAATGACGCCAAAGGTCTCTGCTCCGCCATCGCTCCCTCCACTACACCTGTAGCTGTGGATGACGTCTGTGTGCCAATTGTGGCTGATATGCTGACCTATCTACAGAGTGCATTCGTTGGAGCAGGGTCGGTGCTGACGTATGGGATTGGAGGAGCGCTGGTTAATAAGTAAGTTATAACTTACATTAAAATTAGCTCAAGGATCAATGAAAGTACTTTGGGTAACCCTTGTGTGTTTAAAGAAGAGTTTGAAAAAAGTTAGGGTACCTATTGGTTTAATTTCAAGTTTACCAGAATTGCCGATGAAACACGCATGCCCCATGTTTGGTATTGTAGGTGTATATTAGGTTGTATAATTATAGATTACTAGGTAAGATCATAGTACTGACTAACCTTGGATTTTTTTGTATTTTTTTATTCGGCAAATAGTTTACACCGTTAAACCACCAGCTTAAAATCAATTAACTTTGATTACCTTCTTGAATCACCATCTTTTTTTACCTCACTTTCCGTTTTATTCTTTCAGGTGTGGCAAACGTCTGGTATCAGGGTTTTGCGGCGTGACCAGCGCGTTTCTGATCGTGCTGCTTCCATTCCTTGGCACCAGCGCGGTTTCCGTCGTTGCCATGGTTACCACCGCACTTGCCTTCACCTCGCTCTGTGGTGCTTCCCTGTCTAGCATCACTGTTGACTTATTTCCTACTTCGCTCAGGTGAGAGTTATTCAATTTTTTTATGTTTCTGTTTAATAAGATATTTTGTGTGACTTTTTCTAGCAGTGCATAATAGATCTAAATTCTAAGTGGTCTGGAAAAAGTTACTAATTGATCGTAGGTTATATTTTCTTATTCAATTAGTCCGTTGACAGTAGTTTTGGGCTAGTAGTTGGTAGAATTTGAGCTCTTCCTTTTAGAGCCATAACTGCTATTACCTCGAGCACTAGAGAAATCTTTCAATTTGTTTGCTTGCATACTTTCTTACCCTTCTTTACCTTAATATTCCTTACAGAGTGATGGCGATGGCTACATTCCTCATGAGTGGTCGTTTGGGAACCATCACGGGTACCGTCATCTTCCCTGCACTCATAAACTATGGATGCCTACCGCCTTTTATTACTATAGGATCCGTTTTAGCAGGTAATTATACAAAATCTATATTTTCCTGTTTACAATTAAATGTATTGTCGGCAACAGAAATAAGTCAGGCAAATAGGTGTTACTTTCAATGGTGAAAAAACATCACCTAACGCCCTCTACCTGGAATTAATCGTATCAGCAAGTTCAAATCCAACCGACCAATAGGAATGCTTGTTCAACTAGATGGACGTTTCAGTACACGTTGTTTTTACTAGATGGCGCTGATTTCCATTTAGTATACCTTCTTATTTTGTTTCAGTGTGCGGAATGGCGTGTTTCCTCTTACCAAATACTACTCTCAAGAAATTAGAGTAATTCTTAGTTGTAAAAAAACGTAGAATGATTGTAAATATGTTTTGTTATTCTTGTATTTGTGTCAATTGTGCGTTATGACTTTTGTGTGTTTTTTTATTTGTAATTCCTCAAACAATATTTCTTTTCTTTATTTTACTTTCACTATAGATTTTTTTCAACGAAGCAAAATAATGTAACATTATTTTCGTATTGTCCTGTTATTTTATGTAACTTATAAGTCTTGTGTTAATTATCTTTATTTGTAAATAAATTGATGTAATTCAAGGATCGAATGAAACGGCGAAAGTTTTAAAAATATTTCTCTTTTATTTATAATTTATCATAACCTAATCTCATCCATCTTCTCAGTCAAACTCACAACAATTTACCGGCGAATCAGGGAGAACAATTACTATCTACATTATTAAATTTTATATTATTTTAGCTTTTGACACATTTTTAATTATTTACTGAAGTACTTTAATAAATAATTTAAAAACCCAGTTAAAAAATAAGAATACAGAATGAATTGAAAAATTATACAACGATGAAAAATTTTTAAGAAAAGTATAATAACATTTTTATTACAATTGAAATACGCAACCACAAAATTGATCCCAATATTGATTAGAGCCGAAATAATTAAAAATATGTCAAAATATATTTCGTTTAAGGCGCTACATCAGTCTAATGCAATGACTAAACAGCTTTTACCCAAAACATTAATAAATAACTCATAATTATGCTTTTGTGACTGCATAAAATACATTTTACTGTGAACAAGCTGCCATTCGCATTATGTACATGAATTTTCGAAATTTTCTAGACTTTTGAGCATAAAGTGGCTTTTTACACTGTGAATTCACCTACATCTCCGATGGTAGCAAAACAGGTCCCGATTTTAAAAGGTTTATTTTATTAAGTACATTTTCAAGGTTGGACTGCACTTACAACCGTGAAAATAAATTAAAATCTGAGTAAATAAATATTACTTGCAAGCCACATTGTACTCAAAAATCGAATAGACAGAACATTTTAACGTCCGACATCGTCCGAACTGGCCCGACTCACGGCGACAACTCAACGACAAAGCACAGTTGCTACGTAGACTAGATTTTACTTCTTATTGTCCAATCACTTTGTCTAAGCGATTATACACTTAAATTCGAGGATTTTTGCTTGCTGACCACTAGAGCGTAACATAGGGCTATTTTAACTATATGAAATATGACTATGTTTATAAAAAGAATGGCATTAAGATGATCCCGATTTTCTCTTATTTTTTAATTGTATACAGGACACAATTATACAATTACGAAACATGTCATTCTTTTCTGGGAACCCTACGTTATGCTATAGAAGGCAGCAAGCTTCACAATAAAAATCATATATGTATATAAATGTATAGAATTCTTATAGGCCAGTGAAATTGACTGTTACTTACACACGACTCAGGATACCCCCATTAATTATATTTATTATTTCATTATAACGCAAGGCACATTTTATCTGTTATTAAAACTATTTATTTCAATAAGATTGCACTTTTACAAAAGTATTATATCGGCAGATCTTTTTTTTAAACTTAAAATTGTTTAAAACTCTAAGCGATTCCATGTTGCTCCCATAACTCACAAAAACTGAGATAAATTAGAATCGTTTTTAAGAGAACTTTAGTAATCCCTATCCTGTATTTAACAATTTTATTAGTTCTTTGACTATCTTGAAAAGTACATGGAGTGAGTTTTTCAACCCTTGTTATTAGTCGTTATAATAATCAAAAGGAAGATTATTAAAATTCCCTTAAAATGGTCCTTTGTTTTTTTCCATTTGAAGTCAATAAAAATGCTTTTCACACAGCCTTCTTCACTTTTAAACGAATTTTCCAATACAAAATATTGTGTCAAATTATATTTCAATAATGTATATTTTTTTGTAAAAAATTGTTGAAATTATACACTAGGTCTTAAATAATTTACTTGCTAAGGTAAGGCATATTTCATAATTATAAATAATTAATTACAAATATTTATAGTACATAGTATTATGTAACATTATATATACAGTCTCGCATGTCTTAAAGCCGAGTTTATACAGTATGTACAATTTTAGAAAACTTGTATAGTTGATTATACCACATGTTAAGGCCTCAAAACCAGTAATTATACAATTGAAAAATCTAGGGGTAAGTAGAAGTAGGTACTCCACAACTAAATTGGCTAGCTCCAATCTAAGAGAGTAGCTAAAATGGCACTTTTATAAAGGAGTAATGACTTTAATGACGCTAATGAACATAATGATCAAATTAATGGAAATAAAGAATGATAAAACGAAAGTTTAATGGAATTAAATCTTACAATTTCCCCAGATTTCTCAATTATAACAAAAATGTTGATCAACCAACAAACACCGGTCATTCCAAGAAACAAGGCCCCTTTAAATATTACGGACATTAACCACTAGCATATTTACATTATTATGGTAATTGTCAAAAATGACTATTTAAAAAAGTACGCATTTTGCCGTGTGATACTTTTATACTCAATATGGTGTAAAAGTATCAAGCCAAGTATCAAGTAGACTAGTCTATATAAGTCTCTAAGAAGTTAATAACGGCATAATGGGTAATAATTTAAGTAACAAATCCATAATGATAACAAAAAAATTATGTACCACTATTCCCAACAAGATGTAAAAAAATCACCCAGTTCTGGGTTCTACTTATGTGCAAAGCACTGCATTCACTCAAGGCCTGAAAAACTGGTCAGCTAGAAAAAACTATTATTTATTCTATGTGTTAGCTACTTCATAAGTATGTATATTTATGCTCTAATTTTTAAAGGGAATGAGCAGATCCCCTATTGCTTTTGTTAATTATATTTCTAGACGAACACTTTTCCATGGCAATGAGTGTACAACATAATATTATTGTAATAATGTCCAATAAACAAAACTTCACTGAGTTCATTAGAAAATGTTCACTTCACTTTATGGTCCGTTTTCCACTGTTTTCAGTTCAAAATAATATTTGTGTGACTATTTGTTTTGGGGGAGACGGAAAAAATTATTGGTTCTTTTTATAAAGCTGGTAATATAAAAACAGTTTGAATATAAAAGAAATAACCTTCATTCACACTTCATCTAAATACTGTCAACATTGTACAATCAACTGTAAAATCCTGACAATACCCGGCCATGTATACACCAGAAAAATCTCCAAATCGTCCCAAAATCAAATAGCCACACAAAATCCACATCACTTTATTTGCGTCAGCTTGGGGGGGCCAGTAGAACCTCCAGCCAACAGGGGCACGCCGTCACATCCCGCCTCGAGTACTTAGGACCCCAGCCTTTTGCGAACGAGATCCTCACCGACCTGGGATCTACAGGCCCGATGTGGGGCAGTGAGACTGCAGGAGGGGGGCAAGAGGGGTCGAAGATGCAGAGGCAGTGGCCTGGAGCCACCCTCCAAACAAGAAGAGCCTTGGCAGCCGCAGCGTCCAAAGCAGGGGAGCTGACAAAGACAGGCTCCTGGCTCCGGTTGTAAAGCCACACCCCATCCGATTCTAGGGATAGGGTGACGCCTAAGCCGATCTTTGCTCTTGTTTTTCGCACCTGGAATGAAAGAGAAGGAACATTATTAATTATTTGTATTAAAAATATGATAGGTGTTTGTTATTGCATGGCAGTGTACTGCTGCCAACTTTTTACTTATCCGTTGTTTTATTTTTATTAATCTAATCTTATAGATTAAATGTCAAAAGAAAGGTGACGAATGTTTGCTAATCAAATGAGAAGGTGACATCCATGTTACTATGGTAATTATCATAATGTGTATAATTTAATATCTATTATCAGGCAGCGCCTATTTTCACGGCCCGAAGATAAAATTAGACATATCATCTACCTATTACTAATAATAATCCTCGACTTCAGAAGAAAGATATGTTTTCAATCGTATTCTGTTGATTATTGTACTTTAAACTCTGTCTTCTTCATTTGCTAAAATCGTTGAAAATCACTTATAATATCGCGTTAAGTCCAACAAAGATTCAGTGTTCGCGTACGGAGGTTATCGCGGGTTATCGCGTCGCCTTCCTACTCTCAATCAATGTAGCTATCTACTGCCATTGTAATCGCCAAGACTTTCGAGCTTTTGGTTTTAATTACTAATTACAATCTGAATTACAACAATTCACTTGTAAAGTAATTAAAAACAGCCCTTTACTCTTGTCGAGGTAAAAAGAGTCATAATGTCTTATTGATTCTCCAATCTCTTATCATGTAGTGTGATAAAATTCGCTAAAACTATCGAATGCATTTGCCAAACAAACATTCTAAGAGAAACCTCTAAGAAGATTTAAAAAGTACCTTAAAAATAACTAATTCAAAAATGCAATCTGTATCAGAGTTTTTAAATGACAAGACTGTTTAATGTACAATGTTCATATTATAAGTAATTAAATAGCTTTAAGCTACGAATAGACTTTTATTATTCGTGGGCTTTATGTAACTAGAATAATTTGTATTAGAAGTTAATTAAAAATTTTGCATGCCATGAGGCAGAATGTATAAGGATTCAAAAATATTATAACACCTATTTGTATTAATTACCTACATTATAATTATTCAAATAAATAAATCTATCTATCTAAGGGATGTCAAATCTGTTAGAGCCAATTTTTAGGAAACTGGTAGTGTTTTATTGTTTACTAATGTTTCATTAATTAACAGACATTTTGATCAAACTGAATGACAAGGCTAATTAAAAGTTCTAAAACCAACCTGTTCAACCTGCGGTGCATCCCCCCTCTGGTCCAAGGCATCTAGGCACAGACCATGTCTCCCTGAGCCACATGCCCCTCCGCCCCCTCCGAACACGTCCACTGCCCTTACACGGACACCGAACTGACGACCCACACGCTGGGTCAGCTCCCAATACGCAAGCCGACACCACTCTGACTCCCAGCTCTGGCGTTCTGGAAGGAAGAGAAGATGGGGTTTCATAGGAGAAAATTATACATTCTAGAATTAATTTAGAAGTAGTTTGTGTAGCTATTGCTAGAACTCTTTCAGGCTAATGTTTATGGTCATTGGACAACAGAAAAAACATTAAAACAAACGCAATAAATTTTAGAAGAACAATTAAAAGTCCATTTGTAAAAGCAAGCTCAAAAGACGAGACATCAATATGTATTTTAATCTCGTCAAATCTCGTGGTCCTCATAAAAACTAAATAAATTATTATTTAAACCTACTTATATGATGATCCTATTTACACCTAACATTGTAATCCTAGAAGGATCATCAAACGAACTATCAGCTCTTTTCATCCCAGCCAACGACGCTCTACCTGGTCCAACCACCCAGATAGTTCTATCCATTTCAGTTTCCTGACATCACATTTCCAAATCTTGGCTCCTCGTAACCATTCGATGCCAGATGACGACCACCGATATATCCGGACAGTTCAGTTAAACTAGAAACATGACGCCAGTGCTGATAGAAACCTATTGTTTTAAAACTATAGACGAATGCCAAAAGTTGACGAAATAACTGTGAAACTGAAAGTGTTGATTTTTGTATCCGATTCTATGAAGTCATTGTTGTTTTAGAAATAGATGATGCTGTAATGTTGTTTACAAAGACGATGATTTCTATTCGATCGAAGAAACATTGAGAATCAGCGAATTGGTAAAGATTAAAATCCCGAAATAAACCCAAGAAGACACTAACGTTTCCGAGGTAAGTATGGCAGTGCTAGAAGTTCCGGATAGCATAATTTCATAAATTCAACGCCAAGACAAAAATTTTAAACAGTCTACTGATACATGGAAATCGATGAGTCTGCTCGCATTGCCCTTGGTAATAACTCAATAATTTATTTATTGTAACAAATCGATATTTTTATTCATGGATACATTGTTGACCACACATCCCTGTCAGCAACAGACTATCGAAATAGCTGTGAGGCATGCACATTGCATTTAAATGCATATGATCAAGATTTTTCTGAAATTCGTTCACTAATTTCGGCAGTCATGAATCAGTAAAAACCTCATGAAAGGAATCCTACCAATTTGCCATAAACGCAAATTAATGGACATGTGCATACGCCCTATCCTCACATACGGCACTCAAACCTGGTCTTTGACGCTTCAGCAGAGGTTCAAACATGAGATTTGCCAGCGAGCAACGGAACGCAGCATTCTTGGAGTCAGATTAACGGACCGTGTTAGGAAAACAGTGCTGCGCTCGAAAATACAAATCGCCGACGTCACCCAAAAAGCAGCCAAGCTTAAGTGGGACTAGACCGGACACGTCTGCCGCAGGTCGAATGAGTCATGGGCCAAATCTACCACCATGTGGGTCCCAGAAAACATCCGTCAACATCGGAGCAGACCCAGGACCAGGAAAAAATGGCGAGACCAGCTTCACACCTACAGACAGGATTGGTCCACACTAGCTCAAGACAAAGAGGAGTGGAAAGGAGAAAGGGAGGCCTTTGTCCTGCAGTGGGACTACACACGCTAAAAATAATGAATTAGTAAAGAAATTCTTGAAAAATCCATGCCTACAAGGATAATAGAATCCCACATTGGTATAGAATCGCAAAACAATCACAAAATCCTTCATAGGAAATAGACGCTAACAATAACAGTGAAATACTATCCAAACCCACCCAAAACGCAAGTCCAAATTCCTTTCCAATATTGCAAAAACTTCCATTACGAAACCCATCGAAATCCCATCATATATCCAAGACAATACCATCACGGTTCGATCCCACGGCGAGTGTAGTGGCCCCGTGGTATGGGGTGGCGCCGGCTTGGCGCGCGCAATCGATCGTCAAGGTTACCGCCATCAGACATGGGTTTGGGACACCACTTAGCTAACTGGTGGTGTTTGCGTGGTGGTTGGATGTAAATACAGAAGAATGTGGGATTTTATTTTGGTAAATGGGTTTTGGGGAACTACCGTTAATACCACCACAGTATGTAGTATTACATGTTAGTCATATCAACTTTCGCTTTACGTTTTCATCCTGTTTCCCAAATATTACAATCCTAGAATATTTTTAAAAATACTGGTTACGAATCTCCTTCTTCAGAAATCTGTGTGATAAAGTATATGTCTCCAAGTACAATTATTGTGGACAAACAAAACGTATAAACTTTGTCTTATTGTGGCATTCATAATGCATTGATCCGCATGGCAACATATCCAAGGTTTTGCAGTTTTAATAGACTGACTCTACCACTTTACTCCATGTGGAACATCTGCCAGTTTTATCACTATTCATAATCGTCATCCACAGTTTGACGTCATCCACTGTAGGGCAAAGCCTTCTCTTTTCTTGTGTCAATCATCACGCTCCTGTGCCAGGTAAAGGAAAACCAAGATATTTACCTTCACCGTCAGTAGCCAGGGAGCCGGAGACAAGCCGCTCGTGATCCGTCCTCCTGGCATCCTCTGTACTCTCGCCATGCTCTGGGGACAAGAGAAACGATGATATCAATAAGATGCCACGCATTCTAGGTAGGCTTTCAAGTCTGCCAGCTCTCTCCTTTCCCTTCAGGGAAGGAAGTAGAAGATTTAGGTTAAAGAGTGGAAAAACTATGATGATTTGGTATTATTTTGATTATAGGAAAAGCATCTCAGTCTCATCTATCAATTTTAAGGAAACAATTGCAAATGTTAAGTTTTTGACAATGCCAAGAACTCTAAATATTTACTTTGTGCTGAAGGACTGAAATATTGATTTTATGTAAAGGTGCTATGACATTGCAAATGGGCCCATTAGCTATAAGTTTCTTGTTGGATTTATTCTTGCATCATTATTCTAGGGGAAAACATCAACTTTTCATAATCAAGGAAAATAGATCGATAGATCATTTAAAACTTATTTCCCACAAGAGAACGTGTTTGGACAAGCTTCTAAACTATTAAAAAAATAATGGCGATCTTTCTGACAGGTTTTGGAGTGACATCACAGATTGCACTAACACATAGACACACCTATGTATCGTAATTTATTACATACATGTAGATATCGTGTTTAAAGTGTGAGTGACAATTCAATTTGGATTTTGGGGTCCTTGAAAGGATAGCAAAATCTGTTGCAGTAGTTTTAACAAGCTTTTTATTAACTTGCTTCGTTTGTATGTTTCCAGTTACTCTGCTTGTTCTCTTGGTGACTTTTCACCTTTAGCTTTTACAAGTTTTTAGTTATTTTAGGTATTGGTATATTTGAATTGATTAATATTATCATGTCAATGGCTTTGCTAGGTACCTTGCTAAGCCTCTTCCCACCATAAAGGGGGGCCCTGGGGTAACTCAGTTGGTGGGTAATTGAGCCGTCTAGGGCAAGTAAGTGCCTATTAGTTAGCAGTAGTTAGCGGTCACTGCAGATCCAGTCACAACATTATTAATTAATTAAATATTCACCACATTATACCCTGCACTTATAATAAGGCGCGCCATAAATTATTGTGCATACATTATATTTATAAAGCAGCACTTATTTAAATTTTAATAGTCTGCTATAGAGTGGGCTATGGCGCCTACTGCTTATCTCGTGTCTCGTACTAATTTATAAATAGTTATTACAATTATAGATTTTATTTAAGTCTGTACCGTCACGCTAGTTGTCGGGAGGTGAACAGGTCTCAAGGGTAGGTGTTGGCGCCATAGTTTTATATGCGGAAACAACGTAGATGGTTTGAACTGGTGATAATATTTGCTTCCGACAGGCGTAAAGGGCGATTCTCTTGGCAGGTTTGGCGTTAGGAAGGTTAATTTAGTTGTTCTGCTATAATCAGCCATTTGGGATTTCGAAGACATATCTCTGAACAAAGCTATGCGGCAAAAGGGATTTTATTCCAAACATATTTTCGCTGTAAAGTACAAAGCTGGGCCATGACAAAACTTGTAGTTTAAAAATATTTTTTTTACCAAACAATATATACCTACTTGATGTGCCGTTTTTTTGTTCATATTACTGGCAGGCAACTTCTAGGTAGCAACGAGCGTTCACATGTTCTAACCATGAAAAATAATCTTCAATTTGGTCAAGTATATAAATAATGTAAAGGTATATGTAAATAAAGCTGTGTATGTATGTAGCGTGGCCGTAGTGCGTAAGATAGCATACATTAGCATATTGCCGATCAAATCAAGGTCGTATACCAGCCATGTATAATTATACATATTTATGTATACCACTCACTAACGAATAAAGTGTAGAAGGTACAAATTAAACATACAAGATATCTTGCCAGTTACATCGCTAGAAGAATATACGCAATCTTCATCTGAAAATTTTCGGCTGATCAACTTTTCTTGAGATATTAACAGTTTTATAAAGACCCAGTAAATAGGCTCTTGTTGAAAGCCTTGCACTCCACTTTATTCTTACTTAACAAAAGGCTGATGCAAAGCCATATAGACTTCTTGCATCGGTAGCCTTAAATAGTAGTCGGTTAGCCTGAGGCTATCAATGAACTCAGTGTCTTTTTCTTGGGTGTGGGTCTACTGGCCATCTTTATTCTGTGGTCGGGCCACACTCGTCGAGAAAGATATCCTATTAAATGAAATTTAATACTTTGCTGTTTCTGAAGAGATGAATGTTACTGTTTGTCTGTCTGTAACTTAGCCTTGTATCTATGGAGTATAAAAAATGTTTGATCTCTGAAGAGTTAGAGGTTTTACTGTTTAGTTTAACTAACAATCTGCCTTTGAGGCAACCGACCACCTGACAGGCAGTTTTTATAATACTCTTTGTACAATCTGAGTCGAAGTACAATCCCGAGATTTTTGTTACAAGTGAGGCAATATTGGGCCCAGTATACTGCCTTTAGGCAAAGATGAACTTAAACTAGTCTCTTTCCTATGCTTTCGTATAAAAAACTACGTTTTATAAAAACTTCATAATCAACTGCCCTAGTCAAACCAGAAATAAGACGGAAAATTGAAATTCGACGGCGGAATTGAAGAAGCATCGTGTTAAAAGCTGAAAACACGAAGCCAGTTGAAGCTAGACAAAGGTTTAGTATGGAAAAGTGTTTTCAATAATGTTACTAATGTCTCATAATTATTATAATATTCTCACTTAGCAACGATACCATAGATATTTAGTACATAATAGACCGTCCGCGGCACTATGTTTGTCCATACAGACCCGCGCCACGTGTAATGGAACTTTACAACAAATCGCGCGTTCCTTAACTACAATATTTAATATTAGTACTTATTGTGTTAGGTTCTCGTGTGAGTCGGTGTTGCTATGTGGTGTGGGGTGAGCAGAGTTATTTGAAATGAAAACATCAATGTATGATGCGTTTCTAAGTAGTATAGATTTGTTTTGTGTTAAACTTGCAGTGGTCATACATTTGGCCTGTAAACATCCACTGTTGAAAATCTATACTTATTGATGTATTACTCATTCAAATTGTTTTCTATAAAACCTTTTTATGCGATCCTATTAAGAAAATTAAGAATTTTCAAGATTTTTTGTACGATCGAAAGACTATGCAGCAATTATCTAATATATACATACTGAACAAACTATATACATCTCGAATCTTCATAAAATTTAAACTTTAATTTTACTCGTAATAATTATCACACTACAATAAAATTCCTCTCACATACTCTTCATAAACGCTAACTACCCAACTAAACAGTAGAAATATCTTCTAAACATTGTAAGTAATCTGTTCTTAAGAAAAAGACGAAGGAATTCGTCAAGTATGCGGCTTGATAGGCAAGCTTCCCGCCGAATAGTTGAAAGCTCAATGACACCGCTTTGAGCTGCTTTAGTGCTAACGACATGGTTACTACTTGGTTTGAAGACATTATAGGAAATGTAGGAGAGTTCTTGGGATGTTTTGAAGGTTTACCTTTTAGTATTCAATGAGAAACTAGAAGTAAGTAGAGTTCGGAAGATGCTGGGTAAATCACACTAATATTATTAAGGCGAAAATTTGTGAGTGTGTGTGTATGTTTGTCTCTTCTTCACGCAAAAACTACTGAACGGATTTGAATGCAATTTGGCACACAGATAGTTTATAACATAGGATACTTTTTATCCTGATATTCCCACGGGATCGAGACTTCTGCGGGTGAAACCGCGGGGCGCAGCTAGTCGATATATGTATAAAGTAAAGCTTTTTGACTTTCTAAGAGTGCTAGTGCTAGCGCTCTGCGTAGATCCAAATACAGAAAATTGCCTGGAAATGTGCATCCATTTCCAGGCTTCATCCAAGTCCTTCTAGCAATCTTGTCTTCAGCATTTATGTTTAAGCCTAAGCACATTTTGTTTTAGAACTGACAAACACAAATACCGATTACTGGTACTTTTACTCTTTCCTCCATTCCCATCTTCCTATATTTCCAAGTCGATCCCGTCTCGTTCCAGTATCGTTGGGTCTAAGATGGCCATGCGCATGACACAGAAACGCGAGCGTTTTATACGGCTTGTTTACAAGCCGACGCTGCACGGTTCCCGAGCTCGGTTCAGATGATACAAACATACAAGTACCTATGTGAGATGGTGCAGTGATGCTGCACAGTATCTGATCTCTGGACTTTGTACTCAAGACTTGCTTGTGAAAATATTATTAAATTGGGATTGAATTATGAGAACGTGAGTTCATTTTGTTTTTCATGCTTGAAAATTCGAGCATTATTTTGACAACCTTCTTCGAAACAATTCGAAAATGCATTACTGGTCGAAATGTGGTACATGCGAGCGCCTGGCCGGCAATTTTTGTATGAAAATCCATATCTGTCTTGTTTGGCGGCCGAATAAATTAAAATGAAAACTCATATCTGTCGTGTTATTTAAAAATGGAACGGACTTTTTACTTCAACACATGACAACCAAGGAGGTACCTTTTCAAAGAGTTTATTTAAATTTCGATATGGCTTGCAAATAGAGGTATTTAAAGTAAAGGAGAAACAAATGAACATATTGGCGCGTGAAAAATTATCGTTATTCGTCATTGATTCTGGAATTTATAATTACCTAATTTACTTAGTTTGAACTTCCACGCATTATTTGAGAAACGTACTATACAAGCCTTGGCCGCAACTAGGCATTGATGGACTCATGTATGTGTGCCTCGGCTTGTCCATTAATGCCCCTGATGCAGGCCGCGACGGTAATGTACTATTTGGGTCAAACAATTGAAAGACGAAACATTTTTGGGAAAGAAATACTACATCGTTTGGAATTACTTTGAAAGCCATTGATATAATTAATTCCACAGTCAATAACGAGTATTTTTAAACACTTATCTACTAGATTATGAGCACACCATACTTTCTGCCGACACCCTTATGGTGCAACCGTTAAAAAACCTAAAAACACTTAAAAATACCACTCTCTGGAAGATAACATTGAACACTGATAGAGCTTCGTATCAAAGTAGAATGGGCCTTATTTAATGGGACAAAGGTTAAAAGTTATATGAAGAGAAGTCGATCGTAGGTGGAAGAAATACGATCCCTTAAATCAGCCATCGATCTACAACTAGCTCTTTCACGTGGTCCTGTTTGGTTCCATGTTTTAATAACCGACACTCCTTTGCTAATAAGTCAACCTATTGGGGTCCACTCTCAGTCAAGCCAAGGGATGAGAAGAAAGTTTATTCCAGTTAAGAAATTAGGTGTGGAAATGTCGCATCAATAATTCACGGCCAGTGTCCAGGAATAAAGTATTAAACTAAAAGATAGTCCTCTTGGCAGAATAACGTCCACTGCGGCGGCAAAATGCTGATGACGCTTCTTTTAAAGACGATGAGATGATTTATACCTCAACCGTTCAAAAGGTCCCAGTAATAACATCTTCATTTCTGTCCACAGTCAGCTGATCATCGAAGATAATCATAGTGAAGGGGGTGTTAATGATGAGCACTTGCGTCTATTACCAGCTGATTGTCATTATCACACTATTTTTATGGACAATAACGTCACAGATGCACTTAACTTGAAGTACATATCACACATTCTCATGCTGCCAACCTATCCGGCTATTACTGTCCATTGGGAAAAAGGCTCTTAAGTTGTGAAGAATGATTCACCTTGGTGGAGAGCTAATCTATGTTCTATTTCAGATGATTTAACCACCTGACATGCAATGAGAAGAAACTCTAGAATAGGATAGACCAGAATGAAACGGTAGATAAAAACGCTAGTTCTATTCCAGCTGATGCAATCAAGACTAGAGATGGTGATGTATTCGTAGCCAAAGCTGATTACAAAGACGGTATTCTCATACAACCGAACACTAAAATCGCAAATGTTTATGCAAGGAACATTTAAAGATATGACAAATTATATAACACGATAAGATCTGGTCGATATTAAATTCAAAACAATTCAGATTCAGAGGTTATAGGTAAATGTGATTTTATTTTTCATACAGAAAAAAATACCTAATCGAAATTAATGTGTTTAATTACTTGAACTTTTGCTCTCTTCAGAACGACAAGAGCTTGAAGGCACACACACAAACTAACTGCATACATATGTATAAGAAAAAGACAAATACTAGCAGTATATTTGTGTCACCCGAGCGGCGCCGGCGCCTCGATAAACGCAACGATACCGCCACGATAACGTTAATGGACACACTCTTTATCACTGCACGCACACGACGACAGAATCACCATTAAACCTACCGAAAATATCTTCTTTGCAAACCAAGAACGCACTTCGAACTCCAAATACAAAGTTGAAAATTGAGGACCCTAAATTTTGGGCACGTAAAATTTTCTACACCACTCAAAAAGTTACTTAAATTACAAGAAGCAAGGTTCAAAATCAAGTAAAGTGAAGCCAGATGATTTTAAGGTATGAATGGATTCGGGGAAGTGCGGTAATGGGTCCGACCGGAATGTCAATGTCAGTCCTATCTGGAAAAAGGATGGGTAGAGGTCCCATTCAAAAACAGGATATCAAGGTCCGAACCGTAAGTGGTCTGATATAGCTAATGTATGCCAGAGCTGTTGTCACATTTGTCTTAAAATGTAGTGTGATGAGGATTCCGCTACTCGACCAACATCCTCCCTTTTTTGAAAAAATATTTGAGTCACCAAAAGCGTGGGAAACCTGAATTTTAAAAAGCAACTACCGCCTGATCTCTTTATAATCCATTTAGTAGAAATGCTTGGATTCAAAGATCGGTGTATCTACATCTCCCTTACACTAAAATAAGATTCTAGGTTTAATAAAATGATAAATCTCTAAGTACTCATCATTTTGAGCCATCTCTTATATCTCCTGTACCAATGACCCAAAATGACTACAATAAAAGCCCATTTCTCCATTGCATTGTATTCTCAAGCCATCGCTCTCTAGATAACCAACATAAATTAGTAAGATTTTCGTAAGTGAACCTACGCAGTAGTTTGGTTATCCATCAATGGATTAAGTACAGCAGCCACGGTACATAAGGTAAGGTCAAAGATCATGCTGCGTAGGTAGTAACAGGTCGCATACATGACACATCGACCATAAGCAATAAAAATAAAGATACAAATTCAAAAACTTTGGAAAATCTCGTAAAATTCGCTCCCCAAATATAAATCATAATCCCGAATATGTCACTACACTAAAACGTATCTTAACCCTAAAAACGCAAGCAAACACAACACAAGGGATTATGGCGCGACAGGCGCCGAAAGCAATGAAAAACGAGGGTTAAGCCGGGAATCATGGGAAATCCTATGATGAACGTTCTGAGGGAATCCCGGCGATAAACAGTGAATTTTGCACCCCTATGCTTGCATGCGTTGATTGTGCAGGGATTTCCGGGATGACAATGTTTAAAGGGTTACGCCTACAATTAACGTTATTTTAAATGTGGCACGGAATGTTGGGGACTGTAATTTATGGAGATTTCAGTTTTCTCTACTGGATTCGCCAAAATGTCATTAAAAAGCGTGTTTTTGCGAAGTTTCAGATATAATTCAATGCTTCCTACTCTGAACTCTTTCTATACAAGACAAAGCTTTTGGTACCGATAAAAAGTTAGCAACTATGGATATGATTACAAAATTACTGCATACAATGTTCCTTATACGTAAAGACAATGCACTCCATGGAATCTGCTCAGAAAATTGACCCAAAATTGTTGCTTGCTTAAGCTGGAGAGCAAACATTAAAAAAGTGGTCTCGTGTAAAACCAAACCAAAAACGAACTATCTCATAATCATCCTAAAAAACTTCTAATCCTTTCTAATCATAATTCAATGACCAGACAAAGTTCTAAAGCACGTGCTTCCCTCATTATTCAAACCCAAACCCCTATTACCAAAAATAATGCGGTAACATCATCGCTGGAGTCTTTATTAAAAACAAATACCCGAGCACCGCGTGGTGCCTTCAAAGGGACGTGGAAAAAACTCCAAAGTCCGTTTGTTGAGCGGCGCAAGCATTAATAATGTAGTTTAAAGATGGCGCTGGAATGCGCGCAGGCTGAGACGGTGGGGATGCGCGGGAGTCGATAGTGATGTGCACTTTTGAATTAAGTTGAGATATTTTTTAAGGAAAAGGAATTTTGAGGATTTGTTTCTCTTAGCATAATATTGTGGAATATTTATGATAAAATTGAATTGCCAGCATAAATGGTTCAACAAAACAATTATTATAACGAGGAAAGTGATTACGTCAACCCACAATTATTAATAACAAGCAATTAACTATAGATTAGTTCAAAACAATCACCAAAATCATAGAACATTATCTTAGAAGCGCAGGCGCACGACCGCTGCGGACCCCGTGCCTATTAATTATAGTATTTAATTAGAGGCGATAAGTGTGTTTGCGAACTTCGTGGCTATCACTTCCATTATCTGTTTGTATGACAGAAATTACGTAAACATGTGATTTTTTGTAACAAAGATACAGTTAATTGGTTACCTACAGTGAATGAATCGGTGATTTTTTCTCTGATTTTCGGTTTTGAATGAAGTTTTGCCGAATTATTATCTGGTGCCTGATAAGGCTCTCAGTGTTATAATATTTATTGGAACTTTTGAGGTTTTTTCTGGTTGTTTGACTTTGATAAGAACTGAATTTACTCGTATGTATTGAATAACAATATTTTTAAAATGGTTATTTAATACTTTGCTTGAGAGCATATTTTTTATGCTTTGTAAGATATGTTTACTTATAAAAATTTAAACTACGTCCTCGAGCACCTTATGAATTAAACGTGCTTTGATATAAGATTTATGCTCTTATTAAACAAGTTCGAAACTCAAAAGAACATCGATAAAGTAAAAAATGCAGAGCAGGTACAGCACTATGCATCCCTAATTTCCAGGAAGCTGCGCGGGCGCCGATGCGGTCGGATTCCACGATCTACCGACTTTTGTCAGTGACCATCTATGATCTATGATTTTATAATGCCCGCACTGTATTTCTATTAAGAAACTGGATTAAAATATTGACGTAATAAAGCATAATAAGAATTAATATATCATCGATGTAAACTTGGTCAGAAAATATGATAAAGCGGCGAATCAAATACCTATGAATACTTCACCGTACCGTACACAATTTACCATTTATATCAATTTGATTTTATGCCAAATTGGAATCCACATAAAGATTAATTTTTCATTCAATGTTGAGACCTGAGAAATCAGTCACATGTAAATCTGTACATATTATTATGGTATAAGACATTTATTCCTCAAAAACAGAATACAATTAGTCACTTAGAATGAGAAACACTGGTTACATACATTTAAACGTTCTTTGGAATGAGTATCGGAACGGTAGGTTTAAAATGTTTGAAGTTAGAAGTAGATACAATATTGTTAGTCACTAACTTATCGTTATGTTAGTAAAATAAACTATACTAAAAAAGATCGAGTTTAGAAGGTATTTTATAATATATATATATATATATATATGTATATCCCCTATTACATGGGACTTAAACATAACTGGCGAAATGTGGGTGTACCTGCTACAGGGACACCTCTGCCCAACCCTTCGGGGAAACAAGGCGTGATGTTATGTTATGTTATATATGTATATATATTTTGCTTGGTGTAGATAATCTGCAAAAAATATTGAAACTATAGTCCATATATTACGTATCGAAAGTTCGAAACAGTTTCTATCATAGTTGCTATTCAAAGTATAATTACTTTTTATGTTTATTTTTTATTTAAACTTTGGTTAAATTTTGCATTTAGTTTACGTTTTCTTGTATTTTTTGTGAACATATATGTATATAGTTTTTATTATTGATATTATAGTTTATGTAAAATATTGCGAGTTATTAGGTTAGGTTAGGTTAGGTTATTATGAAATATACATACTAAAATAATTGAAAACTTTTCATTATGTGCAATTTTAATTTCTTTTTAAATACGGCAATTGAACTAAGAGCTTTGATTGCCTTAACGACAGTGGGAAGTAATATTGATGGCCTTATTTTTGCACTAATGGAACTTGTAATAATATGAGAAAGAACAGATTGAAAATGTCAATCATAAATTAGCTAAGGGCCCGAGGGTGCCCTGGGGAACTCTTTAATATTAAATTGAATTTGAAATCTACTTTATTTCTATTTAATAGAAAAACATACAATCGAATAGAAGAACTAGTAGATTACATTTTAATTCATTAAAATGATGAAGAATTCTTACCTTTAGGTTTGAGGTCTTCCATTGCGTAACGACTGTAAGGTGGAGGAGGGGTTTCTGTAAAAAGAGAGAAAATACCTTTAATAATCAAATTCCATCAATGTAATAACCAAGTCTAAGGTCGAGATTTATTTGAATTTAAACTAAATTTTAAGGCTCTAGATACTTCATCAAATTGTCTTTTTCAAAAGATTATGTTTAACAGTTAATAAGCATAATTTGCAACGTAATTGTAAGAAGTCTTATGTGAACTCCTCTTTTGCTTAAACGTCAATTAAAACAGACACGATTCACCATTAAAGTTACGTGATTAAGTTACATATCAGGTTCCTAAGTTGATTCAACGGAAAAATTAAAAGAGGAATGCAAAAAAATCGCTCAAAACATTTTTTCAATCCCCACTAATCACCCGCGTTACCCGTCTCGACCATAAAATAAAAGAAATCCAACTTAAAACAAACAACACGTAACCGGATCAGGTAAAAACGATCCCAGACCGCCCGCAATTATGTCCAACCGTGGAATCGAACCTTGATCACCGGCTAAATAATGACTAACCTATATTTTGACCTCATAACGACAGTTTTAAACGCCCTTTTGTATCAAACACCGCTGTCATTTGTGACGAATATGTAATTTTCTACAATCAAATTTTATGTAGTTTTCGACTTAAAATTACGATGCTGTAGCAAAATTTTGTGAGGTATCGTAACTACTGAATAATAATTCACCAATTTCAATAAGTAGGCTTCGAGAAACAACCAGGAAAAGAATACAAACACCAAAGTAACGTTAAATAATGTCATTTGAATCCGGAGCGCGATCTATTCCATTTACGAGCTAACAGGCACGCGCTATTGGTCATTTAGAATTTCGAACGCCATTAGTATTTTCGAATTCCGAATGTGAATTGTGCAATTGTCATTTGCAATTCGGCGCCAGGCTGCGGTGAACGTGTCAACATTGTTTTTCAACTGAATCGATGCCGCTGGACATTTTGAATACAAATTATACGACCATTATTATCACTGAATTCAATATGATTCTATGATGCGCACCGTTCCCAGAAGTGTTTAATGGCGTTTGCACAAGAAATTTCAAAACAATCGTCAGTGCATGCACCTGCATATCGAATGGATGATAAAACTTGGAATTTTGGAAGATGCCACATAAATCATGTGAGAATTTTATTAGCTTTTTATTACGTGGTACAATCGTTAAGTGCGCTTAAATTCATTTTATTATATCAAAACGGTACGATTTTGTTGACAGCTACATAGATTCTAAATGTTTGTCGACAGCATCTCATTTATGATTAAAGACTCTGGCTTTCAGTTTTATGAATATGATAGTGTGAGTCACATGTTTTCGCCGCACTCCCGACACATTACAGCTGAAAAAAAGAGTAAGCAATGCAAGAGTAAATGACCCTAAACGCCTAGCGTAGCATCTAGCAGATATAAATAATATCGTTGTTGAACTTTATGTCCATACGAGTGCGCTCGCGAACAACCTTGCCTCCGACGAACAGCCAAAACAAACTCTAATCTGTCGCGATAAAACTGATATTTAAATCACCGACGCCAGCTATATCTCACCTTTTTGCAACAGCAAACCATCATATATAAATATATAGAGAGTGGCGTGACTGAAATTACTTTTATAACTGTTACGTCATAAACACCATACATTATTAATGGAAAAAAGACTTTGTCGTGACCGATATAGAGTGCAGTTTCCTAACAGCTTTAATTAGAAATCATTAGTTCATTTGCTTCGAAGCTTAAACTTGCACCGAGTGCAAATTAATTTGTATTGAATATCGAGGGGCGAGGGTTTAGATTTCAGTGTGACGAGGTGGTATATCGTGTTTCAATTATTGAAGGGATCTGTCAATGAAGAATGGATCCTGTACGAATTAAGATAGAGTTTAATTTTGATGTGCACATGATGGAATGCCGTCTGATGAGGTAGATAAGTATTACGGTAGGCGCGTATGGAGGCCCGGCATGTGTAATTAATCTAAACATTCAATCTATAGCAATAAATACCGTAGGTTGTCAGTTTGTCCTTCGATTACTATGTAACTGGCGAACCGGTCAGCCTGGCCGGCTCCCTCGGCGTCTATTGCTCTATTCATAGTATATTCTGCAACCAGTATGACGGCGATAATAAATATCAAAAAATTTATTCAATTGCTTTGATCAGTGCAGGACAGTTAGCCTATTAAATGGTACAGTTATTGATAAGCCTGTTTTCTTGGTTTATTGCAATGGCTTACAACTTTATGTTGGTTGGACAGCAGTGTGAAGTGATGTTTATTTCTACACATAAAATCGATCTTAGTAATCTAAAATTGCCACAACAGTTTTTTACCATATAACTTTAAAGAAATTACCTTTAACTAAAATCGCAAGTGAAGTAATCGAGAATAGATTAGACAATGTTGTAGTTACAATTTCAATGCACAAACATTTCATAGTAATCAAAGCTTCCATAAAAGCAAAAACTGTGCAACCAAATAAATCAGAAACGTGTATAGAAATAGAGTGGAACGATTTATAAGTGTTGTACAATCGAGTAGCGTAGATGGGCTGCCAACGCGGCGCCGGCGCACCGCTCCACCAAATTGTAAATATGCACTGATTCATAGTTATGTTTAGAAAATTATTGACTTTGTTATATTGTGGAATTCAAGATATTTCTACATTTGTTTTAGGAGAATGACTTTCTGGTACCTTACCTATTGTGACTTTGTTAACATTAGAATAAATTGTACCTTTAGCTTCCAGTGAATAGATCACTTGATTATAAGGTCTTTTTCCTATTTTAATTAGCGAATCCAGTTCAACTAAAAATTTTTCACCAATCCTGACTTAAGAGTTTCCAATGTTTTCATTTCTAATTACATTCTGCTTTGGAACTAATAGGTCAGTTATAATTATGCTGTCCATCTATCATTTGAATCTTCTTGTAAACCAAATCTTATAATTAAGTAACTTCGTAAGTAGTAATCTGCATTTATCTTCTCTAATTTTCAGACCATCAGACAAATTCATATTGCTAATTCTATTAGCTAATATCATATAGTCACTTTCATGGCCTAAATATTAAAGCTAACAGTTATACCATCAGTCCATCACATATTTTTATGCTAAATGAACATTTCCTGCATTTCTTGTAATAGTTATCTCAGTCGTGAGAAATCTCGATGAAGTTCTTCGTAATCACTTATATCTTTATAAAGAAACTAGCTGCTGCCCGGACATTGTGCCGATTGCAAATTCACAGAAAATTCTGTTGATAAGAATAGGAAAATGAAAGTGCAAGATATTTCATATTGCAGTGATAATTTGAAGAATCCCAAACCAGAAAAAGATCCATTCAAAAGAATAGATTTAGAAATGACAAGCATTACCCGGAAATTGTCTATATATCCAGTATTCTTGGTGGTAATAATTTATGAGAAGTAGGAAGCATATTGTACTCCACTATTTAAAATCTGAGCTGTAGTTTTAAACGAATAAAAAGCAGGACACTTTGCCAACATGCGGACGGTAGAAAGGTGTGTGACAATGTCCCCTGAGCAGAGAGTACGCCCATATTGTTGACTGAATATTTTCTACATCACATTGCGTATCAAATGACGTCGGTCGTCGTACCACTGACGTGCCGTTTGGCTCACCACCGCATGTCATTGCTAAAATAATTACATCTATTTGTTTTCTTTTTCAAACTTTTAAATTCTGTTTAAAACTTCAAACGTACCATCACATTTGTTTTGTTTTCAGCTCTACAATGTCACAGCCCGAATTATGTCAGCGATAAGTGCCAATCGCATTGAGATGCGCATTCAATTCCGCCTCGGTTTTTATCTATCCTTCATAAATATTTTCATGTAATTCTATCATAGAAAAATAAACATTGTTTACATTGATAAACAGACTGAACTACAAATCTCAGTCTATTACTTGAGAAATCTAAATCGAAAACAATAAACAATCAATAAATCCACTTTAATACACCATAAATCTGCCAGAAAACTGTGGAAACGCGTCACGGCGCACCATCACGTAGCCGTCTCAAGGACGAAGCCACGCGCGTGTACATTCCCGGGATACATCATTGTAAACTCCAACTCTACTAAGATTTTTCATAACACTAAAGATTTAGATAAGTATTACGCAAAAAATATCAACGAGGAACTTACAGATATTTTGGGAACAAACGATGATTAGCAGGACGCAAATCATTGCCAAATGGGACAGACTAACAACAACAAAAATTGTCAAAGAGGTAGTAAACCAATTAGAGAATGAACATCAAAATTTTCGACAGGAAGCATGATGATTGGGAACATGCTAAAAACAAAACAGGAGTTTTGTAATGAACAAAGGACTAACTGCGATTATTTTTGCAAAGACAGTGCCAAAGAATTTAGGGTCCTAACCTAGCAACAAAAGTCTAAAATTCAAAAAAAAGTCGGTTATACGCACGGAACGTGGCGCGCGCGCGTGTGAATCGACGAAAATAGCCCGCCCGAATTATAACAAGTCGGATGGCGCCTCCGACGGCGCCCGGCGGCCGCACGTCGGCAGCTCCCACGCGGACGCTAGGATAAACCCTAGATACCATTGCTTATTCACCAAGGTTTTTCTGGTTATCTCAATCTATGCTTATAGGACCTTGGATGAAAACTTTTAGATCTAAGACGTTAAGATTAGGAGAGCTTTGTGTAACCTTGTTCAATTGTATTGTTTGTCTGATTATTATAATAATGTTTTGGATATTATTTGATTTAGTCCTTGAAAATAACCAAGTTATTTTGCGTAAGACATTCACATTTGACTACTAACCAAGGACATTAATTTAGAAATTAAAATTCTCTAATTGAAAAATAATGGTCCTTGTTAATTAAGATTTTCGTAAAGCATTAACTAGTTAAGAAAATTAAAACTAGATGGCGTTGTAGTCGATTGACGTAAGATGTCATCGTGGACCTTGCTTGTCGGCGCTAGGCAGGACCGGAAGGCAATGACGTACAAACAATACGAGGTGAATTTATATGATGCAAATAGTCGGGCGTTGATTGATCGATAAAATTAAATGCAGGTACAGCCAATTGTAGAACGCGCACGTGCAAAGCTTAATAATTTTATTAAGGTACCAAGACAGAATAAAGAAATCTACAATAACTTAGTAAAGTTCACAAAACGAAACAGTAGATACGTAGCTATCTAGATAATGATGAAACTATAATGGGCCACAATTAAGATTGTTCTTTGTTCAACGAAGAAAATGGTAAAATATATAATGATGATTGTTGTTTTCATAAATAAGAAGTAATTAATGAATATCAAAGTAAGACTGATACTTAATTTGTAAATTTTAAAGTTACCTTTATTACGAGACACTTGAGAATCTCATAAGCAAATTAAACAATCTCAAAATATTTCACTAGAACAAGTTCCAATTAGAGATCGATACGATTTGTCAACCAAAACAAACATAATAAACATGACACTTAAAAGAATATAAAATTTTGATAGAAAACTTAAAAGTTCAAAGGGCTCTGATTGGTCCAAAATCAAATTATACCTAATTTTCTAATTATAGTGATCGAAGCTATAGCCATCATCTCAGTTAGTTTACATATTAAAGCACCGGCACTTCTGATGATATAATTAACGCTCATTAGTGAAACATAAAACGTAAAGTTAAGCATTCATTGAAATGGTAACGTGAGAGAACTTCCAAGGTTCGTGCTGTTTCATAATCATCAGGTTCATGGGATGCCCATGTTTCTTCAAATACTTCAGCAACACTTTATTCGCCTTTGTTAACTTAAAGTTACTGATGATCATAATGGAAAACCTAAACATTCGTTTTTTTTTTCTTTTGGGTGGGAAATTACTAAAACAAATAACTTCTCCCGCACTGGGTGGAGCGGGAGGGCGTGTAAGACTCTTACTGACTAAAACCCACCCGTGTTCCTTCAGTTGCCATGTTGCTAGGGGCCACGGTATCCCTTTCGAACTTTCTCGCGACCCCGGCAGGCATCGGCCCTAGCGGACCCCGTCAGTTCTGCTGACATCCCTTTGAGGCGCGCGTGGAACACAAAGCGCCGTAGACACGGGCCTGGTCCTTATCGGACGACGAACTACCCATTGCTCACCGTCCGCAAGCCCGCTCCTACGGTGGCTGGGAATCGGCCTGCGATTCTTGACGCCCAGGCCGTCTCCTGCGGGCATTAGGGGCGTGAGGACGTGAAATTTGCCTCTCTGTCACGCGTTCCGCCTCCTCCTTCGCGAGCATTAGTGCTTCGCAGAAGGAGGTGACGGCCTCCTATGTCCTCTCGCTCCGTACCATGGCCTGGACCAGGGCCGGACGCGAGAGATCACCGCCACCGATCGCCTCCACGAGGACACGGCGATGCTCCGCCCAAACCGGGCAGACCTACACCGTATGCTACACCGTGTCTTCCGGGCGATCCACACAATAGTGACACCCAGGCGTTTCCTCCCGCCTTATCCTGAATAGGAACCTCCCGAAAACCTAAACATACCTACATTGATGATATTATGATTCCAAATTCCAAATCACAATTCAAAGTAGAATCGGAAGATCAAACAGGTGTTTGGACAAAAAATATGGACACTTAATAAGCATTATTTAAGAATAATTTGATTTCAATATATTATACTCAATTGGTAACGGTTCATCTAATCCCCGAAAAGGCCTCACCTAAGCGATAACCTGCCGCACAGTGGAACGAATGTATGGGAGCGGTTGGACGTAGACATTTCCGAAAAAAAAGAGTAAAATTATGCCAAACTAATGATGCCATCTTATTCGATTACTTAATGCCTTCATAACTTGTGGTGATGAATTTCTTCATAACTCCCATATTTCGGGAGTAATTTGAGAAAATGTGAAATTTTACTATGAAAATGAGTGTATCGAGCTCTCTCCCTCCTGATTCCGGGCTTGTTTCAAGTAGCGGTCTCTAATATCATAATGCTAATACTAAGAGCTATATTTAATACTAAGACACATAGTGCGCCAAATGTGCACTTTCTGGGATAAAGAGTGATGTTTATTTTATAACACAATTTTTTTATTTTTTGTTTATTTTGTTGATTAAAACCGTTTTTCTAAAGGTTTACCTTATTACAATAACATTTCTGAGCAGCCAATTAGAGAAGATATAAGCTAATTAGGATATATAATTAGGGACTTAAGGTTTACATATAAAACTGATGCACTAATGATTACTGATAAGAACATTGCTATTATTTAATTACTAAATGGCTCTTAATACACTAATTTAGCATGCATCATTTACTAATTATCACAATAACTAATTACCTTGCAATATTTAACAAAGGATACCTGGGATACCTGGATTTTATATAAATAGGTCACTATTAGTAACTTTAAAATCAGTGTTGATTTACACCTCGTTGTATCCAAGCTAATCTCGCAATGTATTTTCCAAATTTTAATACAAATCTTGATATTCACGTTGCTTTATGCGCACGCGCACATAAAGATTTACGCGACTTTAACTATTTGTTCAGTGTTTTAAAAGATAACAGTTGTGTTCAGTTATGTGAAAGTGCTGAAACAAGTTTAAAAGACTGGTGTCGTCGATTTTGCTACCGCATTTATGCAAAATGGACACAGTCTGGAAGAAGCACAGATAAGTTTCGGAAGAAACATGAGATTTGGCTACAGGCTGCAATTCAATGGCCGGAATTACAGAATGAAAATATGGAACCTTCTACAGAAAATATAAGTGACGTCATCGAGCCCATAATTTCTCCTGCTAAATCTGATGCTTCAACTTGTACACATCCTAGTCCTCGTAAATCTTTTGAGGACCTTAGTAACCGGCAAAAAAGAAGACGCACTGAAGATAGTCTTTCATGCAGCAGTAGCAGCGCTGAAATTATGTTTTCGGCCGAAAGGGCGCTTCAAAAGGCAGGACAAAGCGATACAGCTTATGTTATGAAATACTTGACGGAGAATCCAGAAGAGGCCTCAAAAATCAAAGCCTTCATTGAAGGTAAATCAATTCAGGTACGGGAAATATCCCCTTTGAAGGCATTGGCTCTTTATGTATCGATGAACTTATCGAAATGGCGCTATAACACTCTTCGGGATTTCAACACTCAAGAAGGAGCTCTTCAATACCCGAGTTACTACATGTTGGTTAAAGAAAAAATTAAGTGCTATCCGGCCAAAGAAGATCTCACAGTTACAGAGAGCTCTGCAAAAATCAAATTACAAGCCTTGATGGATTTAACCTCAAGAAGACTTATTAGGTCGTTAGAAACCCCTGTTGATCCCAATCAACAGCTCGTATTGACCAGCAAATGGGGTTTTGACGGATCATCTAGCCAAAGCATTTATCATCAAAGGACGAGTGAAGATGAGCAAATCGATCTTGCTAGTAATTTTATGATTAGTCTTGTACCACTGCGGCTCGTCTCAAAAGGTGTAACAATTTGGGAAAACGAGCGACCATCTTCCACTTCATTTTGCCGGCCAATATTGTTTAAGTTTATAAAGGAAACCAAAGAAAATGTGCAGAGAGAGATGGCTGAAATCGAAGCAGAGATTGAAGCCTTAACTCCATCCACCATCACTGATGGAATTAGTGTCAAACACCAACTGCTGTTGACAATGATTGATGGTAAAATTCATTCCATTATATCCAATACAGCAGCTTCAGTGTGTGACATATGCAAGGCTTGTCCTAAAGAAATGAATAATTTAGAGTTAATCAAAGATAAACACGCAAACGAGGACATGTATAAATATAGCTTAAGCACCCTTCACGCTTGGATTCGCTCAATGGAATGCTTATTACACATTTCCTACAAATTAGACATAAAATCATGGCAAGTAAGGGGTGATATAGCAAAAAGGCAAGTTGATGACAGGAAGAAAAGAGTTCAAGAGGCTGTAAGAAGAGAAACGGGCTTACTTCTCGATGTTGTGAAACAAGGCAGTGGATCCACCAACAATGGCAACTCGGCAAGGAGATTTTTTGAAAACTACACTAAATCTGCTGAACTGACCGGAATAGATGCTATGCTTTTAAGAAAAATCTGTGTGATCTTGCAGTGTATTTCATCAGGAGAGAAGATCAACGTAACTAAATTCCGAGAGTTCTGCTTTGATACTGCTAAGCTTTACGTGGAGTTATACCCATGGTATTATATGCCTTCTTCACTTCATAAAATTTTAATGCATGGGCCAGACATAGTTCAGAACATGTCAATTGTGCCCATTGGTTTTCTATCCGAAGAGGCATCTGAGGCTAGAAATAAAGATTTTAGAAAATATAGAGAGGGGCATTCTCGAAAGCATAGCAGTATCTCATGCAATGAAGATATTATGCACAATCTTTTACTGTCTTCTGATCCACTTGTTACAAGTATCCGTCCAAAAGGAAATAAGTTTGTAAAAAAATCTTCTTTTAAGGAATTTTATGAGCTTACGGATTCTGAGAAAAGTGATATCGAATTTGTTAACATAAATGATTTAGCGGACATCGATTCTGAATTTGAATTAATTGATGATGATGATGATGACGAAGATAATTAAATGATGTTATTGTTTTAAAATGTGTAACTTAGTAAATTAGAGCTTACATCTTAATTATTTATTGTACTTTTAATGAAACTAGGTAATTTATTATCAACTTACTTAAAAGTCATACTCTCATCAGTTCTTGTGAATATTTTTGTTAATATATATTTCTGTATATATATAATATATTTATAGACCTCTTAATAAGTCTGTCTGCGGTTTAAAGTAAATACAAATGGGGAAAAAACGTTTTTTTTTTTAAATTTTCATTTCCTTTTATCCCAGAAAGTGCACATTTGGCGCACTATGTGTCTTAGTATTAAATATAGCTCTTAGTATTAGCATTATGATATTAGAGACCGCTACTTGAAACAAGCCCGGAATCAGGAGGGAGAGAGCTCGATACACTCATTTTCATAGTAAAATTTCACATTTTCTCAAATTACTCCCGAAATATGGGAGTTATGAAGAAATTCATCACCACAAGTTATGAAGGCATTAAGTAATCGAATAAGATGGCATCATTAGTTTGGCATAATTTTACTCTTTTTTTTCGGAAATGTCTACGTCCAACCGCTCCCATACATTCGTTCCACTGTGTGCCGTGCCGACGAAATACTTGTAACATTACGAAAAAATTTATTAGTGTGACTCAAGTGGCTATCACCAACTGTTTTAAAATTATCGCCTAGGTCTTCACCCGCCTAGGAACTGATTCATGGATCAAATTAAGTCTTTGAAGGACCGATAAATTTTGAAGTAACGGCACGTTGAAAGTAATGTGACTGCGACGTCCAAATGGCAACATTTCTTCCTAAATTGCCTTTGCAAGCTTAAAATTTATTCAGAATATCAATTTTCCAAAATAATTATGACATGTGTCTTCAAAACATTAATTTAATTATGTGCGACATTAAACATTATTACTAAAGAATGTGAAACATTAACTACCCGAGAAGTTAATAAAGAATCAGCAATGAAACATGTGAATTGGTCAGAAGACCTCCTCACAAGCAGTGAAATGAGCGATCGGCAACGCGTCGCTCGCTCCGGTACGTGTAGGTAATAAAAGACGACAATTTTTCCAGTTTCGCAAGAGCCGCCACTGGGAGCGACCGGTTCTGTCACAGGTGCCGCCAGTCAATGGGCTATTTTGTGACACAGTCTGCAAGTACGTACTTAACTCGATAATATCAAATCTGAAAGTAAACTCGCCTGAGATTAATTACGTTTGTCGATCGTTTATCTGAAATTTTTTAAACGTGAACGCCACTCACTTCTCTACTAAAAGCTTCGTTGTATTATTGTACTACCGAATAAACAAGCATCGATGAGCAGCCACAAAAACGTTAGCTGTGAACGACTTCTTTTAATGCAAGCCTATTCTCGGACGGGCACAATAAGAGAACCATTCACAAATTCAACAAAGCAACCCAAAAACATGACCAGACTACAATAAAACGAGAAAAAAACCGATCACGAAAATCGAGTTGAGCTTACGCAGTGCGGCGGGCGTACCTGCGCCGGCGCAGGCGCGCCCCGCCCCCCCCTCCCTCCACCCGCCGCCGGCCCCCGCCTGCGCGGCGCGACACGGCGCCGGCGCCAGTCAGCCGACAAGCAATTATGGCTAAATAAATATCGGCCATGCCGCCGCCTCCGACGCGTCGCTAACATCAACAGATGGATTCTCATACTGCTATCTAGACGACATCATTAAATTTTGGACCCCACTTGTAATGGCCCGGTGAAATGGCGTGTGGGCACCAAATTACTTGTAAATGGTAGTTAGAATTTTTCATTAATGTTTGTCCGTCGTGGATGTGGGTTTAATTGCCGGATGTGGGTGACTGATTTCCGTAATGGGTATGAGATGACAGACCGGTGGATAGTCACGGCGAACGTGCCGAAGCGGTCGCGAGTTCGTGGCAATCTTTGATCCTGTGAGTCGGCGGCGTCGCGTCGACGCCTGCGCTCGATAAGATAAGAGCCCCTCTCCTCCCACCAGCAGGCGTTCGAAAAGTGCCGGCTCGCATAAAAACATTCACAAAATAGAGGCCCGCGCGGCATGATTGCCGGTGATTGGAAACCACGCGCCCGAAACTCGCTATGCGATTGATCTGCGTGAATAAATTGGATGCTTGCAATCTAGACTGGACAAGGATTTCCTGTTCATCTTGTTCGTCCAAAAAAAGAACACGTCTCGACGGACAAAACAAAAAAGTGATGAATCAAACTGAGCAGGTGTACGACAATAAACATATCGATGATTAAATTTACGATGAGCCGTATTACGATCCGCGAGATCGTAAAATTGAAATCATTACCCGTATTTCTGGAGTTTATAAAAGAAGTTCAGTGCAAAATTGCGTAGAGAATGTTAATCATTCAAAATGCTTACGTGGACCAAAAAGTGTTAATTAGCAGTAGAATCAAATTAGAAGCAGACCAAACCACAAACGGCACAGTATAAATATGCCATATTTATACTGTGCAAGCGGGAACTGTTGATTGTTGCGTCGGTTGGCAATATGCACACAAATCAAATGTACGAAGAATAATGGCGACTATATTTAGTAAGCGCGGTGTGGGAACAAGACGGGAAAGTTGACAAAAACAGTGGCGTCGCGAACTCGGCGCGACAAAAGACGGAAAAAGTTCACCTGCATTCGAGCCGTCTGCGGGGACGACCTAATGGAGCCAGGTGGCGTTACAAACTTATTGATGATTATTTCTTCATTAGTTCAACAAGAAATGAAAACAAACGAAGCCGAAATGAGGAATGCAACAGAAAGATTTTCAAACAAACACAATTTCGCGGATGTTAGTGAAATAGGAAACAATAGCAATAACATTGTTTTTGTTAAGATTCCAAATTATATAGTTAACTTTCCAAGACTTTGGAGCAACTTGAGCACAAATACTCCTTGTATTGGTTTGTGTCGAGCTGTTCTTGGATTGAATATATATTTTTGGATATATATATAAGTGATCTAGAAATCAAGGATAAGCCATGGTGCGATGGCAGGCAATTGCACAAGGCGATGGAATAATTATTTAGCAAATTACGCAACCTGTAATGCCAGTGCAAAACTGATTTGACCAATTTGATGTCCATTTAAGGCGATTCCGTGGCGAAAGTGAACGGCAAAAGGACTAGACGCTCTGATATCGCGTTAGTCATGTTTTTGATGTAACTTCAAGTACATTTCTAAGGCCCGTATTACAAAACCTTACTCAAGATTTACTTAAAACTAGTTTCAACCAATCAAATGGCTTTAAACGAGTTTTAAGTAATGCTTGAGTCTTGAGTGAGGTTCTGTAATGCGGGCCTTAGTCTCACTTAAGATTTTGATGAATGTAAATGATTGTAAGAAAAATATATATTATGTAGAACTATTTTAAAAGAAAATGGGATATATAAGTTTACAAAGTAAATTAAATAGTCCAGAGCTTTTGAGACTTGCAACAAGAGAAAAGGAGAGTTGTAAGGCTAAAAACACACATCCGAGCAGCAGAAGTCCAGACCAAGAACCTAATAAAGGATCAATGAATAGTTTTCGAATTACAGGACATCCAACACTATTAAAGACATCTGCCATACCAATAGGGTCATACAAGCTACCAGCCACTAGCCAGTCCTTTCCTCATAAGGAAACATAAATATTCATATTTTTACTTGGCTTTCTTCTCAATTAATATGCTAACAGGCATTGTCAGCACACCCACGACTAGTGAGAAGTATGAAGTGGGCGTCGATCTTAAGTAGGCGACGCGACTTGCGCGTGAGTCGATGTCATGGTCACTCATTAGTTTGGAAACATGAGTGAATCTCTGTTACTTCACTTGCCCGTTATGGTGAATTTTTATTTGGACGTTTTTGAGAAAATGTTTGGGTGAGTATGATATATGGAAATTATATGAGGATTTTTTATGTTCTGGGATTTGGTGATAAAATTAATGGTGCTAAGTATAGTGTTGTGTGATATTAGCTATTTTAAAGACAATTGATTTTTGTTTGTTTGTCAATATCAGTCACTTCTTGAAAGAGTGATAAACAGACAGCAAGTGCAGATGGTAAAGAACCTTTAGCTAATCTATCTGATTGTGAATCAAATTGGATATACCTATAGCAGTTTAAAAAACCAGCAAGTTTTATTTTGATGAATTCTGAAGAGAACAAGACAAATTGAGACCAAATTGATCTTAACCAAAAGGAAGAAAAATCACAAATAATTATAAAAGATAAGAGAAGTACCAGAAACAAGTTTTGGTCACATCTAAATTAAGACGCGATTAGGTAAAAGAAAATTTACATAAATTATAACTAAAGTGACGTCACAGAAGTGATTGTCAGTCTCGGTATAGAAACGAGCCGAAAACATGATCACGCCCAAGTATCTGCGATGATATCATGTAAGGGTCATTTGTACGACCTCAGGAAGCGCCGGGCGGCAAAATGTAGCTATTTACCTAACAAAGGCTGACGGCGGTAGCGCCATTGCCTGACGAATTAAAAAGTTAACGGGCTGCGCGCGCCGAGCGTCGCGGCATGCCGGCGCCGGCGACTCGACCTTGTCTAGTTATCGCGAACGGGTGACCCTCGCCACGGCAGATTAGGCGAGCCGCTTTTTACATACCCTGACTACGCAACTGACGCCGGAGGGAATCTTAATCACTGACGAATATAATTGCTAGATCACTTTTACTTTTCAACTCAACTTGGAAAAAGCAAACAGTTTCGGACAATCAATCAAAAATACCAATCAAAACAGTGTACGTAGTCATAAAATAATTAATGTAACAGAAGACATCTACTAGATGCTTTAAAGTCGAAGGAAAGTGTTGACCTTTGAAATTTCATACAACAAATCCAAGAAACTACTGCTGATGTCATAGCTATAAATAGATCGCCGAAGTCTAATGTTTACACTAACAATCTAATGTAGGGATGGTGTTATATATCGCACTTGTGTCAAATGCCGGTGGAGTATGTGACCGAAGCTGCCTGACGTCACTGACAACGTAACTATAGATACAGAAACAAACAGTAGCGATAATACAGTGATAACGAATCGCACTGATAAATAGGTGCAACCCGCGTGAACGAATCTACGTAAGTATGTAGCACATGAATATTAAGAAAATTACAAGCTCCAGGAACCAGGATTCACATCCATGAATGTTATAACATCTTCCAAAACACTTGAGTAATAAAGTAAAGGCACTTCAATGAGATTAATGCAAGACTATCTAGGTTATGTTAGGTTAGAAAAGGTTAGGTTGAATTAGAAACGTTTCGATGGCCGAAAACATCCAACAATTCATCCTCAGCGACGTTCTTGATTCAAATCACCATTCAGCGGCGACCATTCATTCGTTTGATCATCCATTCACATAAACTATACGAACGAACACGTTCAAAACACGGCATAGGAACACTAAGCTTGAGATTCGTACGACATCGATGTTTACTTGATGCACTTGTTGCGCGGGTCAACGTCCTGATCACGTCACACATACCAGGCTTGCAGAGGCGACTCCAGTGGTACGGGTTGCAGCACTGCTGGTCAGCGCAGAGGGGCAGGCGGCGGAGTTCGCTGGAGTCTCTTAGGTCGGGGAACCTGAAGGAGCGGGTGACTGCGAGCCGGAGTTGTGAAGCAGCGTGACCGGCCGGCACGCACTCCGCGCCGGCGGCGCCCGCGTCCAACGCCCTCGCGAGCCGCCGCAGCTGGTCGTCGGGCAAGGAAGGCGCGCCGGCCGCCACCAGCCGCCGCCGCAGCGCGCGTCTCCGGAACATCACATGCCGACGACGGGGTCACAAGTCGCGCGGCCGTTCGCGCCACGCGACACACTCACGCAGGCGGCACGACATCGCTCGCCGCGTGCGGGCACTCGACTGACGGACACAACGTTCCGCCGGCTAGTGCAGTGACGCGGCTTGGTGTGCAACACCTGAATACAATTTACCCTGAATCTAATACCCTGTTTGTTTATTTTGACAATAAACATTCATTTTCAGCTTCAGATTTGACTTCCTCAATATTAACCAATTCGAGTCTATAATGTTCCACAGGTCCCACTGCTGTTTCTTCCAAGTTGTGCTACAATACTTCTTAGCCTTTCACTTTCTGCATTCTGACTTCGATTCTACCTTAATCTCTACCTTTAAGTCTCACTCTAAGGCGATTGGCACACTGCACCGCATCACGCAGCGTAGCGCGTGAATGCGTGTTTTAACGTTGCTTGTAAGTATCTCCATTTGTATAGAAAACACGCACAGTCCAACACACAGAAAATGCATCCACGCGCGTTCATTTTAGTTCGTTGACACACAACATGCAGCGTGATGCGGTGCAGTGTGATAATCGCCTTACTCTACTTTTGATAAATCCTAATGGCTACTGTGGAATGTAATGCACTACCAAGTAGGATATCTAATTATCCTCGTTTCATATCTAATAGCCGTAGTCACACGCAGAGAAATAATAATAGAAAAAATATTAAAATCCATAAACATTCAGATAGAATTAAATTATATAAAGACGCCAACGAAAAGTTAGGCTAAGAATATTAACATATGAAAAAAAAACATCGAAGGAAAGAACTAACCTTACAGCATCCACTCATCTACAGTAATCGAGTCTCAAACCACGAAACGCTCATTAAAAATCTCCCTAGTTTTCTCTCCACCAACTCGAATCTCCCAAAAACTGGGCAGTTGGTTGCCAACGTCTATCGAGCACGGGTGAGCGGGGCGCGGGGGCGGGGGCGTGTGGCTGGCGCCACCGGCGGCGTCAGGTGCGCGCGCTTGTGTGCGTGCGGCGCCACCGAACACAGACGAGCACCCAGCCGACCGTATAGACGCGACGCGGAATGTAAAGTTTGTACAGAACGGGATTGACCATCTGTGAGGCTGGGAATGCGACATGCAAACCGAATTGGATACTATTCAAGAAAGATAATTGAATTACAATGAACGGGAAAGTTGTTAAGACCATTAATTTGAAAACCGTCAACCTTTGACTTTTGTCAAGCGTTTGATAGGGTCAACCTCTACTCAAAAACATCATCATATACTATTTATGAGGGCTTATACTCCAATGGTCTCCTAGCATCAGTTTTGAGCTAGAAAAATCAATTGAACAAAAAACTCCCAAAGAATTACTGCCACTTCTCGGATATTCTAAGTCAGGGATGCCACAGGGGTCTCACTTGGGACCTCTGAATAAAATTCAACTCATATAATCAGCTTGTAAACCATTATAAAAATTTGTCAAAATTGAAATAAATTAAATTGTTATAAAGCTGGTGGTTTTAATAAACACTCTTTTTTAAAGTATCAACTTTATGGAAGATCTGAGGTCCATTTGGCTCGACTCAATAATTCTGAAAATGTATAAGAATTTTTAACTTTCAGTGAAGAAACGTCACCATCTACTACATTTACCTAATCTATGACCGCTCATGGTTCGGAATGCGCAGAGCTAAAAGACACATCAACAAAATAAACGTACAAGATAACTAGCAGCGTGCCGCGGCACCGCTCACCTTCACGCTCTGGGGCAACTGCGAGATAGGCAGAGACAGATCTAAAGAGTATGGCGCCTAACATTTAAATCCCTAGAATGTCAACCCCACCTGCAGGCGGTGTACTCGGCCAATGATCGACACATGTATGTAAATGAGGAGCATATACTTTGTTCCGTCTCCTAAACATCAATTTCACCTGCTTGTGGCTGACAAGACTCGGCTAACAGATGGATTTAACTCAGATAAATGAGCAGCTGTGTGACTGAGAAACTTTGCGATTAGCTTGCTTGGTCAAATGTAGGGATTACATGCATTATTACTTATTTTGGAGAATTTTGCAAATGAGAAATATAACTTTTTAGGAGAGCCCTAAAAGAAAATGTGTACAAGTCTCTTAAACACTTCATCAGACCTATGATATTTATTAGGGTAAATAAATAGAACACTCATATTTAGTCAAATTAATTCTTCTTCCCAGCTAAAGGCATTAGGAAGTGATGAAGGATGGGCGTTTTTGGGGACTGTCTTATGTAATTTTGACGTTCTAAAAGTGCTGATTCTCAGCCTAGTTTGAATAAATGACTTTTGAATTTTTTCGTATTTTTTTTTTTATTTTACCATTTTGTTTAATTTGGCTTGGTGATCTCAACAATGGGTTCCTCATTAATCAAAAGTGATAGAGCATCTTTATAGCTAGTAGACCACAAACAGTACAAATACATTATTAATAAAAAATACAGACTCCACGGGATAGAACATCAACTGCTGCCTATCGCAGCTGATGCTGAAAGCATAACTCTCTTGGAATAAAGCATTGACTAACACTGATGAATGTAGGAAATTAAAAAAAAAAAAAAAGGAATGAACATTGCAAGGTTTTCATTTTGTGGGTTTTGATATCTGTGCTATTGGCTATCACGTCCACGAGTATCGACTTTACTTACAAAGGTACAAAGATGATGTTACATTGCATTCAGTCATGCTTTAATGTGTTCAAGAGTGTTAGAGAAAACATTACTAAGTCAAGGCTTCGAAAGTTGGAACTATGTCTTTGTAAAGTTATGTCTACAGTTTCTGGTAGATGGCGCTATCTGTCTATATCCGGCCGGGGACAGAAAAAAAATCCTAGTGGCAGGACGGTAGTTATAAGTTTGATGACTTATCTGTAAGTCCCAGTAAAACATTAGACATCCAATAGTCTACGCTTAAGCTTTTTCAAAGTAGACTTATCCAGAACGGGGAAGATTAGGTGAAGTTTCAAAAAGATTTCGACACTTCTTTAGCTCCAAAAAATTACAACCATTGGGTAGATAAAGTGGGTTACTTTAGGGCGCATAATATCCAGCTTTCTTAAATGTTCCTCTCTTGAGTTCTTAAAACCTGACAGTTCAATGTCCATTGAGTTTCTTATCTATATTCCTTCACTCATTGATCGACTGCATCATTGCTGAAAAATATACCGTTATGCTCCTATTATCTCCTTCACATCGCGTTCACGGTATTTAAGCATCACCTCCTATTTTAATAAAAGTGAATGGAGCAATTTTAATAGCATCTTAACTAACAATAATAATTATAATAAGTGTAAAGTTTTGTTTGTTTGTTATTTTTGCAAAGCTATTTTTACGATGGCAATGAAACTCACCAATATAATCAAACCTCTTTGTTAATATAGTGATGATTGCATGATACACAAAAAAGTTGTCGTGTTTTTTATATGAGCAGTTATGCTTGAATGGAGTTTCTATCTGTTTGTTTTTCCAATAAAATTCTTTGTAATCTTGTCGGTTTCTTTCTTTTGTTTTACTTTGATAAGAGTTAGTTATGTATGACTTAATTGCTTGCAATAGAGCTGCATCAAAACAAAAAACTCACGATTGAATTTAAAGAAACATTTTTAAACGTCTTTTAAATGCTAATACATAGGTTATTGTTTTAACTATAACTTTTGGGACTGACGCTTCATGCTCTTTTCATGACTATTATTGGATAGGTAATTATAGTCTTTAAAAGAGATATTAATTTAAATTATGTCTGTACCCTAATTGCGTAACTGATTTTCGTAAAAAAATTTGCCTAATTTGTTTCATTTGGACAGTTCAACAACATTCATTGCGTTATTGACGTTGTTGAGCAGATTTTTTTTCCAACTTATTAAATAATGGATTGGCCATCTGTTTCAAATCGAAACAAATTGTGATTGTTTTGCATTACGCAATTAGGGTACTGGGCGCCTACCACCAGCTCATAAAGCAGTATTATTTTAATATTACTTCAGTGTGGGAAAGAGATGAAGCTCTACAGGACGTATAGCTCCATCTCTTTCTCCCACTGAAGTAATATTAAAATAATACTGTTTATTAGCTGGTGGTAGGTCCCCTGGTCGATATTGAACGGTAGGGACATATTGTGCTACACTTCTTTACTATATAAGATTGTGACCTATATCAAACAGTTTATAACCAGAAACTTACACATATCTACACATCTGCCTTTCCCACAAACTAACATCCGTAACTGCACTAATCTTTGTTAGTAGACCTCAAAAACTCGAACATAGAGATGTTTTTAAAAACACCCAATAATATACTGGTGTTAAGTTAAATGTCAACGTGTTATTGCGTATCAGTACTAACACGGAACTGGTAACTGGCACTTACGATGTTCTGGTTCTGACCAGGGGATCTGACGTCAGAGCTCAGACAGCCGGTTACGGATGACGAAATGTCGTAAGAGACGAGAGATAATTGGAAATTACGCTTTGAAGGGGTAAATATTGAGCTTGATGTTTGATTGATGTTAAAACATGTTTGTCTAATAGAAAATGGTTGAATTTTAAGTCAGAAAGGAGAAACCAGTACTCCTGGGGCCTTTTGTGACATCACTTATCAGTTTTTTGGGTATAATTATGATGTATGAGAGTGGTCGAGGATATAGTGCTCAATAGCTTGCAATTGGAGATGCCTATGTCCAGCAGTAGACTGCTCAATGGTAGATGAAGATGAGTGACTTTTTAGACATAACACTGCCTTCGGTAGATTGAAAATGCACTAATTGTCAAATGGGATTTATTTATGTTTGTATGAATAGGTGTACTCCTACTTAAATAATCAACATTTTCTAAACGCATAGAAATTCTAAAACAATGGCAAACAGTAAAATCTATTATGACAAGCATTACATTGTGTTGTCTGTCTAAAGATGGAAACTATTAAATAAATTACTTTTAACTATTTTCTTGGCAATAACTGTTAACAATTTCGCTGGCGCCACCAGTTTAATAAAAAAACATCTTTACTTCTGAGCATTACATTGAAATAAACTTGTTTACATCAATTACCAAAAACAAGATATTCAAAAATGACGCCTGAGAATATTTTAATTTGCCAATGGGAAGGCGCCAAAAATAACATAAAGAATATATTAGCATAAGCTAAGAGATTTATATCAACATTGCATTTTAAATAGTGGCCGGCGCCATCTTTTATTATACAAGCTGCAATAAAACTAATATCAATGTCCGAGAAGGCTAAGCAGCAGATCAAAATAAATAAAAGCATACATAGACACATATATTTTGCTAAATTTTTCATCTTTTTGGTTTTCTAACTTACTCATTACTTTTTGAGTAAGCAGGTAAGTATTTAAAAAATTTATATAATTATTGTGAAATCATAAAATAAGACAAGCAGAACTCAGGAAAAAAAAACGCAGAAATATTTCAGCAATTTTTTATATTTTTTTTTTTGTAAAAATGTAATCATAAAAGTTTTCTAAAGTCACAGTAGAATAAATAGAGGCGTAAAGTAATTGTTTACTTACCTTTTTAGTATATTAAATAAAGTTTATATCATTATTACTAAAAGTCAACATAAAAATATTTAAAAAAAAATTGTTTACGATAATTTTCAGTAAAACTCACCTCATAAATTCTCAAATATCCTTAAAATCATCCTTATTGTACACATAAAATTTCCACTAATCCAAATATAACAATTATTATAACATTAAAAATATATTAATTACATTAAAACTTCTAGGTATTGTCGTGAACAAATTCGTATGGTTTCCAACATGGCTACGCGTGTCATGGCTGCCGATCGGCGCGGGAATGGCGCGAAAATGCGGAAAATCGCGCTATTTATGCATCCACGATCGGGACTTGTGAATGAAACTGAATGGGATTGTAAACCCCGCGATTTGAGTGAGTAAGCACGTAGGCAGCGACGGGAACTAGGGGAATGGCTTATAAGTGTCAATTTCCCGTACCAGGAAAATAAGAAAAACTTTATAGTGTTCCTTATTTTTTTCAGGTTTGGGTTCAGGCTTTTCATGATTATGGGGTTGAAGAGAGAACAGTATTGCAAGTTCGTCTTCCATACTTCAATTCTAAATGCTGTTTAGTTAAATTTGGGGAGTGTAGTTACGTTAGTATTCGTGTAATATACCATATATATGTATTTTTTTTACGACTTAAATTATGTTACTTACATCTCCAAAAATGTATGGTAAATCTGAAGTTTATTCTGGTTTCAACTTTACCCCGCGTTTATTAATAAGGGGGTTAACTAAACCCTTCTCTACTTCATATATAGCCTAATATAGATCCAGTTTTGGCCCTCAATGTTCATCGTTGCACTAAAAGCAAACTGACTTGAACTTTTACGCTGACAATCAAAGCAAAACAGTCCTATTTTCATATCACCCCAAAGGTTACAAAGGGGAGGTTCACTGTTGAACTAGTAAATAGTGATAGGCTGGCATATTGCCAATATAGTACATCTTCAGGAACTTTTAACTCCCCTTCCCATTCGATTTCACTTCAACAATAATATCAAAACAACAGCATCATCATTCTCTTATCCATATCCCAATATATTTGACGTCGGTCCTGCATGACTTCTACTTCCATACTTCTCTAATAGTCACCAACTTCCTATCCATAAATCATCTTCCACACAGTCTATCCATCGTTTCTTCGGTCTTCCCCCACTCTTTTAGCCATCCACATTCTTACACAAAACAAACCTCACGACATTTACCTCAATAACATAAAAACAACATGGACATGTATTTAATTTTCATCAAGTGCATTTTACCAGTTCAAACTACTTCATCAAAGTATTAAAATGTGAACTAAAACATTACTAAGTATAAGTAGAATCTTATGTAGTAAGTATCGTTTTCTTAGCACCAAGAGACGAGTGATATTAATATAAAAAGCCAACAACAGACTAATTTGTCAGTTTCACGGTCGAATGCGTCCTGTAGCAAGAGCATCATCTTGGATAACGAATAATAAAGTAACAAACTGTAGATTGGCAGCCATCTCAGTGTTGCTAGCTCTATCGTGGAATTCGTATTTAGTAACCCTCAAACGGCCAATTTTTACTTTTTAATTGAAAGTGATAGAGTTCAAAATTCTCTATGTTTCTGTCTAAGAAACATTTTTGCAATATAAATAGTTCCAGAGATATGAAAACTTTTGTAGGCCGTTAAGTAACACAATTTATGATGATTCCATCACTAGAAAGCGTCTAACCCACACTTCTTCTTTAAGAGTTTCTGGACAGAAAGGATTCTTTAGGATAAACAGAAAAGAATATCAATTGATGTGTCCAACAATCATAGTTTTTAAGAAACAACGATTCCCGCGTTTTTTGTTTTTTGCCATTTTTTCGGAAATAAAGGACGGCAGTTCGTACAAAGTTACAAAATATTTCTTCATGGCGTTCCTTTGATAAATTATTTTCTACAGATCTATAGTATCCCTAGTTCTTGGATCCCTTTATGACAGCTGTCTGCCTGGCGGTATTTCAAACTTCAAAGCAAAGTGATTAAAATGATCCTATAAGATACCTAGTAGAAGTTGCTGAGAACCTAATATGATTACACTGGAACTCAAACCCATCGTTTTCGCTGACATCAACTTTTGGACTCCAGGGAGAGAAATCTTGCGGTGACTCTATCATATTAATTTATAAATGATAATGATAAAAAGCAATTATTATTATTATTAGGTACTTTAATGTCTGATATATCTCGGGACCCTGGGGTCCAGGACTTTTGGAAGGCGTACGAGGGGCCGAAGAAAAATCTCAGAGGCCCTTTAGACATTTTTAAGTGTTGAGGCACCAACCGACGATAATCCCTGTATGCACTATACACGTGCACCCAAGGACCACCCCCGGTTGGTGTAGGACTATTGCAGAACATGGAAACAAAAAATATTGGGCTATGGATTTGGGTGGCTATAATGGATTAGTTACCTGGAAGTTGGAACTATAGAAGTACTATGTCCCCTGCCTGATCAATGTTATGTAATACACGGATAAAATGGCAGGGGGTGACTTGCATACTCAATAATGGGCCCCCGAAAACGGTCGCTAGCACATAGTGACATAGCGACAAGGGGGCAACAATTCCTGAGGTGCTTGAGGAGTGGAGAGGTATTCCAGGGCTATCAGGACAATCCCGGAAGTACGGTCAAGATCCCTACCAGCATCTTACTTATTATTATTATGAAAAGAGTCAATTTCTTGGCCTATCAAAAGCCTTAGATAACTAAAACTCACTTAAAAAATCCCCGAAACCGAAGATCCTCAAGCTAATGACGATGTTTATTTTTAATTAAACACAAGTACCTCCCGCGAACTCAGTAGGTGGCTCGTGATGTTGTCTGGCAACCCTCGGCATAGGTGACCGGCGCGGCGGCGGCACACAGTCGGCACCGCGCGCCATGCCGACGCGCCGCCGCGCCGCCACACGCGGCCCATCCTGCCATCCATGGGGGATGTAAGCTTTTGGAGTAAGCCGGGATGTAGGTGGCGGTGAATTTGAGAGAGACTATGTCGATATACGCTTTATAATCTTACCGTGAAAACTCAGGTGAGGTGATAATTATTGACATGTAAAAACATTAAATTTTCCGCAATAACTAGATCCAGGTTTGGATGTCGTATGCAGCGCTCGCCCGCATGCACAAGATGCGCTTTTTATGGAGTAACATGCAACTTATACCTAAGTTTAGGTTTAGGGTTTGGTACTGCATCTTTATACTGTCATGGATTTTTGCAAAGCAACGCCTGATCCCATAACTTATCTTAGGTGAAGTAAGTTTGAAGAGAGCTGTCAATCCACAGCATCGGGTGGAATGACAGCTCACTTCTAGCTCTGTACATCTAAGTTAATATGGTGAGATTTTAACAGATTTGTTCGGCTGGTTCTAAACAGACAGGTGGGATTGTGTTGGAGATTCGAATTTTCGGCTGTAGATGTAGGCTTCAATGGGTTTTGAAAAGGCTGTAAGCTACCTTGCGAAATCATGGAACATTGTCTTTGCTGCTATCAACACAATTGCATACAAATTGGCTGAAAAGACCACCTTAACTCCGCCATTGTAGAGTCGTTAAATATTTTAATATCAGGAAATGGTAAATATCAAATTCAAGTTTGTGTGTCAAGTCAACTACGAGTTGATTTTGGTACATTTTTGCAAATCTCTACAATTTCGCTACAAGTTCGCTACAATCTTTCACTAAAGCACTATTTTCTTAAATTTTGATATGCCAGCGCTGGTAGCCAATTCGGATACAGATATATGAATAGTCAGTACCAGTTTAAATCAGCTGCCGGTAGCACTCCAACAAATCTATGTTCATCCAAAAAGATGCACTTGACCTTGTGGAGAGCTTATCCATGTTTCCCATTATCGTTCCTAATTAACCTAGGTACCTATCAATTTCATAACCAATTTTAGATATGCCATAATACTCCACAATAATTACAAAATCATGACATCTCAGTGCACTTTGCTCACGAATTCTTATCTCGTGCTGCCCCATAGGTCATCCCATCGGTCGGGCGACGTCGGGTCGACGTCGGAGCGTCGCGCCGCGCGGACGCGTCTCGTTGCCGCCTCGCCGCCGCGCGGGACCGGGCTGTTTATCTTCACGCTTTATGTCTTGAGGGGTCGGCAGTATTGGTTGGTAATTATATGCATGGGGGCTCTTGGGGGTTAGTATAGGAAGTCGGTTGGAACTCTGAGTTCGTTTCGGAAGTTCTTCTCAGGAATCGCGGTCAGCCAGGAAAAGCCGGCAAATCTTACCTAGGTACTTAAAAAAAAAATATTAATAGATGTAGGTACTTGTGAAAGTGTCTTAGAAGATCTACTTAATTTCAACTTCAGAAGATATTTCTCGATTACTTTTAAAGTCGTGTTGGATGTATTCATTCAAATGTGACGATTGATGGCAAGACAATCTTCACAGATGGGGGTTCATGGACTGCTCAGATCTCCTGTAGCCCACATACCATCCTGTGCTACAAGCCCTGACATAATACACAATAGACAGTGAGCAAGCTTGATCAATGCTGGTTCCTTCTCCGCATCTACAACAAGAGGCACGTAAAGTTCGAAAAGCTAATGATATCCACTATACAGTTATTATTTATAGTAAGATGTAAATTACTCTTACTATAACATCGAAGACAGCCACAAAGACGGATAGTTTACAAACTATAGAACAAGAATCTAGATAAAGCAGTTCCGCTTCAAGGGTGAGCGTTGTTGACCACTTCGCTCCGATGACCTACTACCACTTACCCTGTTTCCGCTCGCTCGCTCCGCTCCTCTCTGTAGTTTGTTCCGAAATGTTAGCACTACAACCTGTCAGAAAATCGGGGTTGACAGATTATAAAGATGAGAATTTAATACTAGTAAGCATGTTGCAGCTTGGTGTTCCACCACTTAAGAGCTTAGAGCTTAAAGCGAGTGATTTTGATCGAACAGTATTTTGTACTAAGCAGATTAAATCTATATGATCGACCTAATTCAGCTGAAAATTAGTTCCTTTGGCGATAGCGTTTGTGAAGTGAAGCATTAGTTTTGCAAACAATTTACAGATTTTACAGTGTCATTGTCAGGACAATAAGTATGGTTTAAGACTTAAAGAATGGTATCGTCGTCTGCTTATTACTTAAACTTTAAGTAATAGCAGACGACGATACCATTCTGTTCTGTTATCTGTTTGACAACAATGTGTACGGCCAAAAGACCAATGTGTACGGCCAATAAACCAATGTGTACGGCCAAAAAACCAATGTGTACGGCCAAAAAACCAATGTGTACGGCCAAAAGACCAATAATATGTGTACGGCCAAAAGACCAATGTGTACGGCCAAAAGACCAATGTGTACGGCCAAAAAACAAATGTGTACGGCCAAAAGACCAATAATATGTGTACGGCCAAAAGACCAATGTGTACGGCCAAAAAACCAATGTGTACGGCCAAAAAACCAATGTGTACGGCCAAAAAATCAATGTGTAAGGCCAAAAGACCAATAATATGTGTACGGCCAAAAGACCAATGTGTACGGCCAAAAGACCAATATGTACGGCCAAAAGACCAATGTGTACGGCCAAAAGACAAATATGTACGGCCTATTTCACAAAAAATATATGACAACTAGCTTTGCCCGCGACTTCATCCGCAAGCCTATAACATGCCTCAAGAATTGGGCTATCCAATGCAACAAGATTTTTTCAAATACGACTGGGAGTTCCGGAGATTACCCCCTACATACAAACTCACAAACAAACAAATTTTACCCCTTTATAATATTATAAGTTGATTAGCATAGATGGGCTTGGGCTGCCTCTGAAGAGACTCCAACTTACACTGGACTACGACATGACAGAAAGTTTCCTAGCTTAAGTAAAAACTCACAGTAAACACATTGACAATTAACAAATACACGTGCACTCACTAACATAGGTACCTCTAACATACAGACACCTCTTACAACACCAACAAAACCAACACAAATCATAGCATACACTCTTTTTTAACCGACTTCCATAAAGGAGGAGGTTATATGTTCGACGCGTATGTTTGCTTTTTTTTTTTTTTTATGTATGTCCACCGATTTCTCCGTCATTTGTGGACCGATTTTGAAAATTATTTTTTTTGTTTGAAAGGGTATGCTCCCAAATTGATCCCATATAAATTTTATTAACTTTGCTTGGGTAGTTTTTAAGTTAGCTACAAAAATACGTATTTTTTTCCCACTTAGTATGTAGATGATATGATAAGTTCCTGTCACTGGTAGCTGGTTCGAAAACTTTTTACAAAAAAAAAAACAACCGACTTTCAAAAAAAACACTACAAAGTGAAAAATAACTTTAATTTCGGAAGTCGGTGGCAAAAAACACAAAACCCAAGACACCGACTTCCGAAATAAGTAATTTTTCACTTTGTAGTGTTTTTTTTGGAAGTCGGTTGTTTTTTTTTTACATCGATTTTAAGTTTAAAAAATTGTGGATCTCACAACACAGGGAATCCTAGTGTGAGGTCTAGGAATTCAATTCACTTGAATGAAAACTTTGCGAAATTTTATTCTTATTCTTTGAAAGAGAAGTCCCCTAGAAGAACTATAGGTATTAGAATCAAAAGAGGCTTTCAGCATCTTGGGTCTACCTTAGTTTCAACAGTTACACCTCCTCGCCCATCTTCAAAACCAAAGCAAAACCTTCCAAAACAGTCAGGCTACCTCTGGGTGCCTCCAAGACAGTCGTCAGGCGACACACAGTCGCATGTCCCGGTGTCGCTGTGTCGCGGCGCTGCGTCGCGTCCCCTCGCCGCCGTATTACGCAGATGTAGCACGTGGTGCGATGTAAACATCATAGTGTTTACATCATGGCAATACCGTGGAAGATGGGGTGGAGATAGGGAGGTTTTAAAGATTTTGAATACCTAGTATAGCTGGTGTGTAGTTACACATCTTGGTAGACTGGGAGTCGATTACTGGATACCCAGTAAAAGGTCAGTGAGGGTGGAAAAGGAAATTGTTGAGGTTCAAAACTGTCTGGAATAGTTATTTTATAAACGGCCCCTTAAATATCCAATGCTAATTATGAGCCTTCCATGTGAGTGTTACATGAAATGCTCAAGCGAAAATTACTGCTGGAAAATACTTACCTTATTTTATTTAGGTACATGATTATAGTTATAACAAGTTGTTAATTTTCACGGGTTTTTACACCCAACAAATTGCTACACCCCATAGATTCGCATAAAGGACAGAGAACTTTTATAAAGTTGCCTGGAGCCCTGCCCACCGCCGTTGGAAGCAGAGTGAGGCAAAAAGATCACAAACAGCGACCGGTCACCTTTGGCTAGTAGCCGCGACGTGCCGACGCCTCGTTATATTGATGCAGTTCCATCGTTATAACAGATGTAATTGGGAAAAACAATATGAATTTCTTTAATAATTTCTTTAATCTACCAAACGTTGTTATTTTAATTAACTAACAGTTAGTTAAGCATACACTCATATTCATATTCATTTATTGCGTTCCATAATGCATACAAGATGTTACAAAAAGGTTACAGCTAGGTACAAGGTATGAACCTTCTTAGGGTACAGCAACAGGTTAAAATTTTACAATAAATTCCTTAATATTGCATTGTCAACTCCAGTGCGTTTGATGCAGTGTAACAATACGAAAAAGTTAACTTAAGTTCGACAGCATCAAGTCCAGAAACCACAAGCCTCAAAATGATAATCCTAAAATGAATTTTCATTGGCATACATAACACAAATTTCATACGCATAATCACCACACCACACGATCTGCTGGCCATCCAAATAAACTCCCAACCTGAGAATCGAACCTGCATCCCTTCTCACCTCCGCACTAAGTGGCCCTTGGAGTCGTAAGTTCCATGGTCAGTCATAGAATTTACGATCCAAAATGACAAGGAAAGAAGTAACAAATATGCAGTAGGTAAATATTTGTTATTCTTTTATTTCCTGATTAGCATCGGCGACTGAATGTCGCTGCTGATAGCCAGAAAAGCTGCTTATTATGTTAAGTAGGGGCTAATTATATACATATTTTGATAGTTTTGTAGGAAAGAAGGCTGTTCATTGTTTTACAATCTTATTTGCTGATGTAGTAGAGTGAGTTTTTTTTTTTTTTTTACTTAAAATAAAAAAAAAACAACCGACTTCCAACAACAAAGTGAAAAAACACTACAAAGTGAAAAATAACTTAAATTTCGGAAGTCGGTGGCAAATAACGAAAATACTAAACCAAAGCCAAAAACTTTATAGTGTTTTTTTTGGAAATCGGTAGTTTTTTTTTTTTTTTTTTTAAATCTTTCTCGGTTTTTAGTGGGTCAGTTTGTAATTTATCTAAGTTACAATAGCCTAATGTCAACTGCTCACCACCTTTTACAAAATATTGCTTTTCCCGACGCGCAGGGACGTTAATCTTTGAGGAGTTCTCCTGGTACTTTACCATCAGCTCCACTTCTCCATATGAATTGTGACGAGCATTTTCTTGGCAACCATATTACGTAATCGAATCGCAATCGGTGAAATACTAATTATTGAGTAGTTCCGGTGGCCATTTCTGGTCTTCATCATCTGTTCCACTTCACCAAATGATGCTTTCCAAGAGCAACTGCACGAGTTACTATAAAAAATACCCAAATTGCTATAGGTGTGATAATAATATTTGAAGAGTTCCCTCGATTTCTCTGGGATGCCATCATCAGATCCTGGTTTCCTTATCATGGTACCACCCTTGAAATATCTCCTTTCCAACAAAAAAAGAATCATCAAAATCGGTTCATAAACGACGAAGTTATCCGCGAACACACATAAAAAAAAATACCGCCGAATTTATTGAGAAACCTCCTCCTTTTTTTGAAGTCGGTTAAAAAATAAAGGAAGAGCAGTTGAAAATTCATTATAATTATGTTTGATTAAATATAAATTGATTGCATTTTATTTAGCTCAACATGTATTTGCTTACCGGATACATCGTGAAAATTTTGGGAAAATTGCTACCTGTACCTACTTATCCACAATAATGCAATTTTCTTACTGGTTTTTGTACAGCAACACTAAATTCCTATCTAGGTGAATAAAATGTATGATATGAAAATACACGATTCCAAGGATCCTGTAACGTCCAGTCTTAATTAAAATCGTATGATGAAAAGCATCTATAACTCATTTCTATAAACGCAAGAAACGATCCCGAAGTCCTAGGTTCGACTATCCTTTAAAACTGGGTCATCCACGATCCGCGATCAGTGTGTCGAAGCATCTAACTAAACCCTTCAGGAATCTGAGGGGCAACTCCCGTATTTCTGTGAATTACGGGAATCACTATAAGACAGTTGGTAATTCATATCCTTAATTACATCTGACTTTAAAAAGTCCTTTGAAAAGGAAATATATATTATGAATGATTCACCGAAGGAGCTGGCGACTCCGGTCCAATGGCGGGCGCCGGGCGTCGTACTGTCGCGAACGACGGCCAAACTACACCGTTTTTATGATACAAACTATTTTGTATGTGTCCGTTGTACTTGTAGCTTTATTGTTGGACAGGTAAATAGTAATGAAACAAATTAATTGAGTTATGGAATTGTGTAATGTTTTGAAAAGAAATTATGGAGCTATTTGGCTTGAGGGATTTCCAAGAGGTGATTCTGAGCATATAGACATCCATGTATAACATCCAAAATACCATATTTGAGGAAGTAAAAGATTGCTGCTTTAGGCAACTTTTAATTTAGTTGAGACGCTTACCATAGACCATAGAGCCAATAATTTCTTGAAAGGATTTCTCAATACTTTATGGTTTAACATACTGTTAACATTATTACAATGGGCTTGTTTCCTTTAAAGTAATAATAATAGCTAAAAAATTTACTTTAAAGGAGGTAATTAGGTACTTTAAAATAAGCTAAAATAAAAATTCTTGAACAAAGAAAATAAGTTACAAAAAATTTACAAGTTTGTATGTTAACAACCTAAGCTAGACAAATAGTTGAATGCATCCAAGGTATCTCTAAATCATAAACAACATAGAGAAAAGTGATAAAACTCTATGGGCAACTTTAATGAAAACCTTGCTTAAGTACTCATACTTATGTCGTAAGTATTGTCAACAACTCTTGTTTGACTGCGCTAAAACAAAGACGGTGTTATGTTTTATATACTTTTACAAACTTCTGTCTCCAAATACCTAAACATCCTAAACATAATAATAATACCCCACCGCCGTATCTCTAAATTGACTTCGTGGTGGGGCTTGCGCACTCCGAACTCTAGGCCTGAGCCAATAGAGTTTACTTTGCCGGAACAGGTCTGGAATGAGGAGCCAGACCAAGAGATATACAAAAACCCGCAGGGCAGCATGTGGCGAGCTGTGGGGCAGTAGCGACCCCACGGACCCTATCTCCCGGGAGAAGTCTTGTTCCTCACCTCTGGCTTGCTTTTATTGGCCGGCTAGAGTGAACACTGACGAGGAACAGAGCTCCCACCTCATTCTTGCCTTTATTGGTTGGCTTGAGTGGAGATTCGCAAGAGCAAATGTGCTCGGAGGAAAGAAGTATTCCAGTAAGATGCTGGTAGGGATCTTGACCGTACTTCGGGACTTCTTACTGACTTCGGATCGTACTTTGGGATTGTCCTGATAGCCGTGGAATACCTCTCCACTCCTCATAAGCACTTCAGGACGTGTTGCCCCTTTGTCGCTACGACACTATGTACTAGCGACCGTTTTCGGGGGCCCATTATTGAGTGTGCAAGTCACCCCCTGCCATTTTATCCGTGTGCATATAAAACATAGATCAGGCAGGGGCCATAGTCCTTCCATAGTTCCAGGTGACCAGTCCACTTTAGCAACCCAAACCCATAGTCCGATATCTTTGTTTCGGTCCACAAATGACGGAGAAATCGGTGGACAATAATAAAAAAAAAAAAAACAGACGCTACGAACATATAACCTCCTCCTTTTTGGAAGTCGGTTAAAACTGAGACAAAGAAAATAGATACAATTTTCTTCACCCGTGATCCATCAAAAAATATATTCACACATTAATTAAACATGTTTTATGGTAAACGGTGGCGCTGCTATGATTTATTCAAAACATTTCATCGATATTCAGTTAGTTTGATTTACGGCACGGTTTGAAACAGTCACGGTTTGAGAATCAATCGGCTGAAACTCCACCTATGTAACTGAACACGTTTCAGGAGATTTCAAATCTACCTAAATATCTTTGTTAGGTACGTTAATATTCAAACTCAAACTTAAAGCATTTATTTCAATTAAACCAATTACTGGCAATTCTGAATTGCCAAGGAGTCGGTCAGTCAGAAAGATGAAGCTGGTTGCCCATTCCAAAGCGTGATTAGGTTCCTATGGAGAAGATCGTGCAAGAATCTCTCCTACAGGCTCGAGTTAGATGTCCTCCCAAGGCTTGCGAAATATAATAAAAGCTGCATGTTAATGTGTGTCCATCGCAGGAGGATTTCCGGCCACCGTAGGCGCGGGCTTGCGGACGGTGAGCAATGGGTAGCTCGCCGTCCGATAAGGACCAAGCCCGGGTCGACGGCGCGTTGTGTTCCACGCGCGCCTCAAAGAGATGTCAGCAGAATTGACGGGGTCCGCTAGGGCCAATGCCAATGCCGGGGGTTCGAAGAAAACCGATAGGGAAATCGTGGCCCCCGGCAACATGGCATAGGAGGGAACACGGGTGGGTTTTAGTCAGTAAGAGTCTGACACGCCCTCCCGCTCCACCCAGAGCGGGAGAAGTTATTTGATAATTTCCCACCCAAAAAAAAAAAAAAAAAAAAAGGTATACAATAGAATACCAAATGAATTCAAAATATTAAATACAAGATTGTTCAAAATTAAATTATACAAATGGCTATCTGCCAATAGTTTTGACAGTGTTAGGGAGTTCCTGGAACATAACATCGCATGATGACTGATTGGTTCGGTATGCATGTAAAATTTGCACGCTTATATCTATTAAGCAAAACATGTCTGTCCACATTATTAACATTACCATCTCTTATACCATGTTTTAAGCAAATAAATGATATTTCTACTTCTATTTTTTTTTTTTAAGTTACAAAATATTTGGAATAGAAGCCGTATTTATTATGTGACTATTGGCACCTATGTACAGATTGGGACACTTTTCTGTACATTAACCTGTCGGCGGTAGACTATAAAGATCTCAATGATCAATAATGATCTTTAACCATATCAATCTTTCAGTAGACGATAAAAAGTTCAACAATAGCTCAGATCATAGAGGGCTTACTGGATCAAAATAATTATTGCTGAAACAGCTAATAAATAAATCACTGCAATGTAGAACATAGAATTTTATTGTGTTGCAAGAAATCATAACAGAAACTTTGATAGTTTTGCAATCGATGAAGTTTTTTTTTTTTTTCATTTACTTTCAGTCAAAGAAAACACTATAACATGCATTAACGCTTAAAAGATATGGTACATGATTACCAACCTTAGGCTAGCTTCAAGAGATAAGGAGCGATCGCAGGAGTCAGCGTTATTCCATAACTATACAGGGTGGCAGGGACATCGACGCGAAAACTGATACCATGGATTTAGTATATTGATTCTGAAACCCGCAGCGTCGAAATTTTTCGTCGGTTATAAAACAAAATCTTCTGTTTCATAGACAAGTGCAATACCTACCCGGTCAAAATGTATGGAACAGCAGATTTGATAGAAAAAGGAAAAGCAAAAGGTTTGATAGAATAAAAGTTGTCATGTTTAGAATAATTGTTATATTACATAATATTATATAATTCATTGTAATTCTGCTTACAGGATATTTATACATATTTTATTTTAATTTGTGTATATTTTGTGACTTATAACATCGCCTTGGATTAATCTGTAAAGGTGTTATAATTGTGCTTTTAATAAATAAATAAATAATAAATTTTTTTTTTATAACAGACGAAAAATTTCAACGCAGGAGCGTTCAGAATCATGTACTGAATCCAGTGTAACAGTTTTCGCGTCGATGTCCCTGCCACCCTGTAGATGTCTCTCCTCAACCCTCATGTGCTACTTAATCCCCGAAAGAGGCTATCTTTTCAATCATTCATTGGAAAAAAACTCATCAAAATGACATGTTGCCATTTTAATAAACATTATATTTGTATAAACATTTAGGACTAGTAATGTATTTATTTTATTTTTGATTTGCTATTTCACTATATGCTGCACCGGTTGACGTCATCACGTCAGCGCCGACTGTCGCTGAAAACCAGCGGCAGCGCTGGGGCTCTTTCTCGCATGGGGTCGCAGCATTATGCTGAGCGATTGCCGTTTTGCGTGGATGTGACACATATTTTTATCTTTCTTTGCGTCATGTTTACCGCAAATAAACGTATTTTCTTTATTTTTTTCACAATTTAAATAAAAAATATCCTATGAAAAGTAAACTAATCCTTTAAAATACTGAAACGTGTAAGTTACAGTATTACCGCTCTGTCCTGAATTCAGCTCGCGATCCGACTTGCTGATGAGAACGCTGTAACGTCTAGCTGCGATGCGATGCCATCTATCATTATAAGTACACTGATATATCTGCTGGTAAGCGGTTAATAGGTGTGTTTTCAGGTGGAGAAAATCGAGTTGATAGGGTGGAAACTTTTAATTAAGTAAGTAATTAAGTTGTGATACTTGCTTAATAAAGTTTTATTCATTACAAACGTTTAAAACTGTGATTTTAATAGTACTTATACACTACACATCAGCAATTATACTGAAGTCCATTGCTGAACATAGCACAGTAAATACATTTCTCACACATACCACAAGCCTCCTCTCAAGTTTTAGGTAAGTTCAAGCCTAGTTATCCACCCACTTTTCAGAATTTATGGCTTCAGAACGTCTTTATTTATGCAATAGTATTTGCCAGCATTACATCCAAATAATTAATCAATAGTAAAACATAACAGAATTATTAGCAGTGGCTGAATTGTTTACGTCTTGTGCCCGCGACGACGCGCCGCACCGACGCTACTTTTTGGCGCCAAATTCAGGCGCCATCTTGACACATTCATATGATTCTTGACAATAAAAATAATTTGGATCGGTAATGTGCTGCCATTGATATCTAATAAGTAGGTAGGTTGATGATATTTGATCTAAATAAAGTATGTATTTAGAATAGTTTTTCGTACAACAAATATTGGGGCCAAGGAAAAGCTGAAAGTCAATGTTCTTTGCACACTAAGTAACTTATTTTCATGCTTATTTTTCAGGACAGAGTAGGTAAAAATATCAAATAGGTAGGTTGTTGAATTAGTATGGATTTCTATTAACTTCTAATGTTAGAAATTGACATAAAATTGAGACCACCAGTGAAAAAATTATGGTGTTGAAACACGAACTGCTAGTCTTTAAAGCTGTGACCTCATGGACTTTACATAAATGTTTTCGATAGATTTTAAATTCCTAGAATTACTTATAAGGAAAAAGGAAAGTTAGCAGAAAAAGGACGTCGGCAACGCATCAATGATTCTGAGTGATGCAACCGTTGGAACGGAAAGGAGACTATTTATTTACTTCCTTTTTGGACATTGTGGACAAGTTATATGAATAATGTAAATACATGATGGCTAAAACATGGCCCATTTCCAACGCTCTCTTTTAATTGTTTGTGAGGTAAATAGAGTTATAATTTAAATAGAGAAATAACTCTTTCGTCCAGGAAATAACACTACCACCAGATTCCTGTGACTGCCAAGTGCCGCAAAGCTGAAAAAACTAAGCATTTTGGTTTGAAGTAATTTTGGGTCATCGGTATCCGTGAATTTACAGGCACAGCATGAGAGAACCGCATTTTCCTCTGTATTTCAGGTGCATGTTATGTTTTCGTATATGATGTAGCAAACCTGCTGTAACATGAGCATTTTAATGAATATGGTTGTTTTTTTCTGCTGAAAAACACAAAAAACCTAAAAGTTGCTGCAGTTTTCAAGACAGGTTTTCAAACAATTTACTTTCCATCTACCTAAGTTTTTACTACTTATTCATTTAAAATTACTAAACATAAAGGAACCAGACACTATCAGTAATAATGACATTACTGTCATTCCTTCCAATATTGACGTAAAACTATGAAAATATTATGATCACATCATCATTCAAATCACCACGCTGTCAGTAGTGATGACATTACTTAAATGTAATGTCATTATTACTGATAGTGCGCTGGACCCCATATGAATTGCATCATTATTGGCAGGAGACAGAAGGCACTTTAATAAAACGACAAATGTCGTCGGCAGGTCATAAATAAAAGAAAATCTATCTGACTCAACGAAAAATGCGGAAACGGGTTAAAACGAAATTCTCAGTCAATGAGTTAAAACTTGAGTCTGCCTCTACTTATAGCCTTACAGTTATTTTGAAATCTAGATTTTTCAATAGAATAGTAAAACATTATGCAATTTAGTTATTAGGGCCCGTGACGCGATTGGTAGTACAGTTCTGTCAGTCGCCATTTTGAACTCTTGACAAACAATGGTGCCAACATGACGGCAAGGGACGAGTTTAGTGAACGAACTGGAGCGCTGCTTTTTCAAGGCAGAAAACGGGCCCACGTAACGTGCAGACGACGCGCGTTAGATGGAACGAACGTATAAAAACCGGCCAAGTGCATGTCGGACCACGCACAATGTAGGGTTCCGTAGTTGGGATGAATTTATCCCAAGAACAAACTTAACTTTGTAGTTGAAAAAAAAATTTTTTCATACAGAATGTACATGAACATGTTTTGAACATGTGAACATGTTTTTACAGCCGCAAATTTAAGTTGGTCGATTATTACTCGTTAACTTGTAAAGCCTACTCAGCTGTGATAGTTTTCTTTTTAAATTCGTTATATAAGCTACTGCCGTGAATTTTTTCACATATCTAAAACCAACCATTTAGCTGGCAGAGGGGGGACACACTTGACTCTAACAACAATTTGCACTTTAAAGCTTAATATTTCGCAAACGGATATCTGAATTCAAAAATGGTTTTAGCACACTCACAATGTTTTTGAAAGACCTTTTCAACGATACCCCACAAAAAGGGATAAAAAAAAAAAAACATCCCCACTTTAGGTGTAGAGGAGGTACCCTAAAAAAAAAAATTTCCATAATTTTATTTTACCACTTTGTCGACATGATTAATATGTATTCCCATGCCAAATTACAACTTTCTAGTACTAACAGTCTTGGAGCTCGACCGCGGATAAATAGCAATATAGGCCCTGTGGTGGCTGCGGTTAGGACATGGGTTCGATTCCTTTGATGAATAGATTACTGACTTGAGTTTTTCAGTGAAAATTGAACCTTTAGCTGAACGAATCAGCGAAAGGTCGTAGGACCTAATTAAGCAAACATTGCCAAAGGTGCAACTTTGCTGTACCTAAGTTTTACTGGCATCATTGTTAGATAAGGTCTCAGACCAAATAAAAAACCAAGATATAGCGCTGTCAACAGTGACGTGAAGCTGGTTTCGTAAACATGTGTGCACAGAGTGAGGTGTAGTTTCATATCGTGAGCGTGTATGCACAGAGCGGGGGTGTAGTTTTAGCATGCTTCGCTATATTGTTCGCAGCGCTCTATCTTGGTTTTTTATTTGGTCTGAGGATAAGTTACCTAGTGTTTTTCTTACTTCAAGATAGTTTAACCTAGTTTTCAATATGCAAGTAGTTTGTTAGACAGTAACTTTACTAAGTTATTACACAATTCCAATACGCTTAGTTCAAAGTTCCTTGATGACTGTTAAACAATAACTTAACGGCCTTATTATACAATTAAACTGATACCACAGAATATATTACATCTATCATACATTACGATTGGCTAGATCAAAAAGATATCGCCGATCGAACAATAAGCACATCAAGTCATCTCTATTTTAGCGATGACATTCGTTCTAGTCGAGTGTGCTCAACGGATGTCCTTAGGGGATGACTTCCATCCCCCTGGCGGCACGTCAAAGGATCAATAAATCCCCCCCCTCCTAATTTATATAATAGTGTCACAATGCAATGCAAACATTCAAAAACTGTTGGACAGCGTTGCGAAGGCCATGAAATCAGCGGGTTGGAGAAATGTTGTGTAATGTTTTGTAGACGCACTTTGACATGCTTTCTTTACTTACTTCCGTTTATTTTCTCCCTTTTAGCTCATGCCATGCCGTAGCAAAAAAAAAATGTAGGTTCCATGCTATCGTCGAGACTAAACTTTTACTAGTTAATAGTAATGAATCGTGAATATAGCTTTCTTTCAGTTCTTGTCGGTATACCGAAAAGACAACAAATATTAAATGTGCCACACCTCCATGAACAAAGAAAATAAATAAGCATTTCTGTAAACCATCATTTAATTAACCCACCGATCGTCACCACACGAACCCCCTTAATTGAATTCGTCGAAGTAGTTACTTCATGATCTGTACCCAGAAATCGGTCTACATCCGGTAGTTCAGTCATCAGTGCATTACCGCACGTCAGCAGTAGGAAAAACACCCTTACTGCTACGAAATAAAGACGCTGTTGGTGTCAAATTGTCACTATGGACGTGCAACGTGGTTGGCTTTATTTCCCGCCGGTTTCCTGGCCACACCACAAAGCGCCGCCGCGCTACAACGCAGCCGGCGCCGGCGACGGCGCCATCGCGACGCTGCGATCGCTCGCCGTTTATTATAAACAACTACACTCACCTAATATTGATTATTTTGGTACATTAGCCATCGAGAACATGTGTGACAGAAGATGAGAGGGGTGAACGAAAAACTTTGGAGGAAGTTATGGTGACAGTGGCGGCGGGTTCAAAAGAATTTCAAGAGAGTTAGGTTTAAAAATGTTTTATTTTAGGACAGAAGATATTTTAAAATCTATAATAATTATCCTGGTATTTTAGCACCTGTATCCTATATAAACTGATTTACAATTTTCACTCGAGGAGTCGTAGGGGATCAAACACTCTTGCCATTTCCAAAAGTAAGAAACCTAACTGAAACACTCTAGATTTTTAAGGGTCATTCTACTTTTTAGTGCAGGTTTTTGTGTCCCCCAGACAAAAAAATCTAGATTTGCCATTTTCTTCATAAAATTTAAAAATATTGCGCAATACACGAAATTTCCGTAATATTTCCTTTACTTCTGTTAACATTTATATTTAAATATTTTGCCTATTTTAAGATAATTAAGGGTAACAAAGTGGAGTTTTATGGTAACATAGTTGTTTTCCATAGTATTGCAAAGTGTCCCCGACCTAATACGCGGACTAACTTAACCAAAAAAAGTATTCTTATTGCAGTGTAGTCCTATGTTTCAAAAATTTATTAAGTTTATTTGATATGTTTGCGTTTTTTATGTAGGCCTCATATATTTTTAAACGATTTATTTCTTTTTCAAAATAATTACTTTAGTTTTGTCCCTAAGGAAGAAGCTCAATACGGTACTACTATGTTACTGGTATTTCTTAAAAAAATCGTTAGATGTCGCTGTACCGCCACTGGTTGGGTCGATTGGGTAGGTTGCGCATTACAAGAGCGGGGTGGAGGGGAATGGCAGTAAGCCACGTGCCACCACTCAGTCGCCGCCATGTTGTGAATCAAGACGCGTGTGTTTATTTGGTGTGCACTTTGTTACCCGGCGAAAAGGTAAGTTTCTAAACTTTTACTTTATGTTTTAACTGTTGAGACGTGGCATTTATGTCACTTAATTGTATTCTATTGTTGGATTTGCAAATTATATGGTCATTTCGTAAATATCAGGTAGCATCATGTTATTTTACAACTGTGTTACCGGCCCACTTTGTTACTCTGCTGTGGTAACGCAGTTGTAAAGATGGTAACGCAGTTGTAAATATACTCTGTCACTGATTCTTTCTAATTTTATTTAACTTGATTAGTTCGTATCGACCCACAGGTTAATATTTTAACAATTTTACACAATTTTCCCAGTACTTCAAAACAAAGTGACGAACTACTTCAGAAAGAAAATTTGCATCCCAGTAAAATCGTTCCCGGCACTTATGTGTTATTGAAAATACAAGGTAGAAAACAAATTTATACATACTTGGCTTCAGCATTGAGTGAGGTTGACGAAGATGGCGACGTAAAATTTATGTTTTACAGAGGTGTAAATGAGACTGGCAAACTTTTTAAAGCGGTCGAAACAGACACTAGTTGTGAACCTTATGATAACATTGTTGAAGTGGTTTCTGCACCGAAAAAGATTTTTAGAGGGAAACGCGAATACTACGAATTCCCTAATCCTCTGGAAGTGTTCGAACAATGACTGCAATTATTAATTAATTTTTAAGTAATCCGACCTGCATAAGTGCTGTGATTTTGGTAAAACGGATATATTTGTATTATTAACATTATTATCTTTAACCTTTGTGGTAAATAAGAGACTGATTAGCTATTTTTGTAGAAGAGAATTCTCTATTGAAACTACTTTGTTACTGTTGAACAACTGTGTTACCATTATGTCCCTATTTCTAAGTAAAGGTTTTTCAATTTGAGTTGTACAATTGGCATAATAAGCTACATTACAGATATATCAGATGCAAGATAATATTTTTTAATATCAATGTTAAATACGTTGTTAAGATATTTTTACATATATACATTTTATGTCAAATCTTTGTAAACAAAAGTGCACAACAGTAACATAGTTGTCATTTAAATGTGATTTATAAGACTTAATAAATGATAATTTCTAATTTTAGTTATGAAAGAGAAAGATTTATGTTCCTAAAATACGTTTTGTTAATTATTTGTTTGTAATGAGTGACTAAAGCTGCTCAATAAAAATATTTAGATTGGTAACAAAGTGGTATGATTTTTCTACCTTGGTCGCCAAAATCTTTATTTTCAGAAAGAAATATGTAAAAAATTCGCTGCTGGCAGTTAATTTCAATGGTGTGGGTATAATTACGCATAAATACAGTTACATTACTTCATTTATCTCTAATGATAAAATTTTTAAAGCCCACTCTTAGCAGTGCCAAAACCTGCACTAAAAAGTAGAATGACCCAACCGTTTGCCAAATTCCAAGTAGGTACATATCTACTAAATAATATTAGACATTTTCCACTTCCATTTGCATAGGTACAAGTTCGTAAATTAACTTTATGTTACCGATTCTCAAGTAATTAAACAAACGCTAAAAAGACACATACTTACAAAAGAAAGACCTTATATCTAACAACCAGAAGTGGAGTATCACCATTTAGTCGCAACAGAACGTTTGGCACGGCACCACGTCCGCATTCCACCCAGCAGTGTTACACCCCGGACAGACGGGTCATTTGCATGTGTTCCTTCCTTAGACATGTTTATTAAGACTGCCTGCGCATACGCAAACACTGATAATGAAATAATATCGAGAGTTAGTCTTACTGCAATGTGCTTCGGTTTAGTTTACTATAGGATGGATAGCGTGGATGCAGAACTAGGTCGTTTACCCAAATGAATCCAGTGGTATCCAGCAGACCATAGACCTCCCCTCTCTTCTGCTCATAATCCATGGTCCAGGCTGTTTAAGGGACTTGGACAGAAGGCTTTGTAGGATCATCTCTGGATAAACCAATTTTTGCGACCACCAAGCACAAATTAGCTTGTTGATCCTAGTGATTACAACAATATACATTTACCCGCTTCGGTTAAGTGTTATAAAAAAGAACCCATGTCTACTCTCCAGCTGAATCTAACAGTTCATAACTTTATCAAAGAACCCTATTCTTTACATTCATTGAAAACATAAACTTACACCATCATATAATCCTTTATTACCAACCCCTTTTTTATTTGATGCTAAATTCGCTCAACTCACATAAACCCCCTAATACAAATAAATCACAATCGATCATCTAATACCGTACAAAGTATCCCATCTAACCCTCTGTCCACGTGGGTGCATCCTGGCATGCCGTCGCCGCCGCGCCGCGCCCCCGTGCCGCCGCCATGCCAAGGTCACTGGCCCATCAGTCATCACTTAGCACCACCATAAAACTGTAAGCAGTCTTAATTAAATATGGGTGGATTTAAACAAAGAGGAAAAAAATCGAAATTGTGATCAATTATAAGCTGAAGTTTGATGAATAAGCTAATCGATTTCGGTTTTTACAGCAAGAATAAGAATACATAATCTTACGTCTTTTTCTTATAGGGTAGGCAGTAGCGAATCCTGGGGGGCTAAGAGGCTCAAGCCTCGCCCCCTCCAAAAGCATCGAACAAGAGTTGTTACGTAACAAATCTTAAAGTGAACTTGATATTATTCTAATTAAACTTTTAGCAAGCATTACTCTACAGGCACAATTGTCATCAATTATGATGTTTTGTTTGAGTGACGAATTTTGAATCCTCGCGCCCCTCATTCTGCCAATCACCCCCACGCTGCCCGATTTGGCCACCATGTATTGTATATTCACCACCGAGATATCTGGTAGTCTACAACCTAACGAAGTCATTGAGGAATTTGCGAGAAGTTATCCGAATTGTTATGTGTTTTAAGCAAATTAAAATATTGTGTGCTTTTTTTGTGTTTCTTTGTTAAAACCTACCCACAGCGGGGTCAAGCCCCCTAAAAGACAATCCTGGATCCGCCACTGGGGGTAGGCACAAACTACAGAACGCTACTTGCTACGACCCTTACCTACATACTTCTTTTGGTTCGTGCCACATAATAAGGTGAGGGGTGACTCCTCTATCCGTCCGCTCCGTCATGCTTTGCTTTGCTTGGGCTTTTCTTTCCCAATCGGAAGCAAAAAATTATGAGGTATTTCTTGACCACGTCCTTGTCTTCGGTCTTCTTATTAATCTCAGCTCAGAAATAAATGGTCGTTGCAAACCAACAGACATTTTCATAATTATCCTACTTCTTATACTAATAAATGAGCAATATTTGTATAATATAATATTTGTAATCATGTTCTCGAAAACGACTCTAACGATTTCGATGAAAGTTGCAATATAGGGGTTTACGGGCGAGAAAAATTGATCTAGCTAGGTCTCATATCTGGGAAAATAAGTTTTCTCTATTTTCTTACTTAGACTTGAATTCTCTAAAATTCATCGTAACTGCATGCAGTCTTCGATGAGGCATAAATTATGGACACCGTTGAACGCGAAATTTGAAGTTTAATTTTATTCCTGACCTAATAGGTAAGCTTAAGAGGGTTTATCCTAAAAGTTGGCAACGTCGTAAATAGCTGTCAAATATTTACCTGTTTTGATTAATTTAGCAATATTACTGTATGGAATTAAGAAATGTGGCTAACTAGAGAACTAAAATATTGATTATGAAATGCAATAATTAATACTTATCGTAATACCGAATATTTGGTTTTAGATCTAAAAAAAGTATTTGGAAACTTTCCAAACTCCTTTTTTACATCTAAAATTGTTACAACATCAAATTCAGTGTTATTATTGCAATTCATTATTAATATTCTAGGGAACTAGTTAGCCACATTTTTTATTTTCATACAGTAATATTGCCAAATTAATCAAAATAGCGAAATATTTGACATCTATTTGCGACGTTGCCCACTTTCAGAATAAACGCTCTTAAAAATAAGTAGGTATTAAAGTGGGTAGATACCTAATTTAACTAAACTCTTATCTGCTAAAGTTTTTTACACCCTTTATAACAAGTTTTATAGCCTAACTTTAAAACGCATGCATTCACGAAAACGGAAAGAATCGCAGGCACGCGTGCCAAATCTAATTATTTTAAAGTAAAACAGAATAGCAAACTGGACATCAGATTTATGTGGTACGTAAGTCACAAATTATTTTTATGAGGTTCTATCTCGATCTGCAAATCTTTCAGAGACAAAAAAGACTTGAGTTATTTAATTTAGTAAAGACTGCAATTTGTCACAATCCTAAATTAATTGACGTAACGTATCCTCATTATAATTGCTACTTTTTCCGTCTCATCAGAAGATTATTATGACCCAGGCTTTTGCCATTTTTTTACAGTAATCCTCGAACTGTTTGATCGGTTCAGGGGTCAAACTAGCAACCGGCGTAGAAGCTAATCGCTCAATCACTGCGCCATGACACGTTGGCACAGTTGTTACATTTTGCTTTGCCGATTCTTTTCTGATTTCTTGATGTTCAACGATGATTTTAAACTAATCCCTTTAAAATTTTCTCTCCTCTAATATTTTTCTGCATCATTGGTCTAGTGCTCGGAAGAGCATGAGGTTTTGGGTTCGATTATCGGGTCGGGCAAAGTGTTATTGGGTTTTCCATCTGGAATTTCTTACTAGGAGTAATCTGTGCCTGGAGTCTGAATTGGTGCCTGATTGAGTGCAATAGGCTCTCTCGCGAAATGTGGGTGTACTAATTGGTATACCATTGCCAACCCTTCAGGGATTACAGGCGTAATCTTATTGTTGTTTGTTGTTGTTGTTGTTTGCGGAGGCCAAGGTAGACGGCTTTCATGCAATGGTGCGCAAGCGGCTCGCGTCGTTATTAAGCAGAGTCCGGGGCAGGTCATTGCGGATAAACAGAACTCAAATATCCAGAGAACATTTTATTCGTGTTCAAATTTTGTAACCCTACTTGTAATTATTATAGACATGCTCTGATATAAAGATTTTATTTATTTATTTAAGTATTATTTATTTACAAACCCTCTAATATATCTATTGTTTTAGATCTTTGGACATATTTTGGGCAGTAGATAGTAAAATATGTAAATAACATCAGCTGCTTACGATTCTGCTCGAGTTTGGCTCGTAAAAGAAGGGTAGTGACTGGGTGCCGCCGATGGCTGTAGCAACCTATCACGGCTATGTTATTGTTATCTTTAAACTCAATAGCTTATGGCTGGACGTGGAAAAAGTACTAAGTGTACCACCTATCTGTGACTTAATGTTATTATGCAAACGTGAATACGTAAAGTTAACTTTTATGCTATCTGTGTTCCTAGGCTAATGATGATAAGATGATAATAAGTGGTACCTACAGCCTCAGTGCACCGAAGAAAGCCTACCGTTAGCTTGCTTAGTTCATCTGATAAGTAGGTATTATAAGATAGAGCAGGTAATTAAAGTTTGCAATAAAATGG